>JAHSQG010000014.1:1345638-2018457 GCA_020631755.1 Colletotrichum sublineola
AAATATCCAAGAGACCATAGTGCTTGGGAGAAACTCCTGCGAATCCAAAACAACTCGATTCGATTGAACGATTCCCTTTCCTCGACCTCGCTTCCGACATGCATATCTTTCCATCTTCCACCCCCCCCCCCCCCCCCCCCTCCATTTAGTCCTCCCCCACCGTTGTCTCGTCTTTTTGACTGTAGTTTCACCACGTGCTCCCGTACTGCCATCGTACCTTCTCTCCAATCATGCTGCTGGTGATGCTGCACCTCCTGCAGCAATTATTATCGGGGCATTGGGAGCCGCAGAAGCTGCGGGTGCAGCAGGAGCTTCCGGGGCGGCAGGAGTTGCGGGAGCTGCTGGTACGGCGGGTGCCGGGGAGGCGGCCGGGGCGGCGGGAGCGGCGGGAACGGCGGGAGCGGCGGGTACTGCAGCTGCGGGTTGCTTGAATGTGGCGATGGCACTGTCAATGGCAGTGGTGAGCTGGCCGGTGCTCTTCTTCGCTATGGGGCGGGCAATCGCCGGGACTTTACTCAGGAGCATATCGCCGAGTTGCCCGCTGCCTGCTTTCTGCTGCTCGAGGGAGTCAGCGACGACAGAGCTGACTCCGAGCTGGTCGAAAACGGGCTTCTTCTTCTCGAGGTCTCCTAGAGTGGTCTGGACCTGTGTGACGAGGTCGCCGGCCGTCTGCTGGAGGCCGAGGGCGCCGATCAGGGTCAGGTCGTCGGCACCCGAGATCTGTTTCGACGCTTTGTCGAGGGTCGCCTGCGCGCTCTGGGCTGCGTTGAGGACGCCGACGGCGCTGTTCGGGTCGGTCGCCGAGAGTTTATTGACGGCCGTGTCGAGCTTTTGGAGCGAGCCCTGGACCATGCCGAGGGCGCCTGTGATGACGTCCTTTTGGCGTGCTACGATGACCGGACCAGCCGTGATCGCCAAGGCCTGCAGGGCGGCGACAAGAACCTGAGATCCAAGAACCTTCATTTTAATGCGGTTGATTACAAATATGGTTGACAGAGGGAAGCTCGTTGGCTTAGATGATCGTTGGCGCGGAAGAGACGAGGTTGAGTAGTGGAGAGAACGATGTCGAGCAATAGAATAAGGAGTCATACGGCGCTTCAGCTCGATTTTATCAATAGTTCAAGTTATCCGGCGACTTCAATTGAGTGTTCATCTTCTCCCCAGACTTTCCGCTTGGGGCGTACTGCGGCGGCGAAGCTTCTGCGAGGAGAGTCTGTGTGGTCAATACCTACCTTTCTCCTTGGGGTTACCCTTTCGGGCGACGTGACACAAAAAGTCATATTGATGTTCTCTGTGACCGCATGAAGGCTCCGAAATAGGGGTCCTTTGACACGTGTGCGCCTTGATTTGGCCTGTAATGCCGGCTCAGGGGCGTTAGCCGATGCTTGATGAAGGCAAGATAAGAACTCATCCAGCTGGTGAATGCGCGCACTCGCGTCGGATGACATGTACACTTTACATTCCATCTGCAGGAAAGACTAATGAAGCATGCGTTGCAGTGATGTGAACGGGATGCTCGGAACAAGCTCACGACCTGGACTAGGTCGATATGTGAAGGGAGCCAATCATGCTCGCCAGGCTGGAACTCTATTCTCTTATATGAACCTGTAACAGGATAAGTCCTAACTACGCGGTGGACTAGTCAGTAAGCTAGTTTAGTTTGGATATCAAAGCTGAAACGCTTGAATTCGCGCGTCGGCCATCATACTGTTGAACCATCCCACACAAGTGAAATTACGAATGGATGAATGATAACGCCTAATTTTACCCTTACCTTTTTACAATATCATGCCTATCATATCGTGAATAGCAGATTATTGCCAAAATTACGCAGGGAACAGATTAGCCTCGGGGTAGACATGGCGCCCGCGGTAGTGGCTGCGTTGCCAGATGCCTGATCACCAAGTTGGGAGAGAGTCTGGGACTATGAACCCGGATCATTCGCACTCGCTTAACCTTACAACGAATTGGCAGCAAACCTTCCTACCGGTGTCCTATGTTTAAACGGGTGCGTGCTTGGACACTCCTGCGCCCGCTACCGGACATCCCACATTGCCAGAAAAGGGCAGGCCCTGAATCTCTTAAATGGGTGTGAGTTCTCATCTCATTGCCATTCTAGAGTCCTCATCTCCCTTTTGCTCCGAAACTGTTCCGACCCCGCATAAAAAAATCATCGGTTATTGACAAACCTTGATCTCGGCAAACGGACAGGAGATCAAAGGCCTTTTGGGTGAAATGTCACCTGTGCCTCATCTCAAGCTACTATCAATGCATTAAGTCTGATCCAGGCTGAAGGCAACAGGTGCTCAGTCACGTATCGTGCAGTCTTTCCCGCAACCTGGTACGATCCTGTGATCTTAAACGAAACCGGATTTTATCCCATCGTGATTTCTGGCTCGCAATGACTTCAAATTCACGGTTCTGCAAGCCGAGTGACATAAACATGTTTCTTTATTCCCACAAAGGCCGCACCACGTCCCTTCCATAAAGTCCGACCCGGGTTGTATCACTACATAGCTCTTCGCCCTCCGTTAATTGAAACTCATTTTCCCCACCTATATTTGCAGGATCGTTCGAGGGGAAAGTCCAAGTCTTCGACCCATTGGCTACTCAATGCTATCTGAACAACAGTCACAGACCTGGAAAAACCAGTGAACCTCCCAAATAGAATGCAGGTACACCGGACTGATGATATGCCATCCGAACTCATACCGCATTAGCTTAGACCCCTTCCATGCACCTAAGATAGCGCTGTAAAAGCCTTTAATTCATGTTTCATCGTATACAGAGCCGGTAAGGGGGACACCGGGGCGACCCTTGAGGGAGGGGGGGGGGGGGGGCGATAACCTTTCTTTTAACCTTTCTTGTACGGCTTATTGTCTCAAAGGTCGCTGTGTAGTCGGCACAGCGCGGATTCGCTGCAAAATACCCAGAAAAGCAATCGCCAAAGTTTGAGGTTCTTTTGCTATCTGTTTATGTCGCATAACGACAGTCCCACCACTCATCCCTGGACTTGACAGAGAGCACGTTGAAAGGAACGCTGCTGGGGAAGCGACGTCAAGTAGAGTCTTCCAGACGCAGAACAAGCAGTCATGTAGCCCTTGGAGAGACCTGAATATTTTCAGTAGTGAATACTGTCACGTCTGGACCCAGGAACTTCATTATTAAGATCATACTCAAAATCAAAACCGGCAAGTGGGTGCCCCCGAGCACCTGGAGCTCTCTCGCGGTCCATCAGTAATCGCTTTATCATACTGAATGAAGCAGATAATCAATCTCTCGAAGAGAGGGGTGTCAAACGGCCTGTGTCAGCCAGCGCACGGCCGACCTATCATTCTTGGCACCACGAAGCACCCTCGGCACGGCTATCGACCATGAAGCTCAGCAAATGCAAGGACAGTTTTTCCACGTCATGTACTCGAGCATAAAGTAATGAAAACCCCATAATCGTGATTTCCAAGAAGCACACCCCTTCCACCGGTAGTGACCGAACTCAGTCGGATCGCCCCACCCGCACTGAATGGAAGCAATGCAACATCGGACCAGACTATCTGGTTTCTTGTCCCATGGTTGAACTTCCCAATCCACACAAGTATTCTCAGTGTTCTCCCCAAGAAGTTGCCGTCGTTGGTCATTCTTCAGCCGCATGTTCAAGGTCCGTAACCCATCTCTTGATTGGACGAGTCTACCACCGCAACCACCTTCGCATCATTAGCTCCGACCAAACGTTCGCCTTTTACTGGACCCAACATCGGATCCCGGCAGGTGGCGTGCTCCGCTATTATGAGATAAGCTTTCAAGTCAAATATCGCCGCAAGACCTGCGGTGCATGTGGACCCCCAGGGCGGCCGATGATGCGAGAGGCCCCCAATCGGCTTCCGGGCAGAGACCCTTGCGCAGCAAATTCCCAGACCCCGTTGCTTAGAAAGAAGAGATGCTGTGATATCCTGGTCTCGCCCAAACAACCGATGAACAGACTGTGAGGACGAAGTGACCATCTGCAGCATGTTACGGCCAACGTTCACAGTAGGGGATTGGTTGGCTGAGCAGTCCTCGTCTGACTAACCCCTTGAGGCAGTCTATGGGAGGAAACATCCTTACCAGCAAAATCAGTCGTGCTCACTTCGGGAGGACCTTCGCCCGATTGGAATAGTCCGTATAAAGCATCCCGTTATTGGGGGCTCGATCCGTGGTATACCTGATATGGGTGTTGACTGACATGTTCCAAGCAGCGACGGGTAGCAAGGAGTACAGCTTTATCCCCACAATGTCACAGGGCCAGGGACACGGACGCTTAAGGATGTCATCGGGAAGTCTACGATGTCCGAAAACAAGCACGCCGATGTGGGGGAGTTGTAGAGGACTATCGTCGGATTCCGGGCACACTCTAGGTCAGCTAGGTGCGGCCAGCCCCGTTAAGGAAGATTGCGTTATTGTTATTAGGAGGAAAAGAGGGATGCGTGACGTATCCTAGGGGTTTTCTTCTTCTTCTACTTCTTCTTCTTCTTCTTTCAGCCAGCGATTTCTCAAAACAAAGACATACTTCTTTTTACTTTGATTCTAGCTAGATTCACCTTGTCGGCGTGGCTATGGTAGCTAGCCTTTGAGGTTGGCTAGACACTAAGGGAATCGCCTAATATAGTAGCAGCTATGATTTATTGTCTCGGAATAACGTGATAACTCGAATTGCAAGGCATTTAATCTGAAATAAAGGGGTTCAGGCGCCTTCCTCGCACTTGTCTCCAAGCACGCCTTTCCATTGCTATCTCCCTGCTCCCTTTCCTCAAGGCACCGTTCGGCTTAATCGACCATAGTCCCTTCGGAGCAGCTAAAATACATTGAATGTGAAATTTCCCCCGCTTGGATCATTGTTCATTGGCATCATATTGCAGTTGATACTTAGCTATCCACCATGCCTCCGTTGCGATTCAGTTGGTCATGCTAACGCCGGCGGATTGAGAGGCGCCCTCCGATTCTTCCATTTGAACGTCATCTTCCTGTTCGTCCCTCTCGTCCGCAATTGCTTGCCGGAGGATGATATCGTCCACCCGCTCGCTCATAGTGTTCACGTGTCGTAAGATCGGAGCGACAAGAATGTCGTTGAACTTGTTAGCAACACCAGTGTAGATCCTTTTGGAGTAGACCCTGGCTGCACCCGCTTCGTGAGTATTTGCCAACCCCTTGATGGCGTCATCCAGTGAGCAGGGCATAGGCATTGACTTAAAGCTAAAGCATCTGGCGGCGTGCTGCTTGACGGAAATTACGGAGTTGCCAATCATCTCTTTCAGCGCCTCAAGATCGAGTTTGACCATATCCAACGCCGCCGATGTTTCCATCGCCTTCTGATGCGTCGACTGGCGCTTTGGGACCGTCGTTGAGTAGATTACTTTTGCCATACCGTAAGCGCTCGTTACGTATTCCGCCCACTCAGCGGAATTTGGTCCAATGACCCTCATCTTTCCGGAGGGGTCCATGAGAATCGTTGTGGCAAGAAAGACGCCCAGGATGTTGTAATCGATGGCTAGTATGTTCCGCAGAGGGCCCCTAAGGGCAGTGCCAATGTTGTAGAGGTGCCCTGAGCGAATTTGTTCCATTTCCTTTCTCTCCAAAAGGCCAGGCCAAAGGTTCTTTGCATACTGTCAGCAAACCTCTTTGATTGGTAGAGAAGTCCAAGTTTTACCTCTGCCTCTCGTAGGGCGAGTCCAGCGTGCTGTCAATCAAACGCCTCCTCCGGATACAACATCCTGACGAGATTCCGGTTATGTTGCTCTCAAGTAAACTTGGTCTGAAGCTGGTCGATCTCAGCCATGATTTCAGCTGACGTTGTCGGGTCATTGGTGTCCGTGGTCTCAAGCTTCGTCTCGAGATGCGCCAGCCGCGCGTCCTGGTAGTAGCCGTTTCTCAGGCTCCCTCTCCAGGGTCAAGCCCTAGCCCTCTGTTACCCGTTGTAACCGTATAAAAAAGAAAGAGAGAAAGTTGAAAGACGTGAAAAGCAATAAATTAATAGTTGAGATGAAAGTCAAGGTGAGACCTGAGTTGAGGGTTGAGGTGAGAGTTAATATAACAATTGAGGGGCCGCTTGCTCCTTCTTTCTTTGTGTCAGCTTCCGCGCAGGAGCTCTTTCCAGATGTTATCTAAGACTGGCAGGTTCTTTTCTCTACGATGGAAGCTTCCGGAATCATCTCTCATTATCATGATATTGAAGTGAAGTCTGTTTCAGCACTTGTCGCGAGGCAGAACCGCTGCATGACCAACATTCTTCTACAATCCCAGCAATAAGGCTTGCGCATAGCCAAGTGAGTCACAAAAAGTAAAATGAGACATTACAGAAAGACCTAAGTAACGTGGACTGGCAAAATGCTATCTAGAAGGAGCAGAACTCTGCGCCGCAGTGATAGTAAGACTGCGTCAGATTCGGATGAAGAGAGAATAACTACAATGCTCTATATCCAGCACGACCGAGTTTAACAAGATTATCCGGCCTTCCAGACACGGATGCACTCGCTGGCTGGTCTCATTACATTGTATGCTTGCAAGGACAGTACATGAACATACTTGAATCGATTTCATTGACGTGGAATGATGGGGTTGCAATGTATATTTATCCTCTGTTTTAAGGCAATTCTTCAAATTTCTCAGACTAGATTCCCCTCCTTTGTTGCGTGGTAGATCAATGGAGTATACAGGAATTTACCATTTGAACTGTGCTGAAACATAGACACAGCTGCTGGCCGACTTTAACGAAGCCATTGGCTTACCTGCCTTGAGTATCTGAGAAAGTAAATAGAACAGATCCTGATAATATGGCATCACTTTGTTCTGTTGATATTATACTGGTCACCGTACTCTAACTTCTTCACTTCGCTTCCTGAATCCTCATAGGCGTGATTGATTGTAACCGCACCGCGATTCTGCCAGCCGGTTTGGCCTGAATCCCTCTCAAAATCAGTGACAGAACGGCATCATTGGGTAATAGAAGAAAGCGGACCAGGGACTGCGACTCACCGCTACGATGCCAACCTGCTCTGGGTCGTGGGCCTGCGCGAGCCTCTACACCAGCGCAGCAACAACGCAACGCATCTCAGCCTTGGCAAAGTGCTCGCCTGTGCACCCCTTGGGGCCCTTAAGAAATTTCAGCATGCCGTACCGGTGAACCCCCGTGGCCCCTCCGTGCTCATGAAGTCTGCCGTGGGACGAGTGGACGTGCTCCTCAACAGGCCATGAGTATGACCAGCTTGTCCGCACATTCCTGGGCATCAAACTTTTCCGAGAGGGTGACCTCGGTAAGGAAATCGTGGGGCGCCTTTTCACCGCTTTGCATGAGGTCCATGCGCTTCCTGACTGCATTGAGAGTAATCTTACGGACGACACGGCTCGCCTCGTCCATCTCCCTGTCGAGCTTATGCGGGAACTTATTGCTCATCCAGACAGGAGCTATATTATGCAAGGCATAGAGGCTCATCTTTCCCTTTGAGCCGGTGAAGGTGGCCGTGTACGCCCGGAGGATATGGTGCACTTCACGGTCCTCGATAAGGCCAAACAAAGTCTTCACCAAACCCGACAATGTAGGCGATGTCGAACGCGAACCTCGTCGCTCAGTCGCAGATGTCCACCATGACAGAGCCGTTTTCTTTTCGGTACATCGCAGGTGCGTGCCTGTCGTCGCCAGTATTGGACCCGTTCTCACACACCGTCCGCAACACTTGAGCCAGACGCTGCGACTTGGCGCACAGCAGCGGCTTCAACAAGTCCACGTTCCGCGACTGGAACACTGGTCCTACTATTCTTCTCCGTGTCTTGTGGGCATGACCCTCTTGGACCACGTGGCCGCCCGCAAGGAACCGCCACGTGTAGCCCCGGAAAGCGCTGGTCTTTTCAAAGTCATGGACGCCAGCGAACAAGACGTCCCGCAGGCCCTCGGCGCCTGTCACCACTAGGTATTCTGCCCCCAAAACGCCGCGAAAAGACAGGAGAGCGTCGCTGGGTATTTGATTTATCCACTAAGTGATTTGACGGCCGAGTGGGGTGCTAAAGACGGCGCTCACATGGCCTGTCAATAGGCTTCCTGTCGACTGTGGCTCGTCATTAGCATTTGGGCCTTTATTTTATAAGTTCTATTGTAGTAGTGCTTGAGGGGTTCCAGGCATATTGGTAGCTGCAGCAGATCACGTATGATACTCCATCTTAGTCTGACCAGGCATCTCCAAAGTATGTACGCTGCAATATCTGCTAGGAGCGTGATAGGAAGTATAAGGATTACCCCATATTGACTTTGCAAACATTGACCATACAGATTGGTGGCTGTAATAGAACACATAACCTGCATTGTAAGTACACCTATAAGGGCAGTCATCCTTAACAGCGTCATAATGGCGGAGGCTGAGTGGGCGAGACCAGCAAGCCCTTACACAGTATTCAGTAGCTCCGCATGTACCTTAGTCCCTCTTATAGTGCGGCCTGAAAGGATACGTCTCATCAGTTTAAACAGATTGCTAACGCATTATCAGATCAAAGATGAGACATGATCCCATTGGTCGTCTATGTCCCCCTTGTATTCAGCGCCAATCAACGGCACTGCCCGCTATGCGCCAAATCTTGGAAGTGACGATCGCACCAGTCATCGTCCCTCCGAGGGTCAGCAAGCGAGATATCTGATGTTAGTTTGCACCAACGGGGAGACGCGAAAGTTTGACGACCTGCCCGCAATTCCTCAAGCCAAGGTAAGCGGAAGCTGACATCACTCCATGTGCTTCGTGGTCCAGAAGCTCACCACCACCTAGCGAAGAATAAGAGGGTATTGCGCCCTCTAAGCATGCTTTCTCTAATTTCTATCACACGTGAGAAAGCTACTGATAACATGGCGAGCAAAATCCTGCTAACCTGCGCACAAGTCTTAGCAGCACCGGCACTCCTGCAGTTTGGAAACCAGGGTATTCACGGTATTTCGTATTTTTCGGTATCACCGGTGTGTCCATTTCATTGATAGAGGTTGCTACAGGGGAAGAGAAAGCTCAGGTGCAGCAAGTCGGACTAAGCCGGAAATAAGCAATCATCTGGCCAGCATTGCATTGCCCCTGCTTAAACTCTCGCGAGATGTTCTGGTGTTTCGGGCTGTCTTGCTGATTGCAGCGCAGCTGGAGAGACGACTCGCCAGGCTTGGTTCGCAACTCCAAGCGCTACATACGATGGCCTGGATTGCAACCAGTTTACCGTTTATTAAATTCTGTCGCTCCGTCTGGAGCGTGGTGGGCGCGTTGGGGCAGCTGGCGAGCCCTTCCGCCGCGTTCGATGTACACCAGTATAACCCAAGCCCTCGGGTTCCGGTGGGTGCCGTTATAGATTACGGACTTGTTGGTCAACGTAATGAAACCTTCCTTTCGTCCTCGAGTTATTGAAAAACAAACCCTTTTTCCCTCTCTAGGATTATGGGGCGTGACCTGGCACAACTACTTCAAGTTTGGCTTTCAGTCCTTGTCGGATCGGGCAATCCCCCGCACGAACCCCAATCTGAAGCCTCTCCTCCGGCTACTGCGCATGTTTTGGACGTTCCTCCTGTCCGGCGTAATGCACTACTGCGGCTCATACATGCTGCCGGGGCCGACGCAGCCGAGCAACGAGCTGCTGCTCTTAGTCCTCCAGGGCGTGGCCATCATCTTTCAAATGCTCCTGTGCCATCGATTCGTTGGCAAGCAATATCGTCGCGTTCTGAACCCGCTGCCGGTGTCGGCATGACTCTGTTGGTCTGAGCAGCTCATCTTTGGTGATCAAAGAAATGAGGGGATGTGGAGCATTTCCTGATTGTACTCTATGATACATAATCAGTCGCGTCTATTCCACCGCGGTTGCCAACCACAGAACATGGCACATCGTGTAGTGCTCATAAGAGATGTCTGTGGCATGTAACCTCAGATCAGGTTAGGCAAACATTAATTTAGGATCTGAGCCGTTTGCAAAAAAAAAAAGACTCGGCTCGTTTTAACAACTTGGCGAATGCCCCCAAGTCATGCGTTCTTCGCATGCTTCTCGACACGGACTGTGTCTCATCACAACAGGACTGGCGTATGTATACGAGTAAGAGACTCAAAGACAATATTTGAACAATGACGTGGTTTATCCATCTTTGTAAACCCCTTTACCACTTCTAAGTTGTTTTTTCCAATTGTTCTTTTGGTACTTACCACCCCATTTGCTGCGCCGCTTCCGCTGCTCCAGTCCGCATTTCTTCTAGCCACCTAAGGATGAGTGAGACAATGGCCTATCCACCAATGAGAGTGGTCTAGACTTCGGCTCTTGTTTTCTGGTTCAGCTCATTGCCTCGCGCCTGGCGGCTAGATTGAAAATCTTACCTTGAGACACTTCCAGTCGCGTCTTGTCAGAATATAGTACTTAAAGATCATACTTCAGCTTTGACAGCATTCTGCACCAGCTCGTTGCTATAATGGACCCCCTGTACGTAGTATTCTGCTTTTCATGGCTTCAGTATTCGGGTCAGAGCACTGCCAAAAGAGGTGACTGATGATCTTGAACACAAAGCTCAATCGCGACAGCCTGTATAGGGCTGACAGGCACCATCACCACACTGGCCTTCAATCTTACAACGTTTGTCCGAGATGTCAGAGACGCAAGAAGCGAAATAGATGCTGTTAGTCGAGAGTTGTTGTCTTTGAAGAGCGTTCTTGAGCTCATAGCCGACGACTTCGAAAACGCACCACGACCGCCTCCCGACAGCCTGTTGGTGCAGGTATCCGGAGTGCTTTCCAACTGCAACAACATAGTCGGAGAGGTCGATGGCTGTGTTCAAGCTCATCAAGGTTCACGGATTCAAAAAGGAGCTCGCTGGGTTGCCTTTGGCAGAGGGGACATGGCCAGGCTGCGAGCTACTCTGGAAGCACACAAGACAACACTCAACCTAGCATTGGAAATGCTCTCTCTGTAAGTGATATGAGGGTTGTAGTCAGGGTTTCCATGGAACTGATTGCGTTTCACAGAACCACTCTCCGTGACGTCCAACAAGAGACTGCTGCGGCGAAGCAAAACACGGATGTTCTGGTAAGGGACTCCAAGGACCTTGTGGACGGCACCGCCAGAATCCTAGAAGCAATCGCCGATCTGCAATCGAAGCTCCCCGGAAACCCTCGATTCTTCATGCTATCACGTTACCTCGATGACTTGTCAACCTACGCCGAGACTGTGTCTGATGACGCAGAAGCACGGTTCGAAAGCTTGACCATACGAAGTGCAGAGGACCCGGATGCAGGGATTGCATCATCAGAGACATGCCCGAATGGTGAAATCCAAGAAATGAATAATGTCGTCAGACCGGGACCAACTACGCCCATCGTTCACGATCGTTGGGCTGAAATCCGCCGGGACGCCGCCGAACGTACAGCTCAGCTATCGCAAGAAGGAAAACATGAGGACAGTGTCGGGTACAGGAAGAGATTCGATGGTGATGGTGAGGAGTGTAAGTATCGTTTGCAAAATGCGTACACGAACGACATATTAACTGAATATAGCGATTGAATCGCGCGTACGGCGGATCAAGGCACGGGTTGCCGAGCTTACTGGTCAAGTGGAACCACGTAGGGCCTGAGACGCCCATGTGTCTAGAGCGTCTCTTTTGAAATTGTATCGTGATGGCAATCTCATCAGGCTGACTGATGGTTATGTTAGCAAACCCAAAGTACGAATGGTCTCGCTTGTCTGATCGGTTCGCTTATCGTATACGTTAATATAGATAAATAAGTAAAGTTATATCATCTCTTTATATATTCTCTTAAAGTTTTCTGAAGTACAAGTCTTAGTTATGCGAAAATGACCGGCCACTAGATCAATGCCGCAAGACATACACCACTTTACTAATCCACTCGCAAAGGCAGTCACTTACCTCAGCATATTGGGGGCATCTCTTTCTCTTGAGGACATGAAGGCCATGTCGTTGCGGAGATGTCTGCTGGCAAAAAGGGCACGCAACGATTCATGATGTGGCTGGAACAATCACTGATTGTTTCTGCAAGCAATCATCACATTCCGCTTCTTGTTTATGATCTCCGAATTCGGGTTCCTCCGGTACATTGGGGAAAAAGAGGCCGCATACCTCCATGCGCTGGCGTGAGGCCGTTGGCGACGCTAGACAGCAATGCGAGATGAGAGTCGCCTGCGAGATCTTCCTTGCCGAAAGCTCTCTTCTTGGTTTTTCTTCGAGGGTGAAATCTCCATGCTGCTGCTGGCCTCTACGCCATCACAGTATATACCTCCTCGGCCTGCGGGCATTAACATTTATTCTAGCACCAACTCGCTCTCTCTGGTATGAGCCAGCTCAAAAAGAAAAAAAAAAGAAAAGAAAAAAAGGAATAAATCCTTATTAGTCTCATTGGAGAGCCATGCTACCCAGATTCAGAGGTCAGAGTGCGAGGCATCTCGATGAGGCGCACATCCACCATCGAGAGGCCAAACAATCATACCTGTCGACGCAAATAGAACAGACCAGACTGGCCCCCTGACGTGAACAAAGAAAAATAGAGAGACGCCGCGACAAGATTGCTACTGCGGCAAGTGATGCCTTTACATGATTCCCTCTATCCCTTGCGTCAAAGTGTTTGCTATCACGCACACGCACGTCTCCGGTCGACTCCTCCTGGTATATATATATGCGACAACGTCGAGACACGCACCTGGGGTTCTACAATTTCCACATCTAGAAAAAAAAAAAAAAGAAAACACAAAAAACACAACAACCACTTCAAGTGTTGCGAGTATTCACGTTCAATAGGCTAAAAAGGGAAGGATGCCAAGTCAATCATCTTGACGCATGCCACTAACAACATAACAGGACGGCTCAGAAACACGAGTCAAACGGCCGTGACGGCACCAGCGCCATGAAGAGACCGAAGCTCGTCGACTACTCTGATAGCGAAGGCGAATCCACGGATCCCCCCAGGCCCGTTGTATGGTCCAGTGAGCGGCCGAGACCTCCCGAGCCGCAGGATGCGAACGAACTAGCCCAGATCGTGATCCAGCTACAGCAGCATTACACCAAAGAAGTTAGCGACCTCGAGCACCAACAGGAGGAGATGGAACGGCGGTTAGGGGCTTGGAAGGCACAGATTGAAGACCGGCTGCAGCTGCAGGTCAATGTCATGGCCTCGATCATCAAGGCGAGCAGTCTCATGGGCCACGGGCACATCCCCCCCCCCCCCCCCCCGGGCAAATCGGTCATCCGCCAATGCTGACCGGTGGCAGGAAGTCTTTGGCGTAGATGCAACTAACCCGGCTACGCGGAAGACCACACAACAGTCGGATAAGGGTAATGGCCATGTGGTCTCACTGGTCCCGCCATCGCCGTCACCGGTGCCACCCGCGCTCCTCGAGCCAAGTGTTCGGCCGACTGTCCCCCTTGCTCAACACAGGAATACGTCCATAGTGACTTTGCCTGTCCACGTACGAGAAGTAAGGCCGGAGCCTCCAACGCGGAATGGGGAGGGCGAACGTCAACCGCCAACCACCCATCCGTCGCCGCCGTTGGTAAGACGCAGCACCGGCAAGAAGGTACCTCGCCCACGGCCTGTCGGAGCGAATCGTCGACCATACGAGCCCGCGAGGAAGCCAAGGAATAAGGCTAGCGGGACCAGCCGCGCGAAAGCAGTCAAGACCGGTCAAGTCATGGCCACAGGCAACCCTGACGAACCTCACGAGACGACCAAGCCCACGACCGGCGCCGGCGCCAAAGACAGTCTGCAGCCACCGACGGATGGCCAAGCGGCGCCATTCAACCCCTACGACGACCCCAAATACTTCAGCACGCTCACGGTCGTCGACGAGGACGGCACGCGACGGCCCATTTTCCAGTTCCACCGGCACCCGGCGACGGTCGAGGAACAGTGGGCCGAGTTCCGGCACGGCCTTCACGGCCAACCGCCGGTGGAGCGGCTGGAGGCGCTGTACAGGGCCAAGTGGCGCAACAGCACGTACGGGCGCTCTTGGTTCACGCGGCGCAAGGCGTTCTGGGACAGGGTCAAGGAGATGCTGGCAGAGGGTAGGATGGAGGAGCAGGCGCTGGAGGTGATGCGGCGGCGGGCGGAGGGGACGGGGGGCGGGGTGCCGAGCCTGATTGCGCAACTTTGCAGGGAGCGGGGACACGGGTAACATCCGGATCGGCGGAGAGATCGGCCCCGTTCGCCGGGCCGCAAGAGGGGGGTGGGGGTTGGCTGCGACGACGATGGGGACGTCGACAGCGGGCGGGAGAGTGATGAGTTCTCGGGGACAGGTCGCTCGAGTCCTTTCAGGCCGCGAAAGAGGGTCAAGGTTTCCGCAGCGGGAAAGGAACGGGACGATGACGAAGGGTCAGCAGATGGCATGGACGAGGCGGTTGATGGACTATGGGTCGGTTGAGTATTTTTGCAAGTCGGACCCCGAAGAGCAGTTTCAAAGCATTCACAAATTGACATTCTCCATGTTTTCTAGACTAAACTTTAGAGTCACTCGAATGGGACGCTCGCGAAGGACGGGATCGATATATAGTATCGGGATCTGGTGATGGGTCTGGGGAATGTTTTCAATTACATAAATGCAGGCAGGCACGCAAATCGCAGTCCATTCAAGGCGCGGAAGAGAGACAAAAAAAGCACTGTGTTAGTTAGAAAGGAGAAAGGACGTGGAGTTGAGTCAGACCAAAGACTACTACTTGGGCGGCATTCCCAAACGAGGAACTGGTGCTGACACAATGCGGCCGCATCAACCTTGGAGATACTTCTCTGCGACAAATATCAGCCGATTAGACGATGGCTCGCAGCCCAAGCGGGGATCGATCAAGTTCATTCGTCCCAGACTGGTAAGGAAAACAAACTTCTGTCGAGGAATCGGCTGTTCTAAAGTTTCAGAACGACGCCGGGGCTGCGACGGAAGCAGTCGAGACAGCGATGTGGAGGGAAGGCCGGCGGCGCGATGACGAGGAGGCTGCGTGACTGTGATTCAAACTAAGAAGAGAAAGAGAAAAAAATAATTAGAATCACGGGTGCAGTGAAGAGGGGAGATGACGATGAACCACAGGCGGGGGGACCCTGAACATGGGGGTTTGGGCGTGTGGTGAGGTAGTATCCGAGGGCTCCCCTGTCAGCAAGAATCCGAAAGAGCCCGCGAAAGTGGTGTGATCTCTCGGGCTGGGAGCATCAGGTTGGCACGGGCGGCTGGCGAGAGCGTCGTCCCTGTTGGTCAGTTGATCAACCAGGAGGCTCCGAACAAGTTGTGTGTCTGTATCAGGGTGTGAGAGACATGCGACTTTCGGCTCCGTGATTGCAGGGGCAGTCGGAATGATGCAGGTGGTCGTTGTAGGATGAATGAATGGCCTTGGTGAAGGTCGAATTGAGTTTCGGAAGCGCGAAGCATGCAGGCAGGCAAGCGGATGCGGGTTCTGGTTGAGTCTTTGGTAAGCAAGGGGAACAACCGACAAAGAATGGAAACGCGACGACATGGTTATTGTGCTACCGTAGTGTATCTAGGCGCTGATCAACGGCCGACGACGGCGACGACGACAACGACGCCTTGTGAGGACGGACCCAGGGGGAGAGACAGTGAAGGGGGGGGGAGGGAAAAGGAAAAAGAAGAAAAGAAAAGAGAAAGAAAAGGCGCCAAGACATGCATGACCCAGGTAATTTGCAAACAAACACGTCGATCCAGATCGGCAATAAGGTGATTAATTGGCTCATTTTCCAGGGAAAGAAAAAGTTTCCACACGATGCCAGCGCCTCGGTCCTGTGTTGCAAGGCCATCCCGTGCATGTCTTGATGTCTGCGATTGGGATTTTGGGGCTGATATTGCGGCTGATCGAGGGGGAGGGACGGAGAGAGAGAGAGAGAGAGAGAGAGAGAGAGAGAGAGAGAGGTTCCATCCCATGGCATTGGGGCAATGCATAGAAGAGAGAGTGAGTTGAGTGGTGCACCGTTGAGGAGAGGAAGGAAGTAACTGCCAAAACGGTCGGTCCCTTTTCACTTTCCACTCTTGATGCGACTGCAACGCCCCTGCCACTTGCGTCTCCGTGTTTGTGTCACTCACTCACTGGGGAGGGAAGTACGGATGGACGCTTGTGGAAGGAAGGCTAAGTAGGTAAAGTAAGGTCTGATGTCGATTTTGGATATCCGAGGCAGGCAGTCAGGAACCGACCTCCAGCGAGGTAGGTACCTCCTGGAGTCGGTATCCGTACTGGGCTTTCGTGTGTAGGTATTGGATAGTATCCGTACAGGAGGATTGTGTGCGAAGGTACATACGTGGACATGGTCTGCGGGCGGGACAGGCACAGGAACAGAACAGGAAGGAAAGGGAGGGAGGGGAACACTTACCTACCTCACACACACCACAGCCAATCACGGTCTGCAGACTCGATAGAGTGGGTCCGCAGCGAACCAGATCGGTCCACTTCGTCCTCCGTCCCTGCCCTGCCTTTCCACTCTTCCCTGTCTTGTCTCGTCGGGTTGGGTGGGTTCCTTGAGGAGGAGTCTTCGCTCGTGGCAGCTCATCGTCGTCTTTCTCGTCAATCCGTTCATCGTCAAATGCCTAGGTGCCTTGTACCAATTGACCTCACAATCAAACTCTGCGATTGTAACTCAATATCGGTACGGCAGCGGGGACCATCGTGGTCTTGCCTGGTGACCTAACCCTCGACGCGCAAGCCCAAGGGATGGAGGCCAAGAGACGTGACGGGTCAGTCATCAAGGATAGCTTGTGGCAGCCTGTACACTCGTCAACGTCATGCTTCACTACCCCATCATCCATCCATATCCAAGCAACCACATACAGCTTGAAAAGACCTGATCTAGATGGGGGCCAGACAGACATTGTGCACGACAAGGACACACCGCACCCGGCACCATCATCAATCATCCATCACGTACCGCTACAGCCTTCCACGCCGCGCATGTGCCCATCTACCTACGGTAGGTAATCATATCATAGCGCTCACAAGACATGGATATCAGGCTGGATCTGGAAAAGTCTGGACCACCACCAACCACGTTGGTTCGCTAATACCACTAACGATCCCCATGCGTCCCCAGATCCAGCTTTCTTTTTCTCACCCTTCTCTCTCTCTCTCTCTCTCTCTCTCTCTCTCTCTCCCCCTTCACTTCTCCGTGTCGTATCGGCATCTTGCAGCACCGACCCCCCCCCCCCCCCCTTTTTTTTTTCTTCATCCTGATCCTGATCGTCAGAAAGGGGGCCTCTTCGTTGTCTGCCCTTCCTGACGCATGGGAGATCCCTTCATAAGGCAGTGGACGCGGATGGGGTGGAGCCCGTCCATCGGGAGTACAAGGAACGAAGAAAAAAAAAAAAAAAAACCTGGGGCAAGGGGGCAGTTCCTATTATTCGCTGCGCTTGTCACTTTTCACTTTCATGCTCCCTCGTTCAACCCTGCATCACGTCTCTCTCGTGGCCCGCTAGCACGTGTTGCTGTCGCTCTGTCATCTTGAGCGTCAAATTGCTTCACCAAAAAAAAAACAAAAACAAAACAGTCCTTCCTCAGCCCGCCTCAGCCTCCTCCTCTCCAGAACCGCTTGTTGCTTGCTGCATGGGAAAACCCCATCCGTCTTTTAGTTCTCCTTGGTCAGCCCTCGCGAGTGACAGACTCGCACATTGTCTCACTCAACCCCGCCTAGGTAATCAACACATCTAATATCCCACACCGTCACCCGTTTTCCTCTTCAGCGCAACACATCTTGATTCCGTCAATCACCCGTCTTTTTGATCATCATGACTTCATCATTGCTGCTGTCCCTCCCCGACGAGGTTCTGCTGCAAATTGTCGGCCATCTGACGCCCCCGCTTGATGGTCTCGATATCCCCTTCCAGGCCTACACCGACCCGGATGGCATCGTCGTCACAAATCGCGTCGCCCTCTACCGTCTCGCCTTTGTGTGTCGCCGCTTGTCGAATCTGGCCATTCCCTATCTCTACCAGACCGTCTATCTCTGGGGTCAGACCCGCCTACAGTCGCTGCTCCAGACCCTGCTCGAGCGCCCCGAGCTGGGCGACAACATGCGCATCCTCTCCTATGTCTCCTGCCTGGGCACAGATCACTATCCCACTGACGTCCTCTGCCCCTACAAACGCACCGAATGGCGCCGCCTGGTCGATGCCTCGTCTCGCTTTCCCGACCGCATCAAGCATTTCGTCCGGGAAGCCACCACGGAACTTGAATTCGCCCAGATCGTCTTCGCTCTTGTTCTGTACTCGTCGCCCAACCTGTCCACCCTCCACATGCGCATGCCCTTCGCCGCCGGGGAGTACCAGAAGCTCAAGGACATCATCACCCCCGACATTGAGACCCCCGAAGGCTGCCCCCGCGTCCTGAGCTCCCTCACCCGCGTCATGCTCGAGCCCATGCCCGATTTCCCCGGCGCGAGCTTCTGGCCCCGTCGTGAACTGCCCTGTCTTCTTCGCCTGCCCAAACTGCGCTCTGTGGAGCTCGGCTCCGCCGTTTTTCGACCCGCCGTTCTGGATCCCGGTGACGGCTGGGGTGACGACGGTAGCTGGACGACCGTCGAGGAAATCCGGCTTGTACGGAGTAGCATGTGGGGTCAAGGCTGGCATGCCATCTGCGCTCTGTGCCCGAACCTGAAGCTCCTCGAGATGGGCCCTTGCGGCGTCGCAGAGCAGCCTGCCGATGGCGAGCACAACCTCAACACCGCGTTGTCTCTCGTTGCCGATACCCTGGAGACCTTCTCGTTCGAGGGTATCCTCGCTGGCAACTTCTCTCAGCACGTCGGGGGAGACGGTACCCTCACTTGCCTGCCCAAGATGAAGGTTCTACGCAACGTCAGGGTCGATATCGGCATTCTTTACGGAAACCCAGAGGGAGTACAAAGCATTGATCTCCGTGACCGCCTGCCGCCATCAGTGGAGATACTAGACTTGGCGGAACTGTGGCACGACGTCGAGGTTGACCAGCTTTCCACCAAGGAGCGTTGCATGTACGAAAAGGGTCTTCAGAACGCCCTGCATAAGCTCGTCTTCGAGAGCAAAGACGCTTTACCCCGTCTGAAGGAGATTACTTTCCGGCCCAACCCCTTTTACGACCCTTTGCCGATACCCGATACTCTTAGGTACTACCCATCCAAGGTCGCCTTCAAGCTCGTGTACTAGGTTTTCGGTGCATGATGCGGGTATGCAACCAACGACATACTATCTTCTGGTTAGCAGGACTTCGGAGTCATGGACAGGCAAAGGTTTGGACCTTGCTGAACGCAGGAAGAACTTGAAGAAAGGAAAAAGGGGGAAAAAAAAAGCAAGCTATTCCATAGACATGACCTAATAACATCATGGCCAATGAAGGCAAGCCCTTGCGCCTCGGTCTGCGTGAATAATGACCCTACCTCAGTTTCGAATGGTGGGCGAAAAACCTTAAATCCTAGAACCTCCACCAACTTCGGTGCCGCTTGCCATTGTCCGGTGAGCCATCCTGGCTTTTTCGACGACGGGGTACAACCTCGTCCTCGAATCGGACCGAATGGCGCCTTGATACCACCGGCTCAGGTTGACACCACACCTCGCGAGCACGCCCTTCCTCTCGATGCCCTTCCCTGTTGCGATCCTCTCGGTCCCAGCTCTCTCGACGAACGTACCTCCATGGCCTGGCCTCCTCGTCCCGCAGGGTCTCCTGGCGATCGTTCTCGCCCCCCCAAGGCCTCGACCCCCGCCTGCGGCCGCGGTCTTCGACGATCCCGCCGACCCTCCGCTGCCCTAGCTCCTCGTACCTCCGCAGCAGACCGACATACCGGCCCCAGCAGTCGGCCAGGACCTCTGTGCTCAGCGCCAGGTCGTCCGCGCCGACGTCCATGTCGGCGACGCGCCGCGTCCAGCCGCAGCACGGCTCCTCCTCCTCCTCCTCCTCCTCCTCCCACCCGCGTAAGAGGAAGACGCGCGTCTCGCACGCGGCGCCGTGCGCGTCGCGGTGCCGGGCGCGCTCCCTCTCGATTCGGAGGCGGGCCTTTTCGAGCTCGGCCTCGGCGTGGGGGAGGACGCGGCCGATGTCGAGGAGCTCGGCGAGAGCGAGGCGGAAGGCGCGGGACTCGACGGCGCAAAAGTCCGGGGCCCGGTCGAAGATGCGGAGGCGGCGCCAGGACGGCGCGCGGGGGTTGGCCCGGGTCTTGAAGGGGAAGTCCGGGGGGAGGGGCTTGGACGGGTGCGGGCTCGAGTACGGGTATGCGGGGACGCAGGAGGCGCGGAGGTACCGGTTGTATTTTGTCGGGTTGCGGCATCGGCGGGCGCAGCGGTGGATGGCGACGTCGAGGGTGCAGCAGCCGTGGGAGGTGCAGCGGTCGGAGGTGTGGTGTCGGCGGCCGCGGGGGGACGGGGACGGAGGAAGGGGGGCGCACGGGCAGGACGGGGGCGTGTCGTAGGGGTTGACGTACAGGTTCTTTGTCGAGGTGATGACGGGGCGGACGTCGCATGACATTGTGTGGGTGTAGACTTTGTAGCACATGGTGATGGGGATTCTTGGGTGTTGGGGGTGGGATCTTACCAAGGTGACTGACACTTTGAGTAGAATCGATGGAAAGCCGGCTTTTCTGAATAGTGTGTGTACGAATTAGATGTCGTGCGGGCGGTATGCTTTTCCTGGACTTGTCAGATGGCGGTTGACAGGACAAGCAGGACGGGATGGGATCTTATGGGGGAGTGACAGGATTGGAATGCGTGATCAATGTATTGTTCCCGTGGTTTGTTGTTGGCTAAGACAAAGGAGCTGTCTTGAAGCTACCGAGGTTCTTTAAAAAAAAAAAAAGGGGGGGGGAGTGGTTTATCCTGCTTTGTTGTTTTCCTTTGACGAGATTGAGACCTCTTGCGTGCGAACAGCGGGTGGTCAACGACCAAGTCTAGACAGTGCTTAATGTGCTTTGTACAATGGTGGATATTGAAAGACGACGAGGTCTTCATGGTATGGCCAGAATGGGTTCTGCCATTCTATAATCCTACTTGATTGTTCAAATGTTCAGAACAAGTACTACAACCACCTGCCTTCTAGATACAGTTACTATTCAACACGTCTGGAAACCCTATTTCTAAGCTCCACCGCATACATCTTTTGGTGGTGAGTGCAGTGCGTATCACGGGGATCTGAGGATGGAGCCAAGTTCACTATTGGCACGCAATCATCTATTCGAAAAGGATTAGGTTATGGTCGATACCAACCCTCACATTGGGCCTGGCTTGTTGCTGTGACAGGAAGATTCGTTCTGTCATGCTAGAATGCCAATCGATTGTCCAGAACAAGTCCATAAGTACTTGGTTGATTGAGGCTAGCTACCTACTTAGTAAACGGCCTTGCTCGTTTAGAACGATACCGTGACCATCTGCCTCGGAGATACATCGTGAGATTGGGAAGAGGAACCGAAGTACTGTTTACACGTGAGTACGTTCTTTTGACGGGGGACTAGGCTGTTGCCAGAAAAGGAAAAGAGAAAACGACACTGGGTCTGGTCACCGTTCGCAAGACGTAGTACACCTGATACCGATGGCTTCACAGTCACTGTCAAGTACTTTGTGTCCCATTGTCCCCAGGGAAGCACTTTATTCTACTTCACTCTGGGGTACATAGATAGTTAACCTTACCTGCTGGGAAAGCGAGGGCTGCTGAGCGTATGGGATCTGGAAAAAAATGGAGGTTTTGGGGGGGCGACTTGCTCAGTTGCCAGAGGGGTAGCGGTGGTATGAGGAAACTGCCCCAGGGATCCAAATAACCATAATAAACCGTTGAGAACCGTTGAGAACCGTTGAAAACCGTTGAAAAAAGTCCAAATGGTAAAATGGAAGGCCAATCACCATATTTGTGCTAGCAGCCTCGGCAAGGTATCTTGGTTTTACGAACCTGGCACTGTGGAACTGGTGATCGTACGCTTGCATCGAAACCCTGATGGCAGCCCGTCAGTAGCAATTGCCCTTTTACGCAAACCCATCGTAGCCCCCTTTTTCCCTTTCTGATCTTTCTCCCCTCCGTCCCCCTCTTTCTGCCGAGCAACTATAGTGTAAGTATAGGATCAGAAAAGGGGACGCCAACGGCAAGATCAGTCTGTGAGGCTCGGGCTCCTGGTGTCTTCCAATTTCTTACATGCCCACGAGGAGTAGAGCTATCAACTCCTCAAGCGGACAACAGGGTGTATGTCTTGCCCTCTTGCCAAAAGTACCGGGGAGGAGGACCTTCTACACATTGTCCCGGTCTTGACAGTGCGTTTTGCTCTTCTGAGGGTGGCTGCCTCGCACGTTTCAACGAATACGCAAGTAAGTTTAACGACTGCGCTGGGCCGCCAGTCTTGATATGGATAGGCGTGCGGCTTTAGCGTTGCAAGAGGACCACCAGGACTCTGAACGTAAAGCAGACCGGGACCGTGATGGCATCTCTCAACCATAGATCGGAGTGTCGTCTCTGTCGAATAATCTGAAATCGGGGTTAAGGTCGGGAAACAGACCAGCCCGCCGCGTCTGTAATCCATATAATAAGCCCTCCCATCCCCCAAAGGCCGTTCTTCTTCTCTTCCCTCCTTCATACCATCGCTTTCAAAGCTGGAATTACAGTCTTCTGTCTTCTGTTGACTCCAACAATCATCGCTCGCTCAATCACTCGTGTCGTCCCTGTATCACCCACACTCGTATCATCCTCTATCGTATCATCTTCACCCGTATCATCTTCCCCTGTATCATCCTCTCTTCTATCCTCTCTTCTATCCTCTCTCCCATCCTCTCTCCTACCCCATCCTCACTTTCATCCCATCCTCCTCACACATATCTTCATCACTCACTCGCTTGACTATTGTTCTTTGTAGCTAGCAGCTAAGTTCAAATACGTTCTATTTGACACTTACTGTTAGCTATAGCTAGAGCAATGGAGTTTACATCAAGCGAGGAGGTGCCGGCTCAGCGAGCAACCAGCCTGGCTGGGAATATAATGTGGCTTCCGCCCAAGCAGGGCATTCCTACCAACCTCCTCGAGCCTGCTCTCGAGCACGGCGCTTACGACCACCCCGTGGTCATCATGTCCAACAACACATCCCCTGAGGGCCTCGTAGAGGTATTTTTGGTAAGAAGACTCCTTTCCTTGATATACATGATTCCATATTTCATCCCTGCTCCTATCCCGACTTTCATCCTCATTCTTACCCTAGATCATGGACTAACACCTCTGCAGATGACATCTTTCGGCGGAAGGAGCATAGAAGAGGCGCAATCCCCCAGATGGAAGCACTGGCTCAGCTACGTGCCTATCGAGCCCGCCGTCCACCCCGACCTTGCCGGCTCACAGCTCAACCTGGCCGACGGCTGCCAGCTGGAGAAGGCCTCGTACGTCAACACCCGCCAAGCTCACATAGTCCATCTCGCGGCTCTTCGTCCGCACCGCAGTACCAGTGTGAGCCCCGTCCTCGACCACGCGTCGCTCAAGAAGCTGAGGGGCTTGACCTCCTTCGTCGACCTCTTCAACCCTCGCACGCCTAAGAAGCTGAGGGACTACAAGGTGTGGGAGATGGACGATAAGTGGCGCAAGGGGAAGGCTCAGGCCCAGCCACTCCCTCAGGGGACCGTGGTTACGAACCCCTATTTTCCTGCCTTTTCTTGGCTCGCCCAGACACCCATCGTCCCCGCACCCAGCAGCCCTCCGACATATTACCCTCCGACGCACACCCTTCCAGCATACAACCCTCCAACATATACCCCGGCCTACAACACCCGAGTATACACTTGCCACTCCGTATCTAACTGGCGAGCCCCTCAATACCAGCATCAGGGTGCTACGCATTTCTCTGGCGCTCTGGGGGCATATGCCTCAGCCTACTGAGGATTTCATCCTCACTTTTATGCTTACTCTGTCCTCATTCTCATCCTCACTGCCATCCCAACTCTTATCCTCGCTCTTATCCTAATCCTCATCCTCACTCGCATCCTCACTCTCATCCTCACTCTCATCCTCGGACATACAATATCCGTACATACAATATCCAGACATTCAATCCTCTAACATACTCTTGCCACTCCGTATCTAACTGGCGAGCCTCTAAACGTTAGTACCAGGGCGCTTCTATGTATTTCTACGGCGTCCTGCAGACATACACTTCGACCTACTGAGTTCTTACTCGGCCTGGCTAAATACCCTTATGAGCAGAGCTCGTTTTACAAATACCCTCTACAACAGCGGTAGAAGACATAGGAAATGTTGCTTTTTGTGGGAGGTGGACGGTTTTGGTGGATTGATCTCGACGGCGATGGAAGACGCAAGGAACATGATATCCTGTCTTTGGGAAGGGACATCTAGTTGGAGATGGGGAGTCATTGGGGTGGAAGCAGTCAAAACAGATACCATTATTGACTAGCTGTTGGGATCACACTGCTGTACTACTCTGTCTTCGTCATTCGTGACTCTCATTCCGTATGCTTTGTGCCGCGATACCAATAATGCCTAATGATATAATCTTGGATAAGAGATCGCCACGTCTTTACTTTCTGACCCCGTGAGCTCAATGCTTCAATAAAGGCGTGAAACTTTCTGGTACTACATTGTAAATTGAGATGGGCTTTGAGAAGCCTGGTTGTTGCGGCTATCAGTAAACAGGAGGAGCGTGGTATGGTGCGACGTCTTATCAAAGCGTTGTATATTATGCTTCGTGAAGGTGAAGAGCAGACAGCAAGACAGTCACAGTAGCAGGTACTTCGTATAGTAACTAGGGGAGTCATCTCAAAAGCTCAGGCGGGAGGCTTGGTTGATAGGGAGGTTAAGTTACAAATTCCGTGATGATCACGTTTCTATCCATCCATTTGGAAACCTTGTATTGTGTTGAGTATTGGACGTGATGCCTATACTGCGTTTCTCTAATTATATTACTATCGTTGTGCACTTGTGCGACCTCAAGAGGGACAGTCTGGACAATGTATCTCAGTGACTCAAACCCTTGTCTAAAACCTCCCCCATATGTAAGCTACCCCTGGTTTCCCTCAGGCCTGCCGCCTCCTCTTCACCCACCTCTCAACATGCCTGTAAGACTGGTCGTCCAGAGCGCCCGAGCTGCGCCTGTACTGCATCAATAAAGCCATGGACCTGGTAGTACGTGTAAGCGGTGCCGGGCAAGCGCATCTCACTGGGGTGTCTCGGGGTACGGCGTTGCCGTGGCGAGCCTCCGCACCTTTGATGAGGTTGTTCTCCTGCTCCCAGTGCGTCGGAATGCGAAGGACCTTGCTGTGGATCACGTTGAGCGCGAGGACCGCGTCCTCGGTGCGGACAATGAGACTATCCCCATGTTAGGTGACTGGCGTCTCCTCTTCAGTCGCGAAGCAACCTTGAACATGGAAAGGTAAAAGGGAAGAAGTTTCACTCACGATACGTTGATCTCGCTCGCCCCCTGGCTCACCATGAAAATGTTGATCTTGGCCGACGCCAGCGCGGCCATGATCTCCGCCGATATGCCAACCATGTTCCGCATCTTGTGCCCAACGACCGTCACGATCGACATGTTTTCCGTGATGGTGACCTTCTTTAACGTCAGCTTTGCACCTCCCTCTGGTATCCAACGTGCCGGATCACGGAACCCTCCATGCCTCACCTTTCCGAAATTCTCCAACTCGGCCCTCAACCTCTGGCATCGGCACGAGCGGTCCGCGACGCGCTGGAATGCGAGGCTTACGTTGCGCTCGCTCGTCGTCACGAGGTCCGTCTGAATCCGCGCCTCCTCAAGCCGCTCGAACACGCCGACGAGGAACCCCTGTGACTTGATATTCCTGTTGGCCGCAACGTTGACCAGCAAGATGTCGTCTTTGGCCGTGACGGCCGTCGGCCGCCTCCGCTCCCGCTGCGAGCCGTGGTAACCGTTTCCTACCATGAAGTCGATCGTGGGGAGCGGCGCTGAGGCGTTGGCCTTCTCGACTTTTACCGCCGTCAACGTAGGGGGCGTGAGGGGTGGGGACGGCGTCCATGTCGGGTAGACGACGGTCCCGGTTCCTGTCGGGTTGGAGACGTTCTTGAGCCGCAGCGGGATACCCACGCAGCGGATCTGGTCCATAGTCAGCGGGTGGATGACCTCGCTGCCGTAGTACGTCAACTCCGTCGCCTCTTCGGGGGTGATTGTCGGCAGCAGCCGCGCCGAGGGGACTTTGCGCGGATCCGCCGTGAAGATGCCGTCCACTTCCTTCCATATCTGCAGCTCGGTCGCCTTGACGCCGGCCGCACACATGGCGGCGCAGAGATCCGAGTAGCCGCGGCCGACGATATGAAGCAGAGAGCCCGGCATGAGGCCAAAGAAGCCCGTGACGACGGGGACGCTGTCGCCGCAGGCGCGCACCCGCTTCGCGATCTCGTCAGCGACGAGATGGTAGAAGCGCGGGCCAAGGCTGTCAAACGCCACCTTCTGGTCGGCGACGCTGCCGCCGAACGCCGCCTCAACGATGTCCTCAAGTATCACCGGCTCGGCGGGGACGCCCTTGCTATTGAGCAGGGCCGACACGACCCTGCACGCCAGCCTCTCGCCGAGCGAGACGATGCGGTCCTGCGCCCGCGGAGACAACTCCCCAATGATCTGCGTGGCGAGCATGAACCTGCGGAGGCTCTCGCAGTCGCCGACGACGGCCGCCCGCGTTGTGTCGAGGATTTCGCGGCACAGGTCGCTCCTCGTGCCGTTGGAGTTGACGAGGTGCTTCTCGAGCAGCCGCACGTGGCTGTCCCGCACGGCGTCGACGGCCTGGTTCAGCTGGGACTGGGCGGGGAGGCCGGCCTCGGCGTGGGTTATGCACTCCAGTAGAAGACTCGTCGTGCCGCTCGCCTTTGCGCGACCGGAGAGCGCCGAGCACACAACGACGAGGTTGTGGTCCCGCCGGTGGGACGGGATGATGTTGCTGCAGATGCTGTCGAGAAGCTTCCCCAGGCTCGTACCACCATACTTTTGTACGAGCCAGGGCTTGTTGCTGTCATTGGCGCCATGCATAGTGGAATGTGGTACGATGGACGGCAGATGACCGCGGTGGTGGTAGTAGTGGTGGTGGTCCTATGTGCGTCGATCGGCAGCCGTGGACCTTGGCCTGTGGTTTCGATTGGCGTGCAACAGCTCAGTTCATCAGGACTCTATATGTCTCGTTCTTTCCGGACTGGCGGGAACTCGGTGACCAGAACCTTCTTCCAACATACGGTGAATAATGGCCATCAAGAAGGGGAGGTAGAGAAGGGGGTTCTAAGCCTACGGTACCACGGCGTTTTCGATGTAAGACGACGTCGCGAACCCCAGCTCGGTCAGCCGCTGGTTGGTAGAATCGCTGGCCCTCTTCCTCAAACGCATAGAGTTCCCATCTCAAAGTCTGCCGACCGCTGCCATTTAGGACGTTTGTTTTCCTTGGTCTTTTTGCCGGACTCAGCGGAGCTGTCCTGTCGGTGAATGAGCCGCATGACCGCGGACCAAATCCCGGGGCCTCGGGATTTGAACCGTGGCACGTTTATACCATCCACTTCCTTGCCAAGAACGAGCCCCTCCTGCGGGAACAGCGCCGGGCAGAAAATCGGATAGGGGGCTCCTCATTGCGTTTCGTAATTTGGTTCGCAAGCCCGGCCTGGTTCCAAGGAATTAATTATGGTGGGGGATGTTCCACGTCAAGGTTTGCACGGCGGAGATGACGAGGGCGAGCGTCTGCAGTATCAACCGTGTAACGTGTTCCAACGGAGGCGCGTTTTTTTTACATTGACAGATGCGAACCCTTCGGGTAATCCTTTGCGTGCCCATTCCCAACTTGGTGATAGCTTTCAAGAGCAACGGCAGAGGGCGGGAGGTGGGGGGGGGGGGGGGGCAGAGAAGGTTCAGGCACAATTGCATCATTCGCCGGTTCGGTCCGCTTCCCGACCATGAAATCCGCAGAGTTGCAGTCTATGTGTAGGAGCGCAATTTTCCTAGCCAGAGATGCGTGCGAGTGTATACGTAAGAGAGGGGCATACACGCAGTGGTGACAGCATGGCTTGCACGATCGCAAGCACTGATGGATCTTTTGGCTAAACTGGTTGGCGTAAGCCAGCTGGAAGTGGTCCTTGCGATAGGCGTCACTTTCAGCGTTTATTACATTGACGATAACCAAGTGAAAGAAGGAAAAACGTGGTGTTGGTCGTATTGACTAGAGGGATGGTGGCTCTGGCTGAAATAATCTATCCCCGGATTAACCGGTTGAATGGGTGTGTATTAGCGGCGGTCTGACGAAAGCGTGTCTACTTTATTAGTGTCTGTTAATAGCTGTGGATAGCTTGAATGGAATATATGGCTATTACGTTATCCGTCTTTGACTCTCATAACGGGAAAATACCCGAGGTAGTAGGGGATTATATCCATACCATTACTTGATATAGTTAAAATAGGCAATCTGTTGGCTGAGAAGCTCGGCTGAGGTTACGGCTGGTGGTGCCCGGGTTGGACCGGGTAAAGCGCCGCCAGGCCGGTGCCCCACATGTCCGGATCGGGTTGTGACACACAATCTTTATAAAGGAGAGATTCTGTAGAGCACTAACTTATTTCCTCATGTTGATTTGGCATTTCTTCATTCTATGTGCAGTCTTCTCTATAATACTTAGCTACCTGCTAAGCCTCCCTATATTTATAGAGACGGGTCTCCGGCCTTGTGTTGTGTTCTAATAACAACGACCTCAACTAGCCGGCCGGCGGGCCAATTCGTCAGTAATCAACATTCCGTTACACGACTTCAATAATCCGATAGCCTCTAAGCAACATGAGATTGATTTTCTTCTTCGTCACTTTGCTAGTAGTCAATAGGCTTTTTCTCATCACGTGACTTCCAATTCTTCAATAGAAACAAGGTTGTATTTACCTTTTAGGTATTAACCTAAGAGGACCCCCCCCCCCCCCCCCAATCCTATACTGTGGAGCGAAGAGACGCAACGAAGTGAGGCAACAATATCGTATTGTTGCTAACTGACGTAGGTGAGGAAAAGAGAAAACCACTAAGCCTACTATGGGCTGGCGGGAGCCAGATGTAGGCTCTAAGGCTGCCCTACTAGAGGTAAGGTAGGGTCACGTGCCCACACCTCACCTTAACACTCTCCTACAGACTCAGCCAGCAGTTATATATCTATTATATAAGGTAAAATAGGTAAAATAACAGCCTAATCTTAAATCCTCTAAATCTAAGGAGTTTTTAAAGTATTAAATACTTTAGTAAAAGGTTAGCTAATTTACTAATTAGCCTAATTAATTTAGAGCTAATATACTAAAGTCCTAATATAAATCCTTTATATAATCCTATATCTATTTATATCTATTAATTTAATTTATCTATTATACCTAGTATCCTAATAAACTTTACATACTTAATTATATTAAGTAACTTTATAAGACTATTTATAGCTATCTTAGTACCCTTAATAAGCTTTAAGGTAATAGTATTATTATTATTAACCTTTTATATAATCTACTTATATCTAATATTAATACTATAGGTATATACCTTATTAAGAGGATTTATTATATTAATAAAGGTATTTATACTATTAGTAAAGAGGATTATAGGTATATTAATCTATTATTAGAAGAGCTATTTAATATATTATTAAATCTATATAAAGGTAATCCTAGTAGGAGTAAGGTTAATAAACTCTACCTCTATAAAGCTTAGAGTAATAAAGGTCTATTTCTTTAACTTCTATATAATTAGGGTGCTAGTAAAGAAGATAATATATCTAGTAGTAGATATATATAAGGGATAGTTATCTATAAATATAGTATTAGCTATAGTATAGAGTAAAAGTTACTTATCTATATAAGGATTTATACCTCTAAATATAATACTATAACTAGTAGTACCTTTAAGATATTAAAAGTAATACTTAATTATATACTAATAGGTAATTAAGGGGCCTAAGTTAGTATAGTAAAGCTTACTTATAGTAAAGGCGCTATTTAGTTTAGTATTAGTAGTAAGCTAATTAAGATAACTAGTTTATTTAATATAAGTCTAATAATTATTAGTAGAGTACTTATCTTTTACCTAAGTAATAAGTAGATCCTTATAAGTAGGTAATAAGATCTTAATAGGGTAAAGATTATAGTATCTAAATTACTAGAGGATACTCTTAGTATACTTATACTATAAGAGGAAGATCTTAGTAATAGATTAGTATATCTAAAAGCTAAGAAATTAGGTAGTAACGCTAAGGTCTTTTAGTAGGTATACTAACTTTAGTATATTATAGACCTTCTTAATAGTCTCCTTATTAGTAGTAGCTACTATATTATTATTAATATATATAAGGGTATATATATCTAATAAGGTATTAATAAAGAGGTAAATCTCTCCCTTAACTAGTATAAATCTAAGCTTTTTTATCTCTACCTTAATAAGCTAAAACTACTATAGAGGGGACTTATATAATCTATAGAGTACCTTACGTAATAACTAGACCTTACTAGTACTATTAGAGTATCTAGTAGGCTAGTAGATATATATATATACTCTATTAGGGACTAAGGTAGTAAGAAAGGTAGTATTAAAGTTATATATCTTATAGTAAAGTCTATAAAGGGTAATAATTATAAAAAAAGGTAGATTATAGTAGTAGTAGTAATAGTAGTATATACCTCTTAAGAGGACTATTTACCCTTTTTATAGTTATTATAGACTGCCTATTAGGCCTTAAATTAAATAACTTTATTAGTAGAGTTAGTTTTAATATTAAATACCTATATACCTAGTAGTAACTTTATACTAGTAGGTAGATTAACTAGATTAAAGGTATGTTTATTAACTATCTACTAGATCTCTATGTTATAGGTAGGTTTCTAATACTATTACTAATAAGGGCTCTATTTAGCCTAGTTAATAGTATATAGGATAGAGTATCTAGGTAGAAGGATCTTAGATATAGCTATAGTAGCTAGAGTACTAATAACATATAGGGTATCCTTATTAATATAGATATTAGCTATAAGGTAGGCCTTCCTAGCCTTCTTATTAGTAGTAGTATATTAAGGATAAAGATTATTAATAATCTTATAATTTAGGCTAGACCTAGCCTTCTTATTATATTATTAAGTACTAGCTATTTCTTAGTAGTAACCTAGTAGTTTAATAGTAGTAAATTAATATAGGTAGCTACTTATAGTAATAAAAGAATCCTCTATATCTAGGGTATTAATAGAAAGAGGAATTAGATTAGGATTAAGGTAATTAGCTTCCTAGCGTTAAATAGTATTAGTAAAGTTATTATTATTATTACCTAAATTAGTATTATTAGTTAGGAAAGATATATATATAGTAGTATAATTATTAGGTAGAGGAGTTATATAATCTATAGTATTTATACCCTAATTATAAGTATCCTTAGGTTAAGCTAGCTAGGTATCCTTAGTAGATATATTATTTATACTAGGCTAGTTAGAAGAAGGGATTTAGTTAGGATACTAGATCTATAAGTTAGGTTTGTTAAAGAGTAACATAGTACACAAGTAAATGGTCCACATAAGTGAATAGTCTATTTCCTTATTGTATGTTAAAGCCTTATATTTTAATCTTTAATATAATAGTAATTCTAACTCTAAAATAAGATTAAACTAGATAAATAATAATCGATAAGACTTATATATATAAAATAAAATTCTAAGATTTCTTAAATATTTCTAATATATAAAAACTAGAAACCTATTTTATTTAGTTCCCTACTTTTAAAGAATTCTATATATAGCTTATAAATAATAGTTTAAATTCTAGAAGATTTAATTATATATATATAACCTATATTTACTTTAGATTATAAAGTTTTATAAGTTTTAGTAAAAGTCTTATAGAGATATAAATTATTAAAATATAAGGCTTTAACGTATAATAAGGAAATAGACCGTTTACTTATATAGACTATTTACTTATATACTATATTATATTATAATTAATCTTAGTAGGGATAGCATCTTTATCTAAGGGGTAGAGGACTATCTTCTCTAGGCCCTTATAGAAATAAACATCTTAGTAGTAAAGAACTTTCTTTTAATTGTAACGATATCCCTGGGCCAAGGGAGCGGGATGCCTATGGATACGATCGGCGGGCCCTCGGCGATAAGTCGGCCCGGCCGGATTAGTCATGTACACACATACGTATATCACATCACGCGTAGCCAGGCCAGCAAGGATGTGTTAAGTTGAATTCTACATTGTTACCTATACCTATTATCGCGATATCCTCTATTACTTTCCCTGACTACTGCCCCCTAGGCAATCCCCTAATAATTATTTAACTTTAACCTCCTAGAGGCAGTCAGCCTGAGTAATAGACAAAGGGACTTTACAACTATTGTCATAATTGACGCGTTCTTTAGTAACTGCTTACTAATTAATTAATATAGATCTATTATTATTAAACCTATCCCTATCTAACCTATTAATAATTAAGCTAATATAGGTTATTTAGGAGTAAAATATAACGCTTTTATAGCTACTTACTAATTATCTAGTAATAGTAAAGTAATATAAACACCCTCTAGTATATACTTATAGCATACTACTAGAGAATAGTATGCTAGAGTAAGTATTAGATTAGCTAGTAGTAATTTTAGTAGGTAATTAGCTTTATCTAATAGCCTTAGAAAACTACTATATTAAATAGGCTCTTATAAAGGTAACCTTAGTGCTCTAGACGTAGTAGTATAACTACTAATTTATAGTTAACATAATAGGTAATAAAGATATTAGCTAGTAGGCAACCTTTAAAGTATTTGTTTGTTAATTATATGTCAACCTAGAGCTCTAGGAGTACTACCTTTATAGCTAGCTTTATAATACCTAGTACTAGCCAGGCTAGTTGCTATTACAATTCTTTACTAAATAGTTAGTAATATATTAGGCCTTAAGCACTAGAGACCTTAAAGATAGTTAGCTACTAGCCTTCTTATTCTTCTACTATCTATAACTAGGGTTATAGAGGGTACTAATATATTAGAAGCATGCCTTATGGCGACTAAGAGATGTTACCCTAGTGGCGGAGTAACTATAGGAGCTCTATACTGACTGAGACTAATCCTAGAGCGCCTTAGAGTGGACTTCTAAGACGCTAGATTACGTATTTATTGCTAAGCTGTTAGTAAAGAGGATATATGTCTAGACATAAGAACCTACTATTATAGAGCTATTAGTAAAGTAATGCCTAGATAAGTTAGACTAGTACTATACTATCTATCTTAAGAAAGGTTATAATATAGATAATTATTATTATAATAAGATATATAATAAGTATAATAAAAAGGGGTATATTATATTAGTCTGCTATATACTAAGAGTAACTATAGTAACTATAATAGTAAATATAGTAATAGCTAGGTTCCCTATATGTTAGATTAAAGTAGACTTATTAGATAAAGGATAGTAATCTACTAGGCCTTAGTAATAGACTACTAAGTAGTTAGTAATATACTACTAAAGTAGTAATAAGGTTTAATTCCTTATAAGAGGATATAAAAGAGTAATTAATAGATATAGTTAATAGTATCTAATATAGTAATAGTAAAGGCACCTAATATAGTAATAGTAGAAGAAAGCACCTATATATAGCTATAACTAGAGTATCTACCTATAATAATAGCTTATTAAGCACCTAGTAATTAACTAATTACCCTCTAGATATATATTATAAGTTAAGTCTATAGGTTGAAATCCCTTTACCTATTAATTAGTAAAAGCTTAAAGAGCACCTATCTAACAAATATAACAAACAAATAAATACTTTACAATTAGTAACAGCTTGCGGAGCGCCTAGCAGAACAATAGTTTAAATCTAATAGTAAGTAATAATAAGAATCCATCTATACCCACGATCGGCAACAGCTAAAGAGCACCTGACGATAGGAGTACGGCCTGGGGACTAGCCCTTTAAAAAGGGGGGGCAATTATAACGATATCCCTGGGCCAAGGGAGCGGGATGCCTATGGATACGATCGGCGGGCCCTTGGCGATAAGTCGGCCCGGCCGGATTAGTTATGTACACACATACGTATATCACATCACGCGTGGCCAGGCCAGTAAGGATGTGTTAAGTTGAATTCTATATTGTTACCTATACCTATTATTGTGATATCCTCTATTGCTTTCCCTAACTACTACCCCCTAGGCAATCCCCTAACATTAATTAGGGATATATATATAGTAGATATAGCTATATAGAGAGCTATATCTAACTAAGATGCCTTTTATAGCATAGGGCTTTATCTTAGTAGAATAAGGTAGGTACTTACTGCCTTTCTTATATATATATACTATATAACTAAAGGTATAGATATGCTTAATATAGGGCGGCTTGTAATCTTTAGTAAGGTTAAGCTCCTATGTAATAATCTTATAGGCGCTTATCTTACCCTTATTAGGTTAAGGGAGGAGATTAAGTACTTAGATTATAGTATTAATAGTATAGTCCTAGAGCTCCTCTAGCAGACTATTATTAATAAGCATAGTGCGTGCGGCCTTAACGATAGTATAGCCTATATGTTTAATAGCGCTATTTATAGAAGGAGTATATAGTATAGTAAGGTTAAGTTAAGTACCTTTAAAGAAAGGATTATAAAGAACCTTTTTTAACTTAGGTATATTATTATATAACTAACTCTTAATATTTAGAGTAGTTATATTTATAAAGGTAGTACTAAATTACTTAATTATAGTAAGAATATTATTATAGTAATAAGTCTTAAGTAGAGTAAGCTAGTAATATCTACTATAGTAGTTAAGAAAGTAAAAGGCATATTAGTTACTAAGGATTAAGAGTAGCTTAACTTTAATAATATTAAGATATATCTCTTTACCTATAAGGGTAAGCAGAAGGGAAGTATTATAGCTAATTATCTCTATAGATTTTATAAGATAATATACCTTATAATAGAAAGAGTTAATCTTATCCTAGGTAAATTAAATACCTACTTAATAGTAGGCCTTAATAATATAAAAAGGATAGGTATAGATAAGGTAGTAGTATATAAGATTTAGTATAAGGCGTAACTTTATCTTAATACTTACTAGGCTAAGTACTATATCTGACACAGCCAAAAGAGGTAAATGAATCGGTTGATTAATTCTAACTAGGCTACAGCTGGTGGCAGCCGGTTATATAGGCTGGCACCAGGTGGGACCAAGTGGGCCAAGGCCGATAGTCGGGCCGGGGGATCCACCGGATCCACCGGGCTGACTGAGGCCATAGTCGCAGCTAAAAGGCGCCCCTTTTAGCCTGTGACAAGTGCCCCCCTAATAAAGAGCAATTGGCCATAGGTCAATTGCTATAAGAAAAGAAAGAAAAAAAAAAGAAAACCCCTATCTACGTATATCCACGTATATCCTGTTGGATATAGCAGTAGGGCTGATGGGTTGACTGATTGACTAATTAGCTGTGGCCTTAGGTATCTGCCACGCTATTCTAGTTAGGCAGATAGGGTATACCTAAGGGTTCCTTATTATCCTTTGGCCTATAGCAGCCTGGCCAGCTAGAAGGCCCATCGTGGGGTCCAGATGATTAATAAGGTATTCCCTGGCGATAACCATAGTCCTGGTGGTGATAGTGGTTATATACCCTTTTAGAGGGGTCATACACTGTCAGGCAGGTATTCTCTTCCCCTATTATAGGTAGGGTAGCTGGGTAGAAGTAGATATGCTGGCTAGGCTGGACGGGCTGGACGGGCTGGACGGGCTGGGTATACGCTGGCAGTGGGGTTGGTGGCGGCGGCCGGGTGTATCTTAGCGGCTGGGCTGGCTGGGCTGGCTGGGCTGGCTGGGCTGGCTGGGCTGGCGGCAGCGGCTCTTGTGCTTGGGCTTTCTATTGCCGGGCCTTCTTGAGGGCTGATGCCGTGGCGCGTAGTGCCTTGATAGCAACGTTCATCTTCGCAGCTGAAAATAGTGATGAAAGGAACGGCGGTGGCGAGAGTTCTCTCATGGGCTTATCTGTGGGCGGGCGGGCTGGGGCGTTACGGGATTCTTCGCGGGCTGGCTGCTGGGTTTCGCCGTGGGCTGGTGTAACCAGCTCTGTTGGGCCGGCTGGCTCTGCCTTAACCGGCGTGACCGGCTTGTTGGCAGGCGGTTGGCAACCAGCTTGGAGGTGGCGAAAGAGGGCATTCCGAGATGTGAAGTCGTGGCGGCAGATTCGGCAGCGAAATTGCTGGCTGCAGTTATTCGCGAATATATGGCGGAATAACGCGTTCTTAGAGGGGAATCTGCCTCCGCACTTCCGGCAGGGCTCGGGCTGGCAGCAACTTTGTTGCTGTTACTATTGTTGTTTCTTAAGGGCCTTAATTGACGGCAGCTCTGGTGGTGGACTTAACGAAATAGAAGGGGAAAAAGAGGGTGAAAAAGAGGGTGAAAAAGAGTGTGGAAAAGAAGGGTATTGAAAGTGGTGGCTGGAGGGATGGCGGCTCTGGTGGTGAGATTCATAGTACTGCCGGGTGGGTTGGGCCGGCTGGCTGCTGGCGAAAAAGGTGGCTGGCGTACGCATATAGGCGACTTTAGCGATATCCGTATTTAGCTCAATTGGTGCTTCCGAATAGCTTCATCCGTCTGCTTTACTTATTTGCCCATCATGCCCTTTAACTGTTAATAAGGGTGAATACCCTAGTTAGACGTAGAGGTCTAGATTAACATAGTTGTGCTACTACTTAACACAGCTAAAAGAGGTGAATAAATTAGTTAATTAATTCTAACTAGGCTATAGCTAGTGGCAGCCAGTTATATAGGCTGGCACCAGGTGGGACCAAGTAGGCCAAGGCTGATAGTTAGGCCGGGGGATCTACTGGATCTACCAGGCTGACTGAGGCCATAGTCGTAGCTAAAAGGCGCCCCTTTTAGCCTATAACAATATCTATAGGGATTATAGTACTATTAATAGTATTAATAATATATATATTAGATATCTAGTAGACTTTAGTAAGTCCCTTATATAACTAAGTATTAATAAGGCTTATAGTAGTATAGTTATATTTAATATAGCTCTTATAAAGCTTACTAGGGCTAAGAAGATTTATAGGGCTAAGGGGGCTATACTTAATGTCTTTAATAGTCTAATTAATAGTACGTAAGGAGTTATTTAGATCCTTAACCTAAAAGAAAACTATACTAGATCTAAGGGGCTTAACTTCCTTACTATTAGTAGCTATAAAGGGTTAAAGATTATTATAAATAGTATAGGATATAAAAAAGGTAAGATTATTAAAGATAGGGTTAAAGTAACCTAAATCTATAATAATATTTGAGCTTATAATAGTATTATTATTAACTACTATATAGATAGCCTTATTAAGTATTATTATAGATTTCTTTAGGGTAAGTCTACTAACTAAAGAACTACTAATTACGCTAGAGGTACCTTTAATAAATATAAAAGATCTATTACTATTACTATTACTATTAGTTAAAGTCTCTTTATAATCTTTATTATAGATATACTTTATAGTATAGGTAAAAAGGTTATTATAATATATATAATCTATAGGGATTAGATCTAGACAGGTAGTCTAATACTTTATAGTAGTATAACCCTTACTATAATAAGGGTAAGTAGGGTAATCCTTCTTCTTAGTAGGATTAGCTAGTACTAAATTAGTACTAAAGGAAGTAGCTATATTAGAAGTAGTAGATTTATAGTATAAGGTAAGGCCTATCTTCTACTCTTTATCTTAAGTAAGGGTATAAATAGTCTTAATAATATTAGTCTAAGTAGGTTTCTTAGAGTTATTAGTATATCTTTTATATATATTAGGTAAGTATACCTTAAAGTAGTTAAGTAGAAGAATAGCCTAATAGTAATTAGAGTTTTTACTATAGAGACTAGTAATATAGGCGTAGAGGTATTAGACATATTTAAAGGTATTATAAAAAGTCTTATAGTTATAGGCGTTACCCTTACTAAATTTAGTAATAAGGGCTCTAATAGTATCCTTAGAGACTTTAGGGATATATCTCTTAAGGGCTCTTATAAGTATAAATAGGTTACTATTATCTTCCTAACCTATATTAAGAAGCTTATTAATTAATATGTTATATAATAAGATAAGGAGGTTATATATAATATTATAATTATTTTCCTATAATACTCTCTTAGCTAGATTAGTAGGCTTAGGGATATTACTATTAATATATTTCTTAATATAGTTTATATAGAGGATAGAGTTAATAAGTACTAACTATAAAGACTAGTTAGATTTACCCTTAAGGGTTAGGATCTTTAATAATACTAATTAGTAATTATAGGCGTCTACTATAATAAAGTTAGGTATAAGGAGATCTGTAGTAGTTAGCCTAGTAGGTCTTAGCGATAGGTTGCTAAGCCTCTAATAAGCTAGCCCTACTATAGAGTTTTAATAGGTGGCTATAGCCGTACTGGGGGAACTTGGCAAGCTTAAGTCTTATAATATACTAATACCTACTATTAAGCCTTACCTGGTTAAGTACCCCTAGCTAATACTCTTATAATTCTTAAGCTTCTATCTTTTTAGAGTAACTAGTATAGGTAAAATAGATTTAAATAATAGGATATACCCTAAGAGCTTACTAATGCTCTAGTAACGTACTACTAGTATAGATAAGTTATAACTATCTATAGTAGAGTACCTATAGCGTAATACTAAGGATTAACTACCCTTAACAATAGGGCCTAAGTTGTGAGATAACTATAAGGAAACATATAGAAGAACTTTATTAAGGGAGTACTCTCTAGCCTCCCTAAGACTAATAGATAAGGCTGATAAGGCGTTTATTACTAAGTAGTTATAGAGCTAGCTAAGTATAAGTATATATTATAGTACTAGTATAGCTATACTAGGCTTAGAACCTATAGACCCTATATAGGTAATAATATTATATTTCTAAGAGACTATAAGAGCTATAGTTAAGGAATACTATAAAGAGAGGTGGTATTATAAGTACCTTTTATAAGAGCTTGCTAAGAGACTGGCGTAGCATCTTAGTAAGAAGGAGTATAAGAAGCCCCTAGTCTATAATTATAGGACTATTAGAGAGGAATCTACTAGTACCTAAGTAGTAGACTAGATTATTATAATAGAGGTAGTAAATAGGCTCTACCCTAGGAGTACTATTAAATAGTAAGTTAAATAGGCCCTTTTAAAGGTATCCCTAACGTTATAGATATAGTAGTATAACTATAAGAGAGGCCTTACTAAGCCCTTAAAGTAGGAGGACTTCTTAGTGTTTGTTTACTAATAGTATGTTAACCTAGAGGCCTAGGAGAGGGACTACTAGTAAGAGCTAAGGAGGAAGTATATAGGTAATAGTTAGACCTTATTGTAGTACCTTACTAAGTGGTTAGTAATATACTATAACTTAGGAATAGAGGGTGTAGAGGAGTTAAAGGCTGAGGTATATTAGTACTTCTTTAGCCTCCTGGCCTTATTATAGGATAAGATGATTTGCTAGAAGACACCTATCCTCTGCCTAAGAGATGTAGTGTATAAGGCGGACTGCCTATGGTTGCTATGTGACTGCTAAGGGGTTAGTAATAACTTATGGAAGGATAGTAAGAAGCGTTTACTACCTACTAATAATTAGCTGTAGAGGCTAGTACTATTTTAGTAGGATTAGTAGAAGGAGACACCTAAGGACTTTAAATTATAGGAGTCCTACTATAGACTGTTTAGGGGTGACTAATATGGTAGGTAGTTACTAAAGGATTGGCCGGATAGAATCTAATGCTATACCTGTTTTTAGAAAGGGTATATATCTATTATATGCCCTAAGAAGAAGGCTAGTAGTATAAGTAATAGTAGGCTGTTTAGTTACTAATTAGATTAGAAGGCTGCTATAGTATAGTAGGTTGGGATCTACCTAAGAGTTACTAAGCTTAACTTATTAGGAAATAAGTAGGTATAGGTATTACTACCTAGACATCTATACCTAAAAAACTAAGGGTACTAGTAGGACCTATTACTAAGGGTATAGTAATTATCCTATAAGGAGATATAGAAAAGGTTGTTAGAGTAGTAATAGATATGTGTTTAGAGGTAGACCTTATTAGCTATAAGTTAGTATAATACCTAGGCTTAAAGCCTATAAAGGCTGAAACCCTAGTGTTAAAGTTGTTTACTAGTAAGACTATAAGCTAAGGGGTGGCTTACTAGCTAACCTTCTTCCTAATTAACTACTAAGGTTAGCTATAGAAGATTTAGTAACTAGCTGTTAAAGCTAACTATAGAGAGGACTAAGTAGATATCCTTATATTAAGATAGTCTATAGGCTAGGAAGGTATTTAGATTAATATAGCTACTAATAAGTAGTACTATAAATTAATCTTAATTACTAAGCCTAAGGTAATAGCTTATAATATTATTAAGAATAAGGAATATGTGTATGTGTTATATATCTCTTATAAAGTAGGGCTATAAAAGGAACCTCCTTAGTTAGAGGGCCTTCTAGAGGAACTTTAGAGTAAGGTAGCTACCTTTAATAAAGGCTTAGCGATAGGACCTTAAGTGTATGTTAAGGCTAAATACTTAATAGACCTTATACTAGGCGTAAAGCTGCTATATAGTCTAATATACCTACTAAATAAGAAGTAGTTAGAAGAGCTTTACTAATATATTACTAAGAACTTAGTAAATAGTTATATTATAAAGTCTATTAGTAAGGCTAGAGTGCCTATCCTCTTTATACTAAAGAAGGATAGTACTATATAGTTATGTGTAGACTATTAAGGCCTTAATTAGGTTATAATTAAGAACTAATACTTCTTACTACTAATTAGTAAGCTATTAAATAGGCTTTATAGAGTAAAGTAGATATCTAAGGTTAATATCTATAATATATACTACTAGAGTAGGGTTAGGGTTACTATATTCACTGTTCAGAAGTTAATAAGCAGTAATTTCTTTTCTTTTGTTTTCTTTAGAGTATTTGTAAGTTATAGATGCTTACTTAAGTATCTATTAAGAGAGTATAATTAGATAGACATAGCACACCCTAGATTAGAGAAAAACAAGCACTTCTTCACATACTTATTTGTCTTTTAAAAATAATACTCTAAACTAGAGCCTTACACCCTTATTAATATAGTTTAGTGTGGTAACTTAGGTAATAGGGAGATCTTTACTATGTCTGATTAGGGGGTAATATGTCTGTTTAGACCTTAAAAGCTCTGAATAGATTGTATCTCCCTCACGTTAGATTAGATATAGAACCTAAGTTACTTAGAGTAGTATAGTATTATTATGTCCTTTTGTATAGCTCCGCTACAACCTAAGTCCTAAACTACACCCTACATGCTTTTAATAGTCTCCCCTTCTAGAAGAGAGTTATTAATAGTAAAGATAAGTCTAAATAGATAGAGTATAGACTACTAATTAAGCATCCTATAGCTTCTTCCTCCCTCCCTCTTTACTAATACCTTTAGAGTAACTATTAAGATAGATAATATAGTAAGTAATAAAAACTTAGAGATAAGAAAAACTTAGATTTAGTAATAGTATAAGTAAAATAATACTAGCAAAATAATTTTAGCGAAATGATTTTAGTAATAGATAACCTTTAGGTTTTCTAGGTAGTCCTTAGTATGTAAAATAAGGATTACACCTTAGAGAAAAGATTACTTAATAGACATAAGTAGTACCTAATTAGGTCACCCCTACTCTATATATTAATTTTAGTAATAGGTAATACTTAAGATACCTATAACCCTTAATAGGCTCTATAATATAAGTAGCTATATAATATTACCTAAGGATAGAAAATTCTATATAGAAAATTAGTAATAATCTCTATAGAAAATCTAATTAGAGCTATCTCCTATAGAAAATCCTTTGTTTAGACTATAGGAACTATCCTAGTAACTTTAATTTAGCTTATAGGATAGTCTTTAGCTAGTCTTACCTACTAATACTTAGAAAACAATAATTATAAAACTATTATAAGAATTATAGACTCTCTAGAATTACTTAACACTACTTTAATACTAACTATAAGTAACTAGTATATGTCTTTTAGAACTAGAGGGTCTTCCTTTCTTCCTCTAGCTAATACTCTACCTAAAGATAAGGCTAATTAGTATAAGTCTCTTAGGGCTAACTTTATGGTTTACTAGGATCTACTAATTACTTCTAATTTAGATAATAATAGTAACTTAGTAACTAGAACTAGTAATACCTAAGGCCTATCTTAGTAAGATATTAGACTTAGAACTAAAACCTTAACTACTGCTATACCTTAGCTATTAGTCCTAGTAACTACTTATATAACCCCTCCCTCTATAGAAGGATTCCTAGAGGCTATTATAAAGCGCCTCCTAGCTACCCCTACTACTTAGTTAGTTCTACATACTAATTAGAATAATATTTATAACTTTTATAAGCTTCTTATACCTAGTTAGGATAGATCTCCTATCTTTAAGGGTAATAATATTGTTAAGTTCTTAGAGAAGTTTAAGGACTAATACGAGATTACTAGAGTCCCTTATTACTATATAGGCACCCTAGTTACCTATTCTATAGGTAGGGACTATTAGACCCCTGTTAAGGATGCTATTAGGTCTCTCTTTTAGACTAATAGAAAAGCCTACCTTCTTACTAAGTTTAGATAATAAGACGCTAATTAGTTCCTAGATAAAGAAGAGTAAATTAAGAAAGTAACTAAGGGACCTATTATCTCTAATTGGGATCTTACTACTACTTAGAACCTATTTATTAAGATTAATAATATTATTATATAAGTAAAGTAATAGAAGCTCTATAACATAACAAACTAAACTCTAATTAAGACTATATGTAAGTAATTTAGGTAAGAAACTATTAAGGATACTATAGATAAGCTAGGTATTACTCTTAATACCTTTATTTAATAGACTAGTTATCTTAAGTTTAAGTCTACCCTACTAGATATAATTGCCTATAAGAAAGAGTACTCTCCTTTCTTTACCTCTAATTCTTAGATAATAACTTTAAGGTCTACCTTAGGATAGTCTAAATAGATAACTAGGTAGAACTAGTAGCCTTAGCTGTAGTAATATACCCTAATTAACATTAAGATTATAAAGCCTTCTAGTACTAAGCCTAATCTAGCTAAGGACTTTACTAAACTAAAGATCTATTACTAGTTAGCCTACCCTTACCTAGGCGCATAAGTTTTCTTAGTTAATATAGGTAGATTAGACCTATATAAATAGGTTAGTAGACTAAAGGACTAGTATTAGTACTATTATTCTACTTCTTATACTTAGATTAGAGAATACAAGTAGTATATAATAGATAAAGATACTTAGCTTCTCTTATTAGTCTAAGGTTTATAGAAATATAGGTAATAAATAGGTAGCTTACTAATATCTACTATTCCCTATGCTATTCTTAATAAAAGCTATAACTAAGGATATACTAATCAGACTATATTACTTAGCTATGTTTTAAACTTCTATAATAACCCTATTCTTAAATAGATTACTAAGGAGATCCTTAATTACTAAATAGGATTACCCTAGTAAACCTAAGCTAGCTTCCTAGAAGTAATATTCTCTAAGTTAGAACCTACTACCTAAGCTGTTAGGTGCCTTTAAGTAGTTATTCCCCCTTCTAATTAGTCTAATACCTCTTACGTCTTTATAGTTACTAGAGGTAACCCTATAAAAATGCCTAAGACTACAACCTAGAAGTATATATAGGGCTTATATATAGTTAACTTAAGAAAACCTATAGCAAACATTATAGTTAAGATTCTAAGTAAGAAAAGGGTTACTTTTAAAGAGCCTAAAACTATAGAAATTACTAACTAAGATAATCTAACTCTATCCTCTAAACTAACTATAACCACCCCTACATATACTATTCTTTAGTAACCTTAAACCCTAAAAGATATAGCTACTAGGGTTCCTACCCCTCCCTCTAAGAAGCTAAAGGATATGCCTACTCTCTCTTCTAAACAGCCCTAAAAGCTAGATTTCGCCTAGGAAGCTTGCCGCCTTATAGAAAAGAAACTTAATACCCTAGTCTCTCTACCTACTAAACTTATGTGCTAAATATAGCCTGAGTTTAACAAGGCTATAGTAAATACTCTAAAAGACTATAGATATAAAGCAACTAAGCTAGAAGGGGTTTTTCTCCTAGTGCTATCTTCTCTAATTAACCTTATAACTAAGCCTAGTTAAAAGTTAGACGTTAAGGGTCTGATTAGAGAATATAACTAAGCTGTTAAAGTAGGAAAACCCCTAGCAGCTAGGATAGTAAGAGTAGCCTATATTACGCCCCCTTTAGAGCTACTAGAGGTAGTTATATTAAAGGCTTACCTTTAGCTTAAAGTAAAGATAACATAGCCTAATAGAGAAATTACTACCCTAATAATTAGTAGTATTCTAGATATAGGAGTATAGGTTAATATCCTAATAAGATAATATGTTAAGAGAGCTAACATCCCCTTTACCTATATAATACTTATAATAAAGACCTATAGGACTAATTAGGTGGATTTATACTTTAAGGGGTTCTATTATATAGATGTCTATATTAATAAGTATAAGGTCTAATTATGCTTCTTTATTACTAATAAAGATTATATTTTAGAACTACTATTACTAGGCCTTCTATTTATTATAGATAGCTAGATAACTTTAGGTTAGTCTAGAGGACTAATTAGTATAAATTTTACTATAAGTAACACTCTTATATAGATCCCTATTAGAGTTATTTAGAGGAATATAGAAGCTAAGCTTAACTATATACTACCTAACCTAGAGGGCTACATATAGATAATCTCTAGGGATAAAGAGTTAAAAAACTAGGTACTAGTAGCCGCCTTAGGACTACTACTAGCCCTTAATACTACCTAGACCTAGACCATAAGGATAGAGATATAGTCCTAGTAACTCTAAATAACTAAGAAGTAGAGGTCTTAATAACCTATATAGTAGAAGATCTTATAAGACCTTATATAGCTATAATTACTTAGATAGTAACTATAATAGGGGGATACTCCCACACGAAAATAGCATCTAAACTACTATTAGCTAAGACTATACTACCTAGGCAATAAAGGTAATTAGAGACTTAGAAGTTCTAAAAAAGAATTTAGACTATAGTTATATAAGTAAAACAAACTAAGGAAAGGATTATATACGCCATAAAGAAGACTACTACTACTAAAGTCTTTATAATATATAAAAGAAAGGGAGTAAAAATCTACCCTATAGATAACTACCCCTCTAATAGGTCTATTCTAGATAGTAACCTATACTAGAAGGTTAAGAAGATTAAAGCCCTTAGAGAAAAGTTTACTATGTCTACTAGGCCGTATAGGGATCTAATTATACTAAAATTTTCTAATATTAAAGAGCGCTCCTAACTTATACTAGAAAGGCTAAAATAGATTACTAATTAGTATCTCTACCTCTAGCCAGAAGAGCTTAAGCTACTAGAGTAAATCCTAGTTAACTATAAGGCTGTATTAGCCTAGGAGTTTAAAGAATATAGGATACTTAACCTAATAGTCGCACCACCCTAGGTTATTAAGACTATCCCCTATAAAGCATAGTAAGTAAAAGGGATCCCTATCCCTAAGGCCTTAGTTCTTAAGGCTATAGAAGTCCTCTATAAATAGGTAATTAGAGGTATTATTAAAGAAGGCTATAGCATATATAGAAACCCTTAGTTTCTAGTTCTAAAGAAAGATAGCAACCTATAACTTATTAATTTAGCAATAAGATATAATAGGGTTACTCTTTATAATACGTAGTTACCTCTAGGGGTAGATAAGTTCTCTAAAGATTTTACTATAGACTAGCTTGTCTTACTACTAGACTTCTTCTTAGGGTATAATTAGATCCTTCTAGATAAGAAAAGCTGTAATCTTATAATATTTATAATACTATTAGGTCTATTTAGATACTACTACCTACCCTAGGGTGCTACTAACTCTATTACTTAATTCTACTATATTATTACCTAAATCCTTTATAATCTAATTCTAGATTATTATAGGGCTTTTATAGACAACATAGGTATTAAGGGCCCCTACTTATACTATAATAATAAACTAATTCTAGGATACCTAAGTATTTGTTAATTTATATATAAACACCTCTATAATATTAATTAGACTTTTATAAACATAGAGCTCTTAGGATATATAATCTTAGGAGGAAAGTTATAATAGTGTTAGGAATTAGTAGTAATTACTAGGTATCTCTATAGGATATTAAGAAGACGCCTAAATTAAGCTAAAGTTCTAAAGATTTTAGAATAGGAACTCTATAGAGATGTTAGGGACGTCTAATTATTCTTAGGTATTATTATATTCTATAAGTCTTAGGTTCCCTATTTTACTAAGGTAGCCCTCCTGCTTATACGTCTCCTATAAAAAACTAAGAAATTCTCCTAAGGCTTAGATTAAAAGCTAGTAATAGATACCCTTAAGTCTAATCTAACTTTAAGCCTAGTTCTAATTATCCTTAACTTTAGGCCTAACGCTAGTTAGATTATCCTTACTATAGATATAAGTAGAGAAGGATAGGGGTATACCCTTAGTTAGATTATTAATAGCAAACTTATAGTTATAAGATATAAAAGTAGTATTTAGTATAGGCTAGAGCTTAAGTATAATATAAGGAAGCTTAAGGCGTAGGTAGTTCTTATAAGTCTAAAATACCTCTATAACTACCTCTTTAGAGTCTATTTCCTCTTAGAGATAGATATAAAGGTTTTAGTAGCCTAGATTAATAGTATAGTAAATAATATCCCTTTAGTAATAATAACTTATTAGTTAACTTAAATTAGACTCTTTAACTTTAAGATTAAGTATATTCTAGGTAAGAAGAATTCTATAGCTAATAGTCTTTTAAGAAAACCTCTAGGACTATCTAATTAGAAAGAAGTAGAGGATAAAGAAGATATTAAAGACTTTATTAATACTAAGCTTTTCTAAATAATAGTAGTATAAAACTTTTTCCTTAAAGTATATAGCCATTCAGATTAAGACCCTAAACCTAGAGATTCTAATTAGCTTCTAGACATTCTATTAGACCTACTAAATTCTATAGAAGAATAGTTAACATACTTAAAGCAAATTACTTACTTTCTCTTTATACTTAAGCGCCTACTAGGGATCCTAATGCCTAAGTTCCTTTAGTTTAAGAAAATAGTACTATACTTTATTATAAGGGATAGGATCCTCTTTAAAAGAGGTACTTATAGAACTCCTAACCCTCTTTAGGTTATTAACAGCCTATCCTAGCAGTAAGCTCTAATTAGTATAGCATATAATAAGACTAGACATTAGGGACATAAGGTAACCTATTTCTACCTCTAGGACAAATACTTCTAGCCTAGGATATATACAGACATTAAGACTATAGTTTAGGGCTATAATACTTATTAAAGGGCTTAATCAGCTTATATAGATAACCCTTACATCTTAACTATACCCTATACCTAGCTATTTTAGTATATCTACCTAGATGTCTAACATATTAGGAAATAAAAGGTTATAGAGGCCTAATATGACCTATCTAGATAGCCTAAGGCGCAAATCTTCTATAATACGACTTTAGCTAACATTATAAAGTTCCTATAGGAAGACGTTATTTATTATTATAGGGTCTATAGGACTCTAATTATAAATAGAGGATAAGAAAACAGAGGTTATATTAAAGCTCTAAATAAGAGGATTAGGAGATATAAGAAGGTTACCTCTACTTATAACCTAAGGGCGAATAGTATTCTTAAGAAAGGTTATTAGATAATAATACATGCCTTATAAATATAGTTAGATTAGGGAAAAAAAGACATTAGATATATCCTACCTACTATCCTATTTACTAATTATACTACTATCTACCTAAGCTATAGTATAACACCCTTCTATATTGTTATAGGGTATAATATAGTTATACTAATTAAAGAGAAACTTATAATATAGCACGTCCTAGAGTAGGAGAAGGTCTAAATAGCAGAAGAGGAACTCTAGCTTTAGATTAGAGCTTTCTAATAGCTTATAGAAGATAGATAGAAAGCAGCCAAAATAGTTATAAAGTATTACTAGAAGGTTATAGAATAATACAATAAGAAACACATAGTAAAGCACTAATTAGAGAAGCTATAGGCAGGAGATTTAGTCCTTATCTTTAATACTCCTTACTAGATAGATATATTAGTAGCTAGAAAGACTAATTACTATTAGAAGGGACTATTTAGAGTCTACTTAGTTTCCCTAATTAGCCTATTATATATCCTAGAAACTCTTATAGGGGAACTTATTATAGGGGTAATATATAGGGCTAATAGGCTAAAGAAGTACCATATAGGTACTAATAGTATCCTTTACCTAGTAAATAAAGGCACTATTTAAGGTAATATTCTAGTAGATATTAAGGACTTCTTCTATTAGCTAGCTTATACTACCCCTCTAATCCTATTTTAAATTTCCTTTATCCTTATTTAGAATGCCTATTATTAAAATTCCCTTTTATCTAAATTTTAGTAAACTTATATTTTCACCTCCTTTAATATATATGTTATTCTTTATAGAAGAATAATATAGGGGATAAAGGATAGGGAGCTAAAAATACATAAGGAAATTATATTATAAAGAAAGAAGATAACTTAGATTAAAGGATCCTAAACCACTACAAACTAACTAATTATATAATACTATTAAAGAACTACTAATTACTACTAGAAACTAATACTACTACTATCTTTACCTACCTCCTTATTACTAAAACTATACTAGCTTAATAACCTTACTAAGGACTATAGAGGGGTACCTTATATAGTAGATTAGGTAGTAACTAATAAAGCTCTAGATACGTTTAATAGCTATTTAGAGGTCTTAATAGTTAAAGGAGGAACTAAAACCTTATTCCTAAAGGGTATAACTATACTTCCTATCTTTTAGTACTTAATATCTAACTAGCCAGACGTCTCTAGAATAGATATAGTACTACTAGTCTATTTAGATAAGCTAGGTATAGTAATTAGAGTATTAGTATAATCTTAGAAGTTATAAAGATAGAAATAGTTTACAGCCCTAAATAATAGATTATTTAGAGGCGCTAGTAATAGTAGTCCCCTACTACTTAGATATTAACAATAAGCTAGATTAGTAAGGGAGTACTAATTAGGGCTGCTAGATAGATTAGTATAACCCTAATAACCCTTATTCTCCTAAAAGTCGTACTTCTTATTTTTAGCCTCTAAGAATATATAGTTTCTATAGTAGTTATAGAATAACTAGGGTAAAGAAACATAGTTATAATAAGGTATTATACTCTATACCTAACTAGGCTTTATACTAACAAACTTTTAAAAGTTCTAAGTATAGTAATTATATAGAACTAGGTTCTATATACTAAATATTTATATTAGTAGGGAATTTATAGCTAAGGCATATTATATAAGGCGCTAAGAGAAGGACCTAAAGTAGGATCCTACCTCCTTACTAATATAGACAGCCTACTAGAACTTATAACTATTATTTCTAAAAGTATTAAGAACACCCTAAACAATAGTAGTATTAGGGAGTACCTACTAGAAGACTATAGTAGCTTCCTTAAGGGATTAATTAGGGTAAGGGTTATAAATTTAGAATTTAGAGTATAGTTAGCTAAAGGGGGATAAAAGATTAACCTATATAGTAGTCTTAAGGAACTGTTTAGACCTTATGTTAAAGAAAGAAGGACCTTAAAGATATTATTAGGGAAACTTATGTTAAAATAGGTAGGTATTACTAAGCATAACTTAGCGCCTCTAAAAGCCTTAGCCTCCTTCTTTAAAGGAGGAGGTGTTAAAAGAAACTAGGGATTAATAGGTTGCTATAGGTAGTTATTAAGCTAGTACTTATTAATAGAGGAAGATATTCTAAAAGGTTAAAAGTCTAAAAGGTTAAAAGAAGAAATAATAAAAAGTTAAGAGTATAGGTCTAAAAAAGTAAGGGTAGTAATAACATTAGTTTCTAATGTAGGTAGGTAAGGAAGAGAAAAAAGAAGAAAACCCTAAGGGGTAGAAAAGATAGTTACTTTTATAGTAATAAGAAGAGGGTCTAAATAGTTACTATAATAGAAGAGTAGTAATTTAGAAATAGAAGGAGTAAACTAGTTAAAGGGTATTTACTATTTAGAGGTAAGGCTCTAATATACCCTTTAACTTTATCACTACTATAAATTATTAATAACCTCTACTATAATTTACCTATAAGTTAAAGTTACTAAGGCTCTAAATAAATACTCTAGATGTCTTTACCCTCTTACCCTTAGGACTTTCCTTTAAGTAATAAGGGCTGCTCCTTCTAAAAGTAACTAAGGGAGGAAGCCTCTTAAAACTTTAGACTTTATTTACCTTTTAACTTAACCTTATTTAACCCTCACCTTTATTCACCTTTCTTTAACCTTCTACCCCTCTCCTTTACCCTATAAATATCTTACTATTCTCTTCTACTATATCTACTCCTTTCTTCCTTAGATTAGATACTCCTACTATAGCTACTAAGCTGTAATTTACAACCCCTTCTCTTAGAAACCTATTTAAAGGCCTTCTTTTACCCCCCCCTCCTTAACTATTCCCTTCCCTCTACTAATAACAACAAAAACATATATTAAGTTCCTTATCTAGATCTAGTAGTACCTCTTTCTTTATTATATCTTTTCTCTTTAGAATATATATATTAATAACACCTCTAAACAGATAATAATAGCATCCCTATTAGCTCCTTCCCCTCTTACTTACGCGATAGGCTGTCTATAAATCTAGGACGTCTATACCTACTAAGACCTCTAGAATAATAGCTAATTCTACTATAGTACTTAAGATAAGAACTAAATTATCTTATTTAGATATATACCTCCTACTAAATAACTTAAGCCCTAAGAGTCTTAGTTTTATAACCTAAAAGCTTATATTTACTTTACTAGTAAGATAGTAGCATACCCTACTTAGATCCTAACATAAGAACTATTCCTAATACCTTCTAACACTTAGTTCTCTAATTAGCTTATATAGGAAGACGCTAATTAGTTCTTAAGCTAATTTAATTTAGCATTCTAAGGACTAAACAAACATAGATAATAGGAAGATATAGGATATAGATAGGCCTAAATAGTACTTAGTAACTATTATAACCTATAAGGACGTATATAATCTAAGTAGTAGATTACTAGGGATGAAATTATAGCTATAATAGTTATTATGGCTTAAGGTCTAAAAGCAAAAAGATAGATTACTATTATCCCCCTATGCTAGGAAAGCTATTTAGATAATAACTAGGAGCCTAAGTTAGTAATACTAACTTAGGAAATCTATAACATAATATAAAGAGAGGCTAATTTAGTTATTTTCCCCTTATTCTTAGCCTAGTATAGATACTTTATAGGCATAATTATAGATTAGAGGGATAGTATAATATACTAGTATAATCCTATATAGTCTAGTAGTTATTTAGAGGCTCTCTTTATTAATAATATTAGAACTTTAAGGAAGTTCTACTATAAGCTTAACATACTAATACACATTACTTAGCTAATTAATACTAGTATATATATAGTAGATATAGTTTAGTAGACTAGTAGTTAGGAGTATAGACTCTATATTACTAAGTAGTTTAGATTAGTACTTAGGTCTAGATCTCTATACCTAACTAGTATAAATAAGTAGGATATTAAGGAGTCTTAAAACCTAGACTATAGTAAAAGAGTCTAATATTAGTAGATTAAGTAGATTAGTACTAAGTTCTATATTTCTAGTAGATACTAATATAGGGCTATAAGACTAGTTCCTAAAGGAATATTAGAGAAAGCTTACTACTAATATAACTAACTTAAGTAAAGCTAGAAGAAGTAAAGCTAGTCCCCTATAAGTATAATCTATAATCTAATAAACCTTAAAGACTCTAATTACACCCCTACGTAGCGTTTAGAGGACTACCTCTCTACCCCCTAACTACTTAACCTTCTAAAACACAGGTATTAAGATAAGCCCTCCTCCCTAGACTATAAGAATAATATTATAATATCACAGTTGTAATTAGAGGTTGCTTAGCTAAGGAAAAACATAGACACTAAGTTGCCACCCTAAATACCTCTAAACAGAAGATAGAAATAACTCCTTACCTAAGAGGACTATATTATATAACCTAGCCCTCCTACTAAAGCTCCTACTACGCTAAGCTCTAAGCTCTCTTACTTACTATCTAGACTTTTAATTCCTAGAGATATACTATTATAATACTAAAGCCTAAAGAAGATTAGACATGTTAAAGTAGATAAATATACTTTACCTAAACTACCTATACTAGGCGTATAGGAAGGCTAGATAAAGGTTTAGGACTTACTCCTATTATCTAAACGGCATACTTAGGAAGCTTAAGAAGCCAATCGCATGTAATATACCTAACGCCATAAGGACATTCTAAAGCAGCATAGGAATATATACTATAATTAGAAGAAGGGTATTCTAGAGTATAGACGTTATAAGTAGGTAGACTATTTTAATAACCCTATTACTAAAGCAGTATTTACTACCTAAGCGTATACACCTTAGTTCCCACTAGGTTAGGCTAAGGGATAGGAAGGATAGAAATAATAGAACGCAGGAGAAGAATAAGATAAGGCTAATAATAGAGATACTAAGGATAATAAAGATAAAGAGGGTAATTAATAGGCATAGGCATAATTAGGATAAGGTCTAAATAGGTATATACTTAGTAGTTCTTTTATAATTAGAGGATTATAAAAAGAACTAAGGGATAATTAGAGTAGGGTTAGGGTTACTATATTTACTATTTAGAAGTTAATAAGTAGTAATTTCTTTTCTTTTATTTTCTTTAGAGTATTTATAAGTTATAGATACTTACTTAAGCATCTATTAAGAGAGTATAATTAGATAGATATAGTACACCCTAGATTAGAGAAAAACAAGTACTTCTTTACATACTTATTTATCTTTTAAAAATAATACTCTAAACTAGAGCCTTACACCCTTATTAATATAGTTTAGTATAGTAACTTAGGTAATAGGGAGATCTTTACTATGTCTAATTAGGGGGTAATATGTCTGTTTAGACCTTAAAAGCTCTAAATAGATTGTATCTCCCTTACGTCAGATTAGACATAGAACCTAAGTTACTTAGAGTAGTATAGTATTGTTATATCCTTTTGCATAGCTCTACTACAACCTAAGTCCTAAACTACACCCTACATGCTTTTACTACTATATTAATATTAAGAAGGAAGACTACTAGAAGACTATATTCTAAACCTAATATAGCTACTTTAAGTATATAGTTATGCTATTTAGACTAACTAATACTCTAGTAATATTCTAGGCGTATGTTTACTAAGTACTTAGCAAACTACTAGATATATATTATATTATATATATAGATAATCTTATAATCTACTCTACTATAAGGGAGTAGTATACTAAAGATCTTAAGAAGATCTTCTAATAGTTATAAATATTTAGGTTGTTTATAAAACTCTTAAAATGCTTGTTCTATTAATAGAGGGTTAAGTTCCTAGGGTATATAATTACCCCTAAGGGTATTAGTATAGATAAATCTTATGTATAAATAATTGCTAAGTAGAAGGCGCCTATATTAATAAAAGACGTCTAGATGTTCCTAGGATTTTATAACTTTTATTAGAAGTTTATTCTTAGATACTTAGGTATTATAGTACTAATAATAGGGCTGCTAAAGGGATATAAGGATGCCTTATACGTATTTAAATAGACTAAAGAGGCTGATAATACCTTTAATTAGCTAAAGGTTACCTTCTTATTAGTAACTATCCTTATATACTAGAATCCCTAGTAACCTACCTATATAGAGATAGATACTTTAGTTAAGGCTATTATAGCTATCCTGTCCTAGCTAGTAGAAGGATAATAGCAACTAGTTACTTACTAGTTATAGAAGCTTTTAGATATAGAATAACAATAGGCTATAGGGTAGTAGGAGCTATTAGCTATTATGGAAGGATTAGAGTATTAGGCTTATTACCTTTTAGGGCTATTAGAGAAGTTTATAGTCTTAATAGACTATTAGGTACTAAAGGGAGTTATTAGCATACTAGTATAAGACCTTTATAGAAGGCTTGCCTATTAGGTATATAAGTTATTAGTGTTTAACTTTAACTTAGAATACTAATTAGGGAAGATAAACCCTATAGATGGTCTGTCTAGAAGGCTAGACTATATAGAGGGGGAAGTACTATATGTAGACGTCCTCCTAACTTTAGTAAAGAAATTATAGCTAGTTAATAAGCTACTACTAAATATGTGGTAAATAATTAGTAACCTTAAGGGAATAAGTAAGACTACTAAAGTATATATCTAGGTGGTAAAGGTATTACTTTATAACCCTAGCTATAAGGTGGATAGCTCTTAGGGTAAGGAATCCTCTCCTTAGGACTAGTAGTAGGCTATAGGGCGTCCTAGTTATTTAGTAATAATTACTACTATAATAACCTAAGGCTAGAAAGTAAGGGAAGATTTAGTAAATACTTAGTAGGAAGTTACCTAGGTAACTAAGGGGCCTAATAGAGCTAGGGTTACTATACTAGAGTAGTATATCCTATATTAGGTTATAAAGGAGCTTATACCTAATGAAATGGTGTTAGTACTATACTAAATATATAAGATAGAAGAATTTATCTAAGGACTATAGGCTAAAGATAAGTTTTATCTATTATAATTAGTAAGGGTGTATAGTATGGCTAGTAAGTTAAAAACATATACTGTTAATAATATAGGTACCCTATTCTTTAAGGGAAGACTAGTTATCCTATAGGTAGAATTACTAAGGACTAAGATCCTTTACTAATACTATAACAACCCTAGGGTAGGTTATATAGGAGTAATAAAGACTTTTAACCTTATCTTAAGGAAGTTCTATTAGGAAGGAATTAGTAAGGATATATAAGAGTATATTAAGGACTATAAGTACTACCTTAGTGTTATAGTCCTATAGTATAAGCTATATAGGTAGTTATAGTTACTACTATTACTATTATACCTGTTTTAAGAAATCTTACTGGATTTTATTATAGGGCTGTTACTAAGTACTTATGATAATAGTACTAAATATAACTATATTCTGGTTATTATATGTTAGATAACTAAGTTTGTAATGTTTATTCTAACTAAGAAGATATTAAATGCGGCGTAGATGGTGAGGATCCTATACGAAAGGGTTGAATATAGGTTTGGGATGCTAGAGGGTATTATAAGTAATTAAGACAAGCTGTTTACTAGCTCCTTCTAGGAAGAGTTTATAAAGGAGAGGGTGATATATTACTAACTATCTACTATATACTACCTATAGACTGATAGTTAAATAGAATAGACCTATTAGATACTAGAGAGATACTTATAACTATATGCTAAGGGCTTACTAAGTTATTAGGTAGTATAGTTAGATAAAGTAGAGTTTATATATAATAACAGTAAGTACTTAACTATTAGAGTATCTCTATTTATAGTACTCTATAGGTATAACCCTAGATTTATTAAGTATATACCTAGCTATAAGCTAACTATATAAGGAGTATAGGAGTATATTAAATATACTACTAAGGTTAGGAGGTAGGTAGAGTACGCCTAGGTAAAGGCTATAGAGTCCTAGGCTGCTTACTATAATAAGAGGTATTAGCTAAAAGAGTTCTATTATAGAGAGGTTATTAGACTATTAATAAAGAACATATAGTTTAAGAATAAGAAGTTAGTACTATAATTTATTAAGGTAGCTATTATAGAGAGGATTAGGTACTAGGCGTATTAAGTCTATCTACTAGAGTAGTATAGATATATATATAATATGTTCCTAGTGTTACTACTAAAACTATAGACTATAGGGTAATAGGTTACTAAAGGTATAGTAGAGCTTTTAGAGTTAGACCTTAAAGATAATATCTAGGAGGTTAAGGAAGTTATTACTTACTAAGGTAGTAGTAATAACCTTAGGTATCTAGTTAAGTAGGCTAGATAGCTAGTTAAGTATAATATATAGGAGCTACTAGACTACTTAGAGGGTACTAAAGAGGTAGTTAAGAAGTATAAGAAATAGAGGAAGTAAGTTTATAAGAAGTAGGATAAGTAGAGTAACGTACATACATAGTAAGTAGCCTATCATAGTAAGTAGCCCACCTCCTCCTACTTTCTAGTACTTCAACCTTTATACTTACTTTCCTCCACATACAAACATATATTCTACCTCAATTAAAAGTCGTATTATCCTTACTATCTAGGCTCTCAAAAAAGACCTAAAGATGTCTATACGAAGTGTAGCCTCTATCTTTAAAGTCCTAAGATTAACACTCTGCTGCTGACGCGCTAGACACGTCATATAAGCTGAGACGCGTTTAAAATTAATAAAGATAACTATATCTAAAGAGGAGGTAATTCTTAAATAGGTTATTAACCTAATTAATTAAGGGTTTCCTCTATAATAAGATAACATATAAGATATAGCTAACTAACTCCTTTCTAAACGTGACGTAACGCGTGTTAGACCCTAATAGGTAGAGAACTTTATATAATAACAACCCTAATTAAAAATGCAATTTTAATATTAAATTAACTATTAGAGGGCCTTAGCTAAGGATCCTATAATTATATAAGGCTAGTTTACACTTATATAAAATATAATTATAAAGTATAGGATATAGGATTATAATATCTATAATTTTAATAAGACTAGCTTCCTAATAGGAATACTATTACATACTAAGGTTATTATAACTTCTAACTATAAGGGAAGGCCTTATATAAAGCAGCCTAGTAATTATAAATAGGTTTCTATTATTTAGGGTATATATGTAGATAGCTAGGTAATACCTCTATATGTTATTATAAAGGGTAAATATTACCTCCTCTCCTAGTATACTAATAGCTAATTCCTAGCTATATAGTATATCTACCTAAGTAAAAATAGATAGATAATAAATAAAATTAGCCTAAATTAGTTAAATCATTTTAATTAATATATAAAGTCCTATATAAAGGGTACTTATTACCTCTTAATCCTTAATAGCTATAATAGCTATAAATTAACTAACTTTAATAAATACTATAAGAAAGAGAATATTATTACTCTTTATATACCTCCCTATTTATTATATAAGCTTTAGCCTCTTAATATTAGGTGTTTTAGCCTATTAAAGTACTTATATAGTAAGGAAATTAAGAAGATAATATAGATATAGATTTTATATATTATAAAGGATAACTTCTTTCCTACCTTTAAAGCAGTATTCTTTACCTTAATAGGTAAAAGTAACATATAAGCTAGTTTTAGACAGGTAGGCCTTATACCTTTTAACCCTAAAGTGGTCATTTCTCAACTAGATTTCAAGCTAAAGATACTAACACCCCCTACCTTACCCCTAGGTAGTAATAGCTCCTAGGACCTAAAGACACTAACTATAGCAATTAAGGGCGTATAAAGCTATAGTTCCCTTAAAAAGAGGATCTAGCAGCATCAAGGTAGCTTACTAATAGCAATATACAAAGTAATTAACTTTTAGGCTAAAGGTATTAGCAAGTTAGCCTATAGGGTTGCTATTCTTAAGGCTAAGAATAAAGGACTTTATATAGGGATAGAGGTACTAAGTAAGCACTAGAGGGCTAAAAAGACCTAAGTACGCCTTAGAGGGTTACTTAATATAGCTAAAGTAGAGGTACTACAAAAGGAAAAGGAAGGTGTTAGTGCTAGAGGTAAGGAAACGTCCTAAAATAGGGGTCGTACGGAGGGTAGTAAACCACACACACGATAATATAGCAATTATAGGAAGACTAGACATAACACATAAACCTATAAAGTAGTTTAGGATAGCAATAAGGAAGGAGATAATAAGTAGTTTTAATTAATTTTATATGTTATAGCTTAATTAACTTATATAAAAGGTAGAAAGGTAGGAGGAGGTAGGCTACTTACTATAATAGGCTACTTACTATACATATATGTTACTATTAGTAACTATTTACTAAATATAAGTCTATTATAAGACTACCTAAAACCCTTTTTCTTTTCTCTACTAAATACTACTTATAAACCTAAGAATAATACTAATAATATAGAAGGATTATAAGGTAATTAGTAAAGAGGCTATGTCTAGGCGTCTAGATTAAAAGGGTTAGATAAGGGAAGCTTAACGGTATGGTAAGCATTAAGTATAGTAATAAGGAGGTTATTATACTTATTAAGGGTGGTCTTCTCCTTATTAGTTAAGTCCTTAGGACTAGCCTATTTACCCTTAGAGCGGCTAGAGTAAGGGTGCTTAGTAGCATACTAGATAGCTACCTAGTAGGTAGTAATCTTTTAGTAAGTAGACTTTATAAGAGGATACTAGATATTATTATAGTAAAGAGAGAGAAGGGTATTCTTAGTGTTAATAGCTATAGTAGATATTTAGGTAAATATTAGTAAGCTATTACTAATAGGGCTAGAAGGGCTAGAAGGGCTAAAAGCTACGTTAGGGACTATAATAGAGTCTAAGCTTGCTATATATATATCTATATTAAATATACCACCCTAGGTAGTAACCTTATTCTTTATAGCAATAAGGGTATTATTAAACTTTTATAGAATGTTTGCCTAAAAGGTAGTAAGGGGGTAACTAGCTATATCTAAGTCTATAGCCTTATAAACTATTACTAAGAAATTAGGATAGAGGGCCTAAAGAGTATTAATAGTAGAGTAAGTTATAGAGTCCTTACTAACCTTATAGCGCTTAGTATATAACTTAGAGGGAGAACCCTTAAGCTTAGACGCCTTAGACTTAGATATGTTACTATCTAGGCTACTAAGAATATAAGTAGTAGTAAATAAGTAATACTTACTAGGAGTCTAGGTACTCTAACTATAACTAATAGGACTAGTACTATAAATAGTAATAATATAGGTTAGGATGTTATTTACTAAGTACTTACTAATAAGTTTATAAAACTTCTTAAACTATAGGAAGTTAGTAATACCCTTAATAGTAATATTAGGCTTAGCCTTAATATTATAAGTTTTAAGTAAATCTATTACTAACTATAGCATATAGGTATAGCTATTATTATAGAGGTATACTAGCTAGAGGGTACTAAGATAGTTCTAGATTTTATCCTTATTGTTAGTATTAAGAAGACTAGTCTATAGTATAAGTTAGTTATAGAGTAATTATAGAGGGGTTAATAACATACTTAGACCTAAATTATAAGGGCTATATACTTATAGTTAGATATAAGCTCCTAAAGAGTTACCTACTTAAGATAGACCTTATAACTACTAACTAATAGGTTAGTAATATAGTTACTAATATGCTCCTAGGTAGAAGCATAAGTAGTAAAGGTAATAAGGATATAGCTATAGTTAAGGTTACTAAGCTTACTATCTACCTCCTTCTAATAGTAGAATATTAATATATTCTAAGTATACTATATAGTACTATAAAGCTCTTAGGGTACCTAAGACTATTAGTATACTTATAGAGTAATTACTAAATAGGTAATAACTTATAGTAGAATATTTCTTCTTATCTATCTAATAGATAACATACTTAGCTATATAGTAACTAGTAATATAGATAAGCTTATTAATATTATAGTATATACTAGTAAGGCAGTAGATATATAGAGCGCCCCTAGTAAGGCTAGTAAAGCTAACATATAGATTATATTTATAGTTAAGAACTATCTAGATTCTTAAGATAACTAACATTTTAGTGATAGGCCTATAATAGTAGGGTAAGAAAGAAGAAGTAAAGAGAAGGGAAAATAAAGCAAAAAAAGTCAATTATAAGGTAATTAAGTTAGTAAAGAGTTACTAATATGTTACTAAGTATAAAAAAGAGAGGAGGAAAAAAGGAAAATAATTAGCTAGTAGAAGAAAAACTTTTTACTAGGTAACATAATAGCTAGGAAAAGTAAGCTAGAAAAGTCTACCTAATATATATTTACCTTACTATTATATAACTATCTTTTATCTAAAGAACTAGTACCTAACCTAGTAACTAAGTAGTAATATATTACTAAATAATAATATAAAATATTAAGAACTATAATAATAATAATAAGGTAGCTATACTAGTAATAAGAAGGATTCTATAATATATAAAGCTATTAAAGGATATTCTAGGCTAAAAGGACTGTAGTTATTATTGGTGTTGTTTATAATATTACGTAATGACTTTAGGGATGAAGTCTTAGGGGGAGGGGAGTAATTATAAGGAGATCCATAGTAGTTAGCCTGGTAGGTCTTGGCAACAGGTCGCCAAGCCTCCAACAAGCCAGCCCCACTGTAGAGTTTTAACAGGTGGCTACAGCCGTACTAGAGGAACTCGGCAAGCTTAAGTCTTACAATACACTAATACCTACTATTAAGCCTCACCTGGTTAAGTGCCCCTAGCCAATACTCTTACATTAGGGTGCCTTATATAAGGGTAGTACTAAGGTATTACTAAAGATATAAAGAATTAATTAAGCTATAGGTAGCCTAATAATATAATAAACCTAGGTGTTTCTTCTATAGGATAGAAGGTATATATAGACGTTTTATAGATTACTACCCTTTAATAGATACTTAATTAATTAATAATCTATAAAGTAAAAAATTAGTAATATAAATAAAAGAGGGAAGGATCTTACTATATTAGTAAGAAATTTATATTAGTTAAAGAGGTTAGATATATATTAATATATAGAGATCTAAGGTAACTATTAGAGTTAGTTAGAGGTAAAATTACTATTACTTAATATATTAATTATAGGGTAATTAATAAGGGTAATAAGGGTAATTCTAGTAGCTATTATAAGGTAATTAAGAGGTTAAAAAGAGAGGTAGATACTACTAGCTTAATTAAAAGAAAAAATTATAGCCTAGAGCTTATAACCTATAGAGTAAAGAGACGTAACGAAGTAAGGTAATAATATCGTATTGTTGCTAACTGACGTAGGTGAGGAAAAGAGAAACCACCAAGCCCTCTATGGGCTGGCGGGAGCCAGATGTGGGCTCCGAGGCTGCCCCACTGGAGGTGAGGTGGGGTCACGTGCCCACACCTCACCTCAACATCATTTGAGGTCCACTTCAATGCGCCCCGGTGCGTTCCGGTACCGGATCTACGATCTAGGAGCACTCTTAGATTCTAGGGATCTAGAACATCATTTGAGGTCCACTTCAATGCGCCCCGGTGCGTTCCGATACCGGATCGCCTAAGCAAACATGGTATAGATCTGGCATATCTCTCTGCCGCAGGAGTTCAACTAAGATGGCAACCATGTTTATGGAAAAGCGTATTACATCATTTTTTTACAGTATGCTACTTTACCCCCTACTTCCATCCTCTACAAGGAATGACGAGGCTGTCAGTGATCAGTGGTGGCCGTTACGAGCCCATGGTGCTGAGGTAGCCCCACCACCCGAGGCACTATCACAACATGGCCCTCTATTCGATCACTGTGAAAGAGAGCCCGAGAAGGTTCTCCTCAATCGGATCACATATCCCTATCATCGCTCCACGAAAGTATTGCTGAAGGATTGCTGAAGGATTGCCGGAGGATTGCCGGAGGAGCCCCTCGCCGAACCCTGTTATCATCGGGCTTTGAAAGGTGCCTGGGATGTGAGACACAACCCCCGAAACTCTGGGCGGCGGGAATCGGGATATCTTGCTCTCCGGGGCATCCCGCATGCAGATTCCCACCGGGCCAAAGCAGAAGGGCCGTCGACACAACCTCGCTCGATAACAGAAGCTGCGGTGTCGGACATTTTGGGGCGTCAAAATCCGTGAGTCATTCTGCTGTCCTCTCGTAGGGAAGCACCTTAAAAAAGGCCACGACTGTTTGCGAATGCACTGAGAGGTCCACGTTTCGATTTGATCACATACATGACCGCCATGGGCTCCACTCGACCGATTGTCAAAGTCGCCGCCGTGCAAGCGGCTCCCGTCTCCTTCGACTTGGAGAAGAGCCTGCAAAAGCTGGGCAAGCTGACAGAGGAAGCTGCGGCGGCCGGCGCGGACCTCGTAGTGTTCCCGTACGTCCAACGCCCGTCACCGCCGTCTTGCTGTTATTACTAAAGGAGGAAAAACACAGGGAGGCTTTCTTGTCTGCGTACCCATGGAGATATACCTTTGACGCGACCATTGGCGCGCGGGAACCAAGAGGTAAGTGAACCCGCCAAGACAAACCTGCCATGGGCGGACTGTGGAGCTCACTCACTCTTTATTTTTGAAATAGGGCGTCAATGGTTCGCCAAGTACTTTGACTCGGCCGTCCAAGTGCCCTCGCCCGCTTTTGAAAGACTCTGCGAGACAGCCAGGGCGAATAACGTTCTCCTGCACGTCGGAATCATTGAGAAGGAAGGCGGGACGCTGTACTGCACCGCCCTGCTCATCGACCGCGAGGGGAAGATGGTGTACAAGCATCGCAAGGTAAATGCCACCAATCACGTCGAGGGGAGGGGAGGGGAAGGGAGGGGGAGGGATGTCTGCAAAGACTGACAAACTGCAAGTTAATCCCGACGGCCGTGGAACGCCTCGTATGGGGCAGAGGTTCCGGGGATGGCCTTCAGGTATCGCAGACGGAGATCGGAAAGGTCGGGAGTCTGATTTGGTAGGTTCGACCCGACCCGCCGCAGTGTAAGGGAGGGTGGGCACGACGCTGACGCAAAAGGGGGGGCAGTTGGGAGAATTACATGCCGGCCGCCCGCATGGCGTTGTACCAACAAGGCATCGAGTGAGTTGAAATTCTCTCTCGCTCCACGTTATCGCGGAGGGGGGGGGGGCGGCACTGAGCTTGGCATCCCGCCCGCTGACATTAGTGCGTACTCGTTTGACAGGATTTACGTGGCGCCCCACGCGGATGACTTGCAGACGTGGGTAGCATCGATGCAGCACATTGCAAAAGAGGGACGCTGCTTTGTCGTGTCGGTCAACTCGGTTTGCAGGGTGTCGGACTTCCCGTCCGACTATCCGCCGTTCACGGCCGAACATCCCGACCGGCGACCGGACGGGGGCCAGTGGGAGCCGGATGACATTGTCAACCACGGCGGGTCGTGTATCGTAGGCCCGCTGGGGACGTTCCTCGCGGAGCCGGTGTGGGACAAGGAGACCATCGTGTACGCCGACCTCAGGATGGCAGACATGACGGAGTCAAGGGTAGGGCTGTTCCGCACGCCGTGGTCACTCGCCCGCAATTTCTCTTGGCTAATAGCGCGCGCGTACAGCTCGATTTCGACCCTGTTGGGAGTTACTCTCGACCCGATATCTTGTGAGTGGCCTTGGCGAACCGGGGTGGAGAACAGGCCCAAAGGGTGCTTGGGCATTCGTCGGTCAAAAGCTGACAGGATTTGTATAAACTATAGCTCATTGACAGTCAACACCAAACCCGGCACTAACGTCCTGTTCACCGGCTAGGGCTGAAGGGTGGCAGCTAGCGGAGGGGCCGGCGTCGGTTGTGACAGGCGCTACTGCATCGAGGAGCGAGACAAGGAAGTAGTGAATCTCCTTAGGCCCTGAAACCTGGACTTGAAGTCCAGGCAGGGGTAGTGACCATTCAAAGAGGCCGCTCAGTTCCATAATACATCTGACTTTTGCTGTGGCGCACACCAATAAGAGATGTCGATTTAAACTAGCCAGACTTTAAATCGTGGTAGGTGATAAAGCATTTCTGATGTAGTGCCACCTTACACTCTAGGCACCACCAATTTGTTTGGTTATCCCTCCAGCCTTTGTTAGCTGCCCTGTTGCTAAGAACCGGCGTTAGCTCGGTATTAATCTCTTTACTTGTAGAGAGTATATCGTCGTCAAAGTCGTCAAATAATTAAAGGGCAGCTATTATAGGCTAGTTACGTAGTTGTTAAATAGTAGCAAAGTAGGCTGGTAAGTAGGTAAGTAGGTAAGTAGGCTGTGGCGGTTAATGTGGCTGTTGCTAAGGGTAAAGTACTAATACTATTATTATAGTACTAATTTGGCGTAAAAATAAGGGTTGGTACTTCAGGCGGGGTTGCTGACCATATTGGGCTTATGTATTTGTGGGCCTGGACTTCAAGTCCAGGTTTCAGGGCCTAAGGAGATGGCCATCGGGGGGGGGCGGGGGGGGGGGGGGGTCCGGTCCGAAGAAGCAAGTCAATGGGGCCTGGTGGTTGTACGGAAGCTGAGCAATATTGGTGTAACGTGCCAGCGAGCGCGGTAGATTGATAGAAGAAGAGTCCGTACCCTAGGGTCTGTCTATGTGCGATTGATCTTCAACCGTAGGTAACCCTGAGACTTCACGCCCCCATGACGAAACATGACCATCGGTCTTACAGTAACCACCAAAAAGTCTGGAAACCTTGCATCTAAAATGCACGGCTTACATCACTACCCTCTCAGTTTTCAAACTTGTTGGTAGTGACTGTACCTATCAACACCTATCGGCGTCTATACATTATGGAACAATTACATAATTTGTCTGGATGAAGCCCAACCCAATCCTAGTATGATTTTTTTTTTCCTCTTTGAAGTGGGGGGCTGGCATCCTGTCAGACCAGCCCAGTGGGGGTACATAGATGTCTGTATACCTACCTAGTACCTACCTACCTGTGCAAACTTTGTATGTCTGCGGTATTAAGAATTTGACAGCTGTTGCCGTGTCAGCATGCTTTGAGTTTCTTCGCATGAGGACGCTCGCTGTTATGCATGCTGTCATGAAGCTTCGAGGTGGACAAGACAAATACGTGCTACTACGCGGTAGGTACTCGTTCGTCCCCGCTTTCGTCTTGCAGGGCAGAGAGAGAAGCGATTCATGGTGTTGCAATGGGTGCTTCTGTTGGTTCTCGAGTCGAACTGCTCTTCCTCTACGTGTGATGTGATGGCAGTAGGTAGGGCTGGCAGCACATGAGTCGTTCCATGGGTCCGGTAACCCAGGTATCCGTACTCACGGGCAGAAAAAGGGAAGAGCATGCACACATACCCAGCCAGCCGGGCGTACCGTACCCTAGCGAGCGTCTCCCGTACGAATCATGATGTCAGAGCACCGTAAGAGGATTGATTGGTTGGCCTTGGATGATGGCGAGCGAGCGAGTCGAGAGTTGATCGAGATTAATTGTTGGGCGACAAACGGATACGTATCGCCTCCCCGGTCGAAGCCAAAAGGGAGGGGAGGGTGCCTCACGTACTGTGCGATTCAACAGAGCTTACTATCTATCTATGCATGCTTGAAGATGACTGTGCACCGCACATGGGTATGCCTGCCTGTACGGGAGTACCGGTAGCCAGTTCTTCCACAGTGCGAACGGGTAGGCGGGGGTCACGTGCAGGTGACATGGGTCAGGTTCCACTTTGCACTCGATTGGTCGAGATTCCCGCGGCCCCATAAAAGCAATCCCCAATTTAGCGTACGGACCCATTTGTACTTTCCCCCTCTGGGACCACGGCTTCTTCATTTCAACTCCCGGCAGTACGGATGCCGTGCTGTGTGCATGGTCAAAGACAATCACTGGCACGAGATACATATAATATACATAGGACGATGTAGGGAAGTGGGCGAAACTCAAAACCCCTAGTCCCTCCCTACCTAGGTGCTCCGTACACTAGAAACAGAACACAAGAAGGCGGAGGGATCCATCCTTGCCAATCGGGGCTGACATTGTGGCTTCCCGTTCTGGCCGCACCATCCATCGAACGATGAGCCTCTTCTTTCCTCTCTAGCCCCTCCTGCTCCTTCCCTCCTCCCCTCCCCACCAACCCTTGCCTTGCCTTGCCTTGCCTGTCTTTAACAACCGCTGTCTACAGGGCAGACACTCTCTCTTCTCTCTCTTTTTCTCATTACAAATCACCGTCCAGTCGCAGTCAACTGTCAGCAAAGCAGAGTGACATAGCTTTTGCTTCTGTGCCACCATTCTCATTCGTTACCTTAACCAACAAACCCCCGCATCTCTCTTCTTACCACCTTATCCGTACCTAGCCACCTTGGGTAGCTAGGTATGTAAGTACGTACGGCAGGTACATGTACGTCGGCACCGAAACTCGCACCGACACCTGCCACACATTCTGCCAGCTGATCTTCCCGGCCGAGCTGGGCTTCTGACAGCTGTCATCACCCGTCGTCCCTCTCTCTCTCTCTCTCTCTCTCTCTGTCTCTCTGTCTCTCTGTCTCTCTCATCCTCGCCACACTCACTCACACGCTCTCGCTCACTCACCTCATACCACACACAGCTTTCATCTTTCATTCGAATTTATTACGTATCCCCCCCTCCTTCCTTTCCCTTCCCCTCCCCCGCGACACAGACAGCTCTGCGTCACTCCGTCTCAATCCCACCGCCTCGCTCGCTTCGCCAACTAGCATCCCACACCGAAAGAGAAACCTGAGCCGAGTTGGCCTGATCCGGCCCCCGCCACCACCGTCCGTTCCGTGTGATAGACCCGATCGGCCCCGGAGGGATTGTCGGTCCCTTCTCTGTCTTTGGCCAGAGCCGCCCGTCATTCGTCCTGTCATCCCGACACTAAGTACATCCTCACCTTTTTCACTCGGTCATGACCACCATGACCGAAGCTGAGGCGCCCTCAGTCCCGGCCTCCGGAGCCAAGAAGAGGTTTGCGACCCCTCCCGTCAAGATTGCCTGTCTTGCCTGGTAAGTCCCGCTCCGTTGTCGCCCATGATTGAACTTCCTCTTTCCTCTCTTACCTGGCAATCTCGCCGCTAGCTATACCACTTCTTTCTACCTGCTCCTTGTTGGCCCTGTTAGAGATGTAACTCACGCATAAATATCTAGCCGAGCATCACGAACGCGATGCGATGGATCAACCCCATGCGCCAGTGTAAGCATGCCTTCGGCGTCACATTTCCCCCATCGGGTCCCCGCCCTGGAACCATTGCGTAGCTGACGTGATGCAGTGCAAAACCAGAGGCCGCGAATGCGTCTACAAGCCCAGTCGGAGAGGCGGCGCCCGCGTGAGAAGAAAGCCGCGGCCGTCCGATGAACTGGCCCAACAGGCCCAAGTCTTCAATGGCGAGATGCCTCTTGACGAGGTTGCCCCTCAAAACCGTGAGTCACTGCACTTGACCACTGAGCCAGACCTCTTCTTGACCGACCTTGCAGCTATCTCTGTACAAAACTACATCGACCCTGGTGCCGGCTTGAGGCAACTGCAAGATTTCTTTCAGGACAGCGATTTCATCTTTGATACCCTCTTCATGCCAGGCGTGCCCGGGAGCACCAGTGGTGAGAGTGGCTCGGAACATTCCTTCAACTTCCCACCACCCCAAATCCCCGTTGCGAGGACCTACAAGAACGACCGAGCCATGTAAGTACCACCGCCGTCGCCTTCGCCCAAAATCTCTATCCCGAAATAGCTGCTCATGGTGCGACAGCCTGGACGCCTACTACATCTTTATCCACCCCTATTTCCCCATCCTGCCGCCGCCTACTGGATTGCCTATCGACCAGGCAGTGCCGCACTTTCAAAACGACACCGACAGCTTTGCCGACGAGTATCAGCCCTCGACACCCCTCACCCTGGCCATCTCAGCCATTCTTGCCCTCATCCCGTGTGCCAATGATACCAACCACCTGAACAAGGACTCTGTCGTCTTCCGTCGGAGATATGCCCAGTTCCTGGCCCAGTCTGCTGTCGAGAGTATCGAACTCGAGTCGGAAATCCCCGATTCCTCCGTCGAGCCGCCAAAAGCACTCAACGAGTCCCCCGAGGACTTCACCAGGGAACAGCTTCACCCTGGTGTGCCGGTAGAGCTGGAGAGCATCATCGCTCTCGACATCCTCAGCGTCTATGAGTATGCGCAAAGGGGCAATCTGAAGAAGATGCGGACCAGGGCGGGCCAGGCCCTAGTCTCCGCCATGTCCCTGTCTCTTCACACCTGCACCGAGGATGGCGAGTTCTCCGAGGCCAAGCGCAGGGTTTGGTGGATGACGGTGCGTTTCTTTCCGCGCCTCCCCCCCCCCCCCCCCCCCTCGAACAGATCGCATCGCTAACGGCACCTACAGTACATCTGCGTCTGTCAGGGATCCATCGTTAGCAATACCGTATGCTTTCCTCTCCCAGTGTCGCGAATTGCAAGCTAACCTAAGCCGAGGAGCCCACCTTCTCAGTATTTACTCCCAGCTACACAACCAAGTACCCCGTCATACAATCGGACCCCGAGGTAGGTGTTGACTCCAAGTCTCCTTCGGGCCCAGGAACTGACCTTTGCCAAGGCCTTTGCCTTGTTTATCCAAGCCCAGCAGGCGATTCTCTCGGCAACCCAGTTTGTCATTGAGCTCAACAAGAAGGTCAAATCCGGGGGTGATATGACGCCTATCTATGTGCGGATGAAGGAGATGGAGCAGTACCTCGAGCCCCTCAATGCCGTGGCCGATTCTTGGATCTTGCAGTCGACTACGACGACGCCGCTCGATCCTACTGAAGAAGTCCTATCCCGCTCTTTGAGGTGCATGGCTCGTATCAAGCTCAACAGGCAAGTACCCGAACAGTTTTTTTTAGTTTTTTTTCCCGGCTTGGGAATACTTGCTGACAATGAATCAGTGCGCGCATCAAGCTACACCGATACTGTGCCTTTTTTGATATGCCCGTCTTCTCTGGGAAGCACTGCGACCTTAAGTCCAAGTCCGACAAAGATGGCGGCGGGGAACTGCGATCCTGGCCACCATGCTCCTGCAGCTCCATGATGAGCTTGCCATCACCACCAGTACTCGCACCAAACGGCTCGAGCACGCCACCAGACAATAAGTCTCCTCACTCGGAACACTCGCCCACCGCGGCTTCACCGGCTGCGTCGTTCCCTTTTAGTAGTCACCAGTCGGCCAAGATCTGTCTCAAGGCGGCCATCAACATTGCCCACTCGTTTGACGAGCTTCCGTATCCCAACCCGTTCGGTCATCTGTGCCCTCCGCCGTGTTATCTGGCACCTACTTCGACTATTGTTTGCCCGAGGACCATGCCCTCCTTCGCTTGCTGCGCCATGCAGTGCGCCTACGCGTTGCTAATGATCAACCACAAGACGAAGGCCATGTACCCGGAGAACGCATTGGCTACACCGATGGTGGAAAGCCTGCTGATTCGCCTGCAGACGGGTCTGGCCTCCATCTCGGCAACGCTGGAGAACTACGCCACAGCGTTTGAGGCTCTTGGCGGGATGCGCGGTAAGTAACCCCGCACTCTCGGCACCCCCCCCGTCCTCATGCCATATCATGTCTTAGATTGCTAACGGCCTGCGACAGACCAAATTCGGAGTGTTATCGAGCCCACCATGATGTTCGACACACCGGTCCAGAAGTGGCCTGATCCATGACTGGGCTCCCGCTTATTCCCAATCTATACGCGATTCGCTTGCAGTTTCCCCCCTCCCTTCCCCTGCGGTTTGCCTGCAGTTTGTCTGCAGTTTGAGTTTTTTGTCGGCATGCTGACGACATTCTGTTGGGATTTGGTCGCGGGATTTGAGTGGAACCCAGGGAAGGAACTCAAACAAAAAAAGTGTTGCGGGGTTTGCTCACTTATCATCAAAGACCGGGAGATTGAGCAACTCCGACCCTCCTCCGACCCGAAACTTGCCACACCATCTGTGCACTGATTGGTGAGGAACAGCATCGAACGATTTGAAACGATGTGATGGAGTTGCCTTGAAAGGCAGGCGTTGAGGAGCATTTAAAATGTCGGGTTTGCCATAATGAACAAGCATAAAGCAGGCCAAATCGACAGTGCAAATCTGGTACCGGGTCAGGAACCAAAAAGCACGATATTAGAATACCACCCCTCTCAAACTTAGTTTCTAATCCTTCAAGATGCCTGTCTCCGGGTCTTTGAGCAACGTGGATTGGTGAGAGGATCCCGATCGGCTTTTGCACCGCCACAAGCTGACAAGTCGGTGCGTCACCCAGGGAGCCGAGCTTTTCCACGGTCGCCGTCCACGGTGGTCAGGAACCCGATCCCGTTAACGGTTCTCGTGCTGTGCCTCTTTACCAGACGGCCGCTTACAACTTCACTGATGCCGCCGGTCAGTCAGCCCTTCTTGTCACAATGACGCTAGTAACTAATATATAAAAATTCCTGATCAGATGGCGCCAGCAAATTCGCATGGAGCAAGGATGGGTATGTCTACACACGCATGGGCAACCCGACCAATAGCGTCTTCGAGACGCGCATGGCGATGCTTGAGGGCGGCGTCGGCGCTGTCGCCGCGTCCTCTGGCCACGCGGCGCAGTTCATGGCGCTGACGCAGTGCTGCGACCCGGGACACAACTTTGTCAGTACCAGCTGGCTGTACGGCGGTACCTACAACCAGTTCCGGGTGTACATGAAGAAGTTCAAGATCGACGTCAAGTGGGTGGTGGGCAACGAGCCCGCCGATATCGACGCGGCCATTGACGAGAACACGCGGTGCGTCTACATCGAGACCATTAGCAACCCGAAGCACAGCGTGCCCGACATCCAGGCCATCGCCGCCGTGGCGCACAAGCACGGCATCCCGCTCATCGTCGACAACACGTTCGGCATGGGCGGGTACCTCTGCCAGCCCATCAAGCAGGGCGCCGACATCGTCACCCACTCGGCGACCAAGTGGATTGGCGGCCACGGCACGTCCATGGGTGGCGTCGTCGTCGACGGCGGCCACTTTGACTGGAGCGCGTCGGGCAAGTTCCCGGGCTTCACGGAGCCGGCCGAGGGCTACCACGGCCTGAAGTTCTGGGACACGTACGGGTACAAGGCGCTGTCGGCCAAGCTGCGGATGGACAGCATGCGCGACCTTGGGCCGTGCCTGAGCCCCTTCAACGCCTGGCTGCTGCTCCAGGGCCTGGAGACGCTCGCACTGCGGGGCGAGCGGCACTCGGAGAACACGCAGAAGCTGGCCGAGTGGCTCGAGGCGCACCCGAGCGTCAACTGGGTGCTCTACCCCGGCCTCAAGTCTCACCCCGATTACGAGTACACCAAGCGAGTGTTCAAGAACGGCGCGGGCGGTGTGCTGACCTTTGGCGTTGTGAGTGTCTATCCAACCACTTTATTTTCATGTGATGGCAACTGACATGAAACTCCACCTTTTCATCAGGCTGGAAACATTGACCAGGTCCGCTCCGTCGTCGACAACCTCAAGCTGTGCTCGCACCTGGCCAACGTGGGCGACGCCAAGACGCTCATCATCCACCCGTGGGTGACGACGCACCAGCAGCTGCCGGACGAGGAGAAGGTCAAGGGCGGGGTGACGCCGGACCTGATCCGGGTGTCGGTGGGGATTGAGGCGTTCGACGACATCAGGCGGGACTTTGAGCAGGCCTTTGAGGCGGCGGGCTTGCCGGCGGCGGTCAAGGCGGGCGGGGACCCGTTCGATGCGGCGCTGCGGCTCGTCTCCGGCGGGTTCATGGGGGAGAAGGCGACGGGGGCGCCGAGGCCCGGGACGGACGGGACTGTGTCCGGACAGGCGTGATGGAGAACGGGATATCGGAGATGGAAAATGAGAGATTGATGGACGTGGGGCGTGATTCAGACGCCATGAATGTTTTGATGGTGCGCCGAGGCGGACCAGATGCGTACGCGGATTATTAGATTAGATGTAAGTGTGGATACGGCACATAGGTCAACGAATGGCATGGTTGTTCTAGCCCAAGGTCAACGCCGTAGAGGTGCCATGCTCGATATGAGGTTCTACTCTTAGTGAAAAGAAGCCACCCTTGCGTTGAGACGAGATGGTGGTCGCGCCGGGGGGAACAGCCGGCGCCTAGCGGCCGAGCCCCATTTATCTCTGATCCGCGCGTGTCTCTACATGAAGCCCCGAGGCGGGTCCCGTGATGAGGTACGTAAATGGGCATGTCGGTACGTACCATCAAGCAGTGGGATGACTTTCTCTCGCGCAACATATTCACAATCAGCCCACCATCAGTCGGTTTCTCAGCAGACACGACCACGTACCAGAAATCGGCTCACCCGCCATAGATCGACGCATGATGATGCAAAGATTCATCCCGGGTCTTTGTCTGCAGAATCAGAGGTACCCCTTCCATTCAAATACCAAGGGCTCCCTTTGAGTGAACCATGGAGAGGCCATTCAGACTTGGAGCATTACCAACGAAAGGAGACCATCGACCGTGTTGAGCTTGGCGCCGTATTTTTGGGTAGACTTGCGCCAAACACCAACAGGATTGACTACCATTTGGACGAAAGACGCCATAGAAACAACCGCCCAGGATGGGTCTCGTGAGGCACATGAACCACATCGACCGCGAGGGGTTGTATACCGACCTCGAGGCGCGCATCCGCTACCTCCACAGCTTCCTCGACTTCAGCAGCAGTGCGTCAGCTCCTTTCCCCCGTCTTCATGCTTGCCGCCCGAGAGATGCTAACGAGATCCAGAGGACATCGAGGCCCTCACCTCGGGCGCGAAATACGTCAAGGCCCTGATCCCCGCCGTCGTCAACATCGTCTACCACAAGCTGCTGCAGTACGACATCACCGCCCGCGCCTTCACCACCCGCTCCACCAGCTTCGAGGGCCCCATGGACGACGTCCCCGACGACGACTCGCCCCAGATCCTGCACCGCAAGATGTTCCTCCGCGCCTACCTGGCCAAGCTGTGCTCTGACCCAAGCCGGATGGAGTTTTGGGAGTACCTCGATAAGGTCGGGTGCGTAACAACCCCCCCACTTCCCCCAGCCGGCAAGACAAAATGAATAACAAACGATTGACAAACGACGCGCAGCATGATGCACGTCGGCCTCGGCCGCAAGCACCCCCTGCACGTCGAGTACATCCACCTCGGCGCCTGCCTGTCCTTCATCCAGGACGTCATGACCGAGGCCGTCCTCTCGCACCCGCGGCTGCCCATGCAGCGCAAGATCGGCCTCGTCAAGGCCCTCGGCAAGGTCATCTGGATCCAGAACGACCTCATGGCCAAGTGGCACGTCCGGGACGGCGCCGAGTTCTCCGTCCCCGGCGACGACGAGCCCGAGATCGAGGAGGAGGGGTACCTGCACGGCCGCAAGATCCTGGGGAGCGAGTCGGACGAGGAGAGCGGCAGCGACGCCGCCACCGCCGTCGCTGACGAAAGGGAAGGGCCCAGGTCGCCTTCCAAGCTGCCGCGGGCGAGCAGCGCCGGCGGGCCGTGCCCCTTCTCGGGGATCGCGGCCGGCGTGGAGGGGTTGAAGGTCGACCGGGAGGGGGAGGGCGTCGTATAGAAGCGGGGGGGGGAAAGGGCGAATTGTTGTTGGTTTTTATCTGCATTGTCCGAGGCATGGGTAAGACGGCGTTTCGGAGTGGTATTATGAGATGGCTCGGCTCGACTTTGTGCCAAGTTTGAACGGGTTTCAGTTCACATGAGGGGAGGGGGGGCATGGCATTGTCGATCGAAAGACAAGGGGGTCGTCACTGGGTGGCGGACAGCGAAAGAAACTTGAAAACACAACAAAACTCAATTATTTCAATCTCAACTATCGCAATTACAGCTTCAGAGCAGGGGCATCCACAACCCCCCCCCCCCCCCCCCCCCCGCCCATCCATCCCCGTGGGTACACATCTCTCGTCTAATGGCGCGTCCGACAAGTTTTGTATGCTGTTGCGACCATCTCCGAGTATCGACCTTGATTGGCCAGTCACAGGATGTATGCTCCCGGAGCCCGACGTTTCTACCAAAGCAGACTGATGAGCGCTTAGTAGTAGCCGCCGCCGCCGCCGCCGCCGCCGCTCGGGGCACCACCCTTGGGAGCACCAGCGCCGGGAGCAGCACCACCGCCGGAAGCACCGCCCTTAGGAGCACCGCCGCCGGGAGCAGCACCGCCGCTAGGAGCGCCGCTCTTAGGAGCACCGCCACCAGGGGCACCTCCCTTGGGAGCACCGCCGTAGCTGCCACCGGGAGCACCACCACCGGGAGCGCCGCCCTTGGGAGCACCACCGCCGGGAGCACCACCCTTAGGAGCACCACCGCCAGGAGCAAATGGAGCGCCACCCTTAGGAGCACCGCCGTAGCTGCCACCCGGAGCACCACCGCTGGGAGCACCACCCTTGGGAGCACCACCGCCAGGAGCAGCACCCTTAGGAGCACCACCGCCAGGAGCAAATGGAGCGCCACCCTTGGGAACACCGCCGTAGCTGCCACCCGGAACACCACCGCTGGGAGCACCACCCTTGGGAGCACCACCGCCAGGAGCAGCACCCTTGGGAGCACCGCCGTAGCTGCCACCGGGAGCACCGCCACTAGGAACACCACCCTTAGGAGCACCACCGCCGGGAGCAGCACCACCACCAGGGGCACCGCCATAGCTGCCACCCGGAGCACCACCGCTGGGAGCACCACCCTTGGGAGCACCACCGCCAGGAGCACTACCCTTAGGACTGTCAGGCTTAGGGCTGGCAGCACCTCCACCAGGAGCATTGCCCTTGGGCTGAGTAGAGGGGTACGGGGTATCACCGCTGGGAGCACCACCCTTGGGACTGTCAGGCTTAGGGCTGGCAGCACCACCGCTGGGAGCACCACCCTTGGGAGCACCACCGCCAGGAGCACTACCCTTAGGACTGTCGGGCTTAGGGCTGGCAGCACCTCCACCAGGAGCATTGCCCTTGGGCTGAGTAGAGGGGTACGGGGTATCACCGCTGGGAGCACCACCCTTGGGACTGTCGGGCTTGGGGCTGGCGGCACCGCCACCAGGAGCATTGCCCTTAGGTTGTGAGGGGGGGAACAGAGTGTCATCCGTGGGAGCACCACCCTTGGGGCTATCGGCCTTGGGGCTGTCGGGTTTCGGGCTATCACCCTTGGGCTGCGTAGAGGGAGTGTCGTACGTTGGAACAGAGGGAGTGTTGCCTGAGGGCACGAAAGGAGTGTCGGGGCTCTGGGAGGTGACAACAGGGCTGGGACCCGAAGGAGTGTCGTCACTCGGGGACGTGGCGGGGGCGGGGCTATCCGCGGACGGTGTGTCGGAATTCGGAGATGTGGTAGCAACGGGGCTTACTTCGGAAGTAGCGTCTGACTCTGGAGTGTCGTAATCGTAGGAGTCATACTCATCGCTTCGGGCTTTGTAGTACCCGCCGCCGCCTCCTCCTGGAGAAGCGCCACCACCGGGACCAGACGGGCCGCCGCCAGGGCCTGAGGGACCACCACCAGGGCCTGAGGGACGACCACCGGGAGCAGACGGACCGCCGCCTGGGCCAGAGGGGCCACCACCGGGGCTGCAACCACCTCCCGGGCCCGAGGGGCCACCACCGGGACCAGACGGGCCGCCGCCAGGGCCTGAGGGACCGCCGCCAGGGCCTGAGGGACGACCACCGGGACCAGACGGACCACCACCGGGACCAGACGGGCCACCACCGGGACCAGACGGACCACCACCGCCACCACCGTAGCCATAGCTGCGGGCTTTTTTGTATCCGCCACCGCCGCCGCCGCCGCCGGCTCCACCGCCAGGGCCTCCAGGACCACCGCCGGGACCTCCAGGACCACCGCCGGGGCCAGACGGGCCGCAGCTGGATCCAGAAGGACCACCACCAGGGCCAGATGGACCGCCGCCTGGACCAGAGGGACGACCACTGGGACCAGACGGACCACCACCGGGGCCAGAGGGACGACCACTGGGACCAGACGGACCACCACCGGGGCCAGATGGACCACCACCGCCGCCGCCGCCGCCGTAGCCGTAGTCTCTACGGCGATCAGACTTGCGTATGAGCTTGTCGCTGGTGTAGGAAACGTCGCTCTCGGGGCTGCCAGAGCCGGTCAAAAGCCGTTTAACGTTCTCGCTGACGGCCGAGTTGTCGCGAGTGGCAACTTCGCCGAGCAGCGGATAGCCCAAAACGGGAGTGGCCACAAGGGCGGCCGTAAGAATTGAAACGCGCATGGTGCGGAGGCCAGCGACGTTGAGGAAAGAATGGAGGGTTACTGAATAAGTGAAGGTGCGTGTAGGCAAAAGGCTCTAGACCAGAGAGATTGGAATGACTGTGTTGGGAACAGAACGAGTATGAATGGGAAGACAATAGAGCGAGTGTGTCCTGATGAAGCCAAATGGATCGAGAGAAGGGAAATCATGGACTCATTATATGTACGGCGACGATGGCGATGGAGACTCGGCTTGAGGCTCTGGTGCGCGGAACATGACTCTACGCCAACTGGTCCGTCGCTTTGAGTCCGAACTTGAAGCAGGCTGTGGAGATTGGGAGCACGTCTTCCCGTCCATTGGCGCTAGTGTTACGTTCCTTGTACATCTGCCGTATTGTTTGGTTGTGTGAATGCCGTTTCTCTCTCTCTCCTTTTGCTTGATTACTCGATTCCCAAAGAGCCGGGCGGGGCGTTCTGGGCTTCGCCCCGGGTATCGGAAGCGTTATTGCCCCCGGCCTGTCCCCAATCAAAGCCTTTGAGATTAAAACGAGCTAGTGGCTGACGGCTACTGTGGTAGTGTGGTGAAGGAGGCGTTGACGGAGAGGAGATTAAGGGGGGTACACTAACCTGGATGAGCAGGAAGATGCTACCGTTTTTTTGCTAGTTTCGGCTGAGGTTTTCTCTTTCTCTTGTGGCTGTTCTCTCTCATATACCTGGTTTTGGGGGGAGCTCGCTGCCATGATCGTCAGCAGAAAAGGCCAGCAGTCTGGGAATTTTGTGAAAGTCGGTGGTCGAGGTCTGTCGCGTCTATCATGCTGCACTGCCAACCGTGCAACTGGTATAGCAGAGAATTGAGGACTGACCGCATGTCTAGACCATGTGGGTGCAGGATTGACAGATTTCATGCTATAGCTTCCGGACACCTGAGCGTCGACATCACGTCGAGTCCGGACTTCTGTGAGAACCAACGAGGCCGTGCCCGCGTTATGCTAGTAAAAGGAGACAGGGAGAGAGAGACGTGGGCCCTTGTTAGGGCCGGTGGTCGTCAAAATACTTCAGAGGCGATTGAACTTGTTTTGTTCTTGTTGACGCGCCACAAGTTCTGTGGCTCATCCGATGAGTGCGAGGAGGAACATCAGAGTGTTTTCATCCTTCGACTATGTTTTTGCCTCTCCTGAAACAATGCGCCCAAGGTACCTAAAGTCTCATATGTTATGTAGCCAAGCCGATCGACAAACGCCAATAAGTCAAACGCCAGACGCCAAACGCCAAACGCCAGACGCCAACGCCGACGCCAGCTCTCAAAGCCAATTCCAAAAGCCAACTCCAACGCCCACGGCTCCAGACAAGGGCATCGACGAGCTTGTCTGGCGAGAAGACTGCAAGTCCTCTTGTTGGGCCTGGCCCCCTTCTTGAGGCTCGTGCCGGGCGGGCGGGAGAGCGGCTCAATCGATGGCTGGTTCCTGGTGCGAGGCAACGGCAATAGTGGCTTTGCCTACTGGGTCCTTTTCTGGAATGAGGAACCTTACTAGACTGCCTCTTACGCCGGTGCGATTACGTCACGATGTCTGTACGTAAGTAAGTATCATATTACAAACAGGGATGCCGGCGTGAGATTCCCGTCACCATCCAACTTGACCCCCTTGGAAACGGACTGGGGAAGCGTCCCGCGCTGTTTCGTTCTAGTCTTGGTTTCCCCAATCCTCCCCGCCAACGCGGCGTACTCTGCTGTGCTGTACTGCGCTTCCCAAGTCTCTGCTTCTAACAAACGGATCCGTCCCAGTTGCCAGGATGGCGATCCGCCTCCGTGTCTCAGGGACGATCGCTAGCATCGGACCGCTTGTGGCTAGCCAGACACGCGCTAATTCGTCACCTTTGAGCTCTCTCCCCCCGTCCCACGGTCTGAGCGAGATGGCCGCCGGCAAGCTAAGAATACTGCATTGGTGTCTCCTTCATTAATGCAATTTATGTTGGGATTAGGGTAGAATGATGGTGCTGCGCTTTTGTCATGAGTATCACTTTGGTGACTAACTGCCAAAGCTTACCAGCTCCGCGAAAAGATGCTGCTACCAACATGTACACAACAAGCTGGAATCAGTCACGGTCATGACAAGAAATGTACAGTTCGTGACGAGCCCTCATCGATGCTGTCAGTCTGAGTTGGCTACGGGCTCATGACAGGGATGCTGCGTCCGCCATGATAGAATCCAAGAGTCTTTTGTTATAGCCGTCCAACGAGTCAAAGACGGTCTAACCGGGTTACTGTTGCTCCCCTCTGTCATTTTCAGGATTCGCGCTCTGTTGGCGTACGACAAGATAGCTTTTTGGAGCTTTGGGAGCGAAGCGTCCGGTCCTGTGCATCCAGTCTGGGGGGGGGGGGGGGGGGGGGGGGGGGAGGGCTTCTTCCCCCTCAATGACACACACCATCGCCGCCACCGGCCCACGGCGCTCTGATGATTGTCGAAGGACAGCTCATTTGGCGCGGTGCACGTACGCTCTTTGGCAGGCGACCTGATTCCGAGACTTCGAGCTGGGGTGGCGACACTAGGAAATGCTTATCGGTTTCGAAGCACCGGAGATATTGAGGCTCCGCGCGGGAGGCGCATAGGATAACCTGATATCTTGGCGCTCGCTCTTGAGCAGACCGTCTTGCATCGAAGTTTGTCCTTACGAAATGATTTACGGGATATTGGTGATGAGTTGTCCTTGAAAAGACGTCTAGATGACCGGGTGAAGGTATATCGTCATCTTGGCTGTTAGTTTGGCTGTCATGAGCGATTAATGCAGTTCCACGCGCTGATGAATGATTTTTCATCTATTGACCTTGTGCCATTGCTTAAAAACGAATGAACCATAAACAACGTAATCCTCTCCCTTCTCAGAGTCCTCCGAAGCCACCCACAACTTGTCAATGCCACTGTTCCTTCGACAAGTTCCCGGTTGGTCCCCTAGCCAAACCAACCGGCGCATCTGAAGACTTTGTTGCTCGGAAGTAGACGAGTGACCAAGCACCCACCGTGCTCGCGATCATCCCAGTGGCGGTGGTTACCCTCGATCGACGGCAACTCTCACAGCCGTTACGGGTTGAAACTGCCGAACCTGCCCTGCTGCCTGTGGGGTTTTTGGTATCAGCGCGGTGCGAGAAGAGGTTCCGAAGACGTCATAGAAACAGGTGCCGTGAAAGCCCGCAAGTAGGCGTGAGAGTTGTCTAGCGTCTAGATCCATCGGGCAAAAGCCATGCGGATTGGGGCGGTTCTCGACTGTTTGACTATGAGAGCCTGGGGGTAAGGGGAAGGAGAAATCGCGGCGAAAGAGGCGTCACGTATGCGATAACCTAGGGCGTGAAGGTGTACCGCAAAGGTGTCGAGTAATCAAACATGATGCGGACGACTCTCCACGAGAGTTATGCCCATTTCCTTGCACACTGATGAACCCAGCATCTGAAGGTTATTCCGAGTACATATTGAGAAGTTACCTTGACATGAGGAGGAAAAGGGGCTTGAAAAACACACGGATTTCAGAATTCTCTGATTGAAATGGAAAAAAGAAAAATCAAATGGCATTAACCGATAGGCCATGTGATTCGTAGACCTTGAATGCAACTTTATCTTCATGGAGTTCAATATGTGTCAAGGAAGTAGAGAAATAGCGTTTGAGTAATAGTAATAACAGTGAACGATACAGTAACGACTATGTGCATCGCTTCTGTAATGACTATGAAGATGTCTCCCTCTCTAACAACTGTGGTGTCTTTCTTGTATGGGACGTTCTCTCCCTTTGTTTAGTATCTTACAGCGAACCGATTAATCCCTCCACAATATCTATTCAGAGTGTCAGAGTGATCGGAAACATCCTGGTTGATGGGCCGATAGCAGACTCGTGTATCAAACGTTCTGCGTGGTATCTGAGGCCGGACTCTGCCAGGATATCGACAGTTTAAGGGGAAAGTGTGCTTGATCTTTACTCATATTCAAAGACTTGGATTCAAATCATGAAGAGAAGGGCCGGTTAAAACTTCGAAGAAGATATTGATACTGATTGACCAATTTGAACAAAATATACCAAGCCCTACACAACAGCTATTCAACCTCATAAGTGGCATCTCCTATTATCTGGCAAGATGTCTCGGTCGACCTTGTTGTTGAACTAGAGATTCAACTGGATAGGGTAGGGAACAGTGGCGAAAAGCCCCAAATCATGCTCATGCCGCTGCACATCATTTTACTTCTTCACATTTGGGCATATTTTTAAACTCTCAAGACATGTCTGACAGTCAACACACGCTCCAGATGGTACCGTCCATCTGCTCAATGCGATGTGGACTCCAATACTGCAGCCAGCTTGATATAAGATGGGTCAGTCGGTATTCTTCATGTGTATCTGAACCGGCAGATGCCGACGCCAGTCACGTGCAAACTTCTACTACGTCCACAGATACAGCTAGCGGACCGCAAACCAAAAGGGGTATTATAGTGACCGTCGTCGTTGGGGGAGATGGCAAGAAAGGGTGTTTTCACAGATACATTCGCTGCGAACCCCGTCGCGTCGCCCTCCAACCCACCCCATCCAACCCACCCCATCCAACCCACCATTCACCCGGTGCATGCGGGAACCCAGAACCAAATGCTTCCCGTTCCCATCTTCTCGACGGAACCATGACGATGAAAGGGAAGAAGTCATCTACAGCTCCTTGTTACTCATCTCGAGAGAATCACGCGTCACTTTACACTTCATTGGCGCAAAACTACGTCCAAATGCTGGGTGAACCGGACGAGCCTAACATGGTGGAATTAAACCCGGCGTATATTGAAGCCTCTGTTCTATGAGTTGTATGTCTACCCCGCGCCCGTCTCGAGCGCTCAACCCATGCATTCATTTATCCGTACTGTACAGTTTACATTACACATTTGGTGCGAGGAGATCGTACTTGACACAACGTTCGACCTGCAACGAAAAGTTAGCCGAGCCACGGTATGCGACGTTCGGGAGCGTTTCATAACTTACGTCTTCGATGCTAGCCTGCAAGAATCGTCTGGTCTCCAGGCCTGCCCACACAACCAACATGCTAAAATCGCCCTGCTTCGCCATCTCGGTACCGCTCTGGGCGCTCAGCTGGCGCAGGATCGGCAAGGAGCTGCTGAGCAGGTCCATGTCGGGGTGTAGACTCCGCCCGATGCCCTCGAGGAGGAGGATGCTAATGACGACGTTGACAAAGTCGCCCTCGAGGCGGACGTGGTGGCGGCGGACCATGCTGAGGACCTCCTGCAAAATGTCGCCAATCTTGATGTTGCCCAGGGCAAGAGTGCGGCTCTTGACACCGAGGACGAGGTGTTGCATCTTCAAGGCAAACACCTCCTTGTCCAGCACGGCGTCGGGCTGGCGGCAGCGCTCGCACATGAGGTTGCCGGCCTTATAGCCGTCGAACTCGGCCACGGCGCGGAAGAGGTCGAGGAAGTTGGTGCGGTTCGTCTCGTTGAGCTCCGTTACGAGGCCCGTGTCGATGAAGATGAGCTGCGGACGGAAGCCCTCGTTGTCAATCTTTTGGAGCTCGGCGGCCCAGGCGGTCGGGTTTTTGCGGTGGCGGTAGGGACGCAGCCTGGCGAGGACTTGCTCGGTGACGTCGTCCTGGTCTTCCGGGTGCTCTTTGCTGTGGTTCCTGCGGAACTTGAGCTCGGGCTCGTGAGACTTGTAGAAGCGCACCATGATGTTGCCCGGGTGCAGGTCCGCGTGCACGAAGTTGTCGATCAGCAGCATGCGCAAGAAGGCGTCGAGGCCCTCCGAGGCGATGTCCTGCTGGAAGACGCCGCCGCCGTTCTCCAAAAAGTCGGCCAGGGGGATGCCCTGGGCGAACTCCTCCACCAACACATTGCGGGTGGTGAACTCAGTGTAGGGGTAGGAGAACCAGGCGGTGGTGCGGTCTTTGAAGTTTTTGCGGAACTTTGCGAGGTTGGCGGCCTCGATGCGGAGGTCAAGCTGAAGCTTCATCATCTCGCCGAACTGGGCGACCTCGTCGGGAAGAGAGAGCCACTCGATGGTGGGGATGAGATTGAGGGCGGATGCGAAGAAGTGCATGATGCGTAGGTCTCGGCGGACGGTCCTTTCGACACGCGGGTGCAGCACTTTGACGGCGACGTAGGATGAGGGGACGCGCTTAGGAGTGCTCTTGAGGGCTGCCTCGACGTTTTTAGCCACTTTGTGACGGAGGGGTTTAGGGGCCTCGTCGATATCCTTGTCACTGGGCGCGGCAAGATCGGGCTTTAGTTTAGCCCGGTAGACCTGAGCGATGGCGCCGACGCCAAGAGGCTTCTCGTCAAACTCCTCAAAGATGTCGTTGAAATCCCGGTTGTCGAAGGCGGCGGAGACAATGCGCTTGGTATCGTGCATCGAGTGGGCGGGGGCATTGGAATGGAGTTTGGACATGATTTCGCACATTTCGGTGGGAAAGATGTCGGTGCGGGAGGCTGCCCATTGACCGAGCTGAGAGTGTGGTGATGAGCAATGCTGCAGGGCATCGTTGGGGAATGTATATCATACCTTGATGAAGGCAGGCCCAGCCCATTCCATGGACTGAACGAGGAAGCCGTACCACCAAAGGGTGCCGGCTCGCTCGTTGTCGCGATCAGGCCGTCGCTTGCCCAGCCAAATGGCGGGGACGGCAAAGATGACGGGCACGAAGATGACGAGGAGGTGGAGGAAGCGGACGCCGGTGCACAGGGGCTCCCAGATGTAGAGGTCGAAGGTGATGCTGATGGTGTGCCAGAGGCGCGAGACACCGGTGTCATCGTCGGCGACCTTCTTCTTGATCTCAGCGCGGCTGACCTCGAGCATACGCTTCTCACCCGTCTGGTTGGTGCCGCCGTTGTCCTTTTCAGACAGTTCAAAGAAAGCTGCGGTGCCGAGAGCGCCGGCACCTGCGCCGCCTGCCCGGAGGGTGTATCTCGTATACCGGGTGGCCCGCCATGGCAGCGGCCTCGTCTGGTTGGTGCGGAATGCGCCTCTGAATGTCGAGTAGAAATGTGTGCCTTTCGAGGGCGCTCGGAAGCCCGGAGGTGGACAAAACCGGCCCAGGACGAAGGCCAGTCTCATCTCGAGGGCGGATTGGGGGATGAAGGTCGGGAGGCGGCTATCATGTTATCAGGTCGAGGTCGAGATGGGCAGAGCTGAGCTGAGGTTAAGGTTCGAGATGCTGGCGCCCAGGATCGTGGGACCGGGACTAGGTTCCCAAAGGATTACCTACGTAGGTACGGAATACTCCGTACTCGTAGTTTTACTACAAATGGCGGGATGGTGACGTAGGGATTATTTCCCTGGATGTGGGAGAGGTGTGGTTGTTCCGCTATACTACCTAGTGCACGACGTAGACGCTGGGCGGGGAAACCTCGGAAAATCACGTGTTAGTTGATCAATGACGAGGTACGTACTCTGACACGGGAGAGAATCGGAAAGTGGTCGCGGGTCTATCCGATGGCCACAGGGGGCCTTTACTGCTGTATTCGCCCACTATTACCGCTGTAGTACTGAAACGAGCTGACGTCAGCAGCACCAGAGAGGCGCGAACCTCGAGACCTTGATCGATTCTTTATCCGCAGATCCCAGTTTCTTATCGCGTAAATCTTTTTTTTTTTCGTTTCTTTTCGTCTTCCACCCGGCAAAAGCTCCTTCAACAATCCCCGTCGCGCGCCTCTTTTCGCCTTCGCATTCGATACCTTCTTGTACAATACCTTGTTCCTCCTACTACTGTTATCCATTCTACCTATTTCCCCCTCCCCTTAATCCGTTCCAACTGCACGTCATCATGGGTTGGTTCTGGGCAGATGGTCCTGCGACATCCGTCTCTGCGGCGCATCCTCATCGTGTCGCCGTCCCTACCGGACCTCCTCCTGTATGTAAAGCCGACTGTTGCTTCGATGCACCAACTCGTCTAATACTTTCCAGCCCGGCTGCCCGATGCACGAAAAGACCCTCGGTGCCTTGAACCCGAGCGCAAAGCCCGCCGCCGCACCTGCTCCCCCTTCCGCATGCCCCGTCCCCCACGACCAACGCCACGCCGCTGCCGCCGCTCCTCCTCCTCCCTCAGCATGCCCCGTCCCTCACGACCAGCGACAGTCCGCCGTGCCGCCGTCATCATGTCCTGTGCCGCACGACACCCCCAAACCCGAGTCCAAGGGAGGCTTCCTCCAGCAGATCAACCCCCTGAATTATATGTTCAAGGAAATCTCCCAGGCCCCCGCCGAGAACCAGGCCTTCGCGCTGCCCACCGAGCGCGAGCCTTCGACGATACCCAAGGGCTCAGGCGACGGCAACTGGGAGTACCCTTCGCCTCAGCAGATGTACAACGCCCTGCTGCGTAAGGGTTACACCGACACCGACATCACCGCCGTCGAGTCCATGGTCTCGGTCCACAACTTCCTCAACGAGGGCGCCTGGGCCGAGATTGTCAGCTGGGAGGAGCGCTTCGGCAAGGGCCTGTACAAGGGCTGGCAGGCCTGTCGCCGCGGCGAGGAGAACGCCGACGAAGAGGTCGAGAAGCTCAAGGACGGCTCCGAGGCGCCCCCCACCTTGATACGCTTCCAGGGCCGTCCCAAGGACATGACCCCCAAGGCCGTCATGTGGCAGGTCGCCGGCTGGCTCTACCCCTCTAAGTTCGAGTACGTGCCCTAGGCGCCTTTTCTCAAAGCCTCTTCTACGAGTGTAACATCACTGACTGACCCCGCTTAGGACCGAGCCCCCCTTTGACCGCCACGACTGGTTCGTCTCCCGCAAGATGGGCGATGTCGAGAAGGAGGTCCGCTACGTCATCGACTACTACTCGGGCGAGCCCGAGCCCACCGGCGAACCCGTTTTCTACCTCGACGTCCGGCCCGCCATGACGCCCCTCGGCGCGGCGGAGCGTCTGATCCGGTGGGGCGGCGACGTGTGGTGGAGGGCCTCGGGCGCTGAGGTTCGCGAGAAGGAGCAGCTCGAGAAGCAGTTGAAGAAGAACTAGACGGAGGGACGAGAAGAAACAAGAATACGATCAGGAACAAAAGCGAACGGACCCCCTCCCTCCCCCCGCCCCCCCCGAGGCGGAGCGGGCTTTCTCGCGGCTTGTACACTCGACAGATGGTTGGTTTTTGTGTTTAGGGGGGCGTGTGAGTAATGGTTATCTTTGGCGGCGGCGTTTTGACACGATACAAACGGTTTGGTGCTTGGGGAAAAAGAACAAGAGTCTCCTTTTTCGTCCTCCTTCTCCCCTCTTGTCATTAATATCATATCAACACCATACGGCCTGTATACTACGCCGCGGAACGGCGGCACGTCTTTTCAATGTACTTTTCAACGTCGAGACGAACCCAGTTGGATAATGATTTCAATTCATATATTACTTCCACTGCCACCAGTCTCTTCTTTTCCGGTCTTTGTCTTTGACTCCCTAAGAGACTTCTCATTCCTTCTCTCTCTTCCCGACCGCCGACCGCCGACCTCACGACGTCTTGGCAGCCAGGGCGGTGACCTGGTCGATCAGGGCCTTGGCCTCACGGGGCGAGTTCTTGATAACCTTGTCGCGGAGGTGGTCGACCTGCTGGCCAGCGTCCTTGGGAGGGTTGCCCTGGGCGGTCTGGATGCGGGAGATCTGCATGGCGAGGAAGAACTTGGGGATCTTAATGGCGGCGAAGTTACCGCCGACGGAGCGAATGCCGGCCTCAGTGGCCGTGTAGGCGTTGACCTGGTTCTGGAAGGTGGCGAGGTCGTTGTCGGCGAGGGGCTCCTTGGTGGCGAACTTGTCGAGGGCGAAGGCGAGGGGTGTCTGGGACGAGGCGGCGAAGTTGATGGCCGAGAACTTGACGCCGCCGGCGTCGACATCGGGGACGCCCGAGAGCGTCTTCTTGGAGGCGTCGCAGGTCACTTTGTTGGCGAGGCTGGCGGCGGCGTCCGAGACCTCCTTGGGGAGGACGGTGTTGCCGACGATGAAGCAGGCGTTCTGGCGCGCGCTGACGCTGGGGGCTGCCAAGGGTGATTTTTTGTGTCAGTTTCTCTCTTCTGCTGTGTGTTTGTTTACAAGAAAAGGTTTCCATCGGCGGGGGGGCTTACCTGCGAGAGCGGCACCGAAGCTGGCGGCGAGGACGACGAGAGAGAGCTGCATCTTTGAAACAGACGACGGGGCCAACTTGAATCTCAAAAAGAAGGAGGGTCGGAAGATTGCTGAAGAGGCAAATCGGAAAGAAACGAAGCGAAAGACCTTGCCGGAAGGACTGGACGGAGAAACGAAGGAAATGATGAAATGAATGGATTACTGGCAACGGGAAACAATAGCGACAGCGACGGTCAAGACCAACCGAGGAGGACTGGGACAGGACATGATCGCCTTTTAAGCATCACATCACTCGCATGGGTGTGGGAGGGGTGGGAGGGAGGGAAGGATTCTTGGCAAATAAGCATAAGGCGTCCTCCCACCCCCCCGTCCCAAGTCTAGACATTGTCAAAACATGCTCTCGGGCTGCGGCTCTCTGGTCCTCTCTGATGCAAAATTCGGTCCAATAGGGGAGACCGAGGGCCGTCGTCTCCCTCCCCTGTTGACGATTTTCGTCCCAGCATTTGGAGATCGTCTTGTCCCACCTGGCCGTTAGACTTTCTATCTTGATCAAAGCAAGTAGATACGATGGGATATCAAACGGGGATCCTAAGCCCTGTCCGCCTGTCAGTCAGTCACGGTATGATGAAGAGTTGTGAGAAGCCCGGTTGACGTGTGCCGGGGGGAAGGTGGTTCCGGTTAAGTTGGTAAAGTGTCAAGGGGGCTGCGCCAGGCGAAGGGGAGATTCCGCCTGCGGATATGGGTATAACGAAGACGGTGTTATGGATGAGCCCAATTCATGCGGTTCCGCTCAACCTCCTCAAGAGACAGACAGCGAGAGACAGACAGACACGCGCGCGCGCGCGCACACACACACACACACAGAGAGAGAGAGAGAGAGAGAGAGAGAGAGAGAGAGAGAGAGAGAGTCTGCAACAGCATCAGTCTCGAAAGCTTGTCGCGCCGCCCGATGCGGTAAGGTTGTCCCTGACGGCCTACTTTTTGAGCCGCCGCGCCACGGAACCACTTCTGCGGTTTCGGGCGGGGGCCATGTGTGTCGTCCCAAGAAAGGGAACACTAGACGGAGTACCTAGAGGGAAGACTGAGAGTCCCATTCGGGAGCATGGGTGATCCATATCTGGCATGCGTGAACATGGGTTTGACAGCGGTTGGGGGGTTCGTGCCTCGACCGTTTTTGCAGATTTTTCGTCTGGTCTTTTGTCGCTTACTATCCGAGCCATATACCTACATACTCTGTAGTAGAACCCCCGACCCCCCTGTCCTCCTGTCTTTTTCTCTCGTTTCAGCGCGTCAAGGGACCCAATCACGACCGGGGAGATGGTGGTATCGAGGTGTTACAGAGATGGAGATCTCGGGAGGGTGCGACATCGTTTAAGAGCCTCCTTCCCGGGGGGCATTGGCACTGATTGGGATATTCTTTGCTGGCTGAGGCAGCGTGGTATTTCCCTTGGTTCTTCCCCCCTCTCCCTTTTATCGAGAGGGAGACTGGGTGACCGTTCTGAAGAAGGGATACACGGGGTTCAGAGGTGGCTTGGCCCCGGGCAACCCGGCCGAGAGCAGGCTTTGCTATTGAGACGCCAAAAGACATATCGGTCGTCCACGCATGGGTCATGGGTTTTCTCTTGTGCAAATGATGGGGGGAGAAGCTTTTAAACTCTAGGTATTGTTTGCAGTCCTTGGTAGGAAAATCACGGTAACCCTCGTGAAAGGGGTCATGCGCCCGCCGCACGCGTCCACTCCGGATTAGCCGAAGGATTCCTCGATAAGGCCGTGGAGGTGACAAAACGTTTTGCGAAAAGTCGCGACTTTGGCCCCTCCGGACTGTCAATCAAGATTTCTTTTTTGGAAGCGTTCGGCTCGAAGCTGCGTCAAGTTTTTGGCAACGGGACCCGACTGCGACGGTCTTGGCGACGAACGAACCCGGCCCATCCTGTGGCGATCGACGCGCCGTGGGATGTTCGGATATAGATCCCATTGTCTTGATCCCCGAGTTTTGGCTGGCCCGTTGTGAGTGCAGTATTGGTCTTCGGTCTCTGCACCACCCATCATCCCCATGTTGTCTCTGCCTTTACGTAGCAAAGCATTCCCTGTCTGTGCAAGATGAGTCTCCAGGGGCCCATGGCGATGTCATCTTATCCGCCGTCGCCTCAAACGATGCCTCAGACCGCCCTTTACATACACTGCACGTTGGGGTTGGGATTACTTGTAATCTCACGATAACCCTGACTCGTGAGGGAAACTGACTAGCAGACATGACCGCGAGAATGTCGCCCGATTGTTCATGAACGGGTGGTCATTCAACAATCTCGAACCGGCAAATAACACAATTTCTTAGTGTGGCCAAGTTCGCATACTTTGCCTACTCAGCCATCAAGCCGGGGCGCAGGGTTATCGGACGACGATTCCGGCCTCAAGCGGCGCTCCATTGACCAGAATTCCCTCAAAGACCGTGCAAAGTTCCGCGGCACCGCGTCCGTCACCGCCCGGACTTGCACCGTCTTCGTGGCCGCAAGTTTGCAATCATTTGAGGTGGAATCATTCACTAGCATCCCGTTCTCATGCGTCCACGAGCCCATCGACTGCAGCATGGGCCAGTGCCTCGACGGCACCAGGGGCTACATACAGCACGTCGCGCTGGCCCGCCCCCCAGCCCGCTCAACATTCCTCGCCGAGCCCCTCCGTCATCGATGTCTTTGCCCTGTTCTTCTGCGCTCGCCGCGTCGCCGGACTTCGGGGGCTAAGCAGCCACGGGTAGAGCGTCGAGGACGACGTGCCCGTCTCTGGCAAGCCCAGCAAGACGGGGGCCTGCTGGCCATGTTCATTGGGCGGCTGAGTGCCGAATTGCATTAGAAGATCCGTTAGACGAGCACCTTGAGTGATATGAAGGACATTGCTAAGTCGACGGTTCTCCAGGTTTGTACCAAGAAGCCCCTTTGCCAAGCTTTGAGACCTCGCCCGGGTACTCGACGGTGAAAAAATGGTATGGGTTTTAAAACTACTCATAGTCCAAGCAACTCTCAGCCTCTATCCTGAGTGCAGTGTGTGAAAAGAGATCGACTTCATCACTAACCATATTATCCCGGCTGGACGTTTCTTTCTCTACATGGGAGTAGTTTGAATGATGATGGTATTGGTAATAGCTCGCCACACCCCCCTCAGGGAATGTGATCGCTGAATGATATAAACTCGCTGCAAATAACTGATGCTCTATACAAATCTACACCCTTGGACATGCTTCTGGCCAATGGACAAGGTAATCGAACAAAGGCCACGCCGACTCACTCGACCACAGCCCACGAGCCCGACGGGCCGAACGCGACCTCGTGGAAGTTCTCCTTCGTAAAGTCGATGACATGGATGGGCGTGTCGTGCTCGTCGACCATGGTCCCGGTCTCGGCGCCCATCTGGAACCACACGGCGGCCTGCATCCGCGGCGTCAGGGACTCCCTCCCGGGCGGCAGGGGGCCGAAGTGGCTGACGTAGACGGGAGCCTCGACGCCGTTGACCGTCTTGTATACGACGGCCGACGCCGACGACGACTCGTTGACGAACAGGATGTCATCGTCGGACACGTCCGGGTCCGGCGTCGAGCTGCCGCCGCTCCAGTCCTGCGGCAGGATCCACGTCTCCCCCGACGAGATGGGCTGTGGCGTCGTCGCTACGTCGAAGCGGACTGGGGTTTGTTTCTTCGTGTTAGTCCAGACCACAAACGGGGAATCGCGGCCTATTTGGATAGGGATTGGAAGGGGGGATTACCTCCGCTCGCGAACGCGGTACTGCTGGCTGCGATTGAATAGTCTTCTTTCCACGTCACCATGAGATTTCGCGCGCAAACTGGTCAATGAGTTTAGCTAGAGGTCGTTTTCTTCCATCATTTCCCATCAAGCAGACGTACCTGAAGAGTATCCGATGACGTTGAACTTGGTGGAACCCGGTCTGGCGCTGGTATCGAAACCAAAGGCAAGGCAGATCTTGTGCCCGCTGGTCTTGAACTTGGTCACGCAGTTCTTGTCGATGCGAATGTTGAGTTTGTATTCGGCCATTATCGGTAGATTGGGCTTCGTGACGGTCAATCAAAGGTTTCTTGGACAGTATAGATGGAAAACAGGGGTGTTCTCGATTGTGTGGTGTGGAACGGCTTTGGAACGGTGATGAAAGGAATCTCTTGAGAACCTCATCTCTTCGAGCCGGGCATTAGCCAGATAAATATCCATCGCTCTACATTCTTCGCGCCCCTCCACAGACGTAAAGCCTTCTGCCTCTTTGCAATGCAATCATGTGAACTCAGCCTACAACAAGAACGTTGGGCTGAGAAAGGGACCCTTTCTGTCTCACTGGGGCCTTGACGCGAGTCACAGCTGATGACGCAGCTGTCTTGGTTCGCTTGCAGATCAGCCAAGCTTCGGAACTCCGAACGTGATGGGTGAGAGCATCTGTGAGCCCCAATGAATTCCTTCACCGAACAGTGACGAGCGTGAACCACCTTGGAGGAATGGCATCGCATTCGCCTCTAGGGGGGGGGGGGGGGGGGGGGGGGGAGGCGAGGCGAGGCGAGACGGGTTTTATCGATGCTTCTGATAGACCGTGCCCGGCCCCGGTTTAGCTCCACTGATGCTACCGGCGCTTCGCTTCTGACTGCAGGGTCTGGTGCACGTGGGAGGCTGCTGGCCATCCCTTCTCGTGAGTAGTGGGCGGGAGGAATGTCTTGTGGCTTGACCTCTCATAGTCGTTCCCAGCCACATGACACGAGATATGCCAGGCAAGGCGGCCGTTTTCTTTTCTTTTAATCTGGACCCTTGGAGCCCACTGAGATGGGCTGAGCAGTCTGGGAGCAGAAACCGGGACATATGTGTTCTCGCCCGTTCCGTCTGCTCTCGTGGTGGTGGCGGCTGAGCCGATGAGACGAGTCGTTTGGGCGTGATGAAAGCCGGGTGCGGCAGTGCTTCGGTCACCATCGCAGAGGGGGGGAGCCTTTCCAAGTCTCGACAACGTAGTCGTGGCCTGCGCTGTGGCAAAGGTTTTGGCCAAGTCTACTGTCGCAGTGGATGAAGAAACACCCAACCAAGATCTGAACCGCATATGTCAGGTGTTATAGCCAGCGGGAGAGGCAGGCAGACGAATGCCGAAATGGCCCGCCTTCGGTTGTCGGACCGCGCCTGGTAACCGGGTTCCGTGTCTCTAGGCGGAACCGAGAAAGTCGGCATCGTCTGGGGCAATGAGCCTTTGACGTCGTCCAAGATTTCGGACAAATTGACGCCTCGGGAGACTATGCCAGAGTTTGATGACGGCCGCAGTTTCTGGGATTTCCTTCTTCCATCCAGTCGGCTGTCAAGGCACCCAGCAAACATGGGCTTGCAGATCTGCCCACACCGCAACATGGCCACAGACGCAAAGGTCCTCCATCCTCATCGATAAAACATGGCATTAACATGTCGAGTATCCGTCCCCGTGAACGCCGGAGTCGCATGACAGCTTGTGACGTGTTGGCAAACACATTAGCGCTCACAACACTCAATTCAGTGGGTAACCACATTGGTTTGCATGCTCATCCCCCTTGGAAATCCTTTTGGGGATTCTCCTCGTCGATGAGCTCCGCTACCAGTTTGCCCCTCCCGCGAGTGGAACTCTTCTAATATTCAAGGGTCATTCGGGCTCCAACCATCTTTCCAGGGTGTCGCATAGTCAATGTCGAAACGGAACTGCCGGGTCGGTTTCCTGGCCGCTCCAAATCTACCAGAAAACTCTCCTGTTTTGTAAGGAAATGATTTCGTCTCCGTGCTGTCCTGAGACACAAAGTCACAGTCAGCGGTCAAAGTCTCATGTCGAGAACAAGAATACGACGCTACAACTATTGTAGAAACGAGGGGGGGGCAACAGCCAGCCCCTAGCTTGTACTCTCGCTCGGGGTAAAACGCAGCGCCAACACCATGGCACCGGGAGTTGAAGGAGTTGGTTGTTGTAGTATAAAAACATTTGGCAAACCTCCCCGAGTCCAAGAAACTACCCAGCCAGAAGGGCAAACACACCGTGGCGGGAGCAGTGAAAGTGACGAAGCGAAAGACGCCACTGATGCCGAAGCCTCATCACGTCTCGAATTTAGTACACTGCTTTTCACCCTGGTCCTCGCAAGCTTCTCCCACCAAACACCGACTCGGTGCAGTGGGGAGGGGGAGACTTGGGTTGCTACGTTTATCTGAAGTTCCACCAAAAACGGGATGGCAATTAGGTTTCTAAGTTGCCTAGTTTGCTGTTCATCGCCCGCTGTGGAACGCCGCAAAAGCACTATAGGGCGCTTATTAGAGGGTCTTATGCTCCTCCCTCCATTCCGGCGGCATTTGGTTCGCTGTGTAATAACTGCTGGCGGTTGTTGGAACTGAACAAGGTAAACGGGCTTCCTTTTGTTCTCCCATCGGCGCGGCCAACGCGCGTGTGGCAGCACGTGTCGGGCTGCGAGTCGACTCGAACCCACCGTCTTGATCGACTTGCGGTCGACCGGCCGAACGCTTTGCCAACCTCGATCGGTTTTCTCCGGCGAACGCCAGACAAGGTGATGTCAAACAATGTGCTTTGCAGAGATCTGCGTGTCAGGAAGATAAGTCAAGTTTGGGGCCCACAGGGGGTAGAACAGTGGCATGGGATGGCGAGATTTTCCTTGAGGGACCATTTCTGTTCCACATTTCCCCAGGCTCTTGGGCTTTTTTTTTTTTTTTTTTTTTTTTTTTTTTTTTCGTTCCCGAGAACCCAGGCTGTATTCTCGATGCCATCTTCGGATGGTTCACACGAAGTTTACCGACGTCAACGAGTCACTGGGCTATCTCGCCAACAGACTTGGGCCAAAGCGAGAGTGATTGCGTCTTCCCTCAGTTCAGGCAACTCGTCCACGCGGCGCAGGGAGCTATCGTTCACTTGAAGCCGGGAGGTCGGAGTTCTCAGAGGTCCTCGTGGATCAGGCAATATGGCACGACTCGCGTCAGTACGTTCACAGAGAGCAACACCGGAATTGATCACATCGAGCCCAGTGCACTTAGCCCTCGAACGGGTAGGTGTGGTTCCGGAACCGAGTTAGCGGAAAGTCTATCAGGCGCAACCCTGCCTCTAATCAGCCGGATGGCCAACCCAACAGCACGACTCTGCGTGACGAGGCGCACCGAGTTACAGATGGCCAAGGGGTAACTAAATCACATCCAGGTGGCCCCCTCCATTCAATCCCAGACACGAGCAAAAAGTTACTGCAGGGTAAGAGGAGGCGGAGAGGTGACAGAGGCCACCCCCGGGCGACGAGACGGGGACCAGACGGCAGGCCTGGAGCAGTTCCAAATAAGGACGATTGCGGAGTTGGGCTGGCAATACAAAATACCATGGCTGTCCGCCGTCTGATTTCTGTTGCTTTGCCCTCCGCTTGGACAACAGAGCTTCTGTAGACCATCTTTTCCGTTCTTAACACGTTCATTTCTGTTCGTCTCATCCAGACGCCATTACAAACGACCACACTCTTTTTTTGATTCACCCTACAAAATTCCGCTCGTAGCAGGTCTAGGAACAATGTATACTTCTACCCTCGTCCTCTCCCTCTTCGCATCGGCCACGGCCGGCGCCGTGTCCGGTGCCAAGGCTCAGTGCGCCATCCAGTTTGACGGCCGCATCTCGAAGGCCGCTACCGTCGCCGATTTCGACGCCACGACCAGTCCCTTCAACCCCAGCAACGTCTTCGGCCAGGGCTTGAAGTTCAGCGAGCTGATCCAGCTTCCTGGGGGCCAGTCCCTGGTATGTGAAACAATATCCGGGAGATTCTTGCTTCAGCAACAAGAAGCGGGCCCCATGGGAAGGTCAAAGACTGAAGAAAAACTAACACCGGCTCTCCTAGTTCGATGCGAACGCCTCGCAGCCCTTCGAGGTCACCATCAGCGACAAGTCCATCTTCGCCCCCTCGGCCAACAATGTCCAGATCGGCTTCCGCCGCGCCGAGATGCTGCCCGCCAGCAACGACGGCAAGGATGCCTCGACTGACGGCGTCAAGACGCTGCACTTCAGCATCATGAAGGACAACCAGCGTGCCCTGAACCTGTCCCACGAGTACCAGCTCGTCTTCCTTGAGAGCGCCGACTTCAGCACCAACCAGATCGTCCTCAAGACCGGCTCCATCCTCGGCCAGAACACCGCGGACCCCGACACCCTCCAGCTCTTCGGCAACGTCAACTCCAACCCCGTCCCCGAGCTCTTCCAGGCCAAGTTCACCCCCGACGTCTTCCACAACTTCGCCGTCAAGCTCGACTTCACCGCCAAGTACGTTTCCTTTGGGGGGGTGGATCCCCAAATGCTGTCCGTGGAAGCCATTTTTTGCTAACTTTTTAACCCAGCACCACCGAAGTCTTCTACTCTCAGGGCAACGCCGCGCTCAAGTCGCAGGGCGCCCCCGTCGCCAACAACATCGCCGGCAAGGGCCAGTTCCACTTCGGCATGCTCAAGAAGCCCGTCAACGGCGGTGCCGACATCACCAAGAGCGGCTTTCAACCTGCCAACATCAACGAGGGCATCGTCTACGGCGGTATCTTCGAGGAGGACAGCTCCACCGGCTGTATCTCCCTGTCTCCTTAAATGGAACAAAAGGAAAAGGGCGCTGGTAGGGTTTGAGGGCTGACTTCTCTTCACATTCTGCTTTGCAAAGTTTATACTTTGTGGTGACGTGGATACAGTTATTCAAAGAGAAAAAACTTTCATCCACACAAAATTTCTCCTCGGTGACTACATGCAACAGCGATTGACGGCGATTTCGGCTCTTGCCGGTCGTCTTTTGGTGTCATCTGTCTTTCCCTTGTGGTCCATATCAAAAGGATTCTCCCGTGCATGGGTGCTCATGTAAACTTAAAATCAACTTGTCTCGATGCGAGATATGCTGGTATCACTCCGATACCCCGCAGACCAAAGTTTGACTTGCAAAGCCGCCGTCGACTACGATGAAAAGTTAACAAGCCCACAGAAACTTTGAGAGGAAACACGAACGAAACCCGTGCACGCGTGTCCATCAGGAGACGTTTCCAGCACAGAAAGTTTCCCAGTATCGCGATGCCTGCAACTTGCGCCAACGCGGAGACGAGCGAGGCGCGGGTGCGGATGGAGAATCAGAGCAAGAAATACGAGCGGTTTGCTGTACGGCAGTATCCAGTTGACATGAACGAAAAAGGGCGCAATGCTCCCCCGGGAAGGTTAGTCAAGGCTCTTAACCATGATCGACCCGCCATCGAGACCAACACCCAGGACGAACTCCTTTCGAAGCATGAGACGTCCGGATTCCTCTGAGTTCAGCCGAGCCAGAGATGGGCTTGACAATCTGGCCGCGGATGCCGGTCCGTCGGAGGATCTTTTCCGGCGGGGGGAGAGGAGCAGGGCAATAAGCGGCCCGAGACATTCCTAATCAAGGTTACGTTAGTTTAGTACCGTCTCATGTTGTCTCGGACGGGGGCCCGCGGCTTGTCGTTGATGGCACGGAACCTCGGGCCGGGACTTACGTAGCATGACGAAGAAGATGTGCGTCCTCAAATCCAGCTTCCCCCGTATGCCGTTTCTGGTGGTTGAAGCTGAGGTTGATGATGTCGTCCTGGATGCTACCGTTGCTACGATAGCAGAGGCACCAAGGCAAACTTGGGTTAGATATTAGTCGAAGCAATGTCAAAGTGGGAATATCGAATGCAGAGCTTGCCATACCAGAGTCGGGTAGCTTAAGAGCGCTGGAAGTCAGCAACGCTACATTGATGGTGCCCCATCTGTATTTGATGTGTAGCCAATTTGGCAATTCTGGTGGATTTGTGAATAATGTCAATTTCTCTCTCATCGCTATTGGTCATATCACGCAACCTGAACAGCTGTGGTAGAAATCGCGTTCATCACACCTGGACTATGAAATGCAAAGAACTTGGTGGGTGCAGGCGGCCAACAATCTCCGTATGAGGTCATATAAGCTCTTATGTCTGCAGCAAAGATTGGGCCTTTCACTGAAAAGAGGAACAGGAGCGGCAATGCCGTTTCGTCTTCTTGTCGATGACCGTCACCTATCTCATCACCAGCATCATCGCCAACCGGTTCATATTAAAGGCAACATTAACATTCAGCACCATAAGCTACGTCGTCTGCCCTCCGGGCCTGTACACCAACAACCGCTACGGCAGCCATTGGTTTATATACGTCGGCTTGGCGGCCTGCAGTATTACGGCGGGGCTGTTCCATGCTGCGAAGGGGGCGGTCATGCTCAGCTATCCCAAGCCGGACAACTGGGACAAGTGCTTGGCCTACTATCCTGAAACTTTAGTGTCGTTAACTCGATATAGATGTGTTCACTTTTGCCATCCACAATACCCATGAGGTTTCTTGTCAGAAACCCCAACTTTTCTTGTAGAACCCCAACAAGAATGTCAGATGTGTCCACCGCTACAGAATCAACCCGTTCGATTCCAACATGAGGACGATATTTTTCGGGGCTTACGGCCAAGAGTTCATAGGCAGGACACCAACGAGGCGGCACTAAGGAAGATTGAGGTTGAGGTTCAACGCCATAGTTGCCGGTTCGAACGGCTGGAAGATTATAGCATAAGCGTGACGCACATAGTTACAGATAAGGACTCCGCAGACTCTAGTCTCACTTGGAAACGCCCCCAGGGACTTATGTTCAATCCCCAGCCTTTCGTATCCACGATCCCACAGTAGCAGCAGTATTCTTCGGGGAAAGTCACTTCGGCTTGGGGGCGCAGCAGGCACCATGGTGCGACGCGTTCTCCCTGATGGGTTTGCACTACCCTCCGCCAACCCAGTGTACAGGGCACGCCGATCAACGTGGGGAACTTGGACCTGCTACTGAAGCTCCCAGAGGATGGCGCCGTCGACTTCTTATGGGAAAAGGCCTCGACGTGAGCGTTTTTCAAGAGAGTTCGTGCTAGCGTCGTGTGGCTGACACGCGAGGCCCGCTCGCTAGAGATACGTGGCGATGGACTCCCGCAAGCCATGGAAAGACACACTCCAAGTTCTCACTGCTCTGTGGAATGCCAACAGGATGAGGGACCTCCCATAAGGTCTCGAGTTACTGAGTACCAGTCCTGGGGTGCCTCACATAGGCTCGGAGGAGACTGGAATATGATGCATCATGGACAGTCAGGGTTCTCTCAGTAGCGTGATAGTTGGTGACTTGGAGAGTCTGTTCTCTGCACACGCCATCCCATCCGTAACAAGGCTAGCGAGGCAAGGGGTAAGTAAGCACTTCACTCTTCCATGCATGGCCCGGACTAGTAGATCTGGGTACCATGGCAGAGACAAGCGATGCTAGTTAGATTACGCACAGTTGTTCACTCTGATTCTCAATGAGGGAACGGATTTGTCACTCTTTGACCAAGATTGTCACGAATATTGAGAAAGGGGACAAATTGCTGTTGTTTTCGGCGCCACCTGAGGTTATAGATGACACAAACTCGCCCTCGAAGCCATTCTGGAACATAGGGGTCTGGCTTTGAAGAAAAGGGGAAAAACAGCCTTGTTTGTCTGCTCAAAAACCCGACCTCCGTGACGAGCCCCAACGGCTGTACGATGGCGCCATCACACCCTGGCGAAGAAGCCCTGCGCAGGGACGGTATAAGTGGCAATCGGGGGTTTTGTCGTCAGGCACCGGCGCAACAACCGTGCCTTTTCCTCGCCAAGACGTTGGGGTGCTGCTTCTCGGTGCCTTGACCTTGAAGCGGCCGTCTTCACTATCTGCCAATCCGTGGAGTCAGACACGGGCCGCAGCTCTAGCCTCGTCTTGCGGAGCTCGTCCCCGTTGTTGTTTCTGAGCCTAACCTCAAACTGATCCCTTGGTGATGATGTAACCCTGGTGATCGTCCTTCGCTGTGTTGACGCCAATCTGGGTCATGGAAGTGAAAGGCACCTTGTCAGGTGGGGGCATCTAGTTGGTCACAGCTGCCACTACGGAAGCTGTCTCCCAGCATTATCATCCTTGATGTTTGGTATAATGTCTTTTGAAAAGGTCTCTAGGCGAAGCGATAAATCAAGATTTATAGACGATATGATTCATCTTTGGTTATGATTGAGAAGGATTGGAGGGAAAACGCGTCAATGCTGCTTCACACTCGCTACTCGAACCGTTGGAGCCATGAATCCGCCTTGTGCCACTCATTGACCAAAACCTTTCGCCGTTCCTCACTTCGCACCCTGAAGCCGACGTCGAAGAGCTTTGGTCCCGTCAGAATTGCATCCTTGAAAGCCGTCTGAACATTGGTATCCGGCATCCGGTCTCCTGGCACGACGTCAAAACACCAGAGGAGCTTTGACATGGTCATCAACATGCTGTTCTCGGCCATCCGCTGGCCCGCGCAAACTCTTCTTCCAGCCCCAAAGCCGTATGTGGGCCTTCGAGATGGGTCCGGGGCCTCTTTGGCGTTCTCATGGTCTTCTTTGATGCCGAATGTGCTGCCAATGAATCGTTCGGGGTTGAACGAGTCCGGGTCGTCGTACTCGTCTGGGTCGTGACTAATGGCCCAGATGTTCATGAGGATAGTGGTATCGGCAGGGATATGATAACCTGCGTAGATGTCATCCTGAGTGGTGGCATGTGGGATGGCTAGTGGAAAGCCGGGGCGCCATCGCAATGTCTTGCCCGTGAGTTAGGAGGATTGGTTCACAAGGAGGGGTCAGTGAGTCGGCACAACGAGCTACTCACCTCGAGAAAACAGGCCTTGAGGTAAGGCAACACGGCCCCGCCGAGTTTCTTGGAACACACGCCGTCGTTCCCAAAGACAGAATCGACCTCCGCCTGGGCTTTCTTCTGTATATCCGGATACGCTGCCATAGCGAGAACAAAGGTTTCGAAAGCACCGGCAGTGGTGTCGGAACCACCTTCCATGAGAAACCCAGCGATGTATTCCAACTCAACTTCGCTGTATCCTTCCTTCTCGTTGTTTCGGAGAAGGCTGGACACAAAGCTGTCCTCGCCCTTCCCCTGCTCGATACGCGCCTTGGCTTCTTCAAACAGCTCGTGATACAACCCATTCTGCTTCTTCTTCAACGCTGCAGCCCTCTGCTTCCAGCCGCGCCACGGCGTCATAACGTCTGGCACGTACTGCAAAAACGGGAACACATCAAAGGGCGGAACGGCTCCTTGGTCCAGCATGCCTGCCCACTCTGCTTGGCAAGCAAAGAACTGCTTGATCTTCCCCTCATCAGCAAAGTCCTTACCCCTGGTGCCAAATACGCTAGACATGACGATGGCACCAAAGTATCTCAGAATATGGTCATGATAGTTGCGGGGCTCAGACAGCAGCTCATGCATCATCTGAGACGACTCAGCGTCTTGCAGGGCCACCAGCTTGTCGACTTCCTCATCCTTCAAAAAGTCCGTGATGGTCTTTCTTGCCTTGCGCCACTTGGGCCCGTAGGGCATGAAGACGAGGTGAATGTCGCCCGGCGGCGGTACCACATACTCGACGATAGGCACGTAAGGCCGAGACGAGTAGATTGCGCCACGTTGGTCCAAGAGGTCACGAGCCGACTTCCAAGAGTTGATGACGACGGCCCTTTTGCTTGGACCGAGCTGCAGTCCAACGAGGCCGTGGGAGCCGTAGGTCCTGCTCCACTCGGCGAATTGGAGAAAGGGCTTGGTCAACGGTATCTGATGGAGGTTTCCGAGAAATGATACGGTTGGCGGCCCGGGGGGGAAATTGATGCTGGACCTGGAAGGACGCAAAACATGGCGGACAAAAAGATAAACAAACAAAAGAATTGCAGGCCAAAAGGATAAAGTCAACAACGCCATACTGTGGGTTCATAGACATGAGACGGAATCCATGAACTCGTGCCTTTGAACTTGGTTAAAAGCACACAACTTTATACATCATCCCTTTTGGGTTTACATGACGAATCTGCAATGTGCTGAATCAGCACCTCTCTCTCTATCTGGGTAGGGATGCGCAGTATCAAAATAAGACAGAAGGCCCTATTGGCCGAGACAGGGTGCTGACGGAAAATGTACTGTCGTGTAACCAGCCCCTCACCCTTTACCCGGTCAAATAAGAAGGATTACTGGAAAAACTCAACCTAAATGAATGTCTATGACTGATAACGATGCGTATGCCAATGGAAGAGTATTAGGCCAGTGACATGGCCTTGGCTGAGGTTAGAGCGCAAATATTACATCGCCATATAATCTAAAAGGTACAGGTGTGTTTGGGAGCGGCCTTTGGGACGAAAGCTATATAGGCCCTGAACCTTTTTCTTCTGTAGACCGACCTATTTAAAGTTTCTGTCAAGGAAACAACAAATGTCTCTAAAGTATAGCGCGCGTTATCAAATGTAGGCGAAAACTTGAGATGGGCAATGGTGACTGAAACAAAGAAAAACCCAGCCTTTCTGAAATAATTGAACTCCCTCTTCCAGACCTATAGTCCGAACTGGCAAAGAGTGATATGGGACGAATATCTGGTACCTGCATTGAGTTCGACCAAGTCTCATCCACGGAGAACACTTGAGTTGTACGTACAAAGCCACACTCTCACCAGCACTGCCAAGTCCAGTGCAATAGCACGAAGATCTTGAAAAGACATTCGTCATCAGCAGTCTTTGCAATGCCATAAGAACGGACCGCGATATCCAAGTGAGTGCAAGGCAGCGGCAGCCTTGGGCCGCTCTTGACGCACGAATATCAGCAGGGGTTGGTTGGCATGCTGATTTAGCATCAGGCTCGAATTATGACCTACAAAGACGATGCACGAGCTTGAACATGGGTTGCAGGGAGAGAATCTCAATAACTACCACGATATCGAATCATGGAAAGCTAAATGGATAGGATACGATCCACCTTGGCCTCCGCATGCCATAACCCCCCCAATACTGGAGCGGAATGTGGTACTGCTGCGGGGATGGGCATGGATCAGGAGCAGACCCCAAGACTGCGGAATGAAGCCAGGGCCTGCAAGTGGCCAAAACCCGGGCTGAGAGGTGGGAGAGAGATGTTCGGACACAGATCAGATGGGAATCCCGATGGCTATCACATCTGTGCGTACAGGGGGGCCTCCGGCATGCACATGCAAATGCCAGGCCATTGGTTCCGCAGGGAGGCAGACCCTTCGTCTTCTTCTCTTCTTCTTCTTCGTCCTAACCCTAAATCTTCTTCGACAATTACCGATCAAGGAAATGGAATGAAAACACAGTTACCTAGTCTTCTTTGACACCGGCTCGCAATGCCGCTGCCGCCAACTCACGTGGCTGCTGCGTCGTGTGAGGGTTCCAACATGAGATATCATTTCCCCCCTTTGACCGTCATCGACCGAACTCCAACCCGCCTGATGTTGGTCCACGATCCGGCTGGCTTGTCAGACGAGGACTTTTATCAAATCCAGAAAGGACCAGGCACCACAACCGCATGGGCCGTTGGCGTCATTTAGTGTCCCCCCCCTCTTCCTCAGCGAACATTGACGCCACTCTCCTGATGTAACAGCTAGCGGGGTCGGAGGCGGCGCCATGTCTCGTAATCAATCGAGCTAGTCGAGGCCCCCTACACGTACGTAGACCCAAGAGAGAACTGAGTGACGGTTTGTAGGATGGGGTTCGAGGTAGTAGCTTTGACAATGGAACAGCAGATGTAGTGACCTTTTGGGCTTAGAGGCCAGCTAACGACAAGCGTCGGACCCATCTCATCATACCTAGTGCATCCCAATGTCCGCATTGACCTTGACTGTCCAGAATGAACAACTGGTGGCTGTCTCTAATACCCTTACTCCCGCATCTCTGGGTATGTCGAGCGTCTCTCAACCTGGACGTCGTGCTCTCTCTTTTTGAATCCGGTCATTCGTTCTCCTTCAAGATTCTTCTTCCCTTGTAGTACCTTTTTCCTTCTACTCCAGACTTTACACATGTTTCGCGAGACCATCATTTGAGCTTACAAGCGAGCGTGTCTTAATCAACCACTTACACACAGCCGACCAACGGTCAACCAGTCAGATACTCATTTTATACAGCAGGAACTGAATAATAATGTATCATGGCTGACCAGGCGAACCATGGAAGTTGGTACAACATCGTGGAGAAGCTCTTCAACAGGGGTTTTCTCGACAACATCCTCAGCGCCCCTGGCGCCGTTGTCAGCCAAATCTTGTCACCGCCGGCGACGACAACTCAGAACAACGTTCAGCCAGCAGCCAAGACGCAAGTGGCAGCTACGACGAAAGCTGCTGCACCCGCTCCAACGACGCAAGCTGCCGCGGCTCCCGTCGCGGCGACACAGGCTCCCGCTACCCAGCAGCCCGCCGCGTCCCCCGCCGCGTCCCCCGCCTCATCACCCGAGCAGGAACAGCCACAGCAACAACAGAACCCATCACCGGCTGCCCAGGCGCCGTCACCGACCCAACAAGCGGCCCAGCAGCCCGAAGTGTCAAAAGATGCTGCGCGGCTTACTGCAGCAGCGACTGGTTCCAGCCATGCCGATGTTCTCACGACGTCACCTCCTGTTGCTGCCGAGACTGTACCCCCGACTGCCGAGAACGCGGCCTCGTCACAACTATCTTTGCCGCAATCAAGCAGTATTTCACAGACCGGAGCCGGGAGCATTGGAGGAGCAGCAGTAGCTACAGAACCCGGAGTCACAAGCCCTACTACACAATCGCCGCAGACACCTTTACCAAAGGGCACATCCAACGCAAATAACCAGGGGCCTTTGGTCGCTACTGGCGCCGTGTGTAAGTCTTCTTCCTGAACAACCAAAATGGATGGTACTGACACTCTGGTAGTGGGAATCGTGGTCTTGCTTGGACTGTCGCTCTTGATATTTTGGTGCCTACGGCGGAGGAAGAGGGCAGCTCGTCATAGCCACGCAGCCGTCCCAGAGGCGAGCCCCATTGATGGGTATGCCCCTGATGACAGGTTCCGAGATAACACCAGTCAGGGCCACCCTGGGATGTCAGAGACAAATTCCATCGTGTCAGGGGATATGGTCATCCATCATCATCATCCTCATCCTGGAGAGTTCAGAATTGCACAGACCACTGCCCCTGGTCAAGGAAACGACGCCCCCGGAACGATTCCATTTGCGTCACAACCATTTTCATATGCACAGGCGCAACAATACGTGCAATCTCTCGCGGACACGGGGACGTTTGTATTCCCTCCGCCGCCGCCGGTCCCGCAGCCGTCTCCGATCCGGATCTTCCGGTGGCCGACGCGCTCGTCCCGCAGTGGCATGTCCACGCCGAGCGTCTTCACCGGTTTCCGATCCAACAACTCCCGCTCCCGGCATCAGTCCCAAGTGTCCCGCAGCACCATGTCGTCAATGCTATGGCACGGCCGGAGAGACATCATCGCCCGGAGCACCTCGAATCAAACCCCGGCTTTGCCGAAGCCCAACTTCGGTTCGAACAACAACAGCCCCGAGAGCACAATGCCAGAGGGCGCACACACCCCCGTCCTGGACTGGCTGCAGTGGATCCGCGGCCATCAGCAGGTCGAGCCCGACCCGGAGATGAACCACAGGAAGAGCTTCGCCAGCACCGAGAGCTCGGTGTCCGAAGCCAGCCATACCAGGTCTGCCAGCACAGCTAGCAGCGGCGTCTTCTCACCTACGGTGCCTTCATGGCAGCCTCCGATGACTACGCCTTGCGCCATCCCCGAGAACAGACAGCACACAGACCCTTTTCAATATATCCCTCTACCCCTATTCAAGGGAGCAAACAGTAGCAGCGAAAGTAATGTAGGGTCATCAGGCTCAATCACACCAGGCGGCGCCATCGGCCCACATCCTCACTGAAGGACGAGGCAGAACTTGTTATTGTACTTATCATAGTCATTCATTGCATTACTCAGGTGTCAGGGTTGGCAATGCACTCTATTTCCTTCATTCAATACAATATAAATCTCAATACTTGGAGCTGTTTCCAGTGAGATGTGGCACCTCGCTTCGCCTAGGGTATTCTGCCTTCAATAATCTCTTCCTCGGCACCCCGCTTGTTGCGTCTTGGGTAGAAGCAGGCGTAAAAGGTGCATCCGGCCACAAACCCGACGATGCCCAAAGACCCGTACATCCATACCAAATAAGGGTCTTGGGAGACTGGCGCAAGCGCAATGCAAATCGCAGCGGCGACACCAATAGTCAACCAGAACAGGGCGGAGACGACTGATCGAAGGCTGCGGAGTCAAGACTTGTCAGTGAAATGTCCTAGTGAGTGCTCCAGCTAGTGGAAAGCTTACTTCTTCGGTGCTTGAGTGAAGGCTAGCTCAAGCCCGGTAACGATAATGAACGCCTCAGAGAACGCAACGAGGATGTAAGCGGGTGCCTGGATCCAAACGTGGATGCTCTTGGGGGGCGAGTTGTAGATGTAATGCTGTAGCACGCTAGCATAGACCATGGAAATCGATGCGAACAGGAACCCGACGAATATTCTGGTGACGGGGTCGAAATCGATGCGATACTTTCGGAAAAGAGGGTAAACCACCACTGGGGAAATCACAGACGTCAGCGAAACTACTCACGTAGATGATGTCGGCACGGTAAGCAACTCACTATCGAGAAAGGGGATAAAAATGCACAAGGCAATAGGGTCAAGGTTCTGCAGCAAATCGTTTGGCGTGCCGTGCAACGCCATCTCGCCCGCTTGAGAGATGAGGTTGTTCCAGATCTGAATCCAGCAGATGAAATAAAGCGGAAAGAAGAGGAACATCTGAGACTGTCAGAACCATGCTTGCATTGACGGTCATTGGTTTGTCTACGCACCTTGCAGCTCTTCAGCCCCCTCATCACATCCATGACGTATCTGTCTGTGTACCGAGCCTCACTCGCAATGGCGTAGTTGGCATCGTGCCCGGATTCTCTGAGCGCTGAAGGAGTGGCGTTCTTGAAGCCCTTCTCTTTGATAGCGATTCGTGTTACTCGAAGGGCGTCGATGATTGCAGAGCCTTCGGGTGGGACTCTGACGTATTTCTTCTGCCCTGAGATAAAAACACCAGCTGATATGATGATTGCGCTGTGATTTGTTTTTTGTTAGCTCACTGACCAGTTGTGTTTCTCCAGGGATTGTGCTTACATGAGTGGAATCAGATAAGCCAGCCAGAATGAGTGATGCGCTTCCACATTCACGGTAATCAACGGCGACAGCGCACCGATGTTGACTACCCAGTAGAACCTAAAACAGCTCATCAGTCTCGGTCTTTGAGATGTCGTCTCAACAGCTTGACTCACCACATGAACAGCCTTTGGACCGTGAGCTCGGGGTCCACCAGGACTTCTTCACCAGACTTGAGAGTTCGGACAACAGGGCTAGCGTTTCGATACTGCTCGGCGCACATGGGCGTCACGTTGGCTTTGATGCCGCCGGTTCCTAGCCCGATTGTGATCATGGCAGCGATCAGGCCACCGAAACCCGCCCCGCTGCTGATCGAAGCGGGCGTCGAGGTCGCCACGAGGATGATCAAGCCCACGATGTACACGGCGCAGGCCGCGAGGATGGCCTTGAACTTCCCAAGGTACTGGTCTGCGTTGTCGTAAGATCAGCGCATGCAACAGGATTGGGGACACGCGGTGTCAGATGGATTAGTGTGGCTTTACCTGCTACAATGGCCCCGACAACGGTGGATGCATAGGCCCAAAACTTGAAGAAGTTGCCCAAAGCTGTCGCGACAGCCTGGCCGCGGCCGAGTGCACCCGGCAGATCGGAGGAGGGATCATATGGGTTGCTATCACAGACGATCATTAGACCAGTGTTGTAAAAAAAAAAAAAGGGGGGGGGGGGGGGGGGGTGGGATCGTGATGTTAGTGCACCCACTTGATATAGTTCTGAATTGGTCCGCTGAGACCAAAATATGTGAATCGTTCGCCAAGCTGGGAGGTATCGGTATCAGTCACAGTCACAAGCATTGTGTTGCTGCAATATTGCCTTACCTCTACAACAAGGATCAACAGCGCAACGGTGGGAAGCTTGTCAGGCACTCTTCGAAGGTTTGCCCATTGTGGAGCAGATGGCTTAACAGGCGCCTCCGGCTGTACCTGTGCCTCCTCCGGGCCCGTGATGGTGTCCTTGGTATCGTTCATGGCTACTTGTCTCCCACGACAAAGAGAGGTTTCCGAAGCTGGGTAGCTACCGAACATGCCTCGACATTTCTCAAGCGGCACATCGTGTAGTCATATAGACGGGCTGCAAGTCTACACAGCAGAAGACCCAAGTTTCTTTACTCACTGGCCCCCCCTGACTCGATCCTGGCGGGCTAGATGAAGCGGGGCTTCCCCAGGTCGCATGGACAGATACGGGAGATAACGCTGGGGATTTTACGTCAAGATTGATTGGCGGCGTTCTCTGGCCTATCATCAAAGATAGTATTCACGAACGCCGCCAATCAGGTTCAACACCGCCATCAGACCGGGTCCGTCGTCCGTCGTCTCTACCAGCATCGGCCATCTGAACGCCGCCAATCGGAGTCAACATTAGCGACAGGCAGATACGACAGGTCCGGTCACTCGTCCGGGTCGGGAACAGGGGGGCCGGAAGGAGAGGTCTGTGTTTATCGTCATAGTGTTTGTGGTGACTTGCTGTTTTGCTCTTCCCAGATTCATACCATCTAATTCCTGACACTGACTAGTACTCAATTGCGAACATCTCGATTACTGTGCCAAAAATGACAGTCGCAGAATCAAATGAACAGCCGTCACAGAAACTAACCAATGGCCGGCTTGCGTTTTCTGCCGCCGATTACCCCGGCATTGATCTCGAATGGGTTCGTCTGTGGAACGAACATGGCGCGGCGATGACAAGGGCGGACGAGGTCACAATTGAAGAGTACCGGAAATCTCCAGCGCAATACAGTTTCACGTATCCAACTTGCAGAGGTAAGTTGCAGAAAAAGAGTTTGGCTACCGAAACAGCGCTGATATGGCTTGTTATCAAGGCCCGGAGGTCTTCCATGTTGAGGATCGCAAAGTTCCAGTTACGCAACCGTCTGGAGAGATCGCTGTGCGGATGTACTCCCCTGAAGGACCAGGGCCGTTTCCTGTGCACCTCAATTTCCATGGCGGTAGGTTCTGACACTTTGACAACTATGACCCAATGCTAAGATACTACTACCGTAAAGGTGGATGGGTTCTGGGAGGACTCAATAGTGAGGCCGCTTGGTGTCGTCATATCTGCAATAACTCCAATATCAAGGTCATTGACGTTGACTACCGTATGGGACCTGAACATAAATTCCCGACCGCCATATACGATTGCTGGGACACTGTGAAATGGGTAAATCGAAGTGTTTCTACCACGCTCAAGAAATGTGTTTACTAACATTTATACCAGGTCATCAAGAACGCAGCAGCCTTGAACATTGACCCTTTGAGCGTTTCTTTTGGAGGTCTTTCAGCTGGGGGGCAAATGTCAGCTGTACTAGCCCACTTTGCCAGAGACGAAAGTATCCCGGTCAAGTTGCACCTGATGATCGTGCCAGCCACCGATATGCGATATTGCCATCGGAAGTTCACTGAGCTCAACGAGTCAAATTGTCCGTACGAGAGCGCCCGTTTGTACCACGACCTCCCCTGGGGGCCACTTGGGCGAGAGCAATGGTTTTTGAAATACTGGCTGGGGGACGACGACGGTAAGGCCATCGCGAGATTTCGAAACCATGTAGGCTGACAGGAACTTGTTGCAGATGAACAGCAAAGGTGCCTCGACGATTGGAGGCTCACGCCGGTTTTGGCAGCCAACTTGAATAACTTGCCACCGGCTCACATAATCACGGCCGAGTTCGATTTGGAGAGGGATGAAGGAGAATATTACGGAAAGCTTCTTCAAAATGCGGGCAACCTGGTTTCGATGAAACGATACGCCGGAGTCCCTCATGCGTTTGCACACTATAATCATCCTCAGAGAGGTCTCTCTAAGAGTTTTGAGTTCATTGACGAAACTGCCGAGTTGCTCAGATCCACTCATTACGGAGACACGAAGTAGTCTTTATGCTGTCGTTCTATCGAATAAAGGTTGTATAATTCATGACATCGAGTCTTTACTATATTGCTTCTACTCGTGCCCAAAAAAGTGTCTCTACGCTAGCAGGGATCGCTAAGCAGTAATCATATATAATAAGATAGGTGGCAAATGCTAGCGGATGTTGGATCGTGATCAAGCCTACTGTTTTGCTGCTCTTCAATCCAACTAATACTGTTATACCAGTCAGTTTTTTTCGCCTGATATGAACAGATGATCAAAACGCACTTGATCGGTACTAATTAAAGGCGATGAAGATTATGCCAAGATCTTTGTCCAACAACTACCAAACTGCCACCAAATCATTGGACGACGTCCCTGGGCCACCTGCAGCCCAGAAAACGACACCTCACTTGGTCTGTCAAAACTCCTGCATGTGAAGCTGTAATCGCACATCAGCTGAACTGATTAGACATGGACAAGCTTTGAGGTTGTTCCAGGGGTATGGCAGACCTTGAGCGGGTCTCAATCGTGAACGCCACCAATTGAGACAGACGCCGGTATCGGTAATTTCGTGAGAACGGAGCTATCCTTGTCGCCATGAGGTCCTGTCCACTGCAACCTTCACACTAGACTCTTGAAGGGACGTTTAGAACAAGTATTAGATATCTCGAGACTACTTGGTTTGTATCTCTTCTCCCAACCATCGAATTCCACAAGAACCCACAACTAGGATGGCAACGCTACGAACAAACGACCCTATCGTGATAGTTGGGTACGTCAAGACCGTAAAAGAGTTGGATAGCATGAGACTAACAAGTACATAGCGCTGGCATCGTTGGTCTTGATATAGCTCTTGTCCTCGCTCGACAGGGACTGGGTCGCCAGACCACTGTCATAGCTGAACATTTCCCAGGCGACACATCAGTGAATTACACATCACCATGGTAAGTCGGTGATGCACACCCACGTTTTCGGTCCACGCTTTCTTGACGCTGACATTTGACCCAGGGCTGGAGCCAACTTTTCTGTTATATCTGGGAGCGATGAGAACGCCTTGAGATGGGATCGTCTTGGCTACAGCCATCTGACGCAATTAGCCACGACTGCAGGCAAAGAATCATTTGTACAGAGGACGCCGTCCATCGAGTACTGGGACGAAGCCGTCTCGGAGGACAAGATCAAATCAATGTCTGAATATCTGGAAGATGTGAGAATGGGCGACTGTCCACGGCAGACTCGAGGAATGGGCTAACTAACACCCGTGCAGTTCAAAGTGATCCCGGCCGATGAACTCCCCGATGGAGTCCGCTTTGGAACCTCCTTCACGACTGTCACTATCAATGCCCCAAAGCACATCGAGTATCTCTTCCACTTGTTGCGAGACGAATATGGCGTTGTCTTTATCAAGAAGAAGCTTCCGAGTATCCAGTCCGCATATTCAAGCGCTAGCACCAGGGTCGTCTTTAACTGTACTGGAAACGCGTCGAAGTTCCTGTTGGGGGTCGAAGATTCCAAGTGCTACCCGACGAGAGGCCAGATCGTGCTGGCAAAGGCACACCGTGTGCGAACAAACATCATGCGACACGGTAGGGACTACGAAACTTACATCATTCCGAGACCGTGGTCGAATGGTAACGTGATTCTTGGGGGGTATATGCAAAAAGGTGTCAGGTAGGCTTCCGATGTCTGGATGTACATGGCCCCAGCCCGTACTCTCTCGACTAACCGAATGGCAGTACGAGCGATACCTTTGCCCACGAGACTGCGTCCATTCTGCAACGCACGAGGAACTTGAGCACCGAGCTTGGCCAACAAGAGCCAGACGTTCTTGCCAGTTTCTCCGGTCTCAGGCCCTCTCGCGAAGGCGGGGCAAGAGTCGAAAGGTCAGAGATTGTCGTGAACGGCGAGAGGCGGATCCTGGTGCATGACTACGGCGCAAGTGGTACCGGCTTCCAGGCTGGATATGGTATGGCACTGGAGGCAGTGGAAACGGTCAAGGACGTGTTAGCAATATTGGCGCAAGCTGGCAGTCGCCCAAAGCTCTGATTTATGTTTGCCGAACGGGGCCGAGAGATTAGATCCAAAGCCCGCGAGGCTCAATTTTACACCAGCTCCGCAGCTCTGAATGCTTCTTCGACATGCGTTTCGAGATGCAAAACGTTTGTGATGCCACGCCAGAACAGAGCGTCGATCCTGAGGAGGCCCAGCCGCAGAAACGGGAACGAAGCGACTTTCAACCGGAGGCTCTTGCGAGTCGACTGCAAGTCGGCGATCCAGGCGGAAGCTTCTTCAAAATCGGAGGATGAGATGGTCATGGTCATCAACGAGAAGCAAATTGACGAAAAGACTAGCTGGGTCCAAGATGGCCAGAACATGCCATCTGTATCTGGGCTCAGGCTGCGTATCACGTTCGTGAGAGCTCGAGTGCAACTCTTGGTGTTTCTCCTTGCGGTTTGTGTGAAACTCTCTTCGTCTGGACCGAGTTGCGAGCCTGGTGCTAAAGGAGGCCGCAGCTCTGCTCGAAGGATGACCAACTGAGTGTAGAATAGTGCAAGATTGCGCGCACTCGACTCTTCTGAATTGCTTGGGTTCGGGATGGAGACGAGAGATTGCAGCAGCGGCTGGGTGACGGTTGAAACGCGAACGCAGCTCTTGGATAAGTCATGAATGGCTCGGAGAGAACTGACAAGTCAGAAATACAATAAGACCTTGGAATCAGACAGATTGACTCACTAAAGGTTTGACAGAGCAGAACTCAGAACTTCCGTGATGCTTGCAAAGTCCATGAGCCGATTCTCATCATGGGAGCCGAGGCCCGAATCAACAAAATCCCGAGGTTCCAAGCTGGTGACCAACCAGTTGTCTCGATGAGTAGACGGCGGAGTTCCGTGCGTGGAGGCGATCCATGTGTCAACTGCATGAATGATAAAGGAGAGTCTACGACGGTGAGCCTTTTGCCGCTCGGTCATGGACCAATCCGAAGGGTCGAGGTGAAGGCCAAGGGTTGTAGCGCAGGAAATGAGCCTCCCCAACACATCCCGTCGGTACGCTGTATCGGCCACTAAAGGGTCTGCGGAGGGGCGCAAGACGAGGAGAAGCAATGTCTGGGCGACCGGGATGCTTGGCGAATGAACCTCGTATGAGAGAGCCTTATCAATGATTTGCGACAACGCCGGGTACGGAGGCTTGTCGTACGCAACGTCGACGCTGAGTTTGTCGTCGTACACTACGAAGGGGAGGGAGATGGCATAGACGGCCGCAAGAAGGTACGCCGGCGTCGTTGCGGGATCTGGGAACAGCGCTGCGGCGAAGACGGGGAACTGGGCTTGGACGAAGTCACTGAAAAGCGCGATCAGACGCGCGCCGACCGCGGCGGGGATGATCTTTGTGAGCTGTGCAGAGAGCGCATCCTCGCCGGGCCGTTCGACGCCGCATTCGTCTCTCCGACGTGAGAATAGGGACTGCTGAGAGAGTAGAAACTGGCACGGCATCGACGAGTCCTGCACCGAGTGGATGGCGAGTTCTTTGAACCCAAACATGCCACTCTCGTCGGTGCGATAATGCCGCAACAGTAGGGGATCCATGTCACCGCTGAGTCCTACTAGCTGGGGGTTGGCGCCGGGAGGATACTCGATTTCGTCCCTTGATCCGGGCTGTCGGGGCGTGATGCTCGTCCATACCGTAGACGGCGTGCTGAAAGCGCGTGGACTTTGGAACATGGCCTCGAACTCGGACTGCGTGGTATCGAAGTTGAGGCTGTCGACGAAGGCCATCTCATCGCCCTGTGAAGGCTGGTGGTCTTCTGGACCTCTTGGGAGGAGACGCGCCGGGCTCGGCGCCGTTGTTATCGGCATCAACGCCGGCGAAGCCGACAGAGGTACAGCCCGGCCTTGGTTCCCGTCGGATGGTAGAAGCCGTTTCCTGGGTGCCGCGCCTTCGACGAAGGTGCAATCCCTGCTGTGCAGCACGCAAAGACGGCAAGGCGGTGCCGAGTCAATGCGGCATGCCGTCTTTCGCGACCGGCAGAAGTCGCAAGGCCGCTGCCGTTTGCTCATATATCGACGTTGTTGGCCAGACATGATGGGGTTATTCGTAAGTGGGGGAGTTCATGACTAGAAGTATAAGTGTTACGACTCAAGTTTAATCAATATTGGCTTTGTATGCAAAGCGCTTATGTGGTCTGACTGTGGAGTATTAACACTCTATCCCTGCTTCTACCTAAGCAGTATTCTGCTAAGATACTAGTACAAGGCGGTCCGGTCCCTCTTAAGGTCGCACAGGTATACATTAATAGTTACACTGTTCAAAGTAAAACAGTAAAAGCCTCGTGGCCAATACTTTACACAATTTATGGTTTCTAGATGGAGAAACACGATAACCATGGATTGCTGTCACTATTTTCCCAGAGCTTTCGGAGATGACTCCCCTCATTGCTACACTAAATGCCCTAAAGTGCTGCTGTGACTGACTGTCTTCCTCTGTTCTTCACTAACCACGCCATCCAAATCAAAGCTCAGTCACTAATAAGTAGTATTCTATGTAACCTCTTGATAGCCTTTCTTACATTATCAAGCTGTAAAACAAAACTTGGTATGTTGCCTGACTATATTGCCCAATTAGTCGAAGACTTTTCACAAATCAAGTTTCAAGAACAGGAAATGTAACAACGTCTCTGACTCATGTCCATCGCAGCATTGATGCAGAAGCGTCGGATCAGGACGTCAAACTACAGAATAGCAGTTCTGGTCGGAAAACTATATAAAGATATGTTGTATCCCTCCGCCGTTGGAAGACCAGTAGTAACCAACTTCCTGGCATCTAATAAACTTACAGCACAAATTCAAAATACAGAGCCAAGGTTTACAAATCAAACTGATTCTTCTACTCTTTTCAACATGAAGCTACTCTTTGTTATCATGGCCGCCATTGTCGGACTGTCTTCGGCGGCCGCTCCTCCTAACATAGTGGCCCCTCGCGAGGTAGTGGTTGACGGCATCGTTGAGAGAGACTGCCCTGGTACCTGTGTCTGTTTGGATGGGTCCTGCAATTCGGTAAGTTAAACCTCTGATAACAACCCGAACGCTTCTAGTGTACTAATAGTTAGTAGTGTATCGTGAGTCGCAACGAAATTCGCCAGTATGAAAGCTGTACTAATTTGACCTGGATGTAGTGCCCTCATAACTAGAATTATGCTGGTCCCGCAGCTGACGGGGCCGTCATAGTGGAAGCTGGTTTCCGAAGCAAAGGCGTCTATGATGCACGAAGTCTACTAATGACCATTGGTACTCGATCTATCTCGGTGGCATGTTGGATGATCATAAGCTTAACATCAGTGTCTTGAACAACATTTCGACAATGCCCATCCCTTTTATTGAGCTACCATAATGTCTTCCTCAGATCCATTTACAATTGCTTGCGTGTCTTCTTGAAGAACCTGGATGTATCTCCACAAGGAAGCTCAAATGGTAAAGCGTCGGCGCACATCGAAGCAGCACAACTGTAATATCCCAGAAGACCAGAGATAAACCCAAAGGCTCCTGCTGCCTTCATGAGACTCTTTGCAACTTCGACCTTTCCATCTGCATGGGCGAAGTTGGACGCCGCATCAAGAGTGAAACAGAAGAAGATTGTGGTGAAGATGCCAAAGGAGACCAAGTTACTAAGAATCGGTCAGTGTCATGACGACAAGTGCGTTTGACGCAAAAGCTTACATAGGAGCTGAGCCTAGCATGAAGAACAATGTCAAGACCGCCCAGACTATGTGCATGTTAGCGATGTACATGGTACCAGGCTGGGGCCAAGGGCAACCTACTAAGAACATAGAACCCCAAAGCGTTATAATATTCAGGTGTTGCGCCACCATAGGACTCAAGGACCCCAAGAGATGGACATAGGATGACACCGTACCCGCCATAGAAAACGGCTGGGGAAGTTGGTTAATCTCCGGACGAGAGCAAGTAGCCTGAAGCTTCTTCAGTTCACTTACCATAGGCACTGAGTGCAGAATATCCGAAAGTGTTACCTCGAACCATCTCCCACTGGGCAGATACAAACATGCCAAGGCCAGCAGCAAAGCATAGGTTACCAATGAAGATGGTCTGGGTCTCAACTCCGCGAAAGCCCATCATTGACAAGGACAATGTGAGCAGTGTAGTCGCAAAGGTACCCATAGCCAAAGGGGACTATCAAGTAATCCATCGTTAGTTACTGTTTCGGCAATTTCAGCAATAGACTAGACAGAGTTCATACCGGGTTGCCGATGCATTGACCCGGGCCTGGAGCCGAAGGGCTAGGTGAGTGAGGGCGGACTTCTTCTTGGATGCTTTTTGAGGCCATTGTGCTTGCTGTATGTCTTTGGTACTTCTCAGACTATTGATTCTTCTCGATACGTTCCAAGACACATTGAGCTTCCCGATTTGGCATGTCATCCTTTTATATCCATGGCCCCAGATCCAAATGCAGAATTTTTCTCCCTTTTGCTTCTCTCGACCCGCGTCTCAACAGTTAGGTAATAGTTAAACTATCACTACCACCATAGTTGTTTCAATATGCAGTGGCGTCGACGTCTCGGACTTAAAACTCGGATTGTATTGATTGCGGAGGAAAACGTTAGCTAATAAGTGTGCACGGGGCCGGACTAGCCCCCCGAATTCCCCCGGATCATGGAGCAATTTTGCGGGGTTGGCGTTTTCATAGGGTAATAGAGTATCACGGGATATTAAAAAGAATGCAACAGCATGGAAAGTAAAAACATTTGTGGCATGAGATTTTAGTTAGGGTTAAGCCGTGGCTAGCCTTTTTATTTTCCGGGTCATGGAGGTGTTTGATTGGTGTTGAAACCTTATATTTTACCATGAGCAACATAAACGTATGAAGGCGGTGAACGATTAAGGTCCTGTCCCGGTCAGTAATTCAAGCATCAACCCGCATGTCAGCAAGTAGTAGATTCATAAGCAGGGTGATACCGTTGAACTACTCTGCATTTCCTAACATGAGAACTCCTTTAGCTCAGTTCGTGATTCCACCATCCTCTGATAAGGGCAACACACCCTGTAAAAAGATGCAACACACAGTAAATGTTTCGCCAAGAACTCTGACGAGCGCAAACAATATAATATGTCACGATAGCCCCAGCCATCGGTAGCTGCTTTGTCATGTGCTTTATCACGTGGCGTTTCACTCATTACTCGCACACTTTGCCTATATATATAGAGGTTCATCTCCATACTTACACTTAGATAGAACAAGCCTTTTAGACCTCGATTCCTCTATGCCCTGCTGTGTGCTCTAACTCGTGACATAATACTTCAAGTAAGCCATGGAATTTTTAGTAAAGGACGTCTTTGTTGGACCCATCTCGCAAGTTTAGATTTGCTCGTAGCTATAAACCTTGTCAAAGCTACTAACCCAATAGGCCATCGTCTCCTTCCTGCACCAGAGCTTGGTCTAGTGATCATAACACACACAGTGAAGAGTGAACCCGAACCTTTTCTTCGGCAGAAAAAACAGATTGAGAATATGTGTGGAGGGAAGAGACGCAACGAAGTGAGGCAACAATATCGTATTGTTGCTAACTGACGTAGGTAAGGAAAAGAGAAAAACCACCAAGCCCACTATGGGCTGGCGGGAGCCAGATGTGGGCTCCGAGGCTGCCCTACTGGAGGTGAGGTGGGGTCACATGCCTACACCTCACCTCAACACTCCCCCGCAGACTCAGCCAGCAGCCATATATCTATCATACAAGGTGAAATAGGCAAAATAACAGCCTAATCTCAAAATCCTCCAAATCTAAGGAGTTTTCAAAGTATTAAATACTTTAGCAAAAGGTCGGCTAATTCGCCAATTAGCCTAATTAATCTAGAGCTAACATACTAAAGTCCTAATATAAATCCTCTATATAATCCCATATCCATCCATATCTATTAATCTAATCTATCTATTATACCTAGCATCCTAATAAACTCTACGTACTTAATTATGTTAAGCAACTTTATAAGACTATCTATAGCTATCTTAGTACCCTTAATAAGCTTTAAGGTAATAGTATTATTATTATTAACCTCCTATATAATCTACTTATATCTAATATTAATGCTATAGGTATATACCTTATTAAGAGGATTTATTATATTAATAAAGGTATTTATGCTATTAGTAAAGAGGATTATAGGTATACTAATCTATTATTAGAGGAGCTATTTAACATATTATTAAATCTATATAAGGGTAATCCTAGTAGGAGTAAGGTTAACAAACTCTACCTCTATAGAGCTTAGAGTGATAAAGGTCTGTTTCTTTAACTTCTATATAATTAGGGCGCTAGTAAAGAAGACAACATATCTAGTAGTAGATACACATAAGGGACAGTTATCCACAAATATGGTATTAGCTATAGCATAGAGTAAAAGTTACTTATCTACATAAGGATCTATACCTCTAAATATAATACTATAACTAGTAGTACCTTTAAGGTATTAAAAGTAATACTTAATTATATACTAATAGGTAATTAAGGGGCCTAAGTTAGTATAGTAAAGCTTACTTATAGTAAAGGTGCTATCTAGTCTAGTACTAATAGTAAGCTAATTAAGGTAACTAGTCTATTTAATATAAGTCTAATAATTATTAGTAGAGTACTTATCTTTTACCTAAGTAATAGGTAGATCCTTATAAGTAGGTAATAAGGTCTTAATAGGGTAAAGATTATAGTATCTAAATTACTAGAGGATACTCTTAGCATACTTATGCTATAAGAGGAAGATCTTAGTAATAGATTAGTATATCTAAAAGCTAAGAAATTAGGTGGCAACACTAAGGTCCTTTAGTAGGCATACTAACTTTAGTATGTTATAGACCTTCTTAATAGTCTCCTTATTAGTAGTAGCCACTACGTTATTATTAATATATATAAGGGTGTATGTATCTAATAAGGTGTTAATAAAGAGGTAAATCTCCCCCTTAACTAGTATAAATCTAAGCTTCTCTATCTCTAACTTAATAAGCTAAAACTACTATAGAGGGGACTTATGTAATCTATAAAGCACCTTACGTAACAACCAGACCTTACTAGTACTATTAGAGTATCTAGTAGGCTAGTAGACATATATATATACTCTATTAGGGACTAAGGTAGTAAGAAAGGTAGTATTAAAGTTATATATCTTATAGTAAAGTCTATAGAGGGTAATAATTATAAAGAAAAGGCAGATTATAGTAGTAATAGTAATAGTAGTATATACCTCTTAAGAGGACTATTTACCCTTTTTATAGTTACTATAGACTACCTATTAGGCCTTAAATTAAATAACTTTATTAGTAGAGTTAGTTTTAATATTAAATACCTATATACCTAGTAGTAACTTTACGCTAGTAGGTAGATTAACTAGATTAAAGGTGTATTTATTAACTATCTACTAGATCTCTATATTATAGGTAGGTTTCTAATACTATTACTAATAAGGGCTCTATTTAGCCTAGTTAATAGTACGTAGGATAGAGTATCTAGGTAGAAGGATCTTAGATATAGCTATAGCAGCTAGAGTACTAATAATATATAGGGTATCCTTATTAATATAAATATTAGCTATAAGGTAGGCCTTCCTAGCCTTCTTATTAGTTATAGTATATTAAGGATAAAGATTATTAATAATCTTATAATCTAGGCTAGACCTAGCCTTCTTATTATATTATTAAGTACTAGCTATTTCTTAGTAGTAACTAGGTAGTTTAATAGTAGTAGATTAACGTAAGTAGTTACTTATAGTAATAAAAGAATCCTCTATATCTAGGGTATTAATAGAAAGAGGATCTAGATTAGGATTAAGGTAATTAGCTTCCTAGTGTTAAATAGTATTAGTAAAGTTATTATTATTATTACCTAAATTAGTATTATTAGTTAGGTAAAATATATATATAGTAGTATAATTATTAGGTAGAGGAGTTATATAATCTATAGTATTTATACCCTAATTATAAGTATCCTTAGGTTAAGCTAGCTAGGTATCCTTAGTAGATATATTATCTATACTAGGTTAGTTAGAAGAAGGGATCTAGTTAGGATACTAGATCTATAAGTTAGGTTTATTAAAAAGCATATTATAATTAATCTTAGTAGGGATAGTATCTTTATCTAAGGGGTAGAGGACTATCTTCTTTAGGCCCTTATAGAAATAAACATCTTAGTAGTAAAGAACTTTCTTCTAATTAGGGATATATATATAGTAGATATAGCTATATAGAGAGCTATATCTAACTAGGATGCCTTTTATAGTATAGGGCTCTATCTTAGTAGAATAAGGTAGGTACTTACTGCCTTTCTTATGTATATATGCTATATAACTAAAGGTATAGATATGCTTAATATAGGGCAGCTTATAATCTTTAGTAAGGTTAAGTTCCTATGTAATAATCTTATAGGTACTTATCTTACCCTTATTAGGTTAAGGGAGGAGATTAAGCACTTAGATTATAGTATTAATAGTATAGTCCTAGAGCTCCTCTAGCAGACTGTTGTTAATAAGCATGGTGCGTACGGCCTTAACGATAGTATAGCCTATATATTTAATAGTGCTGTTTATAGAAGGAGTATATAGCATAGTAAGGTTAAGTTAAGTACCTTTAAAGAAAGAATTATAAAGAACCTTTTTTAACTTAGGCGTATTATTATATAACTAACTCTTAATATTTAGAGTAGTTATATTTATAAAGGTAGTACTAAATTACTTAATTATAGTAAGAATATTATTACTATAATAGGTCTTAAGTAGAGTAAGCTAGTAATATCTACTATAGTAGTTAAGAAAGTAAAGGGTATATTAGTTACTAAGGATTAAGAGTAGCTTAACTTTAATAAGATTAAGATATATCTCTTTACTTATAAGGGTGAGTAGAAGGGGAGCATTATAGCTAATTATCTCTATAGATTTTATAAGATAATATACCTTATAATAGAAAGAGTTAATCTTATCCTAGGTAAATTAAATACCTACTTAATAGCAGGCCTTAACAATATAAGAAGGATAGGTATAGATAAGGTGGTAGTATATAAGATCTAGTGTAGGGTATAACTTTATCTTAATACTTACTAGGCTAAGTACTATATCTATAGGGATTATAGTACTATTAATAGTATTAATAATATATATATTAGATATCTAGTAGACTTTAGTAAGTCCCTTATGTAACTAAGTATTAATAAGGCTTATAGTAGTGTAGTTATATTTAATATGGCTCTTATAAAGCTTACTAGGGCTAAGGAGATTTATAGGGCTAAGGGGGCTATACTTAACATCTTTAATAGTCTAGTTAATAGTATGTAAGGAGTTATTTAGATCCTTAACCTAGAAGAAAACTATACTAGATCTAAGGGGCTTAACTTCCTTACTATTAGTAGCTATAAAGGGTTAAAGATTATTATAAATAGTATAGGATATAAAAAAGGTAAGATTATTAAAGATAGGGTTAAAGCAACCTAAATCTATAATAATATTAGAGCTTATAATAGTATTATTATTAACTACTATATAGATAGCCTTATTAAGTATTATTATAGATTTCTTTAGGGTAAGTCTACTAACTAAAGAACTACTAATTATACTAGAGGCGCCTTTAATAAATATAGAAGATCTATTACTATTACTATTACTATTAGTTAAAGTCTCTTTATAATCTTTATTATAGATATGCTTTATAGTATAGGCAAGAAGGTTATTATAGTATATGTAATCTATAGGGATTAGATCTAGATAGGTAGTCTAATACTTTATAGTAGTATAACCCTTACTATAATAAGGGTAAGTAGGGTAATCCTTCTTCTTAGTAGGATTAGCTAGTACTAAATTAGTACTAGAGGAAGTAGCTATGTTAGAAGTAGTAGATTTATAGTATAAGGTAAGGCCTATTTTCTACTCTTTATCTTAAGTAAGGGTATAGATAGTCTTAATAATATTAGTCTAAGTAGGTTTCTTAGAGTTATTAGTATATCTTTTATATATATTAGGTAAGTACGCCTTAAAGTAGTTAAGTAGAAGAATAGCCTAATAGTAATTAGAGTTTTTACTATAGAGACTAGTAATATAGGTATAGAGGTATTAGACGTGTTTAAGGGTGTTATAAAGAGTCTTATGGTTATAGGTATTACCCTTACTAAATTTAGTAATAAGAGCTCTAATAGTATCCTTAGAGACTTTAGGGATATATCTCTTAAGGTGTTATAGGCTAAAAGGGGTGTGTGGCCTATAACACTAGATGGGTTGTGGCTAGTTACGTGCCTATAGGTATAAGTAGCTGTTAACTTAGGGAGTATTACGAGTTGACTATGGAATACTACTTAGACCTAATTATACCTACCTTTTGTCTGTGCTATTATCGCCTTGTACTTGCTTGTTTGTTATCTGTTACTGCTTTGCTGTTCTGTTTTACTCTCTTGCTGTGTATCTCTATGATGCTGCTGTCTATTCTATCTGGTAGTACTAGTAGCCTATTTGCCCTATTAGATCCATAACGGCTGCTAGGAGGGCTGTGTTAAGTGGTAGCATAACTACTTTAATCTAGACGACCTCAAATTTCTTTTCTTTGCGGCTAGACCATAAAGGAACACACCTACCCTAAGGAGATCCTTAAGGAGCAGGTATGTAACTTCTGTAGCTAGGCTATATTAAGGACCTCTGACGACTATTGACGTGGCTATAGAAATACCTAACCCACCTACTAGCTACTAACGTTATAAAACACCTTTATAAGGATATTAACTACCTCTACTATGTTGAATTCCTTATAGATAAACCCTATTATAGCCTAGTTAACTGGCGGAAAGGGTTTAAACTTAAGCCAGGCGTAGAAAACAATAACTACTAGATAAAGTTATATATTTAGCTAGCAAAAAGGATTATTTAATCTATAAGGGAAAACCTAAAACTAGTAAGTAAACTTAGCTTAGCCCTAACACTAGAACCTCTATCTTAAATAAACTCCTAGACGTTACAGACCTCAAACCACCTAGTCATACTAGAGAGGACTATAGCAACCTAGGAGCCAAACCTACTATAGAAACCTTAAGACCCTTACCTACCAGACTAGAGTAGTATGTTAAGTTAACTATTAGAAAAGGATATATTAGTAATTTCTCCTAAATCCTAGGGTGATCTACTAATAGAAGGCATAAGAAACTTAGAAACTACTAAAGGGAAGGAGGTCTAGAGCTAAGACCTATTAGTGAAAATAAGCAACCTATAGTAGTAATTATACTATACTAGAGGGGAGCCCTACTTTACCTAATAAGCTCTAAATAGCTTTATCCCTTAGACCTAATACCCCTACTCCTAATAATTTACCTAAGGGTAGTAATATAAGCCCTTATACTAGATACCTAGATAATTCCCTAGCACCTAAGGGTATAGGCCTAGCCTATACTTAATAGGTCCTCTAGGCTTCTAACTAACCTAGGCAAGCCAACCTACCTAAGGGCAGCAATATAAGCCCTTACTTTAAGTACCTAGATAATTCCCTAGTACCTAAGGGTATAGGCCTAGCCTATACCTATTAGGCCCTTTAGGCTTTTAGCTAATCTAGGCAAGCTAATTTACCTAAGGGTAGTTACTACCTTAGTTAGGTTAGATAGCATATATACTACTAAAATAAACCGCCTAAGCCCCTACCTAGGTAACTCTGTCTGATAGGATAGTGTGGTATATACCACCCTAAGGTACTAGACCTACTATGCTATAGATAGGCCCTACACCTCTGCTAAACCTAATAGTATAGATAGGACTATCCCCTTAAGGACAACTACCTATAGGCCTACTAGTATAGTAAGGTCTACTACTAAACAGACTACTACAACCAGGCGTGCTAATAGGGTAGGGCTCCTCTCTAATAGACCTAACAATTAATACCCTATAGATATCCTAAGCAGACGTACTAGTAGAGAACCTACTGAGGGTACTTATAGAGCGGCTGTTAAATGCCGCCCTAGTAACAACAAATACCCTATTAATAGCAGCCTAAAACGTATTGGCTAAACCCCACGTAGGCACGTTTTAGCCTAATATAGACGTAAAGAAGTACTCCTCTAAGCCTATTTTTTATAACTACTAAGCTATATACTATAGGGATGTTAAACTATAGATCTAAGTAGTAGAAAGCCTACTACTAGACTAGGGGGCTGTTAATAAGGTTAGCCGGAATATTACATAATACCTAAGGGGATCTATATAGAACTAGTGGGAATTTTAGCTATCTGATAGTAAAAAAACGTAGTTAAAAACATAAGGGTAGGGAAAAATTGTAAACTAGATAAAACTCTAGTTTAGCCCTACTATAGGAGATATATAAAAGTGGTTCTAGGAAAACTTCTTCTCTATAGAGAAGGTCTCTAGGGATAGTAATATCTATACCTTTACCTAAGAGTGCTTTAAGTATGCTTACGCCTAGGGAGATTACTCTAACAAATAGTTACTTACCTACTTGTACTACTGCCTTATGCTACAGCTATGATAGTTCCTCTATAAACCTATAGATAAGGACTCTCTAGATTCCTATATTACCCTTATAGAGGAACGTAGGAAGGCTGTGAGGGACGCAGCAGGAACCTCTAGATACAACCTAATATATATTAATAACACATGCTTCTAAGGGTAGGTAAACACTGCTATAGGGGATGACCTAACATATAGGCGAAGTAACTCCTATGCATACTAATATGCAGCATTTCCCTCCCTAAATGTCTTATTAAACTAGAATAATACACCCTAGGGATTAGGCAATACTACTAATAATACTTACTATATCAGCAGTAATATAGCTCTTAATATGCGATATGTTATAAGGAATACACCCTATATAGTAGGAAATGCTCCCTATATTTAGGGTAATACGCTCTATATAGGAATAAATACTCTCTATATTCTATTAAATATAACTAATATAATAGTAGATGCCTTATATATTATAATAAATACTACCTAGATAGAGGTAAACTCCCCCTATGTCCTAGGAGATACACCTTATGACAACCTAGATAGAGTAGTGTACTAGCAAAATAGTGGCTAATTCCCTAACTAAGGAAGGTTTAACTAGAACCTAAGGGAAAATACCTAAGGGGGATAGGGAAGCCATAAAGGGGACTAGCCCTACTGGAATAGCTAACAGAAGGAGATAGGGGGCAATCCTATTTAGCAAGTAAGAGACTACTAACCCTAGAGAGAAGGTTAACAGAATAGCAGGTAGAAACAGCAAGCCCGCTATGTCTAAAGGAACAACAACTCTAAGGATAATATCCAGTTCATATAGGAAACCAACCTAAATATAGACGCTATTATTAACTAACTTATTAATAAGGGCTTTATCCTTAATAAAGTTAACAAGATACCTACTACCTTAGTAGACTTTACTAACTTTACTACCTAACTATAAGCTTATAATAGTAACCTACCTAAACTAGAGATAAAGGCTATCCTATAGGATAGGGAGGAAACTTTACCCTAATAGAATAAGGTAGAGGAGTATCTTACCTAAGCAGAGGAGTCTATAGGAGATAAGGATATACTCTAAGCCTAACCCCTATAGGACAAGTTAACTAAAGTACTAGCTAATATGGACGTAGCGAACTTTACCTTCTAGTAAGGAGAGGTTATTAAAGTAGTTATTAAGCCTAATAGAAAAAGGGAACACTATAAGAGGACTTACCTCTAAGTTAAGGTAAGGGCTAATAAGGAATTAAAGGACCATACTGTTTATGTAGATATAGGTACGTTAGTTATCCTAGCAGACTAAAGCTAGGTAATAAGTTTTATAAAGAACCTACGTTTTAATATAATAGAGCTACAGATAATAGGGGTAGTTAGATTATTATTTACCCTATAAGAAAAAGTCATCTTTAACCTATATATAGTAGGAATAGTAAAGGGAATAGAGATTAAGGTATATACTATAGTTATAGCAGGAGTAGTTAAAAATCTCCTAGCTAAGCTATTACTTAGTATACCCTTCTATAATAACTATAGTATAATAGTAGACTTTAATAGAAAAACTGTAACCCTCTACTCTATATATAACATAGTAATCCCTACGTTAATTAAACACTATTTCCTAGTAATAAGAAGGTTAATGGTAAAGTGTAACGCCGTTATATACCTTAGGTAAATATACTACCTGCTAGTTAACTATCTTAACCTCCCTAAATAATTTAAGGAGGAAGGTATAAATAAGACCTACTAGGTTTACTCTACCTACACGTATATCCTTAACGTAGTAGTAGACTATAGGACCCTAAAGATAGTACTAGTATATAATAAGACAGTAGAGCCTATTATTATTAAGAAGGGTACTAAGGTTAGTTAAATTATACTAACGCATAGGGAAGAAACGGCATAGTAGATTAGCTAAGAAATATTTACGCAAATTGCTAACAACATGACTATAAACTTTACTAACCTAACTAAGGACTTTATAATAATATTAGAAATAGTAGAGGAGGAGATAGAAATAATAGATAAGGTCCTACTAATCCCTAAAGAGGTACTAAACTATAGTATTAGTAAGCTAGATATCTACCCTATAATAACTAACCTCTATGGCGTAGAGATCTATATAGACAACCTGAAATTTACTAAAAAACTCTATAATCTTCTTAACTAATACTATATCTACTATAACTATAGGATAATACCTATCTTAGATAAGGAGAAGATAAGGATTAAGCTTATTAACAGCTAGTAGAACTAAAAGTCTTATATTAAGGTATTTCTATTAGGACTTAAGGATATAGAGTTCCTTAATAAAGAAATAGAGAAATAATATAAGAAAGGGAAGGCTAGTTAGTAAATTAGCCTAGTAGCCCTTATATGCCTAATCTTTATTATCTAGAAGTATAAGGAGGATAGGATAAAAGGGAAAGGACGTATAGTAGTTAATATACACCCCCTTAATAAGTGGGTATCCCCTAATATCTACCCCCTCCCTAACTAGGAAGATATTATATAGTTACTTTAAGGGAAAAAGCGTATAATAATATTTAACGCCTCTAGGTTCTTTTACTAGCTTAGTATGTATCCCTAGTATAGAAACTAAATAGTAATAATAAGTCCTTATAGACTTAAGTACTCTAATGTTGTGATAATAGGGTATAAGAACTTGCCTATATACGCCTAGCGGTTTATAGATTATTTGTTCTTCCTATATTGTTACTTTGTTTACATATATATTAACAATATTATGGTCTTTAGCGACATAGATAAAGACTACCTCTAGCACCTTAAGATTATACTAAAGCTATTAGATAAATACTACATCCATATTAGAGCGCTAAAGTCGTTTACTAGCTTCTTATTAGTAAAACTCCTTAGCTATATTATAGATAGTAATAGTATCTAGAAAATAGAGGACTATATCTAAGCCTTCTAGTAACTTACCTTTCTATATAGTCTATATAATCTAGAAATATATCTTAGGATAGGTAGCTAGCTACATACTAGATTACCCTGGTTTAACGTAATAGCCGCCCCTCTTAATAATAGGAAGACAAGGCTAGTAGTAAGGCTATAAAAAGACAATATACTTAAGCTAGGAACCTTATGCTAAGCCTAAGTAAAGATTGTTACTAAGGAGACTTTTAACCTTATGCCTAAGGAACTTAACGCCTAGAAGACGCTATAAGAGAAACTCTATACCTAGGCTATATGATTTTACTATAACCCTAAAAAGCCCCTCTTCTTTAAGATAGATATATGTATTAATAGCTTTAGGCTTATAGTCTTTTAACTAGATTATAACTAGGATGGCGAGAAACTACCTAGAATTAATATACTAAGGGAGTATATCTAGCTAATTCTATTCTTATTATATACTACAATAGTAGCAGAAAAACGTTATAGCGCGACTAAGGTGGAGATCACTACTATTATGTAGGCTATAAAGAAACTCTAGAAACTTATATAGTCTAATAAGCATAAAGTTATTATCCTAATAGACTATACGGTAGTAAAGGGCATTATTACTTACATATTGCTAAGAATACTAGACCTTAATAAGGCAAACCTCAAGCTGGCTAATATAGTAAATTACCTGTCCTAATTCTACCTAAAGATATTCTACATACCTAGGAAACTCAATATAGTACTAGATGCACTCTCCTATCTCCCTATTACTCGTCCTAATCTTAATAAGTATTTTCCCTATAAGGATAAACTTATAGATGTTAATAATAAAGATAATATCCTAGACTTCTTTACTAACATAGTGACGTAGCATATAGGAGATAAACCCCTAGCTCTAGGGAAGGCTAACGCTACTATAGTATAACTTAGTAGGGACTTCACGCATAACATTATTACTAGATACTAGGGTAATAAGAGGTTACATATCCTACTAAGACTAGTAAAGAAGGTACTCTTTAGTAGGACAGAGTATATTATACTAGATAAGGTAAAGGAAAACGCCTAGGGGCCCTAGGAAAAGTAATAGCACTGCTGTATACTCCTATAGGAAATTAATAAATAAGGCCTCTTATACTATATTAGCATAGATAGTACTAAGAAACTCTATATACCTAAACTAGTAGTAGGATATATACTAGAACTTACCTATAATAGGAAGTTTTACTTTAGTATTAACAGAATACTAGTAGAGCTTAGAGGCATTTATATCTATAGGAAGAAGAAGATAGTTAAGAAGTATATTACCTATTACCTAGCTTACTAAGAAAACCAGACAGACTACTAAAAGGCTATAAGATCCCTCTAACCTATTATAACTCCTAGCGTACCCTATTACACTATATTAATAGATTTTATAACAGACATACCGCTAGTTCTAAGCTAAAGGACCTTTTAGGTGTTACCTAACTTTAACCTACTAGACTCCCTCTATACTATAATATATAAGTTTAGCAAAAAGGTTATCCTTATCCTAGGGAATATTTAGTATAAAGCTTACTACTAGGCTTAGGTATTACTTTAGATACTTATAGTATATAATTAGGGCCTGCCTTAAGTAATTATTAGTAATTATAACCTAAAGTTTATATTAGTAGTCTAGGTATTAATATTTAACGCCCTTAAGGTAAAGCTCCTTATCTCTACTATATATTACCCCTAGACTAATAGACAAAGTAAAAGGACAAACTAGATAGTTAAAATTATAATCTACTTCTATATATATACCAACCTAGATATCCTATAGATAGATATAATCCTATTACTATAACATACGCTTAATAACTCCCTTATAGTAATAATTAGCTACTTGCTAAATAAAGTTATACTTAGCTTCTAACCCTATATAGTGCTAGAACATATTAGTAATAAGGTAATACCCTTTAAGTCCCTAGAAGTACTCTAGGAGACTTACTGCGTAGAGGTGCTAGCCCTTATTAATACTATAGGAGTAATTTAAAAGGAGAGGTTTAATAATAAGCACTATAAGGTAGAATTTACTAAAGGAGATAAGGTATACCTCCACCTAGGTAAAGGATACTTACTACTAGGTAAGCCTAAGAAGAAATAGTTACTATAGCATATAGGACCTTTCTAAGTTGTTTGTATAGTTAGACTAGGAGTATATAAACTTAACCTACTAAAATACTAGAAAGTCTACCTAGTGGTTTTAATAGTATAGCTCTAGAAGGTAGCATAAGGTAAAGACCCCTTTAGTAGAGAGGAAAAACCCCTAGAACTAGTAGAGGTTAATAGTATACTAGAGTATAAGGTTAAGAGGCTTATTAATTAGAGGATTAAGTAGCGGAAGGGGTGGCCTATAGTGGAATATCTTATTAAGTAGAAGGGATATTTACTAGCTTCAAACATATAGGAACCCTATAAGAATCTTAAGCTAAATGCTAGAGAGATAGTTACTTCTTATAAGAAGGAGTAACCTATTAATTAGGTAGCTAAAGAAGGAAGGAAGCAACCTAAGTAGCCTACCTATTAAAAGCTACCCTCCCTCTACTAACAACCTATTTACACCTTTCTTCTATTAATAACTACTACTATACTATAGTATATTATATGTCTTTAATAACTACTATAAATATCTATATATTTATGCCTTTTAATAAGAGCTTTATTATCCCCTAGCTACTATGTTTCTTTATAAATAACACCTATATAGGCGTGTTATTCCTTAGTATAAATAAACGTATTGTTATTTTCTTAAAGGGAAGGTACCTACCTTCTACTTCCTTCCTTCTATAAAGCTAACTATTATTACTTCTGTTTTTTAATACCTATTATTTAGGGTATATTAACTTACCTACCTATACTACTTATTTTCTCTATTTTTTATACTCTTTAACTATAGTTATTTCTTCTTTCTATTAACCTAAAAATATTACTAGTATTATTACTAGTAACTTTACTCCTTAACTATAATAACCTATACTAGCGCTGCTATTATTAATAGTATAGTTAGTATAGTAGACAACTTAGGAGATTACTAGTAGTACGACCTTAATAAGGGAGGTGTAAACTACAGTACTAATAATATAGGACTTAACTAGGATTAGTATAACTTTAACTAGCATATTAATCCTCAGCCTATTAACAAGATAGTTACTAACTAGGACTCTCCTTATAGGCTCCTTCTAAACTATAGCTTTTACCCTATTAACCCTATCCTTCCCCCCTCTACTATACTAATCCCCCTAATCTATATTAGACTAGTAAACCTTAACGCTACTATAATAGAATAAGATGAGAATACTAAGATGACTAATGCTAGTGCTATCTAGCCTTAGTAGGATAAGGCATAGTACTTATAAGACGCTATAGTCTAGCCTTAGTTAACTAATAAAAACCCTATTAACCCTAACGATGTGTTTAGGGAGTAATATGGAGAGACTAAGGATAATAATACTAAGAGTCTAGTCTTGTTAGTCCATACTAAAGACATTAAGCTCCTAAAGGGTATAGATAATTCTAGTAATAAGTAGGAGGAGTATATTACTAAGAAGAAGGTTAAGGAATACCCCTATAAGGTTAAGGCATATATAGTATACCTTAAGGAGCATAATAAGGCTATAGATGCTAGCTATAAGCTACCTAGCCTATAGATAGTAACAAAACGTCTTAGGATAGCTAGACGTAAGAAGGAGTAAGCTAAGCTTAAGGCGGTATAACTTAGGCCTATAGAGGGATAACACAAGCAGTAGGACTAGACCACCCTATAGACCCTAGTAACTACACTTTGCTATGCCTAGTTGATTTATACGTCTCCTAATAAGGATAAGGAGCACATTCCTACCTAGGCTAAGGCTCTTACCTACCTTAAAGAGGACTTTAAGTACTACCCTAACTATCTCCTTAAAAAGGAGACCTAAGCCTAGCTAGAGGGTTTCTATAATACTTACGCGAAAGTATACCCCAGCAAGCACCAGTCCCTTATATTAGACCCTACTCTTTACTGCGTACTAGATGTAATAAATAAAGTCTATAACGCCTTTATAAAGAACAACCTATGGACTAAGTACCTCCCCCTGTGTGCCTACCTTTTAGGTATACTCTTTATCTACCAAAAGGGTAATTATAGCGCTAAGGTTCTTAGTACCCTTCTCCTTATCTAATGTCTAGATATGATCTCTATTCTGGAGATGTATTATACTGGTGTTGAGGGAAAAACTTTGAGGGCTATTACCTGTATGGAAGACAAGATTGTTGATATGGGACTAAGAGTTAATAAAGCTATTGCTAAGGCTAAGGGAGTTAAGGCTATTGCTGAGGCTGTGGAGAAACATGCTGCTAACGCTAAAGACGGCGCCAAAGACGTGGCTGATAATATTAACGCCATTATTAAGAACGTGCGTACTAAGGGCGACAAACTTGTCAAGCTGAATGAGAAAATCGACAACGCGGTCGTTAAAGTTAACAGAGTAAATAAGCGTATTAGCCTCCTTGAGCGTAAGGCTGACAACCTGGATGCCCTTAATAAGTTTAAGGGTAATAAGTTTTACGCCCTAGCCTAGAAGGTTGACGATATTGCCGTGAAGCTTGCTGTGTTTACTAATGCTACTGTTACCTTGCCTTGCCTTGCCCCTGCGTTGCCGGCTGCGACTGCTACCCTGCCGTGCCGCCCTGCTGCGGAGAAGAACACTAAGTAAGCCGTAGAGCTCCCGGCTTGCGACTCCGCCCCTAAGAGATCGCGAGTGTTAATTGATGACGATGATAAGTAAGGGAACTGCCAAAAGGATATGGGAGAATGGAGGAGTTATATGGAGATAGAGAGGAGTATGGACCTGTATGTAGATATTTTGTTCTTGGCACCCTGACGAGTGCCTCTTTAAGGGGGGGTACTTGTTATAGGCCAAAAGGGGCGTGTGGCCCACAACACCAGATGGGTTGTGGCTAGTTACGTGCCTATAGGTATAAGTAGCTGTTAACTTAGGGAGTATTATGAGTTGACTATGGAATACTACTTAGACCTGATTATACCTACCTTTTGTCTGTGCTATTGTCGCCTTGTACTTGCTTGTTTGTTATCTATTACTGCTTTGCTGTTCTGTTTTACTCTCTTGCTGTGTATCTCTGCGATGCTGCCGTCTATTCTATCTGGTAGCACTAGTAGCCTATTTGCCCTATTAGATCTGTAATGGCTGCTAGGAGGGCTGTGTCATAAGGGCTCTTATAAGTATAAATAGGTTGCTATTATCTTCCTAACCTATATTAAGAAGCTTATTAATTAACATATTACATAATAAGATAAGGAGGTTATATATAATATTATAATTATTTTCCTATAATACTCTCTTAGCTAGATTAGTAGGCTTAGGGATATTACTATTAACATATTTCTTAATATAGTTAGCATAGAGGATAGAGTTAATAAGTACTAACTATAAAGACTAGTTAGATTTACCCTTAAGGGTTAAGATCTTTAATAATACTAATTAGTAATTATAGGTGTCTGCTATAATAAAGTTAGGGTGCCTTATATAAGGGTAGTACTAAGATGTTACTAAAGATATGAAGAATTAATTAAGCTGTAGGTGGCCTAATAACACGACAAACCTAGGCGTTTCTTCTATAGGATAGAAGGCGTATATAGACGTTTCGCAGATTACTACCCTTTAACAGACACTTAATTAATTAACAATCTATAAAGTAAAAAATCAGTAATGTAAATAAAAGAGGGAAGGATCTCACCATATTAGTAAGAAATTCGTGTTAGTTAAAGAGGTTAGATATACGTTAACACGTAGGGATCTAAGGCGACCGTTAGAGTTAGTTAGAGGTGAAGTTGCTAGATCGCAGGGCAATTAATAAGGGCAACAAGGGCGATTCTCGCGGCTATCATAAGGTAATTAAGAGGTTAAAAGGAGAGGTAGATACTACCAGCTTAATTTAAAAGAAAAAATCATAGCCTAGAGCTCATAACCTATGGAGGGAAGAGACACAACGAAGTGAGGCAACAATATCGTATTGTTGCTAACTAACGTAGGTAAGGAAAAGAGAAAAACCACCAAGCCCACTATGGGCTGGCGGGAGCCAGATGTGGGCTCCGAGGCTGCCCCACTGGAGGTGAGGTGGGGTCACGTGCCCACACCTCACCTCAACAATATGTTCCTGCCTATGTTATCCTTTTTGAGGATGTTGAAAGGTTCTCTGAGGGTTTTCCCTAAGCTCTTCTGGATATCAATGACCATTGAGAGTTTTCCCACTTGATGCAATCTCGGATAAAAGCAGTTTCCATCCCATTTCATAAGTTCAATGCTGCAGCTTTTCATCAGTTCCGACCTGATAACGCCTTTTGGGAACCAGGCGAAGCAACGCTTGGCACTGATATCATTATATCAAACAACATGTCTAGCCTTCATCAACACAGACCTCTATGACGACAAAATGCTTCAGAGGAGTGATAAGAAAGTATACGTGAAAGATTGAACATATGGTTTCGCTGGAGAATTGTCAGACCCGGCCAGTGTTTGCTTTCGACGAACATCCAGCCCGTGAGCTTTCAACAACCTGCGCTGCATGTACAGATATAGACATTCATTGTAGGTCGATCATGTGATCACGATATAGAGGCGGCGGGAGAAAGTTTGGGAAAGTTGGAAAGTAGTAAATATTCACATGAAAGTATTCAAGGTTTAGAGGACAAAACTTCGTCGTTTCACACTTTTCCTTGAGTTTTAACACAATCCCCGCTAGAGCTACCCGATGTGAGCTCTTCTGTCAGTTAACATTCCACTATGCAATGATTCCTGAACATACCTAGATCTTTCATGCAACTATGTGAGAAGTTTGCACTGAAGTATACAGGACGGAACCCATTGTTTATCGATAAGATCAAAATGTGATATATTCTGAAGCCGAGACAGTTGCTAAGCCTTATGAAAGCGGCCAAAGGCGGCAATAGCATTTGGGGCACGAAGGAGTGCCCAAAACACGCAAAATGCACGAAAAGGGTTGGGGGCCATACATTCGCTCGGAAGCCCCAATCGCCGGTTCCGTCGTACGACCGAAGATCGACAGTCTGTTCTGAAGCTTTTCACTATCATCCTGCATAATGACGTAGATGTAGCACGACATTGGCAACAAATTATGTCCTCATAGCCTGTCGGAGATGATTTCCAAGGCCTATCTTTTCCCTCTCATTTTTCTCCCCCGTATCACATAGTCACATTCTACTATCAAGTGAACTCTACCGTCAACGCCTTTTTGTCACGCATCCAAGTACTATAACAACAATTATGGCAATGAAACCTCATCCGTTTCCTTTCACAAGTAAAGACCCTCGGATGCAAGATCCCAAAGGCGAACATCCCTCGGGCGGCGATAACGACCTCAATCACTTTTCCAATGCGATCATTATGTGTCCGGTATACGTTGCAACGGAGCCCGCATATGCTCTCGCTCGCCAAATCAAGAAGATGAGAAAAAAGAGAGCCGATAGAAAGGCAGCTGAAGAAGGCAAATACTCTAACAAAAAGAAATGGGATGGGCGGAAATGAGTATGATTACGTGGCCCAACTTGGTAAACAGAACGAGAAAATGAAGCCTGCAAAATGATGGTCCGAATTGGAAAAACGTACGCCAGAATGTCCAGCATATCACAAGGATTAGTGATTGGCTCACGAGAGGAGCCAGTGAGAAGAATTCACGAGTCCTAGTAGGTGAAAGGCTTGGAGATATATTTCACCTGTGTTTAGAAAATCTGGCAAGTTTAGCAGATATTGATCCTGCGAAATACACATGGTCTTGGTCTACCTTGATAGAAATGTCTCTCAGTCTCTTATTTTGTACTTCATCTTGAATTCAAAGAGTCGTCTAAAATATAAGTATGGGGCTTTATGGCGCCTGATCAATGTGAAACTCCTCTAATAAGGCTGTAACAACGTGTTGGGAAGAGTTTCAGCTATGTTGGTTGGTCTATATATACACATAATGGCTTGGCTTCACAGAGTAGTAGTCCATAGACACTAGCCCTTCTTTCTTCCCCTCAAGCTGACTTTGTCATGATGACCTCAGGCGCATTGGTAGTAGTAAGGTGCTGAAACACCCTGGCAAGTTGAACCGGACTATAGGGACAAATGTTAGTTGAGAGGCTCAACCATTCAGATCCGGAGAAGTGAGCGAGAAACTTACGACACAAGTAGTGCAACCTGTGTAACCTTGACCGCCACACTGACCGTACTTCTGCACGGAGCAGGACGGCGGGCTTCCGGTTCCCGGCGCCGGCGCCGGCGACGAGCCTCCGCCTCCGCCTCCGCTGCTGCCTCCAACAGGAAGCGCCGTGCCAACAGGTCCCTTGGCAGCATCGCACGTCGACTCGCACCCAGTGCACGCCGACCCGGCGGTCTTGGTCGAGCCAATAGAGGCAACGGCTCCACCAGGGACGACATACGACGAAAGCTTGGCGTGGATGTTGATGCCGATGCCCGGGTCGCTGGCCTTGTACGCGCCGGGGAAGCTGACGGTGGCAGGGCTCGCGGTGCCCGTGCCGCCGGTGACCGTGATCTGGTAGCAGGTCATGTAAAGCTGCGCCCCGCCGGAGGGGCTGGCGGCGTGCAGCGCGATCACCTCGGCGCGGAGGAGATAGTCTCCGTCGGCGAGGTCCTTGCTGATGGGGACGTTCATCTTGCCGCAGCACGTGTTGAGGTCCTTGGAGCCCCAGAAGTCGTCGTCGCCGGAACCGGCGCCGGACTTGGCGCCCCAGCCGTCCTGGAAGATCTTGAACCACGGCGAGGAGCCGTCGGCCGAGGCGGCGTTGTCAACCTTGCTGAGGTATACTATGACGGGGCCGTAGTGTGCGCCGCCGATGGCTTCGTTCTGGCAGCTTCGGTCGCCGTTTTGCTGTCGAGCACCTAGTTAGCGGTGGCCATAGAGGCGAGAGTGAGGCCCGGTGTTGGGAACGTACCTGGTGCATCTCGATGGTGACAGTGCCACCGGCCTTGACAGCGCACTTCCCCTTCGCAGCGGTGGTGCCACCAACATTGCACCGGACGTCGTTGCTGGCGACATTGGTGACGGGAGAGTTGCTCAGGGGCAGTCTAGCACACTGGGATCCGTGGCGGGTAGTCAGCACAAAAGCATCAAGGCTGAACGACCGAGACGGGAACTTATCAGATCAACTCCATCAACCCAAAGTTGCTGGAAAGTTGCATGGGCAGCGGCTTCTTGAGCAGCGAGGGCCGCCAAGACGGTAAGAATGACAGACTTCATGATTCGCAAACCAGGATAGGCCTGAAGGGCTGAGCCGGGATTCTTGTGGATGGTCTTTCGTGGTTTCAAAGGGGGACAATCCAGAAAACAAAACGAACGGAAACTCTCTGAACAGCCTAGGTCTTATTTATATACCCTTGCAACGGCCCAGGAGGCCACAATCACTTGCGACTACTCTCGTCCACATTCATGCGGCTGCGATAATTTCGTTCGGAACGAGATTCCAGAGTTCGTTCTGGCAGGAGACCTGGCTCCGAAATCTGGAACATGGTCAATAACGATTTCGGTCCTTCATCTGACAGCGTGTGGCTGCGGCGGATAGTCACACCCGCCTCGCCGGCTCGGCACATCTATCCATTCAAATCTTAGTATATGCAACCCCACAGAGTGATCTGTAGTTGGGTGCTCGGGCTCACGAGGCCGACGAGAACGCCACTGGGTGGCACAAAAACCCAAAAGGAGGGGCCTTGGCAATTTAGAAGATTAATATAACCGGTGTGCCGGCAGAAGTCGCCGGCCAAGTGCGTTCCGTGACCGAAGCGATACGGGAATAGCGTGGTAGCATCGCCTTTGCTGAACGGCCAATCAGCCGGGCCAAATAGTCTTGAAATATCTATGAGGTCACCCGGCACATATTAGCGAGTTTGTTTATATTACTAGACGTGTTCTATTCTAAGGAAATCAAGCCGGACAAGGCGTGGAAGGCCTTTGTACAACCTGAACGAATTAAACTCATTCAAGGTATCTAACAAGACCTCGTGAACGTATATGCATGCATCTGGTATGCTATGGAAACATTCACTGATACAAATTAGTTCTATGCACCATGGAAGCCAGCAAACATTGATCAATCTCCCTGCCCCATAGAGCAAACAAGAGGTAGCCCGTGCTTTTACGAGGGCCGTTGTAAATAACGCAAGATTTCCGGGTCCTGGCTCGGCGGGCACTTCTCCCCATCGACGCCGATCGAAGTGAGCAGAATCGGATCCTCCTTTGAAGTCTCGGGGTGAACCTCGATACCGTAGGATAGCTCCACCTTGGCGTACCGCGCAGCCTCGATCATCGCAGGCACGTCAATCTCGTTGTCGCCGGTGCCGGCACGCGCAGCGCGGACCAGGGCCTCTCTTTGCGCTGCCGGGATGCTGGAAACCCGGCCGGCGAGTTTGGAGCCGGGAGGCGGCGTCGAGCTGCCCCATTCGTAGTTCATCGGCCTCAGCAGCGTCGCGCCTGTTTGCAGAACCCAGCTCTCGGCAGCGCCCATGTCGTCGACTTCCTCCTCGGCCTTCTTCCGCCATTTTGCCGGAAGGGGCTTGGAAAGTAGATGCAGGGTGGCGACCAATGCCTTTTTGACGGCCTGGAAGAAAACGTAGACACACATGTCCGGCACCTGTCGAATCAAAGCGCCGAGGGGGATCACCAACACGCCGAAGAGCATCGACCATCCCCATTGCGATCCACTGAGGGGCCGGGTGTCGAATGCTTGGCCGCCCTTCCAGATGATGACCATTTGTCCGGCTACGGTCATGCACTGTACGCCGAGAAACCACGGGTTGCGCAGGACGCCCTGGTACCAGATGTTGAGCCGGTTGTCGACACGTCGACAGTTGTGCTGGTTGAAGAACTGCATCCAGACGTATACGTTGAATACCATGGTCTGTAGAGCCTCGTGATCCGCGTTCATGACAGGCTTGAATAAGACGTCACCCGCGTAATGGAGGGTAAACATGACCGCCAGCTGGTAGATTGCTTGGCCGAGAATCATCTTCCACATCGTGATGGTGACGATGGGCGCGTTTCGCGGTTCGGGTCTCCTTTTGAGGAAGTCCGGCGACGGGTAGTCGGTTGCCAAGCCAAGCGAGGCGAAAATATCCATGATGAGATTGATCCAGAGAAGTTGCACGACTGTGAAAATTGAATCGCCGGCCAGTTCTGATACGACGGTCAGTGTGCCGGCTGTGATGTTGATGGTAAATTGGAACTGGACGTGCTCCTGTCAGCATGAACCACCAGGAAATAGCACCAAGTATTGCAAGACCAACCTGAAGAAATTTCTTGACGGCGGTGTTGACCGTTCGACCCCATACAAGAGCCTTTACGATGGAAGCAAAGTTGTCGTCGAGCAAGATGATGGAGGCAGCTTCTTTGGCAACCTCGGTGCCCTGGATGCCCATCGCGAACCCGACATCGGCAGCCTTGAGGGCCAGCGCGTCGTTGGTGCCATCGCCGGTGACGGCAACGGTCTCTCCCATGCCCTTGAGATGCGAGACGAGGAGCAGCTTGTCTTCCGGGCTCGACCTCGCCAACACCTGCAGCCGAGGGATGACGAGGTCCAGCTGCGCCGGCGTAAGCTTCCGGAAGGTAGGCCCGTCCATTGCCAATCCCCCGGGGGAGTAGATGCCGCACTCGGACGCGATGGCCTTTGCGGTCAGGAAGTTGTCGCCGGTGACCATCCGCACGAACACGCCGGCGTCCTGGCATTGACGCACGGAATCGAGGACTTCGGGCCGGAGAGGGTCGCGGATGCCGAACACGCCGATGAGGGTCAGGTCGCAAAAGTGGTTTTCAAACTGGATCGAGTCCGGGTCGTCCGCTCTCTCGAAAGCCTCGTGGGGGTCGATGTCCTTGTAGGCCATGGCGATCGGCCGCAGCATCTGCTGGGCATATTGGCGGATCGTCGATCGGATGTCGTCGTGCGTGGCGCTCGTCACGGCTTGGGCGGAGATCCCGATCCTTGGTTCGTTGAGGATGTTTGTACATTGTTCAAATACAACCTCAGCAGCGCCCTTGACCATGAGGCGGAATCTGCCGTCGGGCAGCCTGGACATCACGGCCATCCACTTGCGAGACGCGTCAAAAGGGAACATGTTGGCGATTTCGTTATTGGCTCTTTCTTCGCTCAGGGGACCCATGGAGAGAAAGTCGCGGCCGAACCTGAGCAATGCCGTCTCGGTGCTGGTTCCTACGAAACCGGGCTCCTTTGGGTTGTCACTTTCGAAAGACGTCGAGTTGAGGGCGATGTTGTCCTTCATCAATTGCCTCACATTGCCGCTCAACGACTCCAGTAACACCTTTGGGGGGGTGTTTTGATCTGCAAGTTCATCGCTGGCCAGCTCTTTCTTGACATCATCGGTCGTCGTCGTGTCTTGTGGCGCGTCGCCAAATCTCTCGGACAGGCCGATTCTACCCGCAACTACCGTCATATGATTCTGCGTCAAAGTCCCCGTCTTATCGGAGCAAATGCACGTGGCATTGCCCATGATCTCACAGGAACGGATCAGGCGAACGAGGTTCTTGTCCTTTAACATTCGCGTTGTTGCAAACGCCAGGGCCAAGGTCACCGCTAGGGCTAGACCTTCAGGTACAGTGATGACGACGACAGTGACAGCGAGAATGAGCAATGTGAAGAAGGTCTCGGCCTTTTCAGACGGTGTGCCTTGCATCGTCCGTAGTCCGACCAGGAAACGGATAAACAGGACGAGGAAGAAGATGACGCCGGCAATGGCACCGAAGGTGATGAGCTGCTTGGCGAGCTTTCCCAGCTTCTGCTGGAGCGGAGTCTCCTCGACATCCTCTCTCAACGACATCAAGGTCCTTCCATAGGTCGAGTTGCTGCCCACAGAAGTCACCAGATACGCGCCGACGCCGCCAGAAACAGTGGTGCCGCTGAGGATGAAAGGGTCAGTCGCTGAAGACCTATGGGCTTTTTGGGCACGCATGTCACCGTCGCTCGGCACGCTCTTGTGCACAAGGTCAGACTCGCCAGAGAGGGACGACTCGTCGACTTGGATGCCCGACCCTTGCACCAGAATCCCGTCCACGGCGACGACGTCGCCGGTCTCGATATGCATCATGTCCCCTACTTGCACGTCGTACACGGAGATGTTTTGCGTTTTTCCCGATCGGATGACCTTGACGTCGCGCTGTTCCTTTCTCTCGATGAGCTTCGCGAACCTCGCGTTCTTCTGCCAGTCCGTGGCGGCGCTGGCGAAGACGATGACCAGGATGGCGACGACGACAGTCACGCCGTCGACCCACTGGATGTTGGGCTCGTCATCGGACGCGTCTATCGTCTCGTAGATACCGAGCGCTAGCGAAATCGTGGCGGAGATGGTGAGGAGGAACATGAGCTTGTCGTTGAAGGCGATCCACGCCAGGCTCAGGAAGGACTTTTGCTTCCGCTTGGGCAGCCTGTTCTCGCCGTAAATACGCCTCCGATCGGTGAATCTTTGCTCCTCGTGCTGTGCGAGGTCCAAGTCGAGCTTGATGAAGCCACGTTCGTGGTGCGAGGAAGGGGGAAGAGGCGCGATCTTGGCGGGACGGCGGGCCTCTCCGGCAGCCACGGCCTCCTCGAAGGAGATTGCGCCATCAAGGGCTGTTTCGTCGACACTGAGGCCGGCGGTGAGATCTGTTCTCAATCCCGCTGCGAGGCCGTGAATGCCGCCGAACCGCCGAAGCGCGGACAAGTTACGCGCGGTGACGAGCTTGTGGAGTTGCGCCGGGGTGAACGCAAACGCGTTGTTCTCGATGACAGTGTCATCGCGGAGGTCGAGTTGGCTTTCCTTCTTGTCCAGTCGCTGGGCAAACTGTTCCCCGAACGGGTCGTCGGGCTTGGCCTGGCCGGTGTCTGGCTGGCGCGGCGCGGAGCTGATCTCGTCGGCCATCGTCTCGTGCTTTTGCGACCTCTGAGGTCGAATGGGCGGTGTAGCGTAACAACAGAGGATCACGTTAGGACAGGCAAGATCTGACGAAGAGAATTAAACGAAAAAAAAATAAAAACCCAGAAACACGCAGCGCGGCGTTCCCATTACCGGCAAGGGATTGCCGGTTGGTAATACCTATGGCGTTGTCCTCCCGTTTCCCTGACAATCCGGCATCGACCCGTTTGGAACGGATCCGGGGGCCGCGTCATTGTATCTTGGCGAGTCTCACTGCGGTGCCGAGAGAAGTCCAAGGCAACTCGGCACGTTATGAGGACGTGACTGGTCCGATGGTAGACGGTTGTGATACTAGACTCATTGCGCAAAGCCTTACGGTCTGGGGTCGTGTGGAGATACGAGGATCCTGGACCCGCCAGATTTGGAGACGGCTCTGCAAGACTGGGCATTGGGATTGCACATGGCCCTCGGTGAATGCACATTTATCGCCTCCCAAGAAAGGAGCCGGGTGAAGAAGAGGGCTAAGATCCGTATCGATGGCCGCATCTCGGCCGGTCACCGTGGCCAACTGGACCCTGTGAGGCCACATTTTCGGCATCGGTATGGCTGTGTCTTCTCAGAGCATGTGGATATTCACTTGCGAAAAAGGCTCTGCCCAGTCCACATCCGCGTAGGAAGCCTCAAAACGAATCCTCATGACCAACACGGCCCCCCGTTATTCCGTCGGTTGCTCGGCTCTTTGGCGGCTTGGCGTGCCCAGAACGAAGGCTTAGCAACAGACTTGTCTTTACCGCCTCTGACATCATCCAGCGTTTTCTTTCCACTGCTAGAGTTGTGTCAAACCCGTCCGCAGGGGTATTGTTCATCTGCAGGCAAGCTTTGGAGACAGAAAGGTCGGTCTGGAAAACATGGGTCATGGTATAACATAGCTTCGAAGAACTCCAACGTTGAAGCTACTTTCAACGTTGCGGATCGATGCTGGCCCTCTAGGCACGTGAGATCAAATGCGTTTGACCCTATGTAGCGTGGCTCAAACGTTTAATCATCCTTCTTTCAATGCGTGAAAAGTTTATTCTCGTGTAGAAAGCGCATCATCTGTGTTGAGTATGTTCGATGCAACACTGCGCCTGGAATGATGCGATGGAATCTGAATTGTCATGAAGTAACGGCGACATCTCGTGATTACAGCATTCTGCACACACACACTCTGTGCACGTTAGGAAAATGCTAGATGTTTACAGACGGCAGCACCATGTAGAAACTGTAAGCTTACAGGTTGCGGTTGAGACAACAAAGGTCATGGTGACTGGAACGAGGGTTTTGACGGATGAATGATGTGTATTGTGATGTGATACTTAATTGGCGACCAGCACATTGTCGCTAGCCGAATCTACTCACTCTCCTTGATCCATAATCCCTCTCATATGTACACATCGATTGTGCTTTCCTACCTGCATGTAGCAGTCCTGGTTATGCACTGTTGAACCAAATATTTCCTATCATATCCTCCAATTCCAGGTAAATTGCTACAAAAGGGCGATAGCCAGCTATTCTCAAAACACGCATTTCGTGCTATTAATTCGACAAGAGTGTCATGATTTGCACTTGGTTGTGGACGCGATGATGTCTTCAGCGATCTTCTGCGCTGCTCTACTCCCAGTGCTTGCATTGAGTGCCATTGACTGACCGGCGACGATGGCCTCTCCCATAATGGCGATCGCTAACTATTCTCAGGCAACGGCATGTGTCTCGCTTCAATGTGTCCGCACAGCTCCGATCGACAACAACATCACGTCCTTGCCGGTGGACAATGGCAACATCGCTCTCCCCGATCCCGAACGTCCAGAGAGGCCGCATCGGGCTCCAGTGCCAGGGCCGGGTGTTTCTAAAACAATGCGTTCTTACAGCTATATAGCGTAGCTGAGCTTTATTACTTTACCTGCCGTGCTTACGTTGTACCAGGGACAGGCCTATAGTCTCCCGTTTGGGTGCATTTGTGCTTAAGAGCCTGATCGACACCGCCGATATCTTTTGACAGTCCGATATAGACCGATATCACGGACCAAGCACCAGCCACAAGTACCGTTTGAACTTAAATCATGTCCCACTAGGCTAAAAACGGGAGGGTACATCATGATTATAGTTCTATCTTACAGAACTCTATATTTTTTAACAATTACCCCATACCTACCTTAAAAGTAACCTTTTTTAGTTAGATTCTACTAGATTCCCTGCTTTCCCTATATAAATAGTTATTCTACCTCTAGACTTAGGTTAAAGTCTGATAAGGACTGATATCTAGACCCTTACTACCTTAATTACTATAACTAATTACTATAATTCACATTCTAGGTACCTTAAGCAGGTAATTACTAGCAGTTATAAACAGTAGGCAGGTGCTAGCAGCCAGGCGCTAGCAATAGTAGGCAGGTGCTGTAGATATAATAGGGTAGTACTATAGATATAGTAGGTAGGGGTCCTAGCAGTATATCTATGAAATTAGACTTCCACCTCGCAGGAAACTCTTGTTAACCCTAACCCTATGTATTTTCCTATCGGAGTACAAGAGATATCAGACTGTTATCGAAGTCGTCGATCAGGCTCTAAATGATGGCAGCTAATCTGCACTTCATCTTAATAGAACCTATCCACCCCCACATACCTGTTCATGCTTAACCTCCCTAGCCGGACTGGCCGAAGTTAAAAAAACCTACCCTAGAAACACCCTCCTCATGTAGGAGGTCTTGAGCGCAGCACGACTGACTAATACCCCGGGAATGTTCATGGGTCATTGGGGAGCGCCTAATTAACCTATTCCACTCTTGATTCACACCCCTCCTAAATTTAACCCACCAAAGAAATGCCGCATCCTTGGTGGGTTACCATACTATGTGGTTTTTACAGTGTTTGGTTTCCAAGGAGCCAGTCCGTTGTCCCGCACTAGAATGTTAGGACTTGAGTACAGCGTTGTAGCTTAGATCCCTCAGCTATTGTTTAATCTAAAAAATCAAGCATAGCATTAATTAATCTCTATAGTAGCGCCTCCGTCTGCTATTCCGAACCTATTCGGGCAATTAAAGTAACCAGGCTGGCTTTAGAATCTCGCGTGGTAAGCAAACAGAGTTTAGATATAAAGGACGCTGTCATCCCGCTCTACTGGACTTCTACAATCAAGCTCATCATCCAATCCAGTATTTCATACTACTTACATTCACTTACACTATTCCTACCCATCAGCACCCGCCTACTCCGTCCCTCCAGTCCTCAACATGCGGTTCTTCCAAGCAGCTTTCTTCATTTTCGGTCTGTCCAGTGCGGTATGCGCTCTGGCCACCCCGGCTGGTCTTCACGCAGCCGATGAACTCGCACCTCTCGACGTCGACAGCTTCGACGCCGAAGCTCTCGACATCGAAGCTCGTAATGTCGAGGAAGAAGCCGATGAACTCGCACCTCTCGACATCGAAGCTCGTTATGTCGAGGAAGAAGCCGATGAATTCGCACCTCTCGACATGGAAGCTCGTAATATCGAGGAAGAAGCCGATGAATTCGCACCTCTCGACGCCGAAGCTGTCGACGTCGACGCTCTCGACATCGAAGGTCCTATCGACGTAACTCGAAGCATCAAAGCTAGTAACATCGCAGCTCGCAAGGTCGAAGAAGAAGCTGAAGAACTCCAAGCACTTCACGAGGCGTATGATCTCGAACGTCGCGACCCTGCAAGAAACAGATTGAGGCCCACCAGACCTCAACGCGATTCAGGATGCAAGAAAGCCAACGAGTTCTGCTCAACGGACAGCCAATGTTGCAGCAAGAGTTGCGAGCCTACTACGAATACGTGCGATGAATACTGATACTTGGTATTTCTGTACCGCTTTCATGTTTGTACCCTGCCTACCTACACCTTTTTACCCTACCCTTACTTACAAAGCTCTGTTTAGGATAGTCTTGCCCCTCTCGCTACAGCGACAACACTGCTACGGCTTGGTCTACGCAGAATAATTGGTTAAGGATATTAGAGGTGTCAGGGGTTGGCATACCCTAGCGCCGAAGCAGGGTTCACACACCTATGTATCGGGGGTTTAGAGGATGTCTAGAAGGGTTAGATTGTACAAGTTTTATACACTTAGATTTTGGTTACCTATTACTCTGCCTTTCCCCTTTCTCTGCCAAGATGTTCCTTATGTGTGGAATACAAAGATTGTCTGAAAAAAGTTTCCAATTGCCGAGTTTTACATCCGATGCCATCAGGATCTCATACTGGAGATACGCCTTGATATCGCACGCGAATGGAAGAAGAGGTTAAGCCAGCCCGTACCTCAGCACGGGCGGATGTAACTAAGAACCTAGCGCCGCCACCCCAGATCGACGCCCTGTATGCTATTGATGAGGGTTTGCACAGTACATGAACCCAGAGCTCAATGGAGACCTCCGCAGCCTGATCATGATGCGCGGCACTCTCCCGGAGACCCAGACAAAGTATGGGAGGTTTGGACAGTTCAGAAGATTCGTAACTGGGGGGCGATGTGCTGACCGTCAACTCCGCGCGGACTGAGAACCCGAACAGAGCCACCCACCACTTGACCGCCTACGGTCACTGGACGTTCGACGATCCCGGCTTTGCCATCGTGGTGGGGACGGCGAGTTTGTCCTTGATGGCGACGGCAACTCGATATTACTAACTTGCTTCAGGGGGGGCACACCACCTCCATTTATGCCCGGCAACGCCGAACTTTTCTCTGCGGGTAAGTTTGTCTCATTGCCTGGGTGAACGGCACCATGAAGACAATGTCCAGTCAAATACATGATTGCGGGATGGAAAGGCCCCGAGGGTGATGCAGCAGGCTTCCCCAACAATGGAGGCTGAGTAGTGAAGCATAAGGGGTTTACAAAAGACTCCTTGAAACTGCAAACCGAAAGTTCTCTGGTTTGTCTTGTCGGTGTGGGTTTTCTGCCCAGTGACCGAGATCAAACAGAGATGGAATCAATTGTTGAGTCGGAGAAGGAATATCCATCAAGATGATGCAGAAACGGGGAACTGATTTTCGTCCTCACTATTCTACCACTCTCTGATCTCACCGCCAGGCCCAATGAACCCGGGGCTCACCCAAGCCTTCGCGTCTTTGGACAACTCACGCACCTGGGCCTCGTCGATCTCGATACCGAGCCCGGGCCCGGTAAGCAGGTCGATGTACCCGTCCGTCACCTTCCACACCTCGGGGTTACGAGTGTAACTCGTCAGGTCCTGGCCGGTGCTGTTGTAGTGGATCCCCAAGCTCATCTCCTGGATCACGAAATTGGGCGACGCAAAGTCGACCTGCGCGTTCGCGGCCAGGGCGATGGGGCCCAGCGGACAATGGGGCGCCAGAGCGACGTCGTAGGCCTCGGCCATGGCGGCGATGCGGCGCATCTCGGAGATGCCGCCGACGTGCGAGATGTCGGGCTGCAGGATGTCCACGCAGCCGGCCTCCAGGAACGGCTTCACGTCCCAGCGGCTGTGGAGGCGCTCGCCGAGGGCGATGGGCACCGACGTCAGCCTGCTGACCTCCTTGATGCCGGCCAGGTGCTCGGACAAGAGTGGCTCCTCGATGAAGAGCGGGCGATGGGGCTCGAGGGCCCGGGCGAGCTGCTTCGCCATGGGCTTGTGGACGCGGCCGTGGAAGTCGACGCCGGCGTCCATGCCGAGGGCCTTGACGGCCTTGACACGCTCGACGGCGGCGTCGAGGGCGGCGGGCGAGTCGAGCCAGCCTAGGTCCTCGGTGCCGTTCATCTTAACGCAGTTGAAGCCCTGCTCTTTCCGAGCGAGTCTGGAGAGATGTGGTGAGTGGGATGCGACAGATGGGGGGAGAAGGGGGAGGGGAGGGGGGGGAGGCCTCGATCCGTACGCTTGCTTCTCAACATCGTTTGGCCTGTCACCACCAATCCATGCGTACACCTTGAGCTTGTCTCTGACCTTTCCGCCCAGCAGCTGCCAGATGGGGAGACCGAGTTTCCTCGCTTCTCGTGGTTAGCCCCGGCTTGGTTTGTGCAATGTCGTCTTTTACTCGCCTTTCAGATCCCACAGAGCAATGTCGATGCCTGCCAGCGCACTCATGAAGACGGGACCGCCCCGGTAAAAGGTGGTCCGCCATGACATTTGCCAGATGTGCTCGATATCACTTGGGTCGAGTCAGCATCGAATTACGCCGCGCAGAAGAAGGAGAACAGAGGTGTCGACGCACTCTGCTTCCATGCCCAGATATCTCTCGAACCACGCGTCCAGGCATCCCTCGACAGCCTGGGTGTGGCCCTCCAGAGAGGCCTCGCCCCAACCGACGTTCCCGGCATCGTCAGTGATCTTGACGAACAGCCACCTGGGTGGCACCCGGAAGTATTCCATCTGTGCGATTTTGCCCATGGTGGGGGGTATTTCTCGGTAATGTTACTGATTTTTGGGGGTGTTTTTCTGATGTGGAGGGGTGGATGGCGGAGGCAGCGCGGAACGCAAGCGTATGATGGAATGGGCTGTTCTCGACGAAATGATACTTTGAAGCAATCGTGAGCTAATATCCTGATAAAAAAAAACGGAACTCGACGGAGTCGAATGACAGGAGAGCCGGCATGAAGTCCGGGACCTCGGCGAGCCGTCTCCCCCCCTCTCCCGTTCCGCCTCCGCAACAGCCGCCTTTCGGAGAACGAGCAGGATGCATATGATGATGGCCTTTACCTACAATGGATGTGGAGAAGATCAGATGAGACGATGCGGGGCTCGGCACTCCCTCACCCGAGCCCCTCCAAGGGGGCACTGCTACAGCAATACGGATGTGACGATGCGGGGGTCCTCGGGGTGTGTGGTTTTCCGCTCGGTAATAAGGAAAAGCATGCACGGAAAAAGGGAGGCCCACGAGAGAAGTCGCCAGCCGGCTTTTCGTTGGTCTCGTCGGCTGCTCATCAAGTCCCATGTCTATTCCCGATTCTGTCGAAGACCACGTAGCTATCGTGCACATGGTCGCATGTACTCCCTTGAGTGCTTCCAAGCCTATGCTTGGCCCGCCCTGATCTTCTTCTGCGGCGCCACCCATTGTGTCTACCGCCTTCTTCAGAGTCTCGGGATCCGACTCGCCAAAGATGTCCACGCCGAGACGGGCCGGGAAGTGGTAACGGTGGATCCTGCCCAGGGCGTTGATCTTCTCAAAGATGTCCTAGGGGATCTCGAAGACTGCCGACAACGTCAGTGGCTGTATGCTTTCGTAGCCTGTACCGCGGGGCATGGGGTGGAAACTCGTACCCTCAAAGTTCTTCTCGATCCTCGAGGGAGTCACGGACTTGGGGAGCACGACGGTGCCTCTCTGAAGGCACCAGCTGATGAGCAGCTGAGCCAGCTTCTTGTCCAGGGACTTTGCGAGCTCGGCGATTGTGGGGTCGTCGACGGCGCTGGGACAGGATCAACACACATGGCCGAGAGAGCGTAAATGTGGTCAGAATTCCAGGCTGGACACCTACCGAGGGAGGTTGTAGATATTGTTCGCAAGTGGGCTGTACGCCTCGACCACGATACCCTGCAATTTACCCATATTAGCAAAATCGCAGAATGCGACCCGGATCGTCTTCTCTCTCTCTTTCTCAGCCCTCCCTGGGGCGGACCAACTCACCTGCTCCTTGCACCAGGCCAACAAGCCAGGCTGCTGCAGGTACGGGTGGGCCTCGGTCTGGTTTACGACCGGCCTGATCTCAGCCGTCTTCCACAGGTCCTCGATCTTCTCGCGGGTGGTATCGTCCTTCTTTTTGAACGACACGGGCCAGTGGATCTGATGCCCGGCATTTCTTGCGTTAGCTGGGACCCGGCGGAATTGGGTGGTGGTGGGTACGCGAATCCGGGGATTTCGAAAAGTCTCACCAGATATAAGTCGACGGAGTCCGTCTGCAGATCCTTGAGAGCGATATCCAACGCGATTTCGACGTCCTTGGCTTTGTGGTGAGTGTTCCAAAGCTTGCTAGTGATCTGAGAACGAGGGTCAGCTCATTGGAGGGAGAGGGTCCTAATCCCCTCGAATATTGGTACTTGCAAAAATATCCTTTCTCGGGACGCCAGCGGCCTTGACGCCCTCGCCGACCTCCTTCTTATTGTCATAGATGGCCGCGGCGTCTATGTGGTGGTACCCCGACTTCAAAGCATGCTCAACCGCGTTCTTGACCTCACTGGGCTTGGATATGCTACGCGATTCGGAACGGATGAGGCGTGCATCCCCCTCGTTCCACCAGTCATTGCTCACCCAAGTACCCAGGCTGACCGCGGGAATCTCGTATCCCGAGAGGAGCTTGAAAGATTGGGCCAAGGTCATGATTGTGGAACGTCACGTACATGATTTCTGTGTTTTGGTGAATCTCAAGATCCATTTTCAATGTCCAAGAAAGTCAAAATGAGAAACGGTTTGGCTACCCACGCGTAGTGCACATCTATCATATGCCACCGGCTCTCAGCATAAAACACTCACTGCACAGCGTTCTTATAAACCCCCCCCCCCCGAATGAGGCCGTCGTCACTTGAGCTGCCCCCCCCCGTGCTGCAGGGTTTCCGCTTCGCATCAGGAGGGCCGCGACGGTAAAAGGGTTCTCGTTGCACGGAATAGCAATCATGCAACCTCCCTTTTCCGCCGTTGTGTCCGATGTACGGGGATAGCGTCGGCATGTTTCCCGCGCGTTGCGCTACGACTCCACCACCCCGCGTCATTACACCCCGAGGACGCCATCGATGATGCACCGAACCAGCCCCCCGAGACATTTGCCGAGGGGGGGCACACCGAGACCGGGTCTGACACGTCTTCCATCGCGAAGGTAGAGAGAATTGAGGGGTATCAACAAAAAGGTCGCGCCAGCAAGAGAGAACACGGAGAGCAGTGATACCCAGCGCGCCAATTTTGTTCAAACACTCCCCCCCTCTTTGAGAAACCATCTTCTTTTTTTGTCTCATCTTTCACGTTTCGTCTTTCACACGCAACTCGCAATGGCAGGCGTCAGAGTACCGCCCACGGGCGTCTTCGTCCCGGTCCCGACCTTCTTCCACCCGGCCTCTGCGTCGGCGGGTTCCCTCCAGCCCAAGCTCGACATCGACACGCAGGTCAAGCACAGCGTGTACCTCGCCCAGAACGGGATCCGCGGCCTGGTCCTCCTCGGCTCGACGGGCGAGGCCATCCACCTCAACAAGGCCGAGCGATATGAGCTCGTCGCGGGCGTCAAGAAGGGCCTCGAGGACGCCGGGTTCCCCGACTACCCCATCATGGCCGGCGTGCTGACGAACGGCATCGACGAGACGCTCGAGTGGCTCCAGGACTACGCAAAGGCCGGCGCCCAGTGGGGTCTGGTCCTCGTGCCTGGGTACTTTGGCGCGGCGGCCAGCCAGGAGAACATCAAGGAATGGTACACTGTCGTCGCCGACAAGAGCCTGCTTCCCGTGCTTGTGTGAGTGATGGAAGGCATTGGTGGGATGAGAGGCGGGACAGCGACCGGTTGGCTGACGGAAACAGGTACAATTATCCCGGCGTCACGAATAATGTTCTTGTGGACCCCGACACGTACAAGGACCTCGCGCAGCACCCCAACATCGTCGGTTGCAAGATGTAAGACCTCAACACCACGCACGGGCGGTTCTCCCCTTTCTACTGTATTGACGCCAATCCATAGGTCCCACGGAAACGTCTCCCTCCACGTCCAAGTATCCTCGGACCCGCGCATCGACCACGCAAAGTTCCGTGTGTACAGCGGCTTCGGCCAGCAGCTCGGGCCCATCGTGCTCTTCGGGGCGGCCGGCGTCATCGACGCCCTCGCCGCCTTCTACCCCAAGACGGTGTCGCGCCTCTTCGACCTGGCCGAGAAGCGCCCCGTCGAGCAGGGCACCCTCGACGAGGTCCAGCGCCTGCAGTACGCCGTCAGCCGCGCCGAGGATTTCATTGGCAAGACGGGCGTCCTCGGCATCCGCGAGGGCATCGTCCAGAAGGCGGGTTTCGGCGCCCTCGAAGGCGGCCGTCTACCGCTCAAGGGGCGTCTGCCCGAAGACACATGGAAGGCGCTGGACTCGCTCTTCTTGGCTGACATTGACAAGATTGAGAAGTCTCTCTAAGTCCAATATAGTGTAGTGCCACGACTCTTATGAATATATAATAAAGTCCCCATGATAACACATTCAGTTCCGTCGGGAACGTGTCAGAGAAGAACTGTGTCCTAACCTGCCCTCGCGACGTGCCTTTTGATTGTGTAGTGCAGTGCGGACCTTGGAATGCGAGAACTTCATGACCCTTGGCTGGGAATAGAAGTCACAAGTTTGCCAATGTAGGTTTTCTACCTATTGTCCAAGCCCTCAGGGTTTGTGGTAGAGTATGTCGTTGTTTGCTTAGTAGGCCAACATGCGTGAACGTTGACCCTGTATACACAGCTCGGAGCAAAGCTGCAAGCTTGTACTGGCTGTCTGAAATGATCCGAACCCAACTCTTCATCGGTTCAATGCCTTGTTTCACTGAATAACCTAGCCAGCTGTAACTCGTGCTTCAATTTTGGCTTCCGCGGAAAGCGCACGAACACCATACTTATCCGGAGAGTTGGGTCCAAGAGTATGGATCATCTTCCATGGGCATGTCTCGCACATGGGTTACACGCCGCTGAAGGGCAACTTGAGTACCGATAAGAAATCAAAAAGCAAGCCTATGCTCTAGCAATCCGAGTTTTCGCGTGACATCTTCCATTACTTGACTGCTGCTCACATAGTTGTGACATCAGGACAGAAACGTTACCATCGCCCATCAAAAGACAGCTCCACGTTGCTGCGGGTTTAGACACATGGCGCGTTGAAGCGGGGAACGTTGAGCGTGCGCGGCCTCATTGCCCATTGCCCATGCTTAACCCTCACCTCCCTCCCTATCCCCTCCTACCGCCGTCCTATATCATTCAACTCATCGACTATTCTCCTTTGATGAAACCTGCTTTTCCATCACCAGCCATGTCGTCTCCCAATAACCCCCCCAGACCGCCCTTCTCATCGCTCCCCTTGGACCCTAACGGGCCTCCCGGGAACGCATGGGGCCTCTATGGCGAAGACGACCGGCTCGGGGCGCTGAACCTTCTCACCCCCGCCGTCGTGGCCGCGGCCGCAGCGTCAGAAATCCGCACTGGTGACCGTGTGTCGCTGGACTGGTCGCTGAATAACCCGTCTCAGCCGAGCTTCGGTCGGGCTCCGTTCCAGTCCAAACTCGTCAATCGAGCACACCCGAACGGCGAGACGAGGACGGTCAACGACGATATCCTCCACTTCAACACGCAATGCAGTAGCCAATGGGACGGATTCAGGCACTATGGTACATATCACATGCGCTGGCTCTCTGGACGGCAGCATTTGCAGAGCGATTTTTGGCTGACAATGCCATGGGGGGGGGGTCAAGGATACCAGAAAGCTAAGCGATATTACAACAACACAACCCAGGAGGACCTAGAGAACCCCGAGAAAATTGGCATTGACGGTGAGAACTCGGCGATAATCGCTGCCTCCGTCTCTCGTTTCTGACCCTGACCCTTCCCCCCCCGTTACCGCAGCCTGGGTTGAGAGAGGCGGCATCGTCGGACGAGGCGTCCTCCTCGACTACGCCAGCTTCTGCGCCCGCCACTCGATCCCTCTCGACGCCTTCACCAGCAGCGACATGTCCCTGCGGCACCTCGAGCAGGTCGCGACCGAGCAGGGCGTTACCTTCCGGACGGGCGATATCCTGCTCATCCGCTCCGGCTTCACGGCGGGCTACAACGCCAAGGACGACGCCGCGCAGAGGGCCGTCGCGGCGCGGGCGAGCCCGGACTTCATCGGCGTCGAGCCGACCAAAGACGTGCTCCGGTGGATCTGGGAGACGGGGTTCGCGGCCGTGGCGGGCGACGCGCCGTCCTTTGAGAGGGCGCCCATCGCGGGCCCGCACACGACGGCCGCCGACGGCCCATGGAAGGGCGAGGCGTGGGAGGACGAGATGCGGGGGGGCGGACTGCTGCACCAGTGGCTCCTGGGAGGCTGGGGCTTGCCCATCGGCGAGATGTTCGACCTCGAGGCCTTGAGTGTGAAGTGTCGGGAACTGGGCAGGTGGACGTTCTTCGTGAGCAGCGTACCGCTAAAGGTAAGATAGGGGGGGTTCTTGTTTGCATCTTGGACGAGAAACTTTGCTGATACTTTTGTGGTTAGGTGCCGGGCGGCGTTGCAAGCCCGCCGAATGCGGTTGCGATCTTTTGAGTTCTAGGTCGAATACAGGCCCGGGAACATGCCAGAAAAGCGACAACGTCGTTCTGACTTTGATTCCATGCATGTGTCACGGAACAGAGTTGTTCTGATGTTCTACGCCCCTTCACCTCGGTGTAGCAGAGATGCCTGCTTTTCTGGTGCTGCCGGGAGGATCGTAAGCTCGTCTCATCTCGAACTGTTTGGCGGTTGAGGGCGTTTGCAGAACGCCGTGATGACTGGCTGGTTTGGAACTACCGAGGCGTGCCAACTTACACGGTACACTCTGTAGGCCAGATACAGATATCGTACCACATCAATGTGCTTTTGAAGCGTGTCAGGTTGGCTGCCATCATCCATCTAAACACCCCAATACAGGCTGTTTTTTTTTTTTGCGTGCTCTTTGTGTTCAGTCCTATCAATCTTTTCTCATGACGAACACCAGAGGACATATCGTCTGCGTGGGATATCAACATGCAGAACCCCAACAAGACCAGCTCCTGTCAAAGCACGTCTATTCTCTCTGCACCAGGGATTCTGCGGACGCCGAGGATAAAATCCAAGTCATGGAGAAGCTCACTGCCAAATACTTGGGGTTGAAGGAGATGCTCCGGCACTGTAAGACCATAGGGTGAGACTGTTGTACTGACCAGCGCAACCGGGGCATCGCGGAGCACATCTACTGAACCAAGTCGCCCGCCAACCCTACATCAAGACCGTTCTACTGCCTCGTCCGTTCATCACCCCGAACATGTCTCCTGTGGCATCGAGAACATCAACCTTTCCGTCCGCAGCACCACCCATCGGGGTCCTCATCAGCATCTTGCGTCAGAGTTGATCAGGCATCAAGGATCGCCTGCATGGCTTTACAAGGAAGGGCTGCGCCTTTATGCGCGACGCAGGCCTCGCCGGCCACGTCACGAGGAGATCGACGGAGGCGTTCCTGCAGGGCCACATCCGGACGTCCGGACAAAAACACCACAAAATCACCAACAAGGCTCATTATTCTTCCCTTGCTCCTACCACCGCGCCCTGCCTGTTCATTCTGACTGCGCTGCTGTGATACCTCTCTTCTACGCGGAAAACCGGCACAGACTCGTACCAACAATCACGGCGAGGAAACCACAGAACCCATGCGCCCCTCAGCGATCTGCACACTGGGCTTGGCCGTCGCGCGGGCAGTGACGGCGTTCACGCCCCTCAACATCACGGCGCTGTCGAGCCGCGACGGATACTCGGTCATCGAATGCTGGCAGATCGCCTCCATCCCGGTCGAGGCGCGCGCGGCCCTCAACTACGCCGTCGGGGGCGACCTGACGCGCGCCGAGTGGTCCATCATCCGACCCAGGACAACGGTGGGGGAAGCCTGGGCGCCAGCTGTGCAGTAAGTCCCTCCGGTCAGGTCGGGGGTTTGCAATGGGTGGTAGATGTGTATATATATACTGTCATATATGAGAGGTTGGGCTTTTCTTCTATCAAGAACACCAAACACACTCAAAAGACATGAACTCCTGTGAGATGGGCGGGACTGATGTCGAGTGTGCGGGGTTGAAGAGAGGCTGACCTCCTGCAGACTCACCGTCCTTGTGAATGGCCTCATCCGCATCACGTCGCCGGCGCCCAGAAACTCATCACAGGCCATGCCGTCGCCAGCCGCGTCAAAGCCGCCAGCCCAGACCGTGGCGTACATCCAGCCCGGGACGGTGTCGTCGTCGGTCGTTATCGCGGCCGACCTGAAGAACGTGAGCGTGCACGCCGGGCACTTCACCGAGTTCCCCGGCGACGAGCCGACGGTGCTAGTGCAGGTGCCGTTCGTGGGGGATGCGGCGCCGGAGCACACCGTCGTGGGAGAGGGGCCGTGTGAGAGGGGGACATGGGAGTTCTGATGGGGGAAGCCGAGTTCGCGATGGTCTCTCTCGCTGATGGGAGGGGGAAGACGTGCCACATGCGTCAAAGTGGCTCGCCGGGGATCTCAGCCAAGAGGAGAGGATGCGAGAGAGAAGGGAAAGGGAGAGGAGGCAGCTAGAAGGAAATGGAAGAGCGTGTGCGCGCTGTCCATAGCACAATGTCATGGTTCCAAAGGCCAAAAAAAAGGTTGTGTTCGCCGATGGTGCCGCACCTAGGCAAAGTCCCTGCAGTGTCGAGGATGGAGGGGACGAAACGTTTACGCCGATGTGCGGGGGGCTCGGACGGCGAGATTAGGTTTACGGATTCTGGCCCCCCTCTCTGTCTGTTTTGGCTCGCTTCGTCACGTTGGCGAACCGTGATCGATGGGGGTGAGCATGAATGAGCGTGTCCAAAGTCATCTGGAGTTTTCCTCTCTCGTCTGGACGACGACGACGACGACGGCGTGGCCGCCCATGGGTAACAGGTGTTATGACGACCATCAGTGTTTTTGGCACACACACACACACACACACACACATACATACAGCCCGCGACACCTGCTGTGGGCCACGAGCAGCACGGCCTACGGCACGTACTACGTAGGCGGCCATCACTGAGATTCAGATCAGACAGATGAGGCATCAGCAAGACGATTCGTAATTGTTTGGCCTCTTCATCGGTCATTCTCGGGCACGAAACATCTGGATGGGGCACGTTCACAAGCAGAAGGGCCAGGAAGCGGCCTGACTGAGGGCGCAACGTGAAGGCACAACAAGATGATTCACGGGAGGGCTTCGTCATTGACGATGACCATCCCCGGCGGCAATAGCATGGCCGAGACACAAGCAGCTGCCTCGGCTCTTGTATGAGTTGAGTGAGTGAGTAGCGAGCATCACCGATTCTCTTCCGTGGCTGGTGGCTGCCATGTGACTGAAGCAGACGGGACGACTGCCTCCATTGTGTAAGCGGTGCAAATCACGGCGCCCCGGGTTGAGACACAGCGCAAGTTGCGCTGAACAACCTTGGCTCCTTTCTTTTTCTAGTGCGTCCAGGTCCCGGTACCCGAAGCGTAAATGCATATGAGAGAAAGAGAGAAAGGGTCAGATGTCGGGAGAAGGGAGGGGGTCCAGAACCTCGGGATGGAACACACACGCACCCTCGGGCCTACCTGTACCTAGCCCTTCTTGTATCAGGCCGCACAGTGATCTCGTGGTGTTCTAGAGAGAGAGAGTTACACAGTTGCATCCATCCGGTGGCGGTGGTCAGCCAAAAAAGAAGCCGGAGGAGGGCTACTCAGCCACGGTAGGTGAAGGATCTCGGCAATGATGAGGGAGGCGACGGCCTAAAAGCTACGATTTGCTGCTTTGGCCCGTTCTTACTAGCGACGGAGGGGGGGGGGGGGCCACTCCACACGGGGGAAGGGGGGAGGGGAAAGAGGATAGGGTGCTGACAACGATGATCCCTGGAGAGGCCGTGGCGCGCCCAAAGAGGCATGCGGACCCGGCTCAGAGGGTGAGATGGACGGCAAAGCCCAGATCTCATCGGCGGTGGGCCGGGAATTGGGGGTCGGGGGGGTGGTCAGGCAGATGAGTGACAGGGAGAGCTGGTCAGGGCCAGGGCAGGGCAGGGCAGGGCAGAGCAGAGGAAAGACGACTACTACGTATGCAGTGATGAATTCATGTTCAGCTGCTTCGGGGGTGCTTGAGGAATGTGGAAAAAGCAACGACGGGCAACTTGATCATCTGTGATTGGGGAAGGGTGTTCGCGAGGCACTCAGTAGTGACACATACACATGCAGCCTTGGCAGCCACATGTTCCCCCCCCCCCCCCCCGTTGATACCTGATGGGCACTTGCAAATTCCGAAGGACCAGCAGCAGCGGTAGCACAGGTTCTCCCTCTGGACCAGTCGTGGAATTGCACGCGTGTGTCAAGGCGGCAGGGCCAGACGGCCGGCCTAGGGCGGGTGTGGCCGAGAACCAGTCCGTTCCAACCCGGTGGAACGTGACCCGTGAGCTTCGTGGATCGTTGCCGGTTCTGGGCTGGGCTGGGCTGGGCTGGCGTGCAGGAGTCAGGACTTGGAGGAGGCGTGGACGGACGATGGTAGGTGGCTGAGGTGCTTTTGAGTTCGTGAACCCAACTGGACGGGATGGGAGGGCTCGGACGAAGGGGGAGGAAGCCAGGCCTGAGGAGAGTTCATGATGGAAGAAAAAAAGAAGAAGAAAAAAGTTCGGATGGGATGAGAAGAAGGCGCAAGAATGGTGTATCTGTACGGCCATACGACGGTTGATGGCATGAATGCTGCTTCGTCTTGTGGTGGTGGTGGTGATGGTAATGATGGTGGAGGGTGAAGCAACGCATGCGTTTGGAGAGGAACCTTTTCTCTTGCGCCTTTGCATCTTCCATCGCAAGTATTGGTGTCTTGCTGGAGGTCTTGGACATGAAGGGCGCGTCCATCAGTTCTCAACCTCTGTGCGATGAACGCCTCGCGATCCCGGCAGACACGGCAATGCGCTCCCCCCCCCCCCCCCCCCATCCATCACCATTCGTTCCCCTTTCGAATGCCTACCTAAATGGAACAACGTACGCACACGCGAAGCGAATCGGCCGCAACCCATGGGCATACCGGGTATGTGCGATGACTACCACCATCCTGGGGCCGTGGTGTCGCAATTACCTAGGGACCTACCTACCTACCTAGCAGGCAGCACGTACGTACGGTAACGCGGTACGCGATGATTGGACCCCGTGTGAATCAGGGGACGGTGCGACAAGGTCCAATCCGTGATCAATTGACTCTGCAGTGGGTGTGGCAACAGAAGCCCAAGACGAACGTGAAGGGGGTGTGGTATGGTGTGGTGCCCGGGGGGGGGGGCAGAGGAGTCTTGACATGTGAAAAGGAGTCTGACGGGAACCGCGCGCACTTGACTTGACGTCCGCAGAGGCGGCGCGCGTGAATCCTCCAACGGAAATACTATAGCACAATACCCAGGCGTCCAATAAGCTAAGCTCTGGCAACGTGGTGATGATCCCCTCGGCCGTTGTAGAGAGCGCGAGCGAGACAGGTGTCAAGGGGAGCTTAAGCCAAGCACAGCACAAACAGCATGACAAGATACACTACACTTGTGATTACACGAGCTAGCATCACACACCAGTTGGCGCCGCTGCCTCCAGCTGGGCTGCGCATTCCCTCTCAGGTGACTGCGACCCCTTGACATCAGCTCTGCCGTATGGCGTGTTGGACGCTGGATGTTGTGATGTTTTGGCTTTTGATGCGCTGCCGTGTGTTCTCACATCGGCCGCTTCATCGTGACATGGAGCTTCAAGGCTGTAGTGTAGACCTCCTCCCAATGTGTCCTACCCGCATTGGGTTGCCTCTCTGGGGGATAGAGAGAGAGCGAGACGCATGACAACGTCGTGAAATGACAATCAACTCTGATTTTGGGTCGTTCATGCTCTCTCTCTCTCTCTCTCTCTCTCGCGGCCACGTTGACCCAACCCCACCCAACCCTCGTGTCATCAAACAGACCAGTGCAGCGCATAACAATCTTGAATCCAGGATCAGCCCAAACGGGCCTTCTTTTGGCAAAGTTGGGGTTTCTTGTTATCGTTCTTACCCCTCGGAGGAATTTTCCCCGGATAATCAAGGAGGAGAGGGGTTTCGAACCAGGAGACGCCGATGCTTGACTCGGACTCATACATACAAACACACACACACACACACACACACACACACATCTCCGCCAGACTCCATCTTTCGATCGGGGCTCTAGCGACATCGGCGGCAGCGCGGGAAAATCCCAGCGAGGGGCCGCCCCGTGAACACGCACCCGCTTGGTAGGTCGTTGGAGGAGGGGGACACCCTGTAGCGCGTCTCGCCTTGACTTATTATCGTGGACTCTTGGCGGTAAAAGGTGTGTGTGCCATTGTCGAACAAGCCCACTCACACACTCGCGTACACACACACACACACACACACACACACACAAACACACAAACACACACTAGGCAAGTCATTGTCACTGTCAAAAATCCGTATCAGACAAGCGGGTGGTGGACCGAAACGACAAGAAGAAACGAAAGCGAGACAGGGCAAATAACTTGATTAACGCAAATAAAACAAAACAGAAATCCACCCCGGGCCCCGTCTTCTTTGATTCAGCTGCACCAGAGAGAGAGAGAGACAAGCCGAGCTCACGCCGGCCGAGAGAGAGAGAGAGAGAGGCTTCTGTCATTCTCATCATTGTCTGGCGTTCACCAAAAGAGAAGAGATCGAAAAAGGACCGCCATCCCGTTCCCGCCCGTCGTTCCACCGACGCCGCTAGGAGATCATCGCTCTTTTTTAACCGTGGGAACCGTCCAAAGTTAAATCCTCGGGCTGCCCCTCCGACCCCCCCGGCTTAGATAGAGGATTCAGTAGTTGGACGAGCTGAGCTGACTCTTCTTATCCATCCCCACGGCCGCCGAACAGCGCATCAACAGGTGGAGAGAGCGAGTGTGAGAGAGTGGCACTACGGCGGGCTACCCCTCGTCTTGAAGCTTTTCCGTTCCATTGCCCCTCAGCACTAGGCACACAGACGAACGCACACACAACTCATCTTTCGTTACTCGTTCTTCCCCATCGTCGCTTATCCTCTCCTCTCGTTCCCTCTAGTCTCGCAACTAACTATACTCACTCATCCCCATCCCCGTCTCACTCATCCATGCGTCACCGCTACTCCGACTACGAGGTTCTACGACTTACTAGAGGCAAGCTTTTCACTTGTCCTAGCTAAGACCAACAATCTGTCTGTCTGCTTCGCCCTCGAACCCAGCTACGCGGTATTCCCCACGACTCATCGTCAACTTTGCGCAACACCCTACCAGAAGAGAGCCGGCAAGGATCCATCCATCTTCTCCCATCCACCGTCCTGCATACAAACTCTCTCACGCCCATCCATCCCACTCATCCACTCACTCGCTCACACGCAACCCTCACGCGCAGCCTGCATGCACCACACCACACCACACGCATGAGCCAAACCCTGTATGTATGTATGTATGTATGTATGTATGTAGTAGTTCTGGGTCTCTCTGTTCTGCTAGAAGAACGTTAGCTGCATGAAGAGGCGCCGCATTGCGTCCTCGCAACGTACTTGAGACGACCCCGTATCGACGAATCCTAACCGCCGCCCGCCAACAGCGGCCAAGGGAAAAATACCCACACGAGACATCGCCATCCTCTCTCCCATCCCTCCCCCAAGTGGATATCCGCGTCTCTTGTGTGCCCCCCTCCCCATCGTCATCATCATCTCCACCGCACTGCATCAGCTTCATACGCCCGTGGTCTAGAACTGAACACTCTCAACCCGACGCCGGTGCTGCTGCTCTTCAACTGTGTCCAAGTCACCGCCATCTCATCTCATCCCCCGTCCCAAAAAAACAAAAAAAAGGGAGAGGCGGTCTTAACGGGTCGTGTATCCGGTGGATAGATAGCCTGTAGCGACAAAACCACCGGGCCACTACCTACATCATCGTCCCGACTTTCGAAACTCTACGGCACAATACGGGAGAAAAGGTCTCTACTTTTTGCCTTTGCCCCCCCCTTGGCCCATCTTGCAGGACCAGTCTGTCTGCTCAACACTTTTCTCTCGTGTCATACCCGCCCGTCGCTTCTGGAGCCTGAACCTTCATCAGGACAACCGGTCCCGGCGCGGCAGAAGGCCTGTAATAGAACAAACAGAACCCAAACCGTCGTTCGGTCCTGTCTTCACCCCATTCATAAACAATCACCGCCATTTCTCTCGCTCCCCTTCACCCCATCGCCCTGGCCCAGCCCACTTACGCAACTCCTCCTTCTCCCCTTGTTCTCCCCCTACGGGTTGAGACACGCATATTGGGGGCCTCGGGACCTGGATCTGGACCTTTGCACTTGACATCGGCGGCTTGTCGTCTCATCAACTGGGCTCCCTATCTCTCTCTCGCTCTCTTATCCGGCCCTGCTGCACCTGCATCCCCTTCCGTCCTGCAGCACTGCTGTACTACTACTACCACCGCTACCACCACACCAGCACCACCTCGTCGGACCTTGTCTTCACCCCTCAACTCACTCGTCCGATCTTTTTTTTTTTTTTCTTTTCTTTTCTTTCGCAGGCCGTTGGTTGTCCTGCTGCTCAATGCTGCGCTTGCATTGCTGCCTCGCCCATTCGTCATCTTCACTGGTCCTGATACCTCCTCGCACCCTACTACGTACACCCAGCCATCTATCGGGATTAGATGGCCTACTGTGCCTATGATTCCCTTCCAGCCCTGCTCCGCTGCCAGCACATATCTGATTGACATTGCCGTCGAATTGCCATCGTTGTCACTGTGGCATCCCGCACAAATCAGCATCGTCCAACCCGGTCACCTTACCCACACCGCACATCGGGAAGAAACCCAATCGATCAATATATTGAACCGGGGGGGGGGGTGTGTGTTAGCAACCTTTCGAGGCTTATCCCAGCACGCAAAACAACAAAACACATCATCAACCCACGCATAACCAGCGATCAACCATTATAGAGAAACACGCTATCACCAAGCCCCCCGTCACACTAGGTTAGGTCGTGCCCCCTTTGTTTGTACCTACATATCCTACATATCCTACATATCCTACATATCCTACATATCCTACATATCCAACCTCCTCCCACTACCGCCTCACTTCCCTTTCCCCTCAGGGTCTCTCTCTCCCGACCTCTACCCCACGCCGCACGCTCTGGTGGTACAACGTGGAATAAGAAAACAAAGAAATCGACGAGGGCTTTGTGACAGCGCCCTCCCCTCCCCCTCCATCCATTCCCCCCCCCCATTCCTCAGCAAGACATCCCGGGTCCCAGTTGCAGCAGCACCACGAGACCCCCCCCATCGGGCGGCTCACCGCAACATTCTGACCCAATCACGGACGCCTTGCCCGCCCACGACGACAACTTCCCCTGCCACCCCTTGACCAGGGGGGGGCGGTCGATCATCCAAGAACCCGACCCTTCACGATCACCACACAAAACGAGGAAGAAAAAGCACAGGCCCGAATCTCTTCCGATTTTGACATACGCAGTACTCTGTATGCCCTTCCGGCCCTGTCAGGACCTGCATCTGCCGCCCGCCGCGCGACAAGGTATCGAAAACAACAACAACAACAACACCACAACCACCACCTCTTGCTTGTCCGCATCTGCATAAAGAGCGACAGGGGGTCGAAAGACGGACGAACCGAAAGAATCAACGAGCCCACTCCGACACACTCTTTTTGTCGTCAGATCAACGTTGACAGAACGGGGAGGGTTCCATCACCAGAGGGGTCTCTGTCTGGGGTTTTTTTTTTTTTTTTTTATTCTCTTGTTTCTTTGCTGTCATTGACCGCAACTTCTGATACCACTCCGTCGGACCTCGACCCTCATCTCCGCCTTTTCTACTCATCTCGTCAAGCCGTCTACTTAAAACAATACATGCCCCCCTGGGAGACCCTCCGCAAGCGAGATATCTCCTCTCTCTCTCTCCCTCTCTCTCCCCAGACGGTCGTTTACCTTCGCAGCTCGCAGCTTGGTTACTAAAAGCTCGCTCGTCGGCATCGCTGTTCTCGTCAATCACCGACTCTCTCTCACCTCCATCTCTCTCACACACACGCACACACACACCCAAGCCCACAAGAACCAAACCCGGGGCCTCGGCCATTGCTCGCACGCCTTGCGCCGCCTTTGCGTGCTCGATCAAGTGAGGGGGGAAATCCTCCAATGGATCTATAGTGAGGATTCAAATTCGCCTGTTTTGAGTTCTGCCCAGCATCCGCATACCGATTGATTCGTTGCCCGCCCGTCGCATGAAGTCTCAGCAAACGTCTTCCTCGCCTCGGTGTCCATCTCCCGCTTCTTCTCCGGCTTCGTGAAAGAGACCTGGTTCGTCTCTTGCGCACGCTCACGCTTTATACATACATCTCTATAACCCCACACACTCACCCTCACACACATACACACGCACACACACACACACACACACACACACACACACACACACACACACATAAACCGCAATCATGTCTCGTCTTTCACCGTTCCCGACGTTTCGCTCCGAATCCCGCGCCAGCGTCGCGGCCTCCGATACGACGTACCACACCTGCGCCTACCAGAGCTTCCACGACGTCGAGCTCTACGCCCCCAGCTCGCCGCCCTCCAGGACCCCCGTCCCGGCACCGGCCCCGCCCAAGTCCTCCTCCTCCTCCTCTCACCAGGACCGTCATCACTCCCACCACAAGGACGGCGGGGAGCCCGAGACGACCGAGATGCGCCGCCAGGACTCGGGCTACGAGTCCCTCCCGCCGCGGTCCTCCTTCTCCAACCCCCGCCGCGCATCGACGGCGTCGTCCTCCCAGTCCTCCTCCTCCCACCACCACCCCCGGTCCCGCGGCCGCCCGACGATCCGCCGCGCGCCCAAGACGAGCCCGTACCCCACGGCCGCCCGCACCAGCGGCAGCAGCCTGTACCACCCTCACCAGCACCAGCAGCAGCGCCAGCACCTCCACTCGACGCACTCCCAGCCCCCCGTGACCTTCTTCCACTTCCCAGCGCACCCGACCGACGTCGAGCTCGCCGCTCGCCGGCCCGGCGAGGACCTCGAGCTCGAACAGCGCGGCCTGCTCCTCTTCCCGTCAGGCACCGGCGCCGCCGCCGGCACCGAGGTAGTGGCGGGGGAGCAGGAAGGGTGCTGCGGCGGCGCCGAGGTCGCGCCGCTCCCGCCGCAGGCCACGCACTATTGGACCAGCGACCGGACGCGGCGGCTCGAGTACGCCGCCATCGACGCTGCGAGCCGCGGCGTCAAGGGCTGGGTCAAGAGGCACCTGGTGCCGGACTGCTTCGTGCCCAAGGAGAAGCACGTCGCCTTCGACGACGACACGGGCAGCGTGCGGCGCTACCGCCTCGAGCTCGACGACGAGGCGCCCTGCGAGAAGCGCGGCGCGTGCGGTGGTCGCGGCGGCGCCAGGGGCTGGTTCTCATGGAAGCGCTCCAAGACGGCTTGAACGGCCGTGCCCTTGGGTTGCTTTCTCCCTTTTGCTTTTTTTTTTTCCCCTCTTCTTTTTGTTGCTTTGATGCTGGTGTTGACGCTGCTCATTATTTTTATTTATTTATCATGGATCATGGAATCAAAGGCGGGTGGAAAGGCACAAATCTTTGGGCATATGGCATTTGCACAAGCGGGCCGGACAGGCCTGCACTGGCGTTTTATACCCAGCATTTTGGTAACGTTGGATGGTTTTCTACTTGCTTTCTTTTCCTTTTTTTTGTTTTTTTCTCTCCAGTTTTCATTGCTTTAGCATCCTGTTGATAATGTTTTGTTCTGCCGAGAGAGGGCGAGTGTGAGTCCCTCCCGAGCCCGTTTCTTTCTCTTCCGAGACGGATAGACGAAGACGAGGCTCGATTTTTGGTTGGGGGTTTTCCGAGCATCAGAATGGCATTAGCGCGCACACATAGAATGATAGATGACGAGATGAGACCTCATTGGGGGAAAGCCGGAGCAAAGAACTCTGGGAAGAGGGAAGAATGTCTTTGAGGACTACGGGACTCGTATTACAGACTGGACGTTGTCGATAGCTTCAAACAGACTGGTTTTACACTTCATGAGTGGTGCCCTCGAAAGTGCCAACTTCCGCGCCGCTCCGTTTGTGTGCGAGTTCGGACTTTTTGCCTACCCCCACCACCCCATCACCCCCCTTTCGTTCGATGTAGGCCCTGTCGTCCGATCGAGAAACCTGGCGGCGTCAACGGCTAACTGACTTGCTGGTATCGTGGGGCCTCCCCCATACACCGCTAGTCCCAGGACCCATCCTTCGAGAACCGAGGGAAGGGTTGTTGTGGGTGTCCCGGAAGACCGGCGCCCTTCCGCCCGGACCCGGAAACCCAAACGGTCCGGCCCGGATCAGCCTCCCGCCCTTCCGGACAGACAGGCGGTGAAGAAGCAGCAGTTCTGGGGAGCATTTGGCAATAGTCTCGTGATCTTCAGACCAGGAACGGGGTTACGAGTCAGAGCTTTCTGGAAGGCTTGGCCAGTGGGTGGGGGGGATACACAGCTTGACGGGTGGGACGAGAAGCCTTCAAACATTCGGTTTCTTTCCTGATGTACGCGACACGACAACGCCCCCAATAGGTTTTGCACAAGATGCTGGCTTATAAGGTTGGTATAAAGACATGGCGTGGCTGTCTCCTGTCGATCTTATGCATAACCCCCCACGACCACCAACTCGTCTCAGCATCTTCACCGCCCATCAACGCCGCCTCTCCTGCACCGCTACAACGACGCCCCGTCTCTTATGCACGAGCGCCATACATCTCTCTCTCTCTCTCTCTCTCTCTCTCTCCGCCGATGCACCCGAAGCCGCCCCCGATCTCGATGGAAACACTTACCCGTCGGCCCTGACGCACTCGATCACGGCCAGGTGACGCCACGGGCCCTTGCCCATCGACACGCTGATGATCTTCAACCCGGCCCTCCCGAGGAGGTCGGTCCAGAGCTGGAGGGTGCGGTGTTTGCCACCGAACGTCAGCATCATAAAGTCCAGCATAGTCGTCGTCCAGTGCGGCGGGTTCGCCGCGACGTCCTCCTGGATCAGCAGCCGGCTGTCGCCCGCCATGGCCTCGGCTATGATGCGGAGCATGTTGACACTGATCTCGTCGCCGTAGTTGTGTAGACATCGGCGGATCCAGTACGTGAGAGCCCCTAGATGCGCACATAGTGAGCCCAATCGTCTCGATGTACTCGGTCGTCCGCGTACAAGCACCAAAAGAGAAAAAAAAGAAAAGAGAAAAGAAAAAAAAAAAGAAATAGTCCCCAGGAATGCCTTACCTTTGACGGGCTGCTCTTTGTGAAAATCCATGGCCTGCTTCTGCACAAGCCTCATGTCCTCGTCGTCCAGCTTCTCCACGGCCTCCACCACCTCCGGCCGGTCCTGCAGCACGCACCTCCGAAGTGGCAGGCCGGGGTTCTCGCGGTGGATCGCCTTGATGGACTGGCCCCTGCCGGCGCCGACGTCGACGAACAGCGGCCGGTCGGACGACGGGTGCGCCTCGGCGTACTCGACCACCCAGCCAAAGTCGTAGATACCCGCGATCGGCATCTTCTCCTCGATCGGCCCCATGGCGCGCAGGAACCTCTGCAGCCGCGGCGGGTCGTGCTGCAGCATCTCGTAGAAGGTGTACTCCGGCATGCCGTAGGCGTACGTGGCGGGGATGTGGTTCAGCGTCTGCGGCTCCTTGCGGCCGTATTTCTCAAAGTAGGCCGGCAGGTGCACGTACGGCACCAGACCGTTGTCCCAGCTGGGGGGGGAAAAAACAGCGTCAGTCTCTAGATGGTTCTCAGTCTGCGGGGATGGACGTACGCCATGCCAAAGATCAAGCCTATCGGGTGGTCGTTGGCGTAGACGCGTGAGCGTTTGGTGTGCGCGACAGAGCCGTCGCCGACTTGCTCCAAGAAGTTCACCGACGTGAGCACACCCCCGATACGTCCTTTTGCGCATGCATCAGCGACAATTCGGTTAAAAGACTCTGTTTGAGGAAAGCTCACGTATCAGTGCCTCTTCGGCATCGACTGCAGCCGCCAGCTCGCCGTACGAGATGCTCCCTTCGAGCGGGATGCGGTCATACACCTTCCACTCCGCATATAGCCTCTTCGCGCCGAGCTCGGCGACCTGCGCCGTCGTATCGAACCACTCGTCCGCCGGGTCTTTGACGGCATTGATCAGCTTCGTCGCGGCCTCGATGATCCGCCGCCGCTGGGCCTTGTCCAAATCGCTCCCGGACGGCCCGGGCTCGGCCACGAAGCGTTGTAGGGCCGCATTGACCTCCGCCGTCGCCGCGGCGGCCTCTTCCCGGACCGAGCCGCCACCGTTGCCCGTCATTTTGGAAGGGTCTACTTTGGGGTGTGCCGTGTCTGCTGGGGGGGGGGCTATCTTCGTCGGATAGGCCAAGTGGGTGAGGATGGTCACGAGCGCAGTGCCCGTACGAGGGATCCTTTCGCGTGCTTTGCTGTTTGAGAGCGTCTGCGGCAGGCTTGCAAATCAACAGTCGAATGGCGCCGATGAAACACGCACGCGATCACACAGTATTCTAGATGGTTAAACTGTCAAGTTGACTTGCCGACGGCGAAAGAGCAGACTCTGGAAATTGTCCGTTTCAATAGGTGAATTTCTGTCGCCACACTACGGATGCGGGGTTCTGTTGTTCTGTGCTAGATAGAGGCTGGAATCCAAGTCTAGCCGAATGCGAATGCCATACTCCAGATATGCGGTAGCTTTTCCTGTTTTCACTATTGTCAGCAATATGTGGCTTTCAAATCACAGCGGTGGCCCTCCACGGTAGTTCACCGTATGAAATGGCATAACCCTGCTGCGATCACAGCCCGTTGGTAAGGGTCGAAAGCAGCAAAGACGTATTGCGGCAGACGTCCCCCCGATCACCAATGACTGCTGCTGGGAAGATAGGTGCCGCGACAAGGAGGCAGAGAGCACGCCACGCTGGGGGGTTCGAAGAATGTAGCTGGCCAGCAATGCGAGAGACGCTAAGTGGCGCCACCATGTGACGATGGCGTCCGTCATAAGCGTCAAGTCCGAGCTATTCCCACCTTGGCAGCGCCGGCCCTCCTCCGGCTGCGACGGCTCGGACTCCATCAGAGCTAGCAGATCCGGCAAATATCACCGGTCTGCAACCGGAGGTCAGTCAGCAATGCAAGCCTCACGTGTTCATGGAGCAGAACGGACTAGAGGGAGAAAATAGCGCAGGGCACCACGCTGGTTTCTTGCGGAATCCACGTTTCCCCTTGGTTCCTTTACGCATTCCCTTTATTGGCCTTTCCTGAATCCCTCTGTTCATGGCGAAGTACTACTAGAAGCCCAAACGCAAAAGTCTCCTGATGACGCAGTAACCAACGGCTTTCGCTTGACCCTGGCGTGTCCTGTTTTGCCTCTTTCGTCAACGGGTCGGCACCACGTAAGATTAGACTGGTCTGGCTCGGACTTTGATCCAGATCCCACTCTAGCCCTGCGTGCTTTTGTGGATTTTAAGCTTTCAAAGGGAATTTGTTGGGTCCTCAAAAGCGTTCCCTTCGGACCTCGTTACATTCTCTTATCTACTTCCGCCATCTCGTTGATCGACGGAATAGGCGTCACGTGTTGGTTCTGACGAGCAGAAAACGCACATCCAACGACCCACCGCCAAACCACGCCATCAACAACTTTGGCGCGGAAGAAGAATTGTCGATCGTGGGGTACCAGTAGCGCGTCACACCAACCAGACATACCTGACTCTGAATAGTATTGCGCAGCCATGGCAGATACCACCGTGGAGGCGACGGCCAGTGTACCGCCACCACCTCCGACAGCTCCGGCCCAGACCCAGCACATCCGGCCGGAGCCAGAAAGGGAGGCAGCTCCGGCGGAGGCCCTCGAGGCCGAGAACACGGTCGAGGCCGATACGGACGACGGCGCGTCGTCGCAGGCGGGCGAGACGTGGGACGAAGGGTTCGACGGCAGGAGCGCGAGCAACTATTCGGCGTCGACGTCGCTGTCGAGCAGCGTGCGCGACTACGTGTTTGAGAACACGAGGCGCTATCACAAGTACATGGAGGGGAGGTACCTGATGCCCAACGACGAGCCGGAGCAGGAACGCGAGGACATGAAGCATGCCATGTGCGTCAACGTCATGGATGGAAAGCTCCACTGCGCGCCGATAAAGAGCCCGCAGAAGATTATCGACATTGGGACGGGGACGGGTATCTGGGCCATGGACAGTGAGTTTTGAGTCCCCACGTTGCCCTATACTATCTCTCATTCTCTCTCTCTCTCTCTCTCTCTCTCTCTCTCTCTCTCTCTGTGTGTGTGTGTGTGTGTATGTGCTTGTGTCTCATTCATCGACTGACTTGTCCCGCAGTGGGCGACGAGTTCCCCGAAGCCGAAGTCGTCGGCATCGACCTCAGCCCCATCCAGCCGACCTGGGTGCCCCCCAACGTCCGCTTCATCGTCGACGACGCCGAGGCCGAATGGCTCTGGCCCGCCAACTCGGTCGACTTCGTCCACGCCCGGCACATGTGCATGGCCATCAAGGACTGGCCGCGCATGCTGTCGCAGGCGCACCGCTCCCTCAGGCCCGGCGGCTGGGTCGAGCTGCAGGAGCTGCGGTTCCACCTCCAGTGCGACGACGGGACGGTGCCGCCGGGGTACGGCTACGGCCGGTTCGTCGACCTGTGCATGGAGGGCTTCCGGAGCTTCGGCATCGACCCGCTGGGCATGGAGAGGAACGCGGAGCGGCTCCGCGCGAGCGGCTTCGAGAGGGTCGAGGAGAAGGTGTGGAAGGTGCCCATAGGGACGTGGCCGCGCGACCAGAGGCTCAAGACCATCGGGCTGTATAACCGGAGCATGCTCATCGACGCCCTGCAGGCGGTGAGCATGGCGCCCTTGACGAGGGGGCTGAAGTGGAGTGCTGCCGAGGTGGAAATCTTCCTCATCGACGTCCGGAAGAGCCTGATGGACTCTTCGATACACTCGTATCTGACGTTCCATGTCGTTTGCGGGCAGAAGCCTGGCGGTGTCTGAGCCACTGCTGATCATGTGTAGCAACATAGTCCAGAGCTGGCCCGTCAATGAATGCCGCAGGGAAACTGCCTTCAGCTCAGCACATGTTGTTCTCGTGTCCATATTATCGTGTTGACGCTGCAGTATCCGCTGGCTAGGATTTCAACTCGCGCAACGCTCACCGATCGCGGGGAAACGGAACACGTCTCGCCTATGAGAGCCGCCGCCCAGAGCGGATATGAATTCAACAGTCTTTCCTATACGGCAACTGGAGATCGCCTGATCTAAAAGCGAAGACAAAGTGTCCCAGGCTGAACTCAAAGAGGATCATCGAGGACAGTATCAATGGCCGGTAGTTTGCAAGAACTCAAATTGAAGCGATTTACCAGTGCATACCTTCAGCAAAGCAATCCGCCTAGTTCCCGTATTGCTTTGATTAAAAAACCGGTCACATTCGTTGCGAGCCAGGGATGTACAATGCTCTCTAGGCCCTTCATCCCGTAGCCCAATGTAAACCAAAGCCTTCCATCACCTGGTCAAACTCGGGTTCTTGAAGTGGCCCTCTGGAGAGTTTGCCGGTCTGGACAATTATGACGCGTGTATACTTCCGCAGGAATACCGAACGACCTGTAGCGCTATACGCTGACTTCAGCGTCCATGACGACAGGCCGGTGATCCGAGATGAAAAGCCCGTCGTCAAACCGGTTCGGCAGTACCGCGTGGCTCAGAAACGTCATGCCGCGAACAGCCGGGTCCCGCACAAAGAGGTGGTCGATGAGCATGTCATCGCTGTCGGCGTCCGTGAAGGCGGTATACGTCTTGGAGTAGCCCGTCCTGCGCGCCTCGGGGACGACGTCGCTCGCGTCGCGCATGTTGCCCTCGGCGACCAGCGTCTTGTAAGCGGCGTTGTCCGGCTCGACGTTCAAGTCGCCGCCCAGGAACACGGGCACCGCGTCCCCGGACCCCGACCCGGACCCCTCCCATTCCTTGGCGAGGCCGACGAGGAGCTCCGCGCTGCGCTCCCGCGCCGTCTGCCCCTGATGGTCAAAGTGCGTGCACATGTACACCAGCGGCAGGCCAGTCGCGGCGTGCCGGAAGGACGCGACGGTGGCGATGCGCGGCAGCGCGGCGTCCCAGCCCCTGGACCCGGGGACGTCCGGGGTCTCGCTCAGCCAGTAGGTCCGGTTCTCGATGAGGTCCCACGTGCTGGGCCGGTAGAAGATCGGGGAGAACTCGCCCGCGGCGGCGCCGTCGTCGCGGCCGACGCCGATGTGGGCCCAGGAGGGCCCGAGGTCCTCGGCGATGTCGAGGAGCTGCTGCTCGACGACCTCCTGCATGCACAGCAGGGACTCGGGCCGGCCCGCCGTCTCGTAGTTGAGCTGGGCGGTGAGGCGGGGCCGGCGCGTGGACCAGGGCTCTTCGTTGATGTCGGTGACGGGCGTGGCCCAGCGGATGTTGTATGTCATGAGCCGCAGGGTGAGGCTCGCCGTCTGGCAGACGACGCCGGCGGCTCCGAGGAGCACGGCTGCTGTCGCACTGGCTTTCATGTTGACTTCGTGGTAATCCCGTGGGGTCGGGTAGATTCCAGATGTCCTGTGAGGGAGCACATCGAGCAGTGCTCTATCGCCATGTGCGACTTTAGGGTTGCACACCATTTATAAGGTTTTCCCTCTGCGGGCGTAATTCTCGCGCCATGTCTGCAGAATACTGACGATTGAAGCGGGGAATATCAGCTTGAATTATGACGATCCGGGCTCAACTGCATGCTGTTGTCACATCGTGTCGCGTTATCTGTATGCAACGCGACGCAGCTCAGTGATACTTTATTACGCCTACAACCCAACGCCCGCCATTGAACAGAGCCGTTGAAGCACGTTCCCTAGATCACCGCCGTGGCCAGGCTTCACGTGGGAAGCAAGTTGCCGTTCATTTGCCGAGGAAGCGAGCCTGCTAGGACTAGAAGAGGCAATGAATGATTGGGGATCAAAGGCTTGGCGAGTCTGTTGTCCCTTCGGCAGGGCTTACGATACAGATACATAGTAGCAAAGTACATGAGTCGTAATGGCAGCCGTTGTGCGCCCATTACCGACCGGTTATTCGCATGTACACGACGAGCGCAGCGGACAGCCGTCTCCTGATGTAGACTCGGCCGATTCCGCTTGGCCACCAAGCCTTCGGCGCCGTTATCTTGCCATGTGCTTGTTAAGGCTTACTGATTACGAAAAGCCCGCCCCCATTAGGCAAGTAAGACGTAGGATCAATTCCGAGGGAGGGGTGGGTTTCCTGAAGCAAATTGCACAATTCCTTGGAATCTGCACGACAGAGGGGGGGGTGCAAGGAATCTTTCGGAAGAGTTCCAACTGGAACATGATCCCTGGGCACCATCACCCTTCACAAAACAACGAGAGATCTTGGCCGATCGCTGGACAAAGCGATTATGGCCGAAATGCCCCTAACGCCCTCGAGGCTGGGATTCCTTCTTCTTTCTCTTCATCTCCGCGATGTCGTGTGTGCAATGGGCACTCGGCCGACGTAGACCACAGACGCATCATGGAATGGAATGGGCTCGGCTATCGGATCTGCATGATCTCGCACTGACATTAGAGGAACAAGATTCCCACTTTGTGCGCAAATTCCCTTCATAGTGTAGATGCGAGTCACGAAGGTTCGGATCCCGCCCACATTCCCGGATCACACATCATCACACTTGGGGCCGGATGAACACTAGTTTACGTATTCCACTGTTCCTGGACGCGGCCACAGCGAGTCCATGAAGAAAGGAGCAAGGAGCATCGCCCTGGAGGACAAGGACAGGGGTCCGCGGGCTTCGCATCCGTTGCGTGTTGGTAGCCACTCGTGGAAGGAAAATCCTGCACTTTGCCTCTTTTTTGTCTCCCGTCAAGTAGGTATTCCGAAGCGGAAGACCGCGGTAAGTCTTCCGCCCAGGCAAGACTAATCACGTAATGATCCCGGCCCTCAAGGGGGCGGCCCTGTTGCGGCCTTTTTGTCTTGTTGGCCAGTGGGGTAATGTGGCACCGATCGTGGATTGTTATACAGGATTTTTATACAATTTTCCATGTCTATGTACGTATGTGCCTGCGTGCTTGCATGTATGTATGTGTATGTGTGTGTGTGTGCGTGTGGTGGAAAACCCGCTGAATATTCATCCGTCGCCATTGCCTGGACCGCAGTCGTCTCTCTCTCTTATCGAGTCGGGCCCATTGCCCCCGGTAGACCCGCCGAGCCCCTCGAGTTTGGCGTCATCTCGATGTCGACCTGGTACGAGTACTGGGCGTGGATGCCGCCCTTCTGGTCAGCCGGCAGCAGGTCCCCCTTGTCCGAGTCGCCGTCTTGAAGGCGCTCCCACGTCTCGTCGCCCCTGCAGTGGACCGTCGACAGGCTGAAGCCCGCGTCGGTCGGGTTGCGGAAGCGGTCGCGGCTCCGCTGCTCGAGGGGCTTGCTGCCGATCGTGAAGAGCGCCGACTTGGCCCCGCTGCCGCTCGCCTTTGAGATTTCCGTCGTGCCGCGGGTGCGTGCGATGAGCCGGCGTAGCGAAGGTATGGATGACGCGATGCAGCCGATGCCCGTCTCGATGTTGGAGCACAGGACCGTGTGGGCGACCCAGACTAGTTCGGTTGTGAGTATCGAGACGAGACAGACCCGGGGGGGGGGGGGGGCTGGATCAGAGGGAGGTGGGCAAGCTTACATTGGAGGTCCTGCTGGGCTTTGAACCTGTTGACGTAGGGGATGCGGATCATGGTGATGATGGATGCCCTTGGAGATGATTAGTCGTTGTGTCACGCACCTTTAGGCCTTGGGCAAAACTTACACCGAAGCAAATGACAGCAGGCCAAAGACTTGGAGCTTGGTCTGCCTCTTCATCTGCGTTCCCCAGAGGATGATGGCGGGCACCACAACCAGGGCCAGGTCCGTCACGATGGTCGAGCTCGTCGCGACGTGGCCGATGGCAACGAAGACGTCGACGGACCCGCACGTGCCTTCGCCGCTGATCAACATCGAGGGCGTCCACAAGGCCCAGGTCGGCGAGCAGTAGAGCAGGGTGCCGATAAAGGTGATGAAGAAAGATGCCCACGTGACGCCGAGCAGCACCCAGACCGTGATGCGGAGGCCCTTGTCGTTGGTGATAATGCGTTGGATGGTGAAGCACACGGAGGATTTGACGAGGGCGAGGGCGACGACGTAGATCAGAATCCAGACGACGTAGATCTTGAGGGCTTCAGAGAACATCCACATGTTGAGCTGGTCTTGGAGTGTTCCTAGGCCGACGAGGCACCCGTAGATCGCGACTCCTACGCACGGCACGTACACGACCTACGGGGAAGCAAGCAGGTCAGTCTCACGCTTCATCCAAACAAAGTGGTCTAGGAAATCTGCCGTACAGTTCCCGCCAACATGAGGCCGTCGTCCACGCCGAACGTGCCCTCAGTGAGGCGTAGGGTGGTGCGTAGACCGACGCATAGTATCGATATGACGAGGAAGACGGCCGATACGATGATGATGGCGAGCGGCAGCCCTTGGGGCTCGAGTATTCGCAAGTTTGGGTCGACGGTCGCTGACATCTTGGCGGTACGGGTTGATCAGTCCTACAGCAAGCAAGCAAGCAAGCAAACTTATTTTTCTTCTATTGGCGCCACGGTCAAAAAAAAAAGAAAAGTGGTCGGACAAGCGGCGACCCCCTTAGTGATATAGGCACATAACCAAAAGGTATCATGGTTTGGGGCTAAGGTGCCACTCCCGCGGATCTAATCATGTAGGGGGGTGTGCGGAAGGCTGTGGTATTCGACCCGAGCTGGGAAGTTCGATGAGGAGCCGGGCTGGGCTTCCCAAGAATGTAACCCAAGATACTATGTATCATCGCTTATTGAGAATTCAATCCTTCGACTGCTATGGTTTGGGCTCGCCACTAATGGGCGAAGGCCCGATGCGACCAACAGGGTCTGTTCTGTATTGGTTCACACAGCCCGGCGAGTTGCCTCCCCGAGGCAGCTTGAAGGAGCCTGAGAACAAGGGAGGAAGATGTGGATTGTGGACCGAACTGGATGATGATGATGGACCCCCCCCCCCCCCCTCGTGCCCACTTCCACATCGCCTATGAGAATCGAAGCCACGGCCGAGCAACTCGGGATGGCGGCGCTAGGCACGCGGAGCCAGCCCAGGGGGGGAACCCCCGTTGCTGACGAGGTAAAGAACCCCACAACACTAGGCAAAAGACATCTCACAGGCCCGAACGACGGTCGAACTAGACATGGAAGACGGGTTGACAGCCGCTCCAGCGCGGAACCTGGCAAGTTGTACATCGTATACGATCCCCCGCTAGCAGGGAGGAGGGGAGGGGGGAATTCCTCTAGCAACAGTCACATTGGGGGTTGAAACATGCAGATCGCAGTACCGCGATTGGGATCACCCGCGTACCATACTTCCAGGCGAGATTCGGCGGCCGTCTCTGCATGGCTGAACCCGCACTACGGCAAGAAGAGCCGGTTCTGGACGAACCAAAAGAGACTGCCATGCCTAAACTCGGCCATGACCCTGGCAGACCGAATTACTTGGGAGACCACGGTAATGTAATCCTGAGCATCCTGTGCAGTCTCGAATAGGCTTTCAAGGACGTGCGATCGCGCTTATTCAGGTGTAGCGAGGGCAGGGTGTCCGATTCGTAAGCGTCTTCAAATGGCTGGTAATGAATTAAGGGAAAGCTAAGCTAAGAAGGATATTGGGAATATCGTATCGGCAGTTTTTATTGTAGCACGCAGAATAGCAAAATACTTGAAGCATCATCACCACCCGCTGTAAAGGTCTTTTAAACCACAGTCACACGCACGCCATTGGTGCCCGCCTTGGGCACAGGGATAAACATGTCGTGGTCGTACGCAAGATCCTCGTCGGTGGTCTCGTAGAGACGCATGCTGGGCAGAACGCGCAGAGCCAGGGCCGTGAGGCACAAGTTGAGCTCGCAGAGAGCCAAGCTGGAAACGCAAAACGTTAGCAAAAAAAAAAAAAAAACAGGTCTTTTTGTGATGCCAAGGGGGGACATGTAGGTGACGGAAGGGGACTTACTTCATGCCGAGACACGACCTGCTGCCCTTGGAGAAGGCGAGCATGCCCTTCTCGACGTCCTTGCGTCGCTGGTTGTTCTCGTCCAGCCAGCGCTCGGGAATGAACTCGTACGAGTCGGGGAAGACGCCCTCGTCGTGGTGGGTGATGACGGCGGACATGCCGATGGCGTAGCCGCGGGGCACCACGTACTCGACGGGCTTCTTGTGGAACTCGCCGCGGTACACTAGGCTCTCTTCGGTCGGGACGCGCGCCGTGCGCGCCGACACGCCGTAGGACAGGCGCAGGCCCTCCTGGAGAACGGCGCCGAGGTAGGGCAGGGACTCGAGGGAGGTCCAGCTGGGCAGGTGCTTGGGGTCGTCGACGACGGTCTTGAGCTCGTCCTGCAGCTTTGCGAGCAGCTCGGGCTTGGTGAGGAGGTGGTAGGTGATGACGGCCAGCGCCCAGCTCGTGGTCTCGGTCCCGGCGCCGACCACGGCCGCGGCCTCGTCGGCCAGGCGCGTCGAGCCCTTCTCGTTGGACTCGAGTTCGGACTCGAGGAGAGAGCCGAAGACGGTGGGGCGCTCGCGCCGGATGCCGGCGTTGAGGTCGGCCTTGGTGCTCTTGACCTTGTTCGGCATGTCGATCTTGAGTGTGCGGACGAACAGAGCGATGTCGGCGGGCAGGTAGTCGACGAACCTGGTTTGAGGTCAGTTCTGCCTTTTTGGCACATCGTCTGGCTCGAACGGATAACATACCACTCTCCAAGGACGGCAGTCTGCTTGGTCCAGGGGAAGAAACGGAAGATGAAAACGGGTCGCAGGAGGGACGCAGTCGGCGCGCGGAAGTTGGGGTACCACCCTTCCTGCTGGAGGAAGCCGAAGCTCTCGCCGAAGCAGTAGCCGGAGATGGCGTCCGAGGTGAAGCAGCTGTACGCCATGGCGACGTCGAACGGCTTCTTGCCCTCTCTCTCGGCCAGCAGCTTGTCGCAGAGCCTCTGGACCTTGGCGTGGATGTCGCTCTCGAGGCGCGCAATCATGCTGCGGGAGAAGAACTTGGCCAGGGGTCCGCGGCGCTTACGGTGAAGGTCGTGGTCTAGTGTACCGAAACCAGACTCGCCGAGACTGTACACGGGGGGAAAAAGGATTGGGAACGTTAGCTACGGTTGATCTCCAAAGATTTCCTCATTTCCGCCGGTTTCCTCACGCTGACCCGTTGATCTGGTGTTGCGGCTTGTTACGCTTGCGGCCGCTGACGGCATAGATCTCATCGGCGAAGTCAACATCGTTGCAGTGCACCTCGTGCGGGCTGATACGGACGATCGGACCTGTGATAGCGAAGGAATCAGATCCCCGTCAAAGTCGTCTTACGAAAAAAAAAAAAAAAAAAAAAAATGAATGCGCCGCTCGACGTACCGTACTGCTCGTGCATGCGGCGAATCTCCGTGGTGTAGCGTCCATACAGGATAACATCGTAGTAGAACTCTGGGAGGTACGTGGCCGCCGACAACTTGGGCCCGGGGATGTGGCTCAGCGGGTGCAACGGCGAGATGTTGTAGAGGGCCTTGAGGACATGATAGACCAAATATACGCCGACAAGGCCAAGCACGTTACGCGCCGACAGCAACGACGTCGAGCCCTCGATGGGCAATGACCCATTGTCAAAGGTCGACATATTGTTGGCGATTCGAGACAAAAAAAGAGAGAGAATGAGGGTGTGAAGAAGTTGGATCACAAGCCAAAGGGGAGGAGGGGGAAAAAGACGCTGTCGCATCTTTTCTTTCAAGTCTGCAGCACGCTCTCTGTGGAGAGTCTGGGGGGCGCTGTCAAACAGCCATTGACCGGTCCACATATCCTGCATCCGACCTACGCCCGATATAGCTACAAGGCCGAGAATTCTACTCTTTGGGATACGACTGCCAGAGGGCCCAGAAGACGACCTGCAGCAAAGTTCGGATGGACCGAGGTTGACCGTTTCGCGAGGCACTACGGCTCGCTGAGCGCAACACAATGGGTTCATCAGACAACTGACCCCGTAGTCTATTTGCGCCTGTAACTAAGTCCACTGGAAGCAAGATCCACAGGCATTTCTCTCCCTCGCGTGGCCTCAGCCCAGTGTGGTGTGGGTGGCGGAAATGTCAGAAACGGTCCGCGGGGCGCATGGAGACTTTCTTCTTCGAACCCGGACAGCTGGTTGGTGGGCAAAAGGAGATCGGCCCCCTGAGATAACCTTCACGAGAGTCCCTCCCTGGTTACACCCCTGTCGTGCAATATTGGGGTGGGGAAGCCTCGGACTTTCTCTTGGCCATACATGAATGTCTGATTACGTATCCAGTCACATTTGTACACGTGCGGATTCCAGGTGCGGATTGGGGGGCAACATCCGGTAAAATTCTTCCTCGAGGACGGGCCTCGCTGGCTAAAGGTGTATTGCGGATCGGGTGAGGCCGGATGCGGACCCGATGCGGGTAGTCACCGCCGAAGTCTCGGAGTCGCTGGATCCACTTAATGATCCGCATCACCGGCATTAGCCTCGGGACCGACCGTCGAGTTCCCGAACATTCCGATGTAAGCACACGAAAGGAGATTTTAGAACTCCATTGAATGTCGTGATTGGACAAGTCCGTCTTACACAAGGCGGCCACTTCATCGTATCTTGATCCCGAGTAGTCCTCAAACTGTTTGGAACTTTGCAGGCGCCGTCAATCGTTGTGTAGCTTGTGATGCTTTCCCAACACAATCTTAGATCTTGCAAACGGAGTATATTCCCCTATTACTACAGGGTTGTGGCGGCCAACACACATATCAGAGGAGTCTTACCTGGTGGCCGCAAAGGCAAGGGTGCGGGTTTGGGTATTGCCAAGCAACGACTGGAAATAATGGTACAGATTGCACGGTTACCCGAGATTTGCCCGCAAGACTAGAACTGTGCCGTAATATGAGTGCGTCTCTCTAATTTGTTTTATCTCCGAGAACTAGGATCAACAAGCATGGCGCCAGCTGCAGGTACCGGCTGGTGTAGGGGGCCGGCCGTAAGCATCTTAATATGCTTTAGCTGTAAGAAGTGTAGGCTACGTCGCGCATGCCGTTCCAACAAAGTGCTAACGCTTCCACATTTTCTATCCGTTTTCTGAGAGATCACAGTCATGTCATCAATCACGCAGGAAATGCTCAAAAGCTCATGTCCCTCGAATTCCCGTGCTTTCATGCCAGCTCGCACTCGATGAGACTCTCCACGCCATCGCCCTTGGCCCAGATCTTGACGATCTTGAGCCCCGCCGACTCCAGTAGGTTGCGCCACTGCCCCTCTGTCCTCTCCCTCGACGAGTTGAGCGTCATCATCATGATGTCCAGCGCCGTCGCCTGCCAGTTGGCCCCCGTCGGCGGCAGCACGTTCTCGTTGACCAAGAGCTTGCTGTACCCAGGCTTCATCGCCGCTGTGATGTGCGACAGGATGCTCCTGCACACCTCGTCTGTCCAGTCGTGCAGGACCGAGTGGAGGTAGTAGGCCCTGGCCCCTTTGACGGGCTGTTCTGTATGGAAGTCGTACTCGATGAGCTCGATCTTGTTATCGATCCTTTGGACCTGTGAGAGGACGTGTGGGAGGTCCTGGAGGCTATGCCGGCCGGGAGCGTCGGGGTGCTTGCGGCAGAATTCGTCCAAGTCGTGGCCGATGCTGCCGCCAATGTCGACGAGAAACGCCGCGTCCGCAGAGGTGTCTGCACCTTGGATGAGCTTTTCGGCAACCGGGAAGAAGCCGTCGTCCATCCAAGACGGCCTGCCCTGTCTGTATCCAGCCATGTGGTTCTGGAACTCGCCATTGGGGTAGTTGATCATCATGTGCTGAAATATGTTCTTGTCCTTGCCGATGACATCCTGCAACGGGCCGTCGGTCGGGTCGGCAGAGACCGACCAGCCGCGCTTCTTGAGGTAGGCCGGAAAATTAACAAAGATAGGCCAACAGCCAACGCTGGACAACGTCGTCAGATATATTTGTGTCCAAGACAATGTTTGTAACTGAAGACTACATAGGAACCTACATGCAAGTATAACCCCCTGACAGGATGGGCAAGCTCAGAGACCTAGCAAAGTTTGTGGCCTCGTACTCGTCTGCACCCACTTCCTTCAAGTATCCCATCGACCCGAGATGGCGCATCGCGCGAGCAAGGACGTCTTGGTCGAATCCGAGTGCTTTGCTCACTTGGTCTACCCGCTTTGGCCCGGGGTTCTGGGCCAGGTGGTTGAAAAGTCCCGCTTCGATGCCTATATGGATAAGGAGGGTGGCCGCAGGCTAGGGGGGCACGGAAAAGGTTAGCTTCTGCTTCGCTTTCCTGGACGGCTCACATACCTGAGCCCAGCAATGTTTGATCATGGTCTCGCGCGGCGTTTCGAGGGCCTGAACCAGCAATCTCGCTTGCTTCAGGAGCTGGAGACGTTCTTCTTCCTTGTCTGGCGAGAACTCTTTGCCAAGCAACCCTATGGCGTTTGACAGCTTCGTCACACTCCTCGCCTCGTTGGCCCGAGTAGCAACAGAGACGTCAAGGGGAATGCTTTCAGGCATAGATTCCATTATTTTAAATTCGGTAGGACGGCTATGCAGTGAGCCGTAAGAAACGATGAATAATTACTAGTGCTATACGATGAGGTTATGAAGGGCTGGAAGGCCACAAAGATCAATAACCGTCCCTTGACGCGGAGAAACGAGCTCTTAAGCCTTGGCGCCATTTTTAGGAGATAACCAACCACGTCCGACAACTCCATGCAAAGAAACCATCTTCATCGGCATTTGCCTGCCGGTACTCCAGCCCAGGACCTGCTAGATAGTGGGGTATACAAGACCCTGAAGGGGCCGGCTTGAGGTCCGGTTCCGATGGGTGAACGAGAAATGTCTCATAGCTAAACCTTCGTCGTCGCAGTGTCTTGGCAAAGTGTTGGTTCATCTTTGACTGAGGAAAGATGGCCATGGGCACGTAATGTAAAGACTGTGGTCTTTGCTATTTCTTTCTGATTGTTTTACTATCGCTGTGTACCTTAAGAGCAACCGCCTGGATCAAGTCTTAGCAAAGAATGGGGTCCTAGATGAAAACAAGAACAAACCTTATTGACTCAACGTTACATCAGAGTGCCGGTATTATATTTGTTGGTGGGCGACATGCATCCTTTGGAAAATGAGAAGCGATGGGTGATGCCGCCCAGCTGCCGACAACACTTGGGATCAGGAGAGGGACTGGCTGGGCTGTCGATCAATTGTCCATGCAATGCTTCCAGTCGCTTCATAGCCCCTCCCCGACCACTTCCCCGTGAGTTTTCAGCGTTATTGCTGCTTGATGTGCACTCGATCGGTTTATCTATCGCGGCAGCCACCGCAAGTCCTCTCTCTTACGATGTAGCCTTTACTATTCCTTGTTTCACCACTCTCACACTTTGTGGTTTTTTCAAAGTGGACTATCAAGCCCGCTAAGGTGTCGACACCAACTTCAACAGCTAAGGTTACGGAGGATAAGAGGCCCGCCACCCTTGGGGTTGCCACCTCTGTCTCGATAGTAAGCACGCTCTGCACTGCATCGAGACCTTTTGTGAGGGGCAAGATTCTGGGCAAAGTCTACCTGGATGACTACCTGATTAGGTATATCTCGCCAAGATCTTGGTAGCACTAGTTATTAAGTTCCACTAGTGTTTTACCCTGTAGGGTGGCTATAGGAATCAAACCCATGGTGATTCAGAATCTAACTTAGTTACTGCTTAAACCACTATGGGCACAACAGGAGTATAACTAGGCTCATAACTTTCAGGGTAACAAAACGACGCCGTTATCACATGACAGCTTTTACCCTGCCAGGTACCCTGCTGTGCTGCTTGCGAAGCCTACAGATGAACCGGGAAAGGAGCTTGTCCTGAGCGTTGCTCTAAGCATCGGGTCGACGCAAGTCGCTCACATTTTGGTTGGCCGGTAAGATAATTGGGCCCTGATTGAAGACTCCGTTATGATACGCCAATAGTCCAACCCTTGTTATCTGGGCTAGAATATTAGTCAGAAACTGAATAAATGTTGCCCTAAGCCATTTTGGGCCCCTTTTTCATGAGATGAGTTTGCCCTTGCAGAACCTTACCTAAATGCCCTATACCTTAATAGTAAGTACATTTTGCTACCCTAAAAGAGGGGAAATACCTAATAACGGCCGTTTTTTAGCGTATATCGTTAATACTACCTTTAAGGTAGTATTAATAATATCTTACCTCTAATAATATTAGAAAAACCCTAGTTATAATAGATACCTATCCTGTTGCTGTTATTATAAGCTATACTGCTGCTGCTGCTGCTACTACTACTATAATTAATAGAGGTTAGCTTATAAGTTAGAAGGAGGTTATTAATCTAGGGGGTATATTAGAGGCCTATAAGGTCTACTTAGAGCTGTTAAGTAGCTCCTACTGTTACTTTTATAAGACCTTTTATATAGACTAATAGTAGTTTTAAATACTAGTAAGATAGCTACTAAATAATACGCCTCTTTAATTATCTTATTAGTTAATACTAAAGCAGAAGGTGCTTATTTGTCTATATATACTTATAATCCACACCTTATAACAGACAGCTAGATATTTCTTTAAGGTTAGTTAATTAATAGTATTAGTTATATAGAATAAGGTCTTACTATACCTTATTACCCTCTATTAAACATACGTTATCTAACTATTATAAGGTAAAATATTACTATAAATTAAGACTAATAAAAAATAGAAGGAATTTATAAGTTATATTAGTACTATTAACAGTATGTTAATCCCTACGTATATACCAGATAGAGACTAGTAGCCTTAGTATAGTTAGAAGGGTATTATATTATAGAATATCTTTATAGTAGTCTGTTTTAATAGTAGCTTCTTATACGTGCTTCCTAGGGTAGAAGGGTTAATATATAATACCAGCCTAATCTTATATACGTTTAGTAGAGGATTCTAAGTCCTAGAAGGTTAATATTTCCTTATAGACGTAGGGTTTAGTAGATAGTAAGGTATTATAATTCCTTATAATAGAACCTATTATTATTTATAAGACTAGAGGAATTCTATATAGCTACTAGAAAGACTAGAGGAGCTATATAACTTATAGTATACCTACCTTTAAGTTATAGTTAAGTAGGTCTTTAGCTAACTAAAAAAGAAGTAGTAGATTATTAGAGGTAGGGCGCTAGAGTATTTTATAGTAATATAAGTTAAAATTATATACGTAGTTACTACCCTATATAACTTCCTTATTTTCTATTAAGAAAAAAACAGCTAGTAAGAGGGTATACCTATAGAGGAGGATATTAATACTATTATAATAAGAAGTAGGGCTAACTAGTTATATAAAGGTAAAAGTAAGGTTAAAATATAGTAGTAGATAGTAGAGGAGTTATAGTTATAGTAAGTTATAAGGAGGTAAAAAAGGTACTGTTTTTTCTATATACTATACTAGGTAAAAAAATATTAATAATAGAGGGCTAATATCCTTCTAATATCCTTCTAACTATCCTTCTAACTATCCTTTTATAACTACTGTTTTTTTCCCTCTTATAACTATAACTTACTAGCTACTATAAGTTAATTAATAATCTTATTAATATACGCCTTTTTTAGTACGTTAGAAGGTAAGGAGCTAAAATATATTACTTAGTATAAGGATAACCTATCTGACGACAGTATAGTAAGCCTCTTACCTATAGTAAGGAATTCTGCCTGTAATAAATTGTCTTTAAAGGCCGCTAAGTTAGCTAAGACCTAATTAATTACTACTTTAGCCTGTAATAGAGGTACTACCTTAGGCCCTTCCTTTACCTTATTAAGCTCCTTACTAAAGGTCTATAATAAGTAGCTAAGGTATATTATAGCCTTAGCCCTAGAAGGTGCTCTACCCTGCTTACAGACTAGTAGAAAGTATAAAGAGGTAGGTAACTATAACTAGGTACTAGTTATAAGTTATGTTAATATAGATTTAGATTATATTTTAGCTAACTAAAATAACTATAGGTTATTATCTAGCTAGTCCCCCTCTTTACTATACCCCTCTTCGTTAGAGTTATCTCTATATACTAGCTTATCTATAGACTAGATATAACTACCCTTACTATAGGCAGTATTCTATATCTCTTAGTATGTTTCTAGTAGCCTAAGGCCTCTTTTAAATATCTACTTATAGTTTAGGTAGTTACTAAGGAAGGATTCCTTAGCCTCTTTAGAGTACTTAACCTTACTATAACAGTCGTACGTATTATCTAACTTCTTAGTAATAATTAACTATATATTATACTTTCTTCTTTCTATATTATATTTATTAGCTAGCTACTAACTAGTTATAAGGTTATAAAACTAGTAATATATGTTTATCTTCCTTATAAGCTCTTTAAGTATAGCTTTTTAAGTAGCTACCTTTTTAGTATTTAGCTTACTATATTAGTATAGTATAGTAATCTTAGTTATAAAGCAGTAAGTTAAGTCTAGATTCTATAGCGTATAAGGCCTTTTTTTACTTAGACTAATATTTCGTATTAATAAGTATAGACTACTATTATTATAAGAAGATAATAGTATAACCTTACTTTTAGTAGTAGCTGCCGCCCTCCTTTACTTTAGCTGCTGTAGTGGCAGGCTTTCTGTTAAGTCTTTAATAACAGGCAAGGCTACTACTATCCCCTTATTATTAACAAATATACCCTTTTCTTACTATTAGTTATCTATTGTTATATTCTTCTTCCTTTAATAATACTTATAAGACGATATCTATAGCGACGATAACGGCAACGACAGTAACAATAAAGAGGGGTAACAGAGCTTATTTACAGACCTCTTATAGTAAGAGGTAGGCGGTGAGGGAGGTGGTGAGGGCATAAGGATGCTTACGGTACATCTTGCAGGCCAGAGTTTGATTCCGTAGTGATTACCTCAGCAACAAGTCACTGTTATTAGAGATACCTGCTGTTGGAGTATCATAACGGAGTCTTCGATCAGGGCCTTGGTCTCTCTCGATGTACAGCTCCGCGATATATACAAGTGTACCCGACTTCCAAGTCTTGCCAGCCCGGAATTTTCATGGAAGCTCGTCGTTCGACCACATGGAGTGTAGCCGATTAGCCTCTCCCTACAGAGGACACCTCGAACGAGGTCATCTGCACCATGCAAGCAAAAAGCACACCACCTTCCCTCCACTAGAGTAAATCAGTTGGATTCAGCTCGAGTCATTCCCCAGCGTCGAAGGTAGCACGATAATCATCGCCGCTTGCATCCCCGTCCTGCAGCTGCTCGGCGAGCTCGTCTTTGGCAGCTCCTGCGGCAGTTGATACACATATTAAAACCATGGCTCAGGTCTCGGCGGACCAGCGCAGGCTGGCATGGAGATGTTTCGCTTTCGCAGCGCTTCGAAACACGCAGAGAAACATAAGGCTGATACAGCCAGCCTCCTCGATTCTAAGGGAGCGACAATTACGGCGAATGGAACCATCCTCATCCCAAAAGCGGGAAGAAAAACCACGAGGACTGATGCCTTCAATGTCAGTACTGAATCGAAAAACACCCTGACATTCGGCTATTGGAAAAAGAGGGATTCATGTCCGAAGGTAATGCATAAGACTTTGGCGAAGATTCGCGGGCATGGTGCAAGAAGTTATAGCATATACGCAGAATCTTAGGGAGAAGGCACAGACATGAGGAAGATGACAGCATACATCAAGGATATCACTGTACATCAAACGCTGGAAAACGCATGCCTTGAACCGTGCACTTATTTCAGGAGGACGGAATGTCCGGGCGGCGACGGAACAGCAAGAAGCCCGTCGTCGTAAGCTCACCCGCCAGGACCTGATCGCACGACGCAATGTCTTCCGGGCTCATGCCGGAGCTCGCAAGCTTCGCGTGCGCCAACACCATCGCGGGCACGATGAACGCCTTGCCGACGAAATCTTGCGTCGTGAGCCTCCGCTCGGCGATGGCGACATACCGTTCGGCGACCGCCACGAACCGGTCCCTGAGCTCCGCGGCCAGCGTCCACGGTTGGTCGTCCTTCAGCGACGCCTCCATTTGGAGGCAGAGGTAGAGCATTGCCTGCAGCGCGACCGTTCGGAAGATGGAGCCGGAGGTCCTCATCAGGACGACCATTCCGTCATGGTGTTGATGCTGATTCGGGTTGAGCGGGGGGTCGATCCGCTCCAGCATGGACAAGGCGGCACTGAGGCATACGTTGTATGAATATGCGTACGAGGGGGTGCGGAGCACGGCAAACGGTATATGCAGAGCAAGAAGCGATCTTTGGCAGAGAACGGTTGATAAGCCGTGCGCGAAGCCGAGATTGCATTGGGTGTCGCCAGTGGAAGATGAACGCAAAAGGGTATCAGCCAAGGCGTCGAGTTCTCCGTGGAGCTCAGAAGCTTCTGCGTAGTCCGTCGAGCATCTGAGGTTGTTCAGAAACCGAGTGATCCGCGTTCTGACCGCCACGGTCGAGATCAACACGTGTCTAGGCGACGGGGCCTTCGAGGCCCCTTCATCCGTGTCGTCACTCGAGCCGAGTTCGTTGGGCAAGGGCGTATCCCACTCATCCAGCCCAACCGCTGGTTGCATCGCCTTATCCATCGAGTGTTGCAAATCTAGTTCAAGAACCGTATACCAAAGCTCCTGGCGTTGGCGTTGTTGCTCCTTCGCGTGTGGCTGAACCATGAGGGCGGGATCGCGGTGTAGGCCTGCCATCATCGCGTTCCTCACAAGGAGACCAGACGCTGGCCAGCTGGACTTGATGTCGAGGCTGTAGGCTTGTCTCATGAGGTCAATAAGACACCCGGTCTGGATTGTATGGAGGTCATCCGGGCTCGATCGCAGGGCAACGTTTTGCCACGTCAGAACGAGATGCCACCACCTCAAAATCCTAGAGTGAGGCAAGCGGTCGCTGTCAGGGCCAATCGTCGCATTCCCGAGAGCGATGACGAGCAGTAGCTGGATGCATTCGGACAGAGGAGCCCGCTCGGGCTGCTCCCAAAAGGCTTGTGCTTGCGCCCGGAGGGTAGGCTGGTCTAAGAAGAGGAAGACCGCACCAAAAGTGTGAAAATACCTGTCGGCCAGCCTATCCGCCATCTCCCTTTCCGGGAACTCGTGAAAGATGGAGGCCTGCGATTCTGGCGTGTCCTCCAGGATGAGAGTGCGACGCTGGCAAAGTTGCGACTTGAATTCGTTGAACGTTTTGAATTCGCCGCTTGGCAGAGCAAGCCCGGCTTTGCTCGTGAGGGATATGATGTGATTAAACTAGCATCAATCAGTTAGGCCTATCGTCGAGCAAATCAAATCAGTTACGAGAAGCGCTCGCCTTTGAGAACAGCCATTGAACACCACTCCGCCCGTACCATGAGTCCGTGGAGCCGATCTTTGCTGGCGGGGCTTCTTCGACTTGCGTCACAGACTCGGAGGCAGTTCGGCTGACTGAGTCTCCGTCTTGGACGCCCTCCAGCGAAGCCGGGATCGCAGCAGTTGAAGCCTCCGAGTCGCCCGAGATATGAGACCTTAGGGTGGGACAAGGGGCCAAAAGTAGATAAGACGCGCTTCGGGCCGCTCCCCCACTCGATCGTCCCGGACCGCCTCCTGTCGGGGCACTTCTGGGAGGGTTCCGGTCTGGGGTGCGGCCATCTGGAGACGCTTGACGAGCTTCTCGCAGAAAGTGCTTGTGGCTCGAGACATCTCCTGGCTTGACATAGGTGCACCTAAAGGGCGTGTCGCTCGCCACACACCGGTTACAAGGTCGTTTCCTGTCGCACTTCAGCTTCCGACGATGGCATTCCAGGCAGACCAGCATGCGCCGCTCCCTCCGACGCCGGCGGGGCTGGGACTTGTCCGTCTCTGCAATGTCAGACATGTTCGCCCAACCAACGGTTTCCGGGTTATGTGGGTTCTGGGGGCCCCGCCTCAGGAGCATGCTTTTGGCCAACGTGAAAAGGATGGATGATATCTGCTTTGGAGTTCGGCGAACGGCTCATTGATGGTGTGTTCTCCCCCCGAGAACTCGGACATGGTCTTGCATTTTTCCCGCCCAGAGGTACTCGGGTTTTAAGAGTGGATTAGTCTCGGCATATATGTGATTGGACAAGAGTGGCAGTTCGAAAGAGATGCCCGCCTGCTGGTATCACGAGTCAGGACATTCTGGTGGCAGACGCCGGGCACTTTTGCTGATTCAACTTGCGCGCATATTTAACCGAAGACTATTGTGCTCTCTACCTGTTGGTCGCAGCAAACCGAGTCACACGGCTTCCACAGTAATGAAAGGCCAATAGCATCAAAGATGCTGCTATTATTAATCTCGGCCGTCATGTTCGCATAATAAACGCATCAAGTCGAACAAATGTCAGCTAACAGCGGTTATTCGAGGTATATAGCCATGGGACGAACCAGTTCAAGGTGGCCCTCTTGATGCTGTATGGGGGGACAGGTGGTCTATGCAGCGCTTCCTTAGTATGATATGCCGAGGTTCCCAAAAGTGGAGGAGGGACATGACCGTAAGGACAGGTCTTCTGATCTGACATGAACAAACCTTAAAGCCGTTTCAATGGAGACGCGGGCGCTAGAACGCTGAAATACAGCCAGCAAAAGAGCCGAGTAATGTAGCGTTGTCCCAGCATGGCTCTTGTCTAGCTACTGTGCGCCATGTCTCATGCAAATACAGCCCGATGAAAGAAATGTCATACCAATCAATGTATTGTTAGATGCTCGGGAGTCCAGCCAGTTGGCGCCCGAGCAGTCGACAGGTTCATCTCATCAGAGCATATGTTTATGGGCTTTCGGTTAGCATCACGGGAAGAAAGCCCCGCTGAGCTGGCGAGAACCAAGCATCATCGTGCAAGTCTTGTGCCTGGTGACGGAACTCACTATCTCGACTACTGACTCGGGTTCGTACACAATGGGACCTAGGGAAGAGGCCGACATGTGTCGGTACCACGAGCCTTTCACACCAGTCTCTGTCCTGGAGCCGTGACAGCGGCCCCTGGCATGTGCAAACGCAGCTAGCGTCCCCCCCTGATCTGCGGATGTCCATGGGGAATATGGCAAACCTCGGCACTCGGACAGCTTTTGCCGATCTCCCGACGTCAACCGACCAGCGGCGTCAGCGTTGCTTTCAGCTGCCTTTGGTGGGGGGAAACGCGTCGAAACTCCGGTATCCAAGTTTCCATCCGTCCGGTAACTTCAACGCCTATTCAAAGCCGTTGTTTCCCCCCTCCGCAACCTGTCATCTCATATCGGGGCCGAACTCTCTACGTCAGACAGACACATACACACGTATAGCGTTTTTGAGATGGTCACTGTCGCTAGAAACGCGTCTCGCGGCGCCACCGGTGCGCCAAGCCAGACGCTCACCGTCGTGGACAACCGCACCGGGAAGACGTACGAGCTGCCCATCACCAACAATGCCGTCCTGGCGACGGACATCAAGAAGATCAAGGCGGCGCCCGGCAGCGATCGCCCCGAGGATGAGACCGACCAGGGCCTCCGCGTCTACGACCCGGCCTACATGAACACCGCCGTGGTCCAGAGCAAGATCACCTACATCAATGGACAGGAGGGCATCCTCCGGTACCGGGGCTACCCCATCCAGCAGCTCGTCAACAAGTCGCATTTCCTCGAGACGGCCTTTCTGCTGATCTACGGCGAGCTGCCCACCTCGTCACAGTACAACAAGTGGCAGGATGAGATCATGCACCACACCTACATCCACAGCGACATCGAGGGCATGTTCAAGTCGTTCCGTTACGACACCCACCCCATGGCCATGCTGCAGGCCTCCTTCTCCTCGCTCGGCGCCTTCGCGCCCGAGGCGAACCCGAGTTTGCAGGGGCAGAAGCTGTACACCAATGCCGCGTCCGGTGACCTGAATGCGCTCCAAATGCTCGATAAGCAGATCCTCAGGATCATCGGCAAGGCGCCCACGCTGGCCGCCGCCTCCTACCGCATGCGCCAGGGCAGGCCGTTCAACCGCGCCGCGCAGGGCCTCAGCTACACGGGCAATTTCCTGTACCTGCTCGACCACCTGAGCGGCCACGAGTACCAGCCTCACCCGGTCCTGGAGCGGGCCCTCGACGCCCTCTTCATCATCCACGCCGACCACGAGGTGAACTGCTCCACGGCCACCGTCCTGCAGGTCGGCTCGAGTCTCGTCGACCCCTACAGCGTCGTGTCGGCCGGCTGCGCCGCCCTCTACGGCCCTAGCCACGGCGGCGCCAGCGAGAGCGCCATCCGCATGCTGATGGAGATCGGCAGCCCCGAGAACGTGCCCGCCTTTATGAAAAAGGTCGAGAAGCGGGAGCGCGTGCTCGTCGGCTTCGGCCACCGCGTCTACAAGAACGTCGACCCCCGCTCCACCGCCATCCGCCAGCTCGCCGACGAAGTCTTCGCCGTGACCGGCCGGAACCAGCTCCTCGACACGGCCCTCGAGCTTGCCAAGTACGCCCGCGAGAGCGAGTTCATGACCAAGCGCAACCTGTACCCCAACGTCGACTTCTACTCCGGCCTCATCTACCAGGCCATGGGCTTCCCCCTCGACTTTTACCCCGTCCTCTTCGCCGTGCCGCGCTGCGTCGGCTGGCTGGCCCACTGGAGGCAGCAGATGCTGCAAAAGGGAGGCGTCAAGATCTGGCGGCCCCGTCAACTGTACGTTGGCGAAGGCGAGCGCTCGTACGTCGAGGAGAAGGACAGGCAGGAGGCGCAGAACAAGTCCGTGTTCGACGAGCCTGCGCAGGTCAGCCACGGGGGCGATAGCAAGAGGAACGAGCTCGCGACATTCAAGGACGAGATGGGCCATGCCTGGAGGGGACGTTCGAAGCTTTGAGTTTTGTGAACGGCGGGTTTTTGGCTTGATGGCGCGCGAGGATCACGGATATGATAGTGGTGAAAGGCGTGCATGTTTCGATTAGACTGTTACAATACAACCACATCTCCTTGTTTACTTTGCCCCGTTCTTTTGGACAATGTTCCTCACCAGGTCCTCAAGTTCCGTTTCGGTCATGGTCTTCAGACCGACCTTGTCGTTCCAGCTCATCTCTTGAAAGCTCTCACTTCCTCCATACCCCTTGCCGTACATCATCTGGTAATAGAACTGCATCAAGGCCGACATGTCGCCCATGGCCAACCTGAACTTTGCGTTTTGGTAGATCTCTTCTACATCGTAATACTCGACGGCAAAAGGCAGGCCTATGACCTTCTCGGCGATTTTGGTCATCTGCTTCTCGGTGATGGCTGCTGAGTGGATGTACACGGGCTTGTTCCCGGCCTCTGCGTACAATCCCTTTTCATTGCGGAGGATCTTGGCAATGGCCTCGGCAACGTCGGAAAGCCTGGTTGCCCCGATTAGATTGTGGCCGCCGTTGTGATATCTCGCCATCTTGGTCCGAAAGTTCGGGCCCAAACCACCGGCGCTGAGGACGAGTTTCTAGACTACATCAGAGGTGTTCTTTTTTGAACTATAGTACTTCTAGGATTATATACCAGAAAGGGGCCGTTGTTTATACTCGACCATGTCCCCCCGTTGGCCTTCGCGACCTGCTCAACAAGGTAGCGGCGCGTTTAGACCTTACCAGTAAGGGCGGGGAGGCCCTCAGCAAGGGGGGATTCAAGGTTGGTGCTGTACTCGGAGGGAAAGATGCGCTTGACGCCGGCGGAGATGGCGGCATCGATCCAAGTTTTCTGGTTCTCAACGGTGATGGGTTCCAGCGCTGCCGAGATCACTGCGTCCTGGTCCTTAAATGCCGAAGTGAGGACGTCGCCATCATCCATTGTTGTTGTTGTTGTTGTTGTATTATTTAACGCCAGGGCCGTCCCTATATAGGGCAAAGGGCGCCTGGGGTAACAGATACTACTTCACTAATATACATCATTATCAACTGTCCTACTGCTAAATAAGGCTATTGTTGCTACGTACTTTACTTATAGTATCTACTATATCTAGGATTTCAACTAGATTACGCCATGCTGTTAAGTACTTAAAGGCTCTTTAGCGTCTAGGTGCTATATAGTTAACCCTATATACTTTTATAATATTATATATAGGGTTATTTATATATTTAGTTTTATAGTACTATTAGTATATCTATATTAACTAGGGTATTTCTTTTAGATTAGGTAATACTCTATTTTACTATTTTAAAGAGAAGAAATAAAGAAAAGGAGGAGATAATATATATATATAATAAGGGGGAAAGTTAATAGATTATATCTAATACTACTATACTACCTCTATTATATAGGTAATAGGTAGCACCCCTATAAGGAGGATATAAGAATAAGTATTTCTAAAGAGTCTAAAGGCCTTACTTATAATAGAGCTATACTACTACTAGTAGCTAGGCTATAGCCTACCCTTCTATAATAGTAGCTATAGTAATAAGATAAGTATAAATTAGTACTAGTATATCTTTATAAAAAAGTTATTATATTTAATATATTTAATAAAGTCCTTAAAGTACTAGGTAAGCTACTTAGTAATACCTTTTTTAGTATTAAACTAAGGCGTTAGTCTGTTAGTACGTCTTATTTTCTAATACTTAAGGGGGTGTTAGGGTGTCTTAAACTTACTATATAAGTATTTTCTATTTATATCTAGGTACTTAAACTAGTTATAGTATTTTATAAAGTCTTTATATTTAGTCCTTACTACTATAAGCTAGTATAGTTCTTTACGTTTAAGCTTTACTAGCTCTTCTATAGGTTTTAGTATTATAGCTAAGTTATATTTTTTATTATTATTTAGGCTCTTATAGCTATAAAGTCTATTATTATACTACTATTAGGTAAAAGTAAGGTACTATTTACTTCTAATACTATACTTTATATAGCTATATATTAGTAGTCTTATCTTTAGATTAGCTAGGTATATTTATATACCTTCTTTTACTAGCTAACTTATAAGTTTATTCCTTAGGACCCCTATATATCTTAGGACCTATTTAATATTAAGCTTCTTACTATAGGTAGTAGCTATATAAATAAAGTTAAAAAATACCTCTTAGGGTAAGACTACTAGTAACCTATTAAGTCTATAGATTACTACTAAATTATTAAGGTATACTATAATACTATCTATCCCTTTATATCTATATTATAGTACTACCTTTAGTTTAGCCTTAACGCCTTTTATCTTAGTATTATATACCTCTACTTTAGGAAGTCTCCTTTTACCCTAGTATATAAGCTTATCCCCTTAGAATACTATATAGCTATATTTTATCTCTAAGGGGTCCTACTATAAGCTATTAATATATACTATAATATATATAAGTAGGGTTACTTTTATCTATTCTTTATAATCCTCTACTATATAGTCTTTTATCTATCTTACTACCTAGTAAGTAGAGAGTTATTTATATATCTTATTCTAAAGTAATAGGTATAAAAAGCTAAGGGTGTTATTTATAAGGTAGGTAAGTATAGTAGGCTATACTTATTAAAGTACTTACTAAAGGTAGAGGCACCCCTATTTTAGAGATACTTTAGTTACTACTAGATACTCTAGCTACTTTAATACACCCCCTTAGGCTTATAGATTTTACTAAGCCTGATTTTTATACTAAGGGATTTACTAACTAATAAGCTCTTATCTACCCTCTTAGGATAGTCTAAGTTAAAATAAATCTAAGTAGTAATTTCTAGATTTTCTAGCTCTTTTTAGATCTTAGTAGATTTATTAGTTTTTCTATCCCTTCATCTAGCTAAACTTAAACTTATAGCCTATAGAAGTTAATAGTAACTAAAGTATCTCTAAAATAGGGGTACCTTTACTTTTAGTAGGTACTTTAATAATTAATAGTCTAAATTATAAAGTACTTATTAATATTACTAAAAGTAATATATAGCTATAATAAGTATAGTAAGAAAGGCTATAAAGTAGAAGACTACTATAGTAAAAGAGTCTATACTAAGTATCTTAGAAAAGGTTATATAGAATTAATCTACTATACCCTAACTACTAGGGTTAATACTATATATAATACTAAATATTAGAAGGTAATTAATACGTATAGGTTATTTAGTTAGTGTTAAGATCTTACGCGTCTTCTACGTTAATTTCTAAGTAGCTTACGTAAGTATAGAATATTCTAGTAAGCTAGATATAGTTATATAAGGATAGGAATCTCCTATATCCTTGATTACTATCTTTCTCTCTAAGTAAGTAACATCTATAGTAATAATCTAACTACTATACTCTCTTTATATCTTCTATCCCTTTATACCCTTATATTCTATATATCTCTACCCCTGCTATCCTATATTCTTACTTCTATAGGATATACTCTTATATAGGATATTTACTATCCTATATATCTTTACCTATTGTTCTAAGATATCTTATATTCTTACTTTTTAGAACAATAGGTAAAGATATATATAGGATAGTAGATATCCTATATAAGAATATATCCTATAGAAGCAAGAATATAGGATAGTAGGGGTAGAGATATATAGAATATAAGGGGTTAAAGGGATAGAAGATATAAAGAGAGTATAGTAGTTAGATTGTTACTAGAGATGTTGCTTGCTTTGAGATAAAGACAGTAGTGTAGAATATAGGAGATTCCCATCCTTATATAACCGTATCCAGCTTACTAGAATATTCCATACTTACGTAAGCTGCTTAGAAATCAACTAGATAGACGCGTAAGTACTTAACCCTAACTGAATAACCCTAACTTAAAGAGATAACCTAGATAGTTAGAGAGAGGAGTAGTAAAGCCAATCTTGCTCCTAATAGAATCTTCTAGCATTAAGCTGTGATTACGTAATCACCAGCTTACGTAATCAATATATATATTAATCTACTAGTTAAGTAGATTATATATATATATATATATCTTATATATAAAACTCTATAATAGAGGAAATATAAGATAAAGAAGTATAGGAGTATTAGAGAATACTCTTACTTCTAACATTACTTCTATAGAATATACTCTTATATAGGATATATACTATCCTATATATCTTTACCTATTATTCTAATAAATAATAATAGTTTAAATCTAATAATAAGATAATAACTAAATCTATTTATACTTATAATTAGTAATAGCTTATAGAGCACCTAGTAATAGGAGTATAGCCTAGGGACTAACCCTTTTAAAAGGGGGGGTAATTATAATAATATCCCTAGGCTAAAGGGTAGGATACCTATAGATTAATTAGTAGGCCCTTAGTAAGATGTTAGCCTAGTTAGATTAGTTATTAGTATATATATATAAAAACCCCTTATACTAAAGTAACTAGCTAGGAGTAGTTAAGTTAAATTCTATATTATTACCTATACCTATTATTATAATATCTATCTATTACTTTCTTAGGCTTAGCCTTATAGGTAATCCCCTTATAGTTTACTTAAGGAGTATTACCCTTATTATAGGTAGTACTTACGTACTTATATAAATAACTATAGCTTAATTAGTCTATTCTAATAATTAGAGCTACTAATATAGTTAAGAGACTTAAATACCTATAGTAATTAAATATAAGTAAGCTTTTATATTATTTACATACTGTTTTTACTATTTATAATACTATCTAGTTTCTTAAAAGTAGTAATAATATAGTAATCTAAACTAGTAATATTCTCTTATAGCGTAGTTATCCTAAGTATAGAGATCTACCTAGCTAAGGTGTTATACTTTAGTATAGGTAAATAGATTATATAATTTATACCCCTTTCTATACTATATAGATAGGGATTATTTAGTATAAATAGTAGAGAATTAACGGTTGGTCTGTTAAGAATTCTCTAGGAATTCTTAGCAAATCGGCTATGTAATTCTCTAAAACTTCCTAGGGAATTCTTAGAGAATCTACTGCCTATTCTCTACAAATTATCTGCTTATTTCCCTAGTAATTCACTAAAGACTTTCCGGTCGGCTATTTGCCATACAGGCTGGGGGTTCTCTAGAGAATAACCATTCTGTTATATAACATAAGGCTGTCTTATAGTTCTTAATAAATAACTTAAACGGCTTACTTCTTATAAGCCTAGTTAAAATAGTTTAGATAATTTCTAGAGTTATCTCTTTAGTTAGCCCCTTAATAGGCTATTACTTACTTAACTTTATCTATTTAGATACTAATCCTAGTTTTTTACGTATACCTACTTTCTTTACCTAATATTCCCTAGGCTATAACGTTTAGTACTAGTTTTATTATTATTAATATCTATAGTATTACTAATAATATAAAAAGCCTTACTTTATATAACTAACTTAGTACTAAACGTTATAAGTAATAATTATATAATATTAAGGATAGTAAATTATATCTATACCTATAGGTATAATTTAGTAACCTAGCTCCCTAATAGTTAAACTAATAGCTACGACTATAGTTACTATTATGCTACTAAAGCTTATAATATTAGCCTCTAACCTAAAACTATACTATAATCTAAGTAAAAGAAATTACCTATACTAAAACAGGACTTCTCTAAAAGCCTAAATTTAAGTTTAATTTTCTTCTATTTAGGGGTTAGATATAATAAGTTCCCTAAATAAACTATATATAGAGCAGCTAGGAGATTTATAACAAATTTAAAGTATATTAGATACTTAGTATAACCTACCCTAACTAAGAATATAGGATAGAACTAATAAAAACTTTAAAAAGGCTAGAGAAAATATTATATAGTAATATAATTATTAAATACGTAGAAATAATATAGTAATAAGCTAGGGAATACATAGGTAATTAGCCCTATATATATAGTAGATACCTAAAGTTTTAGACTAATTAGAGGCTAGGGATTTACTAGGATTCTACTATAAGGGAATAGCCTTATTTCTAAATTTCTATATAAATAGCTAGATACATATACGTATATATAAGGAGATCTATAGTAGTTAGCCTAGTAGGTCTTAGTAATAGGTTACTAAGCCTCTAACAAGCCAGCCCTACTATAGAGTTTTAATAGGTAGCTATAGCTAAACTAAAGGAACTCTATAAGCTTAAGTCTTATAATATACTAATACCTACTTATTACGATATTAACTATTATAGATCCTATTAGACTTATTAGGCGTAACCCTAATAACCAGCTGTAGATTAACTATTAATCTGTTAGTAGATCTACTATAGATTTAGGGGTTATTTACCTAACTATTTATAGTAGAACCTATAATAATTCTCTTCTAGTTACGTATAATTAAATAATAGTATTTACCCCTATTATTTATTACTTACCTATTAATACGTATAGTTAACTATATTACCTACCTAGTAATATACTAATACTAATTAGTAGTTAATTCTTATATTAATTTTTACTACTATAGTAGTTATCTTAACTAATTCCTACTTCTATATATAAACTCTATAGATTAGTAAGGTACTAACTAAAAGAGATAAATTTTACTACCCTTATAGTAAATTATTTATACTTATTACTATATTATATAGTTAATTAGAGGCTACTAGTAGAAGTATATTATAAACTAATATAACTAAAAGGTCGCCTAAGATATATAGCTATCTTATAAATAAACCCCTAATTTTGTTATACTATTAAGAAATTACTACTTAACTATAAAAAACACCTTACTTTATATACTAATAGCTAAGAAATACTATATAGATACTATATAAAGAAGGCTTATCTTAATAAGTAATAAGTATTACGTAAAGGCTTACCTTAATAAGTAATAATTTTTTACTATAAGTCTAAGGTAAAGTTATAAATTAATATAAAAGTACTATAAATACCCTATAAATCCTTACTACCTATACTACTAGTAGTAAATCCTCTAACATATAGATACGCCTTCTAGCCTACTAGAAGAAACGTACGTATTTAAGGGGTAGTTAGGCTAATAGAGGGTAGTAATAATAACGCTAGAAGAAGAAGTTAATATAGTCTACTAATCTACTAAGGAGGCTAAAGAAATACTATAAAAGGGCTAATATAAAGAGGAGGGAATATACGTAATATAATAAGGGGATATATAGGAGGCTAAGGATACTATATACTATAAACCTATACCCTATTCTATAGGCGTATATAAAGTATATTAACCTATAGCTATAGGGTATTATTAATATTAAGAAGATACCTAGTAGTATTAAGTAAAAACATAAAGCCTATACGCTAGATACTACTATTATCTACTTTATAATAAAAGCCTAATATAAGGATTTTATAGCTAATTAACTATAGTAATAAGCCTATAATTATCTCTATAAATAAAAGGTTAAAGACTATAATAGTATTAATAAGGAAGTCCTCCTTAGATTCTATAACTTCCTAATTAATAATAGCGTCTAGGTTAAATTAAACTAGTAGTAGGTTACTTCTTATATATATAAGGTATTAGAGGCTAATAAGATATATATCTAGACTAAGGAAGAGATTAATAAAGTAGCTAGAACTAACCTAAGGTTTAAAGTAAGGACTATAAACCCTAGATTTATTAATAGGTTACTAGGTTATAGGATCTACCTATTACTAGGGGTAAAGTAACTACTATTAACTAACCTTAAATCTATAGCTAAGCCTAAGATATATAAATAGCATAAAAATACCTAGTTTTAATAGGCTTCTTCCTATTATAACCTATTATTTAAGTTACTACTACTATTAAGTAAAAGTTCCGCCTAAGTAAGCCTAACCCTAAAAATAGTTATAGTTAAGAGATTATAAGACTATAAATCTACTATACTAACTACTTAATTTAATAGTAGAATAGTACTAAGTAATAGCCTAACTTTATAATAATTAACTAATCTTATTAAGCTTTATTCTAATAACCCTATATTAAAGTATATAGGTAGTTAATATAAGATAATTAATTTAAAGCTTCCTACCTTTTATAAGCTTTATAACTATATTAGAATCTATACTAGTAGATATAGGGCTATAGTAATAATAATATTAAGTAGTAACGCCTAAGAGTATTACTCTATTAATCTCTATAGATTTACTAGTAATTTTAATATACTAATAGTAAATATTAAATTAGAATTTAAAGGTAATAAGGTCTATAGTACTAGAATTATAGAGTTATGCTATATTACCTTTAAATCTATTACGTATAACTACCTAGGGAAGAGTAAATATAAAATCCTTAATCTACTTATTAAGAGGGTTACCTAGCTAGTACGTACTATAACTTATAATAGTATACTAAAAGATAAGGAATACTATAATACCCTTATTAACTATTATAAAGGATTACCTAAGTATACTATAGTATTACTTAGCCTACCTATAACATATAACATACTCTATATATAATTACATAATAGTATAGCTAATACTATACTTTTTTATAAACTATAGGCCTAATACTATACTAAAGAGTACCTTGGTAATAATAAGTAATACTAGGTTAACTATAAGTATAATAGTAATTACAGCTATTACTTATAACTAAAAATAAACCTACTATATAGAGACCTAAGAAGTAGGGGTAACTTTATAGTAAAGAGGTGCTTTATCTATAAGAAACCTAGATACTAATTAACTAAGTATACTAAAGAAGAGTATAAATCTTTCTTCTAGTAGTATAAAAGTATATACTTAATAGATATTTTACTATTAACATTTAATTACTTTCTACTTAACTATAAGGGGATAGAAAGTACTATTAACTTTAAAAGAGCTAAAGATAAATATAAGCTAGATAATAGTAATAGCCCCTTTAATAGTAATACCTTCTTTATATCTATAGCCTTTTATAGTAAAGATAGTATTAACAGCTAGAAGGTATTTACCTAACTACATAACTAGGCTATACTCTACGTAATTATAAAGGATAATCTATATAAAGAGGAGACTACTAAGGAGAAACCTACTACTAATAAGGTATTTACCTTTAATAACTATTACTCTACTATAACTTTCTAGGGTATTATACTAAATATAAGGGTAGTAAGAGTTTCTATAGTTAGTTAGTAGTAATATACTATATTAAAAAGGCATCTTAACTATAAGCTTCTACTAGATATATTACGTACTAGTAAAGTAATAATTTACTTTAGTAGTAGTAATTACTTTAAGTTAATAGGTACTATAGAAGTCCTTATGCCTATAGGGAATCTTACCTTCTATATAATAGACTCTAATACCTTATTCCTCTTTTACTTAAAGGATATAGATTACTATAGAGTGAAATTTAATAATATTACTAATATGCTAGTAAAGGGTAATATAATTATACTTATTATATAGAAATAGGGCTACATATAGATACTACTAGAGTAACCTAAGCATACTATTACCTAATACTACCTAACTAATAGTAAATTATAGTAAATATACTACTAATTTAGCTACCCCTTAGTTTAGCGCCTTTATAAGGTGCTCTAATATACTAGCTATAAGATAGTAATCTCTAATATTAAGGAGATTAATAAGTTCTATTATAGCTACTAGTTAAATTTAAAGGTGCTAGGAAGGTTTAAATTCACCCTTTATAATAATTATAAGTTTAACTATAAGATTATTATAGATATTATATATCTTAATAGTAATAAGCTAGTTTTATATATTATAGATATAGTAACTACCTTTAACGCTAAAAGATTCCTTTAAGCTATTACTATAGAATATATATAGGAAGTACTATAAATATACTAAATTAACGTATATCTTAGCCTATTAGATTAGATTATTACTAATATAGGCCTTAATTTCTATATAGCTAAGTTTAAGCGTACTACCTATATACTATCTATTAACATTAAGGAGATACCTATTAAGGCCTATAATAGCGTTAGAAAGGTTAAATGTTATTATATAGTACTCTACTATATATATAAGATATTTTATATAGAGATAGATATAAAACCTAAAGTTATACTCTAAATAGTAGTAAAAATAGTAAATAATACTACTAGCCTAAATAGCCTTATACTAACCCTATTAATCTTTAGGGTATACCTATAAATTAATAATAATTTACTACTAGTACTATTAACTATTAAATAAGTAGAGATAATATAAAAGGCTATAAAGGAAATATAGTAAATTTATACTAAGAGATAGGTAAATAACATACTAGTAATATATAATAGCCTAGATACTATAGCTACTACTATACTACCTCTTTAATCTCTTATCTATATATAGTAAGAAAAGAATAGCTAGTAGGGCCTATTTTAGTTACTCTCTAATAATAGTACTACTTATATAGTTAAATTATTATAAGGCCTATAGAACTTTTATATTACTATAATAAAGCCCTACTACTAATATAGGGAGGATCCTAATAATACTACGTAAGTATAAGATACTAGTACTACTACCCTACCCTCTAAGCTTCTTAATAGGTAAGGAGGTAAAATACGTAAAGGTATTATAGTTACTATAGAATAGCTATAGTAATAGTACTATAGCTACCTATAAAAGAACCTAATAGAGATATTTACTACTAAGACTAATCTATTAATAGCTAATTACTTTATAGTAAAAGAGGATACTAACTATATACTTACTATTAAACTCTATAAGAAAGGCGTAATAACTACGCCTAGTAAACTATTTAAGTAGTCTAACTACTAAGAGATTAAGGGATTAATAGCCTAGGGTATATTCTATATTATCTAGTATAATAAAAAACACTATAGGGGTATCTATATATTTAAGTTATAATTAGTATATAAAACTAAGGGCAAAAATAAGATCCTATATAAGAAGTTAAGACTTATTATCTAAGGGTATACTAATAATAGGAAGGCTGTAATACTTACCTAGTTACTAACTATCTAGTAAATAGCCTAATAATTAATCCTTACTATTACCCTATTATTATTACTTAAGAACTACCTTTTATAGCTATATAATATAACATAAGTATATATATAATTAGTAACCCTACTTAACTATATAATTGTTATAAGACTACCTATTAAGATCTAACACCTTTATAATACTAATATAATAATAGAGGTTAAGTAACTATTATATAGTATACTAAAAGCATATAGGGTATAGTTTAGGACTTAGGTCGTAGCGGAGCTATGCGAAAGGACATAATAACACTACACTACTCTAAGCAACTTAGGTTCTATATCTAATCTAATATAAGGGAGATATAATCTATTTAGAGCTTTTAAGGTCTAAATAGATATATTACCCCCTAATTAGACATAGCAAAGATCTCTTTATTACCTAAGTTACTATACTAAACTATATTAATAAGGGTATAAGGCTCTAGTTTAAAGTATTATTTTTAAAAGATAAATAAGTATATAAAGAAGTACTTATTTTTCTCTAATCTAGGGTATACTATATCTATCTAATTATACTCTCTTAATAGATACTTAAGTAAGCATCTATAACTTATAAAGGCTCTAAAGAAAATAAAAGAAAAGAAATTACTACTTATTAACTTCTAAATAGTAAATATAGTAACCCTAACCCTACTCTAATTATCCCTTAGTTCTTTTTATAATCCTCTAATTATAAAAGAACTACTAAGTATATACCTATTTAGACCTTATCTTAATTATACCTACGCCTATTAATTACCCTCTTTATCTTTATTATCCTTAGCATCTCTATTATTAGCCTTATCCTATTCTTCTCCTACATTCTATTATTTCTATCCTTCCTATCCCTTAGCCTAACCTAGTAGGAACTAAGGTATATATACTTAGGTAGTAAACACTACTTTAGTAATAAGGTTATTAAAATAATCTACCTACTTATAATATCTATACTCTAGAATACCCTTCTTTTAATTATAGTATGTGTTCCTATACTACTTTAGAATATCCTTATGGCGTTAGGTATATTATATATAATTAGCTTCTTAAGCTTCTTAAGCATGCTATTTAGACAATAGGAGAGAGTCCTAAACCTTTATCTAGCCTTCTTATACGCCTAGTATAGGTAGTTTAGGTAAAGTATATTTATCTACTTCAACACGTCTAATCTTCTTTAGGCTTTAGTGTTGTAATAGTGTATCTCTAGGAATCAAAAGTCCAGACAGTAAGTAAGAGAGCTTAGAGCTTAGCATAGCAGGAGCTTTAGTAGGAGGGCTAGGTTGTATAATATAGTCCTCTTAGGCAAGGAGTTGTTTCTGTCTTCTGTTTAGAGGTGTTTAGGGCGGTAACGTAGTATCTATATTTTCCCTTAGCTAAGTAACCTCTAATTATAACCATAACATTATAATATTATTCTTATAGTCTAAGGAGGAGGGCTTATCTTAATACCTATATTTTAGAAGGTTAAGTAGTTAGGGGGTAGAGAGGCAGTCCTCTAAATACTATATAGGGGTGTAATTAGAGTTTTTAGGGTTTATTAGATTATAGATTATACTTATAGGGGACTAGCTTTACTTTTTCTAGCTTTACTTAAGTTAGTTATATTAGTAGTAAGCTTCCTCTAATATTCCTTTAGGAACTAGTCTTATAGCCCTATATTAGTATCTACTAGAAATATAGAACTTAGCGCTAATCTACCTAATCTACTAATATTAGACTTTTTTGCTATAGTCTAGGTTTTAAGACTCCTCAATATCCTACTTATTTATACTAGTTAGGTATAGAGATCTAAACCTAAGTACTAATCTAAACTACTTAGTAACATAAAGTCTATACTCCTAACTACTAGTCTACTAAACTATATCTACTATATATATACTAGTATTAATTAGCTAAGTAATATATATTAGTATATTAAGCTTATAGTAAAACTTCCTTAAAGCTCTAATATTATTAATAAAGAGAGCCTCTAAATAACTACTAGACTATATAGGATTATACTAGTATACTATACTATCCCTCTAATCTATAATTATACTTATAAAGTATCTATACTAAGCTAAGAATAAGGGGAAAACAACTAAATTAGCCTCTCTTTATATTATATTATAGATTTCCTAAGTTAGTATTACTAACTTAGGCTCTTAGTTATTATCTAAATAGCTTTCCTAGTATAAGGGGATAATAATAATCTATCTTTTTACTTTTAGACCTTAAGCTATAATAACTATTATAGCTATAATTTTATCCTTAGTAATCTACTACTTAGATTATATATATCCTTATAGGTTATAATAGTTACTAAGTACTATTTAGGCCTATCTATATTCTATATCTTCCTATTATCTATATTTATTTAGTCCTTAGAATACTAAATTAAATTAGCTTAAGAACTAATTAGTATCTTCCTATATAAGCTAATTAGGGAACTAAGTATTAGAAGGTATTAGGAATAGTTCTTATATTAAGATCTAAGTAGGGTATGCTACTATCTTACTAGTAAAGTAAATATAAGCTTTTAGGTTATAGAACTAAGACTCTTAAGGCTTAAGTTCTTTAGTAGGAGGTGTATGTCTAAATAAGATAATTTAGTTCTTATCCTAGGTACTATAGTAGAATTAGCTGTTATTCTAGAGGTCTTAGTAGGTATAGACGTCCTAGATTTATAGACAGCCTATTACATAAGTAAGAGGGGAAGGAGCTAATAGGGATACTATTATTATCTATTTAGAGGCGTTATTAATATATATATTCTAAAGAGAAAAGATATAATAAAGAAAGAGGTACTACTAGATCTAGATAAGGAACTTAATATATGTTTTTATTATTATTAGTAGAGGGAAGGGAATAGTTAAGGAGGGGGGGGTAAAAGAAGGCCTTTAAATAGGTTTCTAAGAGAAGGGGTTATAAATTATAGCTTAGTAGCTATAGTAGGAGTATCTAATCTAAGGAAGGAAGGAGTAGATATAGTAGAAGAGAATAGTAAGATATTTATAGGGTAAAGGAGAGGGGTAGAAGGTTAAAAAAAGGTAAATAAAGGTAAGGGTTAAATAAGGTTAAGTTAAAAGGTAAATAAAGTCTAAAGTTTTAAGAGGCTTCCTCCCTTAGTTACTTTTAGAAGGAGTAGCCCTTATTACTTAAAGGAAAGTCCTAAGGGTAAGAGGGTAAAGGCATCTAGAGTATTTATTTAGAGCCCTAGTAACTTTAACTTATAGGTAAATTATAGTAGAGGTTATTAATAATTTATAGTAGTAATAAAGTTAAAGGGTGTATTAAAGCCTTACCTCTAAATAGTAAATACCCTTTAGCTAGTTTACTCCTTCTATTTCTAAATTACTACTCTTCTATTATAGTAACTATTTAGACCCTCTTCTTATTACTATAAAAGTAACTATCTTTTCTACCCCTTAGGGTTTTCTTCTTTTTCTCTTTCTTACCTACCTATATTAGAAACTAATATTATTACTACCCTTACTTTTTTAGACCTATACTCTTAACTTTTTATTATTTCTTTTTTTAACCTTTTAGAATATCTTCCTCTATTAATAAGTACTAGCTTAATAACTACCTATAGTAACCTATTAATCCCTAGTTTCTTTTAATACCTCCTCCTTTAAAGAAGGAGGCTAAGGCTTTTAGAAGTACTAAGTTATACTTAGTAATACCTACCTATCTTAATATAAGTTTCCCTAATAATATCTTTAAGGTCCTTCTTTCTCTAACATAAGGTCTAAATAGTTCCTTAAGACTACTATATAGGTTAATCTTTTATCCCCCTTTAGCTAACTATACTCTAAATTCTAAATTTATAACCCTTACCCTAATTAATCCCTTAAGGAAGCTATTATAGTCTTCTAGTAGGTACTCCCTAACGCTACTATTATTTAGGGTGTTCTTAATACTTTTAGAAATAATAGTTATAAGTTCTAGTAAGCTATCTATATTAGTAAGGAGGCTAGATCCTACTTTAGGTCCTTCTCCTAGCACCTTATATAACACGCCTTAGCTATAAATTCCCTACTAATATAAACATTTAGTATATAAAACCTAGTTCTATATAATTACTATACTTAGAACTTTTAAAAGTTTATTAGCATAAAGCCTAGTTAGGTATAGAGTATAATACCTTATTATAACTATGTTTCTTTACCTTAGTTATTTTATAACTACTATAGAAACTATATATTCTTAGAGGCTAAAAATAAGAAGTACGACTTTTAGGAGAACAAGGGTTATTAGGGTTATACTAATCTATCTAGCAGCCCTAATTAGTACTCCCTTACTAATCTAGCTTATTATTAATATCTAAGTAGTAGGGGACTACTATTACTAGTGCCTCTAAATAATCTATTATCTAGGGCTATAAACTATTTCTATCTTTATAACTTCTAAGATTATACTAATACTCTAATTACTATACCTAGCTTATCTAAATAGACTAGTAGTACTATATCTATTCTAGAGACATCTAGCTAGTTAGATATTAAGCACTAAAAGATAAGAAGTATAGTTATACCCTTTAGGAATAAGGTTTTAGTTCCTCCTTTAACTATTAAGACCTCTAAATAGCTATTAAATATATCTAGAGCTTTATTAGTTACTACCTAATCTACTATATAAGGTGCCCCTCTATAGTCCTTAGTAAGGTTGTCAAGCTGGTATGGTTTTAGTAATAAGGAGGTAGGTAAAGATAGTAGTAGTACTAGTTTCTAGTAGTAATTAGTAGTTCTTTAATAGTATTATATAATTAGTTAGTTTATAGCGGTTTAGGATCCTCTAATCTAAGTCATCTTCTTTCTTTATAATATAATTTCCTTATATATTTTTAGCTCCCTATCCTTTATCCCCTATATTATTCTTCTATAAAGAATAATATATATATTAAAGGAGGTAAAAATATAAGTTTACTAAAATTTAGATAAAAGGGAATTTTAATAATAAGCATTCTAAATAAGGATAAAGGAAATTAAAATAAGATTAGAGGGGTAGTATAAGCTAGCTAATAGAAGAAGTCCTTAATATCTACTAGGATATTACCTTAAATAGTACCTTTATCTACTAGGTAAAAGATACTATTAGCACCTATATAGTACTTCTTTAGCCTATTAGCCCTATATGTTACCCCTATAATAAGTTCCCCTATAAGAGTTTTTAGGATATATAATAGGCTAATTAGGGAAACTAAGTAGACTCTAAATAGTCCCTTCTAATAGTAATTAGTCTTTCTAGCTACTAACATATCTATCTAGTAAGGAGTATTAAAGATAAGGACTAAATCTCCTACCTATAGCTTCTCTAATTAGTGCTTTACCACATGTTTCTTATTATATTGTTCTATAACCTTCTAGTAATACTTTATAACTATCTTAGCTACTCTCTATCTGTCTTCTATAAGCTATTAAAAAGCTTTAATCTAAAGCTAGAGTTCCTCTTCTACTATTTAGACCTTCTCCTACTCTAGGACACGCTATATTATAAGTTTCTCTTTAATTAGTATAACTATGTTATACCCTATAATAATATAGAAGGGTGTTATACTATAGCTTAGGTAGATAGTAGTATAATTAGTAAATAGGATAGTAGGTAGGATATATCTAATATCTTTCTTTCCCTAATCTAACTATATTTATAAGGTGTATACTATTATCTAATAACCTTTCTTAAGAATACTATTCACCCTTAGGTTATAAGTAGAGGTAACCTTCCTATATCCCCTAATCCTCTTATTTAGAGCTTTAATATAACCTCTATTTTCTTATCCTCTATCTATAATTAGAGTCCTATAGACCCTATAATAACAAATAACATCTTCCTATAGGAACTTTATAATATTAGCTAAAGTTATATTATAAAAGATTTACGCCTTAGGCTATCTAGATAGGTTATATTAGGCCTCTATAACCTTCTATTTCCTAACATATTAGATATCTAGGTAGACATACTAAAATAGCTAGGTGTAAGGTATAGTTAAGATATAAGGGTTACCTATGCAAGCTAATTAAGCCCTTTAATAAGCATTACAGCCCTAAACCATAGTCTTAACGTCTATATACATCCCAGGCTAGAAGTATTTATCCTAGAGGTAGAAATAGGTTGCCTTATATCCCTAATATCTAGTCTTATTATATGCTATACTAATTAGAGCTTACTACTAGGACAGGCTATTAATAACCTAAAGAGGGTTAGGAGTTCTATAAGTACCTCTTTTAAAGAAGATCCTATCCCTTATAATAAAGCATAGTGCTATTTTCTTAAACTAAAGGAACTTAGGCATTAGGATCCCTAGTAGGTACTTAAGTATAAGGAGAAAGTAAGTAATTTACTTTAAGTATGTTAACTATTCTTCTATAGAATTTAGTAGATCTAATAGAATATCTAGAAGCTAATTAGAATCTCTAGGTTTAGGGTCTTAATCTAAATAGCTATATGCTTTAAGGAAAAAGTTTTACACTACTATTATTTAGAAAAGCTTAGTATTAATAAAGTCTTTAATATCTTCTTTATCTTCTACTTCCTTTTAATTAAATAGTCCTAGAGGTTTTCTTAAAAGACTATTAGCTATAGAATTCTTCTTACCTAAAATATACTTAATCTTAAAGTTAAAGAGTCTAATCTAAGTTAGCTAATAAGTTATTATTACTAAAGGGATATTATTTACTATACTATTAATCTAGGCTACTAAAACCTTTATATCTATCTCTAAGAGGAAATAGACTCTAAAGAGGTAGTTATAGAGGCGTTTTAGACTTATAAGAACTACTTACACCTTAAGCTTCCCTATATTATACTTAAGCTCTAGTCTATACTAGATACTACTTTTATATCTTATAACTATAAGTTTACTATTAACAATCTAACTAAGGGTATACCCCTATCCTTCTCTACTTATGTCTATAGTAAGGATAATCTAACTAGTATTAGGCCTAAAGTTAAGGATAATTAGAACTAGGCTTAAAGTTAGATTAGACTTAAGGGTATTTATTACTAGCTTCTAATCTAAGCCCTAGGAGAATTTCTTAGTTTTTTATAGGAGACACATAAGCAGGAGGGCCACCTTAGTAAAATAGGGAACCTAGGACTTATAGAATATAATAATACCTAAGAATAATTAGATGTCCCTAACATCTCTATAGAGTTCCTATTCTAAAATCTTTAGAACTTTAGCTTAATCTAGGCGTCTTCCTAACGTCCTATAGAGATACCTAGTAATTACTACTAATTCCTAGTACTATTATAACTTTCCTCCTAAGATTATATATCCTAAGAGCTCTATATTTATAAGAGTCTAATTAATATTATAGAGGTATTTATATATAAATCAATAAATACCTAGGTATCCTAGAATTAGTTTATTATTATAGTATAAGTAAGGGCCCTTAACACCTATATTATCTATAAAAGCCCTATAATAATCTAGAATTAGATTATAAAGGATTTAGGTAATAATATAGTAGAATTAAGTAATAGAGTTAGTAGCACCCTAGGGTAGGTAGTAGTATCTAAATAGACCTAATAGTATTACAAATATTATAAGATTACAGCTTTTCTTATCTAGAAGAATCTAATTATACCCTAAGAAGAAGTCTAGTAGCAAGACAAGCTAGTCTATAGTAAAATCTTTAGAGAACTTATCTACCCCTAGAGGTAACTATATATTATAAAGAGTAACCCTATTATATCTTATTACTAAATTAATAAGTTATAGGTTACTATCTTTCTTTAGAACTAGAAACTAAGGGTTTCTATATACGCTATAGCCTTCTTTAATAATACCTCTAATTACCTATTTATAGAGGACTTCTATAGCCTTAGGAACTAAGGCCTTAGGGATAGGGATCCCTTTTGCTTGCTATGCTTTATAGGGGATAGTCTTAATAACCTAGGGTAGTATAACTATTAGGTTAAGTATCCTATATTCTTTAAACTCCTAGGCTAATACAGCCTTATAGTTAACTAGGATTTACTCTAGTAGCTTAAGCTCTTCTAGCTAGAGGTAGAGATACTAATTAGTAATCTATTTTAGCCTTTCTAGCGTAAGTTAGGAGCGCTCTTTAATATTAGAAAATTTTAGTATGATTAGATCCCTATACGGCCTAGTAGACGTAGTAAACTTTTCTCTAAGGGCTTTAATCTTCTTAACCTTTTAGTATAGGTTACTATTTAGAATAGACCTATTAGAGGGGTAGTTATCTATAGGGTGGATTTTTACTCCCTTTCTTTTATATATTATAAAGACTTTAGTAGTAGTAGTCTTCTTTATAGTATATATAATCCTTTCCTTAGTTTGTTTTACTTATATAACTATAGTCTAAATTCTTTTCTAGAACTTCTAAGTCTCTAATTACCTTTATTACCTAGGTAGTATAGTCTTAGCTAATAGTAGTTTAGATACTATTTTTATATAGGAGTATCCCCCTATTATAGTTACTATCTAAGTAATTATAGCTACATAAGGTCTTATAAGATCTTCTGCTATATAGGTTATTAAGACCTCTACTTCTTAGTTATTTAGAGTTACTAGGACTATATCTCTATCCTTATAGTCTAGGTCTAGGTAGTATTAAGGGCTAGTAGTAGTCCTAGGGTAGCTACTAGCACTTAGTTTTTTAACTCTTTATCCCTAGAGATTATCTATATATAGCCCTCTAGGTTAGGTAGTATATAGTTAAGCTTAGCTTTTATATTCCTCTAAATAACTCTAATAGGGATCTATATAAGAGTATTACTTATAGTAAAATTTATGCTAATTAGTCCTCTAGACTAACCTAAAGTTATCTAGCTATCTATAATAAACAGAAGGCCTAGTAATAATAGTTCTAAAATATAATCTTTATTAGTAATAAAGAAGCATAATTAGACCTTATACTTATTAATATAGACATCTATATAATAGAACCCCTTAAAGTATAAATCCGCCTAATTAGTCTTATAGGTCTTTATTATAAGCGTCGTATAGGTAAAGGGGATATTAGCTCTCTTAATATATGATCTTATTAGGATATTAACCTATACTCCTATATCTAGAATACTACTAATTATTAGGGTAGTAATTTCTCTATTAGGCTATGTTATCTTTACTTTAAGCTAAAGGTAAGCCTTTAATATAACTACCTCTAGTAGCTCTAAAGGGGGCATAATATAGGCTACTCTTACTATCCTAGCTACTAGGGGTTTTCCTACTTTAATAGCTTAGTTATATTCTCTAATTAGATCCTTAATATCTAACTTTTAACTAGGCTTAGAGTAAGAATAACAAGGGGTTATTCAGAATAGTCACAAGGAAAGTAGAGAAGATAGATAAAGGTAGATAGAAAAGGTATATCAATATATTAACCATATAGAAGTCTATAGTAGAAAAGACTGTCTAAGTAGAGGAATAACTCTTAGTTATATAGGAAGTCCTTTAGATACATATAGTATCTAAGCGTATGTCTAAGCGCCGAGAGGTGCTTAGTATGTGTCTTGTATATGCCCGTATATGCCCGTATATGTATGTAGGTAGGTATAAGCGTAGGTATAAGCGCCGACATATGTAATGCTTAGAGGTATATACGTTTACATATAGTAGTCTGTAGTAGTTTGCATTAGTTTGCATTAGTATAGTTATATATAGAAGTATATACTTCTATAGTTCATTTTTCAAGAGGAATCTAGAAAAATTACTTATATAATTATAGGACTTTTAGTTATAGAGTTATATAGAGATTTATATACCTAAGAATTAAAGAATATTACTTCTTAATTCTTAGTTTCCTCCTTAAGTTATATCTAAGTTATAGATAAAACTTACTTATTATTATATAAAAACTTATAAAAAACCTTATATAAGGAAAAAGTAAGAAAGTTATAGTTATAATTATAGTTAAAACTTATTAAAAACCTAATTATATAAAAATAGGAAAAAAAAATAAGAAAATAGGGGAAACCTAATATTTAAGCTATACTACTTTCTTTTTAGAGAGTATTTCTTTATTATCTATAGTTTCTTTAGGTAAAAACCCCTTTATATTAAGATTTATAGTCTCTATAAAGTATTTAAATACTTCTTTATTAACAGACTTAGTAAATATATCTACTATATTATTCTTTATATATATATAATATAAAGAGACTTAGTTATTATTTACAGCTTGTCTAGAAAAGTAATATTTTATATCTATATGTTTAGATTTCTTATGAAGCTCTAGATTTTCTGTTATACGTTGTGCTGCCTTGTTATCTATTAGAATAATAGGCTTATTTAACGTTATATTTAATCCTAAGTTGTTATATATATAGGAAAAAGAGTTATATAAATATATAGATTCCTTTATAGCTTCGCATAAAGCCATATATTTAGCTTCACAAGTAGATAAAGCAATAGTCTTCTGTTTTATACTATTCTAACTTATAACATTATAGTACCCTAAGGTAGTTATATATCTAGTAGTAGACATTCTATCGTCTAGGTCTCCAGCCTAATTAGAGTCAGAAAACGCTATTATCTGTAAATCTATATTATAGTTATATATTAATCCTAAATTAGGATACTTATTAAGATATCCCTATATTCTATTAAGGGCTATAAAATGCTCTTTAGAGGGGTTACTTATATATCTAGTACATATATTAACTAGATATGTTATATCTGGTCTTCTTTTAAGACTAGTAAAGAGGAGAGATCCTATCTCTTGTTGGTATTATGTTATTTCTTCTTTTGTTGCTTACCCTAGATTTTTCCTTAACTTAATAGTAGGATCTATAGGCGTATTATAAGGATAAATATCCTTTATACTTTTCTAGTATATTATTTATATATTTAGTTTAGTGGATATATAAGACCTTATCCTTTTTATTTATATATATTTTGTTCCCTAAAAACGTATGTGGAATTCCTAAGTCCTGTATTTGTAAATCCTTGTTTATATTATTATAGAAATATTCTATATCTTTATCTGTAGGAGCTACTATTATAATATCGTCTACGTGACAGGCTATTATAGCTCTTATATTATTATTATTAGCTATAAAGATTCCCTTATTATAAGGAGATTCTTTAAAGCCTAATTTATATAGTATAGATCTTAACTACTTATACTAGAGTCTAGGGCTCTGTTTTAGACTATATAGGGCCTTATTTAGCTTATAATATACAGCTTTTTTATTTATATTATTAGTATATTCTAGGGTATTTGTTTTATAGTTATAAGAGAAACCTATAGGTAGTTATACCCATATCTCTTTATCTATATCAGCATAGCAAAAAGCATTAGAGATATCAAATTGCCTAAAAGACCAGCCTAATTTTATTCCTATAATAAATATAGCTCTATAGTTTTCAGGTTTACAGGTAGTACTAAAGGTTTCTAGATAATTAATACCTATATATTAATTAAATCCTTATACTACCCACCTTGCTTTATATTTTAACGGGTTATCATTTATATCCATCTTTAATTTATATACCCATCTTCCTCCTAAGGGTTTAATACCTATAGGTAAAGGAAGTATTATCTAAGTATTTATATTATATAAGTTATTAACCTCTATAACCATTACTTAAATCCATTCTTTCTTAAACACAGAAAGTATAGCCTTTTTATAGGTAGTAGGGTCTTTATTAGTTATTATAGTAAGGATATATATAGCTTTATTAAACCTATTTATCTTATTATTATAATTATTTATAGTGGAAAGTATTAGTTTAATTATAGGGTAGTCTTCTATAGTATATAAAGCGCTTTCTTGGTCTGCTACCTATTTATAGTCTTTAAGCTTATTATTATCCTGCTTAGGAATTCCTACTATTATCTTAGATTTATTTATATTATTTATATTATTATTATTATTATTATTATTTATCGGCTTTATGTTTATACCTCTAAGATTTAAGTCTTCCCTTCTACTTTTATAGTCACATAGGGTTATATTATTACTACTATTATTATAATAAGTTATATTATTATTATTTATATTATTAATAGTAGGAGGTATAAACTGATTTTCTAGAATAACTATATCTCTAGTCCAAAAGGAAGTTTTCTTTTGAAAATCATAAATTTTATATATATTATTCTTATAGTTAAGTACTATAGCTTTTATTACTCTATTATCTAACTTTTTTATCTTAGGATCCTTATTTTTATAATAGCATATAGATCTAAAGGTTGTTATATTATCTAAGTTAGGTTTTATATTATTTGCTATCTTATAAGGGGTCTTATAGTTAAGAGCTTTATGAGGAGTTATATTATATAAATCTACTATAGTTAAAGCAGCCTCACCCTATAAATATAAAGGCAAATTTACCTATAAAAGCATAGCTCTAACTTTATTAGTTATAGTTCTTATTACTCTTTCTATTATACCGTTAGGTTTGTAAGTATAAGGAACTTTTATATTATGATTTATTCCCTTAATAATATATGTATAATTTATAGTATTATTATTAAATTCTAGACTACTATCTGTGTTAAAGTCTTTTATCTTATTTTTATTTATATTATTCTTATTTATATACTCTAGAATAGTAGAATTTACTTCTTCTGCTTCTTTAGTTCTTAGTAATTTTATAGATATAAGTCTAGATTTTCTTTCTAAGAAGATAATAAACTATTAATATTTATTATAAGTAGAAGGTGTTATAGGTCTATAGAGATCAGAAGAGACTTTTTCCATATAGTTATATTCTTTATTATAGTTATTAGAATTCTTATTAACTTTAGTAGTAAAGTTTGCCTTTATATAGGTACTACAGGTATAGTCTTCTTCTATTATATTATTAGTTATATTTGTATTATCTTTAAGTTGCATTAGGACTTTTCTACTTACGTGTCTAAGTCTATTATGCTACTTTTTATAGTTATTTATCTCCTCATTATCCTTAACCTTCTTATATTTATACGGTTTTCTTCTTATATTTATAGTATTTATATATTCGTTATTATTATTTAGATCCTCTTTATTTAATACCTTTATAGATAGGTAATATAGGCTGTTTTTTATCTCCCCTTTACAAAGGGTTTCTTTATTTGTTATATTTATTAAAGATACCTTTGTATCCTAGAAAAGGGAGGCTATCTTTAGTCTTCTTAGTCTATTTTGACTCAGAAGATTTATACCTATCTCAGGCATATAGTAATAGTCTTTAAGGATATATATATTATTATTATTATTAGGAAAAGAGATAGCTATATCTCCTTGTAAAGAGACTTTCTTTTTTCCAGCATCTCCCTAGTTAACATACTTGTTTATAGAAGTAGTCTTTATAAATAGGGATTTATCATATATTATAGTAATAGTAGCAGTAGTATCTAGGCAGAAAGGAGTATATTTATTATTTATAGTTATATATATAGGGTTATTCCTTATATTACTACCTATTATTTTATTATTAGTTATAGGTTTTATAGAGGAGGTTATAGGACTTATATCTTTAAAATCTAAGTTAATCTCACTCTCTTCCTTATATAGAGGGTTATCTATAACTATGTTATCTTCTACAACCGTTATATATATATTTTCTGCATCAGATTTATTAGATTCTTCTAAATCTTCTTCCTCTATAATAGCTCTTTTAGCTATTAAGGCCTTTTAGGCCCTATAGAGTTTATTCTTCTTTATATTAGTCCTTTGTTGCCTTAGGACTTCTTCCTTATCCTTATTTTTCCAGCCTTTAGGGGCTTTATTTAGATGTAGGAAGTTGTAGTCTTTAACCATATGGTTTTTTAACTTACAATATGTATAGTAAACACCCTTTGTCTTTTTCTAAGGCTTTTTAGTTCCTTTTCTAAAGGTAGAAGTATATAATACTATAGAGGATCCTTTTCTTTTTGCTTTGTCTATTAGATTTACAAAAAGGGATTCTATAGTATAAGAATCCGCATCCTTTCTAAGGGCTTAAGTTACGTTAGTTATAAAGCCTTTATAACTACTATCCAGACTATTTAATACCTAAGCTATAATAACTTGTTTTAGTAAAGCTATATCTTTAGAAGATAGGTTGTCTATAAGCTCTTTTACCTTATTAAGGTATTCCTCTATAGATCTAAAAGAGTCTAATAAAGTATTAAAGAACTCCTTATAGGTAAGATATTTATTAGTAAATCCTATAGGTTTATATAGATCCTTTAGTTTCTTCTAAGCTTTAAAGCCTGTTTTAGAGTCTTTTATAACCCTTAAAGGGGAATCCTCACAAAATAGCTTAATATAAGCTAATACTTTATTATTACTCTTCTATTGAGAAGGTATAGTTAGAGGTATTTCTAAACTAGAGTTAATATCTTTACTAATAAGTAAAGCCTTAAATCTAGTTACCTAAACATTATAGTTAAGGCTACTAGATAGGTAGGGTATAGTTATAGATTTTTCTATAGTATTAATTTGTTTTAGTATTAGTTAAAAAGGAGGTATAGGAGGGTTTTTATTAACTTTAGTTAATATAGATAAATTTGTATTGAAAAATAGATGTTTATAGGAGATTAGTTTGTTAAAATTAATTGTATACGACTTTTTGTTACGTAGAAGATTAATTTGAAGATATATATAGGCATTTAATACCCTAACCTTTACCAGCCAGACAGCAGACCAGTTAGTCTAGTAGTCTAGTTAACTACTATATTAACTTAATTAATTAACTACTAATTAAGAGGTCTTAGGTTTAATTCCAGCTTAAGGCAAAAGAAAAGATCCTTTATTAGTTAGATCTAAAATTAACCGATAAATTAGGTGTTATAGTATATATTATCTAGAGCTGTAGTAACGTTAAATATAGTAGGGTGTATAACTTACCTAGTAAGCTAATCCCTCTATTCTGTTAAATATGGATTACTAGGTATGGGGTGTAGTTACCTTAGAGTTATATTCTATAAAATTCCCTTAGCCGATGTGGTTTGTCCCCTAGTAAGGTTAAGTTTTTTATAAAAAAAAAATAATTAAAGACTTAGATATAAAGTCTTAGAGTAGAAGGTAAAGGTATAAAGTATATAAAGAGAAACCTTCTCTACTAAGCTAGGCTTATAACCAGTAAGAATAACAAGGGGTTATTTAGAATAGTCATAAGGAAAGTAGAGAAGATAGATAAAGGTAGATAGAAAAGGTATATTAATATATTAACTATATAGAAGTCTATAGTAGAAAAGACTGTCTAAGTAGAGGAATAACTCTTAGTTATATAGGAAGTCCTTTAGATATGTATAGTATCTAAGCGTATGTCTAAGCGCCGAGAGGTGCTTAGTATGTGTCTCGTATATACCTGTATATGCCTGTATATGTATGTAGGTAGGTATGAGCGTAGGTATAAGTGCCGACATATATAATGCTTAGAGGTATATGCGTTTACATATAGTAGTCTGCAGTAGTTTGTATTAGTTTATATTAGTATAGTTATATATAGAAGTATATACTTCTATAGTTCATTTTCCAAGAGGAATCTAGAAAAATTACTTATATAATTATAGGACTTTTAGTTATAGAGTTATATAGAGATTTATATACCTAAGAATTAAAGAATATTACTTCTTAATTCTTAGTCTTAGTTATAAGGTTAATTAGAGAAGATAGCACTAAGAGAAAAACCCCTTTTAGCTTAGTTACTTTATATCTATAGTCTTTTAGAGCATTTACTATAGCCTTGTTAAACTTAGGCTATATTTAGTATAGGAGTTTAGTAGGTAGAGAGACTAAGGTATTAAGTTTCTTTTCTATAAGGCGGTAAGCTTCCTAGGTGAAATCTAGCTTTTAGGGCTATTTAGAAGAAAGAGTAGGTATATCCTTTAGCTTCTTAGAGGGAGGGGTAGGAACCCTAGTGGCTATATCTTTTGGGGTTTAAGGTTACTAAAGAATAGTGTACGTAGGGGTAGTTATAGTTAGTTTAGAGGATAGAGTTAGATTATCTTAGTTAGTAATTTCTATAGTTTTAGGCTCTTTAAAAGCAACCCTTTTCTTACTTAGAATCTTAACTATAATGTTCGCCATAGGTTTTCTTAAGTTAACTATATATAAGCCCTATATATACTTCTAGGTTATAGTCTTAGGTATTTTTATAGGGTTGCCTCTAGTAACTATAAAGACATAAGAGGTATTAGACTAATTAGAAGGGGGAATAACTACTTAAAGGTACCTAATAGCTTAGGTAATAGGTTCTAACTTAGAGAATATTACTTTTAGGAAGCTAGCTTAAGTTTACTAGGGTAATCCTATTTAGTAATTAAGGATCTCCTTAGTAATCTATTTAAGAATAGGGTTATTATAGAAGTTTAAAATATAGCTAAGTAATATAGTCTAATTAGCATATCCTTAGTTATAGCTTTTATTAAGAATAGCATAGGGAATAGTAGATATTAGTAAGCTACCTATTTGTTACCTATATTTCTATAAACCTTAGACTAATAAGAGAAGCTAAGTATCTTTATCTATTATATACTACTTATATTCTTTAATCTAAGTATAAGAAGTAGAATAATAGTACTAATACTAGTCCTTTAGTCTGCTAACCTATTTATATAGGTCTAATCTACCTGTATTAACTAAGAAAACTTATACGCCTAGGTAAGGGTAGGCTAACTAGTAATAGATCTTTAGTTTAGTAAAGTCCTTAGCTAGATTAGGCTTAGTACTAAAAGGCTTTATAATCTTAATATTAATTAGGGTATATTACTATAGCTAAGGCTATTAGTTCTACCTAGTTATCTATTTAGACTATCTTAAGGTAGACCTTAAAGTTGTTATTTAAGAATTAGAGGTAAAGAAAGGAGAGTACTCTTTCTTATAGGTAATTATATTTAGTAGAGTAGACTTAAACTTAAGATAACTAGTCTGTTAAATAAAGGTATTAAGAGTAATACCTAGCTTATCTATAGCATCCTTAATAGTTTCTTACCTAAATTACTTATATATAGTCTTAATTAGAGTTTAGTCTATTATATTATAAAGCTTCTATTACTTTACTTATATAACAATATTATTAATCTTAATAAATAGGTTCTAAGTAGTAGTAAGATCCTAATTAGAGATAATAGGTCCCTTAGTTACTTTCTTAATTTGCTCTTCTTTATCTAGGAACCAATTGGCGTCTTGTCGTCTAAACTTAGTAAGAAGGTAGGCTTTTCTATTAGTCTAAAAGAGAGACCTAATAGCGTCCTTAATAGGGGTCTAATAGTCCCTACCTATAGAATAGGTAACTAGGGTGCCTATATAGTAATAAGGGACTCTAGTAATCTCGTATTAGTCCTTAAACTTCTCTAAGAACTTAATAATATTATTACCCTTAAAGACAGGAGATCTATCCTAGCTGGGTATAGGAAGCTTATAAAAGTTACAAACATTATTCTAATTAGTATATAAAACTAACTAAGTAGTAGGGGTAGCTAGGAGGTACTTTATAATAGCCTCTAGGAATCCTTCTATAGAGGGAGGGGTTATATAAGTAGTTACTAGGACTAACAGCTAAGGTATAGTAGTAGCTAAGGTTTTAGTTTTAAGTCTAATATCTTACTAAGATAGGCCTTAGGTGTTACTAGTTCTAGTTACTAAGTTACTATTATTATCTAAATTAGAAGTAATTAGTAGATCCTAGTAAACTATAAAGTTAGCCCTAAGAGACTTACGCTAATTAGCCCTGTCTTTAGGTAGAGTATTAGCTAGAGGAAGAAAGGAAGACCCTTTAGTTCTAAAAGACATATACTAGTTACTTATAGTTAGTATTAAAGTAGTATTAAGTAATTCTAGAGAGTCTATAATTCTTATAATAGTTCTATAATTATTATTTTCTAAGTATTAGTAGGTAAGACTAGCTAAAGACTATCCTATAAGCTAAATTAAAGTTACTAGGATAGTTCCTATAGTCTAAATAAAGGATTTTCTATAGGAGATAGCTCTAATTAGATTTTCTATAGAGATTATTACTAATTTTCTATATAGAATTTTCTATCCTTAGGTAATATTATATAGCTACTTATATTATAAAGCCTATTAAGGGTTATAGGCATCTTAAGTATTACCTATTACTAAAATTAATATATAGAGTAGGGGTAACCTAATTAGGTACTACTTATATCTATTAAGTAATCTTTTCTCTAAGGCGTAATCCTTATTTTATATACTAAGGACTACCTAGAAAACCTAAAGGTTATCTATTACTAAAATTATTTCGCTAAAATTATTTTACTAGTATTATTTCGCTTATATTATTACTAAATCTGAGTTTTTCTTATCTCTAAGTTTTTATTACTTACTATATTATCTATCTTAATAGTTACTCTAAAGGTGTTAGTAAAGAGAAAGGGAGGAAGAAGCTATAGGATACTTAATTAGTAGTCTATACTCTATCTATTTAGACTTATCTTTACTATTAATAACTCTATTTCTAGAAGGGGAGACTATTAAAAGCATGTAGGGTATAGTTTAGGACTTAGGTCGTAGTAGAGCTATACAAAAGGATATAATAATACTATACTACTCTAAGTAACTTAGGTTCTATATCTAATCTAACATAAGGGAGATATAATCTATTTAGAGCTTTTAAGGTCTAAATAGATATATCACCCCCTAATTAGATATAGTAAAGATCTCCCTATCGCCTAAGTTACCATACTAAACTATATTAATAAGGGTGTAAGGCTCTAGTTTAGAGTATTATTTTTAAAAGATAAATAAGTATATAAAGAAGTACTTATTTTTCTCTAATCTAGGGTATGCTATATCTATCTAATTATACTCTCTTAATAGATACTTAAGTAAGTATCTATAACTTATAAAGGCTCTAAAGAAAACAAAAGAAAAGAAATTACTACTTATTAACTTCTAAATAGTAAATATAGTAACCCTAACCCCGCTCTAATACCTAAGGCTAGAACCTACTAGTAGGTAATATATAATAACTATTATAGAAAAGCCTTCTAGATAGATACTTTAACCTTTAACCCTTACCTACTTATTTTAGTATAAAATAATAAAGATTTTATGTTAATTAGTATATAGACTAATAATACTATTAGCCTTATAGATAAATTATTTTCTAACTATAAAAATACTAAGTTAATAAAAGTAACCTTTATAGTAAAGCTAAAGTAATTCCTTAAACCTAGTAAACCTATTACCTTTAATAGTAGCATACTTTCTCTTAATAATAATAGTAATAGCTACCTCTACTAGAAGGGATAAGGTAAGTAACTATAGCCTATTAACCTTAATTTACTAGAATTACACTAGTAGTATGTTAAGTAGTACGCCTATAGTACGTATATTATATTAATCTACTAGCCTAAGGTATACTTTAACTACTCTATTACTACCTAGTACTAATTACTAGATATAAGTAATATTAAAGAGCTTAACTAATAAATTAAGTAGTAAATAAAGAACCCTAACTAAGGCCTTTATTTTTAACTACTAAACCTTATAACTATAAAGCTCTTTATCTTTATTAATAGATTATTTACTAATAATAGTAACCTTACCTTATAGCTTAGATTTATTATTATTCTTATAAATAAGTAATATAGTAAAGATAATACTACTATAAAAACCCTTAATAATACTAGTAAATTTACTATTAAAGGGAATATTATCTACTTTAGCTTAATAAAGTATAAAAGGGTTATATAGAGTATATTAGCCTCTAAGATCTATATAATAGTTGCTAGTACTAATATTACCTATGTAATAACTACTATATTAGTAATAGTTACTAACTACCTTAAATACCTATAAATCCTAATAGTTATATATACTAACTCCTACTCCCTCTATAAGTACCTTATAAAGCTTAGTACTATAAAGGAGAAACGCCTTATAATTAATATAATAGTATTATAGTAGTTATATAAGCGCTAGGAGATATATAAGATTTAATAGATCTATAGTAATAATAACCTAGTAGATAGATTTATAAAGTTATTACCTAATAAGGTACTAGAGGAGCTTATTAGTAATAGTATAGTAAGGATATAGATAAATAGATAGGTTTTATATATATAACAGATTTATTATGTAAAAAGTATGTAATACTTTTAGATCTTTATTTTTATTACGTTTTTAGGCTTTTTATAGTTAACTAGTAAAGTACTATAAATCTATAGTAAATTCCTCCTTAAGAGAAAGTTACTAGTATTATAATATTAACTATTATAGATCCTATTAGACTTATTAGGTATAACCCTAATAACTAGCTATAGATTAACTATTAATCTATTAGTATATCTACTATAGATTTAGGGGTTATTTACCTAACTATTTATAGTAGAACCTATAATAATTCTCTTTTAGTTACGTATAATTAAATAATAGTATTTACCCCTATTATTTATTACTTACCTATTAATACGTATAGTTAACTATATTACCTACCTAGTAATATACTAACACTACTATTAAGCCTTACCTAGTTAAGTACCCCTAGCTAATACTCTTATAATTCTTAAGCTTCTATCTCTTTAGAGTAACTAGTATAGGTAAGATAGATTTAAATAATAAGATACACCCTAAGAGCTTACTAATACTCTAGTAATATACTACTAGTATAGATAAGTTATAACTATTTATAGTAGAGTACCTATAGTATAATACTAAGGATTAACCGCCCTTAATAATAGGGCCTAAGTTATAAGATAACTATAAAAAAATATATAGAAGAACTTTATTAAGGGAGTGCTCTCTAGCCTCCTTAAGACTAATAGATAAGGCTAATAAGGCGTTTATTACTAAGTAGTTATAAAGCTAGCTAAGTATAAGTATATATTATAGTACTAGTATAGCTATACTAGGCTTAAAACCTATAGACCCTATATAGGTAATAATATTATATTTCTAAGAGACTATAAGAGCTATAGTTAAGGAGTACTATAAAAAGAGGTAGTATTATAAGTACCTTTTATAAGAGCTTACTAAAAAGCTAGTATAGTATCTTAGTAAGAAGGAGTATAAGAAGCCTCTAGTTTATAATTATAGGACTATTAGGGAGGAATTTATTAGTACCTAAGTAGTAGACTAGATTATTATAATAAAGGTAGTAAATAGGCTCTACCCTAGGAGTACTATTAAATAGTAAGTTAAATAGGCCCTTTTAAAGGTATCCCTAATATTATAGATATAGTAGTATAACTATAAGAGAGGCCTTACTAAGCCCTTAAAGTAGGAGGACTTCTTAGTATTTATTTACTAATAGTATGTTAACCTAAAGGCTTAGGAGAGGGACTACTAGTAAGAGCTAAAAAGGAAGTATATAGGTAATAGTTAGACCTTATTATAGTACCTTACTAAGTAGTTAGTAATATACTATAACTTAGGAATAAAGGGTATAAAGGAGTTAAAGGCTAAGGTATATTAGTACTTCTTTAGCCTCCTAGCCTTATTATAGGATAAGATAATTTACTAAAAGATACCTATCCTTTACCTAAGAGACCTAACATATAAGGCAGACTACCTATAGTTACTATATAACTACTAAGGGGTTAGTAATAACTTATAGAAGGATAGTAAGAAGCGTCTATTACCTACTAATAATTAGCTATAATAGCTAGTACTATTTTAGTAGGATTAGTAAAAGGAGATACTTAAGGACTTTAAATTATAAGAGTCCTACTATAGACTATTTAGGGGTAACTAGTATAGTAGGTAGTTACTAAAGGATTAGCTAGATAGATTTTAATATTATACCTATTTCTAGAAAGGGTATATATCTATTACATACCCTAAGAAGAAGGCTAGTAGTATAAGTAATAGTAGGCTGTTTAGTTACTAATTAGATTAAAAAGCTACTATAGTATAGTAGGTTAGGATTTACCTAAGAGTTACTAAGCTTAACTTATTAGAAAATAAGTAGGTATAGGTATTACTACCTAGACATCTACGCCTAAGAAACTAAGGGTATTAGTAGGACTTATTACTAAGGGTATAGTAATTATCCTATAAGGGGATATAGAAAAGGTTATTAGAGTAGTAATAGATATATATTTAGAGGTAGACCTTATTAGCTATAGGTTAGTATAATACCTAGGCCTAAAGCCTATAAAAGCTAAAACCTTAGTATTAAAGTTATTTACTAGTAAGACTATAAGCTAAGGGGTAGCTTACTAACTAACCTTCTTCCTAATTAACTACTAAGGTTAGCTATAAAAGATTTAGTAACTAGTTATTAAAGCTACCTATAGAGAGGACTAAGTAGATATCCTTATATTAAGATAGTCTATAGGCTAGAAAGGTATTTAGATTAATATAGCTACTAATAGGTAGTACTATAAATTAATCTTAATTACTAAGCCTAAGGTAATAGCTTATAATATTATTAAGAATAAGGAATATATATATATATTATATATCTCTTATAAAGTAGGCCTATGAAAGGAACCTCCTTAGTTAGAGGGACTTTTAGAAGAACTTTAGAGTAAGGTAGCTACCTTTAATAAAGGTTTAGTAATAGGGCCTTAAGTATATATTAAGGCTAAATACTTAATTAACCTTATACTAGGCGTAAAGCTACTATATAGTCTAATATACCTACTAAATAAGAAGTAGTTAAAAAGGCTTTACTAATATATTACTAAAAACTTAGTAAATAGTTATATTATAAAGTCTGTTAGTAAGGCTAGAGTGCCTATCCTCTTTATACTAAAAAAGGATAGTACTATATAGTTATGTATAGACTATTAAGGTCTTAATTAGGTTATAATTAAGAACTAATACCCCTTACTACTAATTAGTAAGCTATTAGATAGGCTTTATAGAGTAAAGTAGATATCTAAGGTTAATATCTATAATATATACTACTATATTAATATTAAGAAGGAAGACTACTAAAAGACTATATTTTAAACCTAATATAGCTACTTTAAGTATATAGTTATACTATTTAGACTAACTAATACTTTAGTAATATTCTAGGCGTATATTTACTAAGTACTTAGTAAACTACTAGATATATATTATATTATATATATAGACAATCTTATAATTTACTTTACTATAAGGGAGTAGTATACTAAGGATCTTAAGAAGGTCCTCTAATAGTTATAAATATTTAGGTTATTTATAAAACTCTTAAAATACTTATTCTATTAATAGAGGGTTAAGTTCTTAGGGTATATAATTACCCCTAAGGGTATTAGTATAGATAAATCTTATATATAAATAATTACTAAGTAGAAGGTACCTATATTAATAAAAGACGTCTAGATATTCTTAGGATTTTATAACTTTTATTAGAAGTTTATTCCTAGATACTTAGGTATTATAGTACTAATAATAGGGCTACTAAAGGGATATAAGGATGCCTTATACGTATTTAAATAGACTAAAGAGGCTAATAATACCTTTAATTAGCTAAAGGATATCTTCTTATTAGTAACTATCCTTATATACTAAAATCCCTAGTAAACTACCTATATAGAAATAGACGCTTTAGTTAAGGCTATTATAGCTATCCTATCTTAGCTAGTAAAAGGATAATAGTAACTAGTTACTTACTAGTTATAAAAGCTTTTAGATATAGAATAATAATAGGCTATAGGATAGTAAGAGCTATTAGCTATTATAAAGGGATTAGAGTATTAGGCTTATTACCTTTTAGGGCTGTTAGAGAAGTTTATAGTCTTAATAGACTATTAGGTACTAAAGGGAGTTATTAGTATACTAGTATAAGACCTTTATAGAAGGCTTACCTATTAGGTATATAAGTTATTAGTATTTAACTTTAACTTAGAATACTAATTAGGAAAGATAAACCATATAGATAGTCTATCTAGAAGGCTAGACTATATAGAAGGGGAAGTACTATATATAGATATCCTCCTAATATTAGTAAAAAAACTATAGCTAGTTAATAAATTACTACTAAATATATAGTAAATAATTAGTAACCTTAGGGGAATAAGTAAGACTACTAAAGTATATATCTAGGTAGTAAAGGTATTACTTTATAACCCTAGCTATAAGGTAGATAGCTCTTAGGGTAAGGAATCCTCTCCTTAGGACTAATAGTAGGCTATAAGGCGCCCTAGTTATTTAGTAATAATTATTACTATAATAACCTAAGGCTAGAAAGTAAGGGAAGATTTAGTAAATACTTAGTAGGAAGTCGCCTAGGTAACTAAGGAGCCTAATAGAGCTAGGGTTACTATACTAAAGTAGTATATCTTATATTAGGTTATAAAGGAGCTTATACCTAATAAAATAGCGTTAGTACTATACTAAATATATAAGATAGAAGAACTTATCTAAGGACTATAGGCTAAAAATAAGTTTTATCTATTATAATTAGTAAGGGTAGATAGTATAGCTAGTAAGTTAAAAATATATACTATTAATAATATAAGTACCTTATTCTTTAAGGGAAGACTAGTTATCTTATAGGTAGAATTACTAAGGACTAAGATCTTTTACTAATACTATAATAACCTTAGGGCGGGTTATATAGGAGTAATAAAGACTCTTAACCTTATCTTAAGAAAGTTCTATTAGGAAGGAATTAGTAAGGATATATAAGAGTATATTAAGGATTATAAGTACTACCTTAGTGTTATAGTCCTATAGTATAAGCTATATAAGTAGTTATAGTTACTACTATTACTATTATACCTATTCTAAGAAATCTTACTAAATTTTATTATAGGGCTATTACTAAGTACTTATAATAATAGTACTAAATATAACTATATTTTAGTTATTATATATTAGATAACTAAGTTTATAATATTTATTCTAACTAAAAAGATAGTAAATATAGTATAGATAGTAAGGATCCTATATAAAAGGGTTAAATATAGGTTTAGGATACTAGAGGGTATTATAAGTAATAGAGATAAGCTATTTACTAGCTCCTTCTAGGAAGAATTTATAAAAGAGAGGGTAATATATTACTAACTATCTACTATATACTACCTATAGACTAATAGTTAAATAGAATAAACCTATTAGATACTAAAGAGATACTTATAACTATATACTAAGGGCTTACTAAGTTATTAGGTAGTATAGTTAGATAAAGTAGAGTTTATATATAATAATAGTAAGTACTTAACTATTAGAGTATCTCTATTTATAGTACTCTATAGGTATAACCTTAGATTTATTAAGTATATACCTAGCTATAAGGTAACTATATAAGGAGTATAAGAGTATATTAAATATACTACTAAGGTTAGGAGGTAGGTAGAGTACGCCTAGGTAAAGCTTATAGAGTCCTAGGCTACCTACTATAATAAGAGGTATTAGCTAAAAGAGTTCTATTATAGAGAGGTTATTAGACTATTAATAAAAAACATAAGGTTTAAGAATAAGAAGTTAGTAATATAATTTATTAAGGTAGCTATTATAAAGAGGATTAGGTACTAGGCGTACTAAGTCTATCTACTAGAGTAGTATAAATATATATATAATATATTCTTAGTATTACTACTAGAACTATAGACTATAAGGTAATAGGTTACTAATAATATAGTAGAGCTTTTAGAGTTAGACCTTAAAGATAATATCTAAGAGGTTAAGAAAGTTATTACTTACTAAGGTAGTAGTAATAACCTTAGGTACCTAGTTAAGTAGGCTAGATAGCTAGTTAAGTATAATATATAGGAGCTACTAGACTACTTAGAGGGTACTAAAGAGGTAGTTAAGAAGTATAAGAGATAAAGGAAGTAAGTTTATAAGAAGTAAGATAAGTAGAGTACTATTAGTAACTATTTACTAAATATAAGTCTATTATAAGACTACCTAAAACCTTTTTTCTTTTCTTATAAGGGGTATAGGTAGTATGCCACACCTAATAATAGACTATTTAACTAATAGACTAAAAGATTAACTAGTTCTAGTACTTAGTACTAGCACTACACCACACATACCCTTATAAGGCCTACTAACTAGTTACTAACTAATTACATCCTTATAATTACCCCCCTTCTAATATAATACATCCTAAGTTATAACTCTAAGGCCTATATATACTAGCGCTAGTAACTATACGCTAGAGCATAAGGTTATGTTAACCCTAAAGGCCCTAGACAGCCTAGCACCTAGCGACAGCTAGGAATCCCCTGGCTGGCGCTAGGATTACCTCCCTATACCTAGTCCCTCTAAGCCTAACGTAAGCTACCCCTCTTTACTACCTAGCTAGCTAATTACTTCTACCACACTAAGGCCGATCGGTCGCCAATTGGGTTATAACCCCTAGCCCCCTTAGGCCTACACTTAAAGAGATAGTCGCAGGCGGGATTTAAACCTAACCCTGCTTAGCTAGGAGACCTACTAAGTACTAAAATAATTATAAGGGGTATAGGTAGTGTGCCACACCTAACAATAGACTATTCAACTAATAGACTAAAAGATCAACTAGTTCTAGCACTTAGTGCCAGTACTACACCACACATGCCCTTATAAGGCCTGCCGACTAGTTGCTGACTAATTACATCCTTATATTTCTCTACTAAACGCTACTTATAAACTTAAGAATAATACTAATAATATAAAAGGATTATAAGGTAATTAATAAAGAGGCTATATTTAGGCGTTTAAATTAAAAGGGTTAGATAAGAGAAGCTTAATAGTATAGTAAGTATTAAGTATAGTAATAAGGAGGTTATTATACTTATTAAGGGTAGTCTTCTTCTTATTAGTTAAGTCCTTAGGACTAGCCTATTTACCCTTAGAGTAACTAGAGTAAGAGTACTTAGTAGTATACTAGATAGCTGCCTAGTAAGTAGTAATCTTTTAGTAAGTAGACTTTATAAGAAGATACTAAATATTATTATAAAAAAGAGAGAGAAGGGTATTTTTAGTATTAATAGCTATAGTAGAAGTAAGAATAACAAGGGGTTATTTAGAATAGTCATAAGGAAAGTAGAGAAGATAGATAAAGGTAGACAGAAAAGGTATATTAATATATTAACTATATAGAAGTCTATAGTAGAAAAGACTATCTAAGGAGAGGAATAACTCTTAGTTATATAGGAAGTCCTTTAGATATATATAGTATCTAAGCATATATCTAAGCGCCAAGAGGTACTTAGTATGTATCTCGTATATGTATATATATGCCTGTATATACCCGTATATGCCTATATATGTATGTAGGTAGGTATGAGCGTAGGTATAAGCGCCGATATATGTAATGCTTAGAGGTATATGCGTTTACATATAGTAGTCTGCAGTAGTTTACATTAGTTTGCATTAGTATAGTTATATATAGAAGTATATACTTCTATAGTTTATTTTTTAAGAGGAATCTAGAAAAATTACTTATATAATTATAGGACTTTTAGTTATAGAGTTATATAGAGATTTATATACCTAAGAATTAAGGAATATTACTTCTTAATTCTTAGTTTCCTCCTTAAGTTATATCTAAGTTATAGATAAAACTTACTTATTATTATATAAAAACTTATAAAAAACCTTATATAAGGAAAAAGTAAGAAAGTTATAGTTATAATTATAGTTAAAACTTATTAAAAACCTAATTATATAAAAATAGGAAAAAAAAATAAGAAAATAGGGGAAACCTAATATTTAAGCTATACTACTTTCTTTTTAGAGAGTATTTCTTTATTATCTATAGTTTCTTTAGGTAAAAACCCCTTTATATTAAGATTTATAGTCTCTATAAAGTATTTAAATACTTCTTTATTAACAGACTTAGTAAATATATCTACTATATTATTCTTTATATATATATAATATAAAGAGACTTAGTTATTATTTACAGCTTGTCTAGAAAAGTGATATTTTATATCTATATGTTTAGATTTCTTATAAAGCTCTGGATTTTCTATTATACGTTATGCTACCTTGTTATCTATTAGAATAATAGGCTTATTTAACGTTATATTTAATCCTAAGTTGTTATATATATAGGAAAAAGAGTTATATAAATATATAGATTCCTTTATAGCTTCGCATAAAGCCATATATTCAGCTTCACAAGTAGATAAAGCAACAGTCTTCTGTTTTATACTATTCTAACTTATAACATTATAGTACCCTAAGGTAGTTATATATCTAGTAGTAGACATTCTATCGTCTAGGTCTCCAGCCTAATTAGAGTTAGAAAACGCTATTATCTGTAAATCTATATTACAGTTATATATTAATCCTAAATTAGGATACTTATTAAGATATCCCCATATTCTATTAAGGGCTATAAAATGCTCTTTAGAGGGGTTACTTATATATCTAGTATATATATTAACTAGATATGTTATATCTAGTCTTGTTTTAAGACTAGCAAAGAGGAGAGATCCTATCTCTTATTGGTATTATGTTATTTCTTCTTTTGTTGCTTGCCCTAGATTTTTCCTTAACTTAATAGTAGGATCTATAGGCGTATTATAAGGATAAATATCCTTTTTATTATACTTTTCTAGTATATTATTTATATATTTGGTTTGGTAGATATATAAGACCTTATCCTTTTTATTTATATATATTTTATTCCCTAAAAACGTATGTGGAATTCCTAAGTCCTGTATTTGTAAATCCTTATTTACATTATTATAGAAATATTCTATATCTTTATCTATAGGAGCTACTATTATAATATCGTCTACGTGACAGGCTATTAGAGCTCTTATATTATTATTATTAGCTATAAAGATTCCCTTATTATAAGGAGATTCTTTAAAGCCTAATTTATATAGTATAGATCTTAACTACTTATACTAGAGTCTAGGGCTCTATTTTAGACTATATAGGGTTTTATTTAGCTTATAATGTAAAGCTTTTTTATTTATATTATTAGTATATTCTAGGGTATTTGTTTTATAGTTATAAGAGAAACCTATAGGTAGTTATACCTATATCTCTTTATCTATATTAGCGTGGCAAAAAGCATTAGAGATATCAAATTGCCTAAAAGACCAGCCTAATTTTATTCCTATAATAAATATAGCTCTATAGTTTTCAGGTTTACAGGTAGTACTAAAGGTTTCTAGATAATTAATACCTATATATTAATTAAATCCTTATACTACCCACCTTCCTTTATATTTTAACGGGTTATCATTTATATCCGTCTTTAATTTATATACCTATCTTCCTCCTAAGGGTTTAATACCTATAGGTAAAGGAAGTATTATCTAAGTATTTATATTATGTAAGTTATTAACCTCTATAACTATTGCTTGAATCTATTCTTTCTTAAACACAGAAAGTATAGCCTTTTTATAGGTAGTAGGGTCTTTATTAGTTGTTATAGTAAGGATATATATAGCTTTATTAAACCTATTTATCTTATTATTATAATTATTTATAGTAGAAAGTATTGGTTTAATTATAGGGTAGTCTTCTATAGTATATAAAGCGCTTTCTTAGTCTGCTACCTATTTATAGTCTTTAAGCTTATTATTATCCTACTTAGGAATTTCTACTATTATCTTAGATTTATTTATATTATTTATATTATTATTATTATTATTATTATTTATCGGCTTTATGTTTATACCTCTAAGATTTAGGTCTTCTCTTCCACTTTTATAGTTACGTAGGGTTATATTATTACTACTATTATTATAATAAGTTATATTATTATTATTTATATTATTAATAGTAGGAGGTATAAACTGATTTTCTAGAATAACTATATCTCTAGTCCAAAAGGAAGTTTTCTTTTGAAAATTATAAATTTTATATATATTATTCTTATAGTTAAGTACTATAGCTTTTATTGCTCTATTATCTAACTTTTTTATCTTAGGATCCTTATTTTTATAATAGTATATAGATCTAAAGGTTGTTATATTATCTAAGTTAGGTTTTATATTATTTGCTATCTTATAAGGGGTCTTATAGTTAAGAGCTTTATGAGGAGTTATATTATATAAATCTACTGCAGTTAAAGCAGCCTCACCCCATAAATATAAAGGCAAATTTGCCTATAAAAGCATAGCTCTAACTTTCTTAGTTATAGTTCTTATTACTCTTTCTATTATACTATTAGGTTTATAAGTATAAGGAACTTTTATATTATAATTTATTCCCTTAATAATATATATATAATTTATAGTATTATGATTAAATTCTAGACTACCATCTATGTTAAAGTCTTTTATCTTATTTCTATTTATATTATTCTTATTTATATACTCTAGAACAGTAGAATTTACTTCTTCTGCTTCTTTAGTTCTTAGTAATTTTATAGATATAAGTCTAGATTTTCTTTCTAAGAAGATAATAAACTATTAATATTTATTATAAGTAGAAGGTATTATAGGTCTATAGAGATCAGAAGAGACTTTTTCCATATAGTTATATTCTTTATTATAGTTATTAGAATTCTTATTAACTTTAGTAGTAAAGTTTGCCTTTATATAGGTACTATAGGTATAGTCTTCTTCTATTATATTATCAGTTATATTTGTATTATCTTTAAGTTGTATTAGGACTTTTCTACTTACGTGTCTAAGTCTATTATGCTACTTTTTATAGTTATTTATCTCCTTATTATCCTTAACCTTCTTATATTTATATGGTTTTCTTCTTATATTTATAGTATTTATATATTCTTTATTATTATTTAGATCCTCTTTATTTAATACCTTTATAGATAGGTAATATAGGCTGATTTTTATCTCCCCTTTATAAAGGGTTTCTTTATTTGTTATATTTATTAAAGATACCTTTGTATCCTAGAAAAGGGAGGCTATCTTTAGTCTTCTTAGTCTATTTTGACTTAGAAGATTTATACCTATCTCAGGCATATAGTAACAGTCTTTAAGGATATATATATATACCATTATAAGGTATTCCTCCATAGATCCAAAAGAGTCTAATAAAGTATTAAAGAACTCCTTACAGGTAAGATATTTATTAGTAAATCCTATAGGCTTATATAGATCCTTTAGTTTCTTCTAAGCTTTAAAGCCTGTTTTAGAGTCTTTTATAACCCTTAAAGGGGAATCCTTACAAAATAGCTTAATATAAGCTAATACTTTATTATTACTCTTCTATTAAGAAGGTGTAGTTAGAGGTATTTCTAAACTAGAGTTAATATCTTTACTAATAAGTAAAGCCTTAAATCTAGTTGCCTAAATATTATAGTTAAGGCTGCTAGATAGGTAGGGTATAGTTATAGATTTTTCTATAGTATTAATTTGTTTTATTATTGGTTGAAAAGGAGGTATAGGAGGGTTTTTGTTGACTTTGGTTAATACGGATGAATTCGTATTGAAAAATGGATGTTTATAGGAGGTCGGTTTGTTAAAATTAATCGTATACGACTTTTCGTTGCGTAGAAGATTAATTTAAAGATATATATAGGCATTTAATACCCTAACCCTTACCAGCCAGACAGCAGACCAGTTGGTCTAGTAGTCTAGTTAACTACTATATCAACTTAATTAATTAACTACTAATTAAGAGGTCTTAGGTTTAATTCTAGCTTAAGGCAAAAGAAAAGATCCTTTGTTAGTTAGATCTAAAATTAACTAATAGATTAGGTGTTATAGTGTTATATATTATCTGGAGCTATAGTGACGTTAAATATAGCAGGGTGTATAACTTACCTAGTAAGCTAATCCCTCTATTCTGTTAAATATAGATTGCTAGGTATGGGGTATAGTCGCCTTAGAGTTATATTCTGTAAAATTCCCTTAGCCGATATGGTTTATCCCCTGGCGAGGTTAAGTTTTTTGTAAAAAAAAATAATTAAAGACTTAGATATAAAGTCTTAGAGTAGAGGGTAAAGGTATAAAGTATATAAAGAGAAACCTTCTCTACTAAGCTAGGCTTATAACCAGTAAGAATAACAAGGGATTATTTAGAATAGTCATAAGGAAAGTAGAGAAGATAGATAAAGGTAGATAGAAAAGGTATATTAATATATTAACTATATAGAAGTCTATAGTAGAAAAGACTATCTAAGTAGAGGAATAACTCTTAGTTATATAGGAAGTCCTTTAGATATGTATAGTATCTAAGCGTATGTCTAAGCGCCAAGAGGTGCTTAGTATGTGTCTTATATATGCCTGTATATACCTGTATATGTATATAGGTAGGTATAAGCATAGGTATAAGCGCCGACATATGTAATGCTTAGAGGTATATGTGTTTACATATAGTAGTCTGTAGTAGTTTGCATTAGTTTGCATTAGTATAGTTATATATAGAAGTATATACTTCTATAGTTCATTTTTCAGGAGGAATCTAGAAAAATTACTTATATAATTATAGGACTTTTAGTTATAGAGTTATATAGAGATTTATATACCTAAGAATTAAGGAATATTACTTCTTAATTCTTAGTGTAAATATACTACTAATTTAGCTACCCCTTAGTTTAGCACCTTTATAAAGTACTCTAATATACTAGCTATAAGATAGTAATCTCTAATATTAAGGAGATTAATAAGTTTTACTATAGCTACTAGTTAAATTTAAAGGCGTTAGAAAGGTTTAAATTCACCCTTTATAATAATTATAAGTTTAACTATAAGATTATTATAGATATTATATATCTTAATAGTAATAAGCCGGTTTTATATATTATAAATATAATAACTACCTTTAATACTATAAGATTCCTCTAAGCTATTACTATAAAATATATATAGGAAGTACTATAAATATACTAGATTAATATATATCTTAGCCTACTAGATTAGATTATTACTAATATAGGCCTTAATTTCTATACTACTAAATTTAAGTATACTACCTATATATTATCTATTAATATTAATGAGATACCTATTAAGGCCTATAATAATATTAAAAAGGTTAAGCATTATTATATAGTACTCTACTATATATATAAGATATTTTATATAAAGATAGATATAAAACCTAAAATTATACTCTAAATAGTAGTAAAAGTAGTAAATAATACTACTAGCCTAAATAGCCTTATACTAACCCTATTAGTCTTTATAGTATACCTATAAATTAATAATAATTTACTACTAGTACTATTAACTATTAAATAGGTAGAAATAATATAAAAAGCTATAAAGGAAATATAGTAAATCTATACTAAGAGATAGGTAAATAACATATTAGTAATATATAATAGCCTAAATACTATAGCTACTACTATTGTTAGTATATTACTAGGTAGGTAATATAGTTAACTATACGTATTAATAGGCAAAGTAACGAATAATAGGGGGTAAATACTATGGTTTAATTATACGTAACTAGAAGAGAATTATTATAGGTTCTACTATAAATAGTTAGGTAAATAACCCCTAAATCCATAGTAGATCTACTAATAGATTAATAGTTAATCTATAGCCAGTTATTAGGGTTACGCCTAATAAGTCTGATAGGATCTACAATAGTTAATATTACAACACTAGCAACTTTCTCTTAAGGAGAAATTTGCTATAGATTTATAGCACTTCGCTAGTTAACTATAAAGGGCCTAAAAACACAATAAAAACAAAAATCTAAAAGTATTACATTCTTTTTTACATAACAAATCTATTATGTATATAAAACCTATCTATTTATCTATATCCTTACTACGCTATTGCTAACAAGCTCCTCTAGCGCCTTATTAGGTAACAACTTTATAAATCTATCTACTAGGTTATTATTACTATAGATCTATTAAATCTCGTGTATCTCCTAGCGCTTATATAACTACTGTAACACTATTATATTAATTATAAGGCGTTTCTCCTTTATAGTACTAAGTTTTATAAGACACTTATAGAGGGAGTAGGAGTTAGTATATATAACTATTAGGATTTATAGGTATTTAAGGCAGTTAGTAACTATCACTAGTATAGTAGTTATCACATAGGTAATATTAGTACTAATAACTATCACGTAGATCTTAGAGGCTAACACGCTCTATATAACCCTCTTATACTTTATTAAGCTAAAGTAGACAATATTCCCTTTAATAGTAAATTCACCAGTATTGTTAGGGGTTTTCATAGTAGTATTATCTTTACTACGTTACTTATTTATAAGAATAATAATAAATCTAAGCTATAAGGTAAGATTACTATTATTAGTAAATAATCTATTAATAAAGATAAAGAGCTTTATAGTTATAAGGTTAAGTAGTTAAAAATAAAGGCCTTAGTTAGGGTTCTTTAATTACTACTTAATTTATTAGTTAAGCTCTTTAATATTACTTATATCTAGTAATTAGTACTAGGTAGTAATAGAGTAGTTAAAGCACGCCTTAGGCTAATAGATTAAGGCAATATACACACTATAGGTACGCTACTTAATATACTACTAGTATAATTCTAGTAAATTAGGGTTAATAGGCTATAGTTACTTACCTTATCCCTTCTAGTAGAGGTAAATATTACTATTATTATTAAGAGAAAGCACGCTACTATTAAAGGTAATAGGTTTACTAGGTTTAAGAAATTACTTTAACTTTACTATAAAGGTTGCTTTTATTAACTTAGTATCTTTATAGTTAGAAAATAATTTATCTATAAGGCTAATAGTATTATTAGTCTATATACTAATTAGCATAAAATCTTTATTATTTAGTACTAAAATAAGTAGGTAAGGGTTAAAAGTTAAAGTATCTATCTAAAGGGCTTTTCTATAATAGTTATTATAAGTTACCTACTAATAGGTTCTAGCCTTAGGTATACTATATAATAGTTACTTAACCTCTATTATTACGTTAGTATTATAAAGGTATTAGATCTTAATAGGTAGTCTTATAAGAATTATATAGTTAAGTAGTATTACTAATTATATATATACCTATGTTATATTACATAGCTATAAAAGGTAGTTCTTATATAATAACAATAGGGTAATAGTAAGAATTAACTATTAGGCTATTTACTAGATAGTTAGTAACTAGGTAAGTATTACAGCCTTCTTATTATTAGCATACCCTTAAATAATAAGTCTTAACTTCTTATATAGGGTCTTATTTTTACCCTTAATTTTACGTACTAATTATAACTTAAACATATAGATACCTCTATAGTGTTTTTTATTATACTAGACAATATAGAACACATCCTAAGCTATTAATCCCTTAATCTCTTAGTAGTTAGATTACTTAAATAGTTTACTAGGTATAGTTATTACGCCTTTCTTATAGAGTTTAATAGTAAGTATATAGTTAGCATCCTCTTTTACTATAAAGTAGTTAGCTATTAATAGATTAGTCTTAATAGTAAATATCTCTACTAGGTTCTTTTATAGGTAGCTATAGTACTATCGCTATAGCTGTTCTATAGTAATTATAATACCTTTACGTATTTTACCCCCTTACCTATTAAGAAGCTTAGAGGGTAGGGTAGCAGTACTAGTATCTTATACTTATGTAGTATTATTAGGATCCTCCTCACGTTAGTAGTAAGGCTTTACTATAGTAACATAGAAATTCTATAGGCCTTATAGTAATTTAACTATATAAGTAGTACTATTATTAGAGAGTAATTAGAATAGGCCCTACTAGCTATTCTTTTCTTACTATATATAGACTAGAGATTAAAGAGGTAGTATAGTAGTAGCTATAGTATCTAGGCTGTTACGTATTACTAGTATGTTATTTACCTATCTCTTAGCATAAATTTACTATATTTCCTCTATAGCTTTTTATATTGTTTCTACCCTTTTAATAGTTAACAGTACTAGTAGCGAATTATTATTAATTCATAGGTATACTCTAAAGACTAATAGGGTTAGCATAAGGCTGTTTAGGCTAGTAGTGTTATTTACTACTTTTACTGCTATTTAGAGCACAACTTTAGGTTCTATATTGGTTTCTATATAGAATATCTTGTACGCTTAGCGGAGTGTAGCATAATAACGTTTAACCTTTCTAATACTGTTATAGGCCTTAATAGGTATCTCCTTAACGTTAATAGATAACATATAAGCAGCATACTTAAACTTAGCTATATAGAAATTAAGGCCTATATTAGTAATAATCTAATCTAGTAGGCTAAGATATATATTAATCTAGTATATTTATAATACTTCCTATATATATTCTATAGTAATAGCTTAGAGAAATCTTATAGTATTAAAGGTAGTTACTATATCTATAATATATAAAACTAGCTTATTACTATTAAGATATATAATATCTATAATAATCTTATAGTTAAACTTATAATTATTATAAAGGGTAAATTTAAACCTTCCTAACGCCTTTAAATTTAACTAGTAGCTATAGTAGAACTTATTAATCTCCTTAATATTAGAGATTACTATCTTATAGCTAGCATATTAGAGTACCTTATAAAGGTACTAAACTAAGGGGTAGCCAAATTAGTAGTATATTTACTATAATTTACTATTAGTTAGGTAGTATTAGGTAACAGTACGCTTAGGTTACTCTAGTAGCATCTATATGTAGCCCTATTTCTATATAATAGGTATAATTATATTACCCTTTACTAGCATATTAGTAAGGTTGTTAAATTTCACTTTATAGTAATCTATATCCTTTAAGTAAAAGAGGAATAAGGTATTAGAGTCTATTACATAAAAGGTAAGATTCCCTATAGGCATAGGGACTTCTATAGTACCTATTAAGTTAAAGTAATTACTACTACTAAAGCAAATTATTACTTTACTAGTACGTAATATATCTAGTAGAAGTTTATAGTTAAAATGCCTTTTTAACATAGTATATTACTACTAACTAACTATAAAGACTCTTACTACCCCTATATCTAGTATAATACCCTAGAAAGTTATAGTAGAGTAATAGTTATTAAAGGTAAATACCTTATTAGTAGTGTATTTCTCCTTAGTAGTCTCCTCTTTATATAGATCATCCTTTATAATTATATAGAGTATAGCCTAGTTATGTAGTTAAGTAAACACCTTCTAGCTGTTAATACTATCTTTACTATAAAAGGCTATAGATATAAAAAAGATATTACTATTAAAGGGGCTATTACTATTATCTAGCTTATATTTATCCTTAGCTCCTTTAAAGTTAATAGTACTCTTTATCCCCTTATAGTTAAGTAGAAAGTAGTTAAATATTAATAGTAAAATATCTATTAAGTACACACCTTTATACTACTAAAAAGAAGATTAACATTCTTCTTTAGTATGCTTAGTTAACTAGCATCTAGGTTTCTTATAGACAAAGCACCTCTTTACTATAAAGTTACCTCTATTTCTTAGGTTTTTATATAGTAGGTCTATTTTTAGCTATAAGTAATAGTTATAGTTACTATTATACTTATAGTTAACCTAGTATTACTTATTATTACTAGGGTATTCTTTAGTATAGTACTAGGCCTATAGTTTATAGAAAAGTATAGTATTAGCTATACTATTATATAGCTACATATAGAGTATATTATATATTATAGGTAGGCTAAGTAATACTATAGCACACTTAGGTACTCCTTAGTAATAGTTAATAAGGGTATTATAGTATTCCTTATCTTTTAGCATACTATTATAGGTTATAGTACATACTAGCTAGGTAACCTTCTTAATAAGTAGATTAAGGATTTCACGTTTGCTTTTCCTAGGGTTGTTACACGTAATAGATTTAAAGGTAATATAGCATAACTCTATAATCCTAGCACTATAGACCTTATTACCTTTAAATCCTAATTTAATATTTACTATTAGTATATTAAAATTACTAGTAAATCTATAGAGATTAATAAAGTAATACTCTTAGGCATTACTACTTAACATTATTATTACTACAGCCCTATACCTACTAGTAGGGATTCTAATATAGTTATAGAGCTTATAGAAGGTAGGAAGCTTTAAATTAATTATCTTATATTAACTACCTATATACTTTAATATAGGATTATTAGAGTAGAGCTTAATAAGATTAGTTAATTAACATAAAGTTAGGCTATTACTTAGTACTACTCTACTATTAAATTAAGCAGTTAGTATAGTAGATTTATAGTCTTATAATCTCTTAACTATAACTATTATTAGGGTTAGGCTTACTTAGGTAGAGCTTTTACTTAATAGTAGTAATAACTTAAATAATAGGTTACAATAGGAAGAAGCCTATTAAAGCTAGGTATCTTTATGCTATTTATATATCTTAGGTCTAGCTATAGATTTAAGGTTAGTTAATAGTAGTTACCTTACCCTTAGTAATAGGTAGATCCTATAACCTAACAACCTATTAATAAATCTAGGGTTTATAGTCCTTACTTTAAACCTTAGGTTAGTTCTAGCTACTTTATTAATCTCTTCCTTAGTCTAGACGTATATATTATCAGCCTCTAATACCTCATATATATAAGAAGTAACCTACCTCTAGTTTAATTTAATCTAGATACTATTATTAATTAGGAAGTTATAGAATTTAAGGAGGACTTCCTTATTAATACTATTATAGTCTTTAACCTTCTATTTATAGAGATAATTATAGGCCTATTACTATAGTTAATTAGCTATAAAATCTTTATATTAGGCTTTTATTATAAAGTATATAATAGTAGTGTCTAGTATGTAGGCTCTATGTTTCTACTTAATACTACTAGGTATCTTCTTAATATTGATAATACCTTATAGCTATGGGTTAACATACTTTGCGTACGCCTATAGAATAGGGTATAGGTCTATAGTATCCTTAGCCTCTTATGTATCCCCCTACTGTATTGCGTATATTCCCTCCTCTTTATATTAGCCTTCTTATGGTATTTCTTTAGCCTCCTTAGTAGATTAGTAGACTATATTAACTTCTTCTTCTAGCATTATTATTACTACCCTCTATTAGCCTAACTACCCCTTAAATATATACGTTTCTTCTAGTAGGCTAGAAGGCGTATCTATACGTTAGAGGATTTACTGCTAGTAGTATAGGCAGTAAGGATTTATAGGGTATTTATAGCACTTTTATATTAATTTACAACTTCACCTTAAACTTATAGTAGAAACTTATTACTTATTAAGGTAAGCCTTCTTCACATAGTATCTACATAGTATTTCTTAGCTGTTAGTATGTAAAGTAAGGTGTTTTTTATAGTTAAGTAGTAATTTCTTAATACGTAACAAAATTAGGGTTGTTTATAGGATGGCTATGTATCTTAGGCGACCTTTTGGTTACGTTAGTTCATAACGTACTTCTACTAGCAGCCTCTAATCAACCGTGTAATACGGTAATAAGTACGAATAATTTACTATAAGGGCGGCAAAATTTTTCTCTTCTAGTTAGTACCTTACTGATCTATAGAGTTCGCACGTAGAAGTAGGAATTAGTTAAGATAACTACTATAGTAGTAAAAATTAACTACTAATTAGTATTAGTATATTACTAGGTAGGTAATATAGTTAACCATACGTATTAATAGGTAAAGTAATAAATAATAGGGGGTAAATACTATAGTTTAATTATATGTAACTAGAAGAGAATTATTGTGGGTTCTACTACAAATAGTTAGGTAAATAACCCCTAAATCCATAGTAGATCCACCAACAGATTAATAGTTGATCCGCAGCTGGTTATTAGGGTTACACCTAATAAGTCTAATAGGATCTATAATAGTTAATATCACAACAACTATACTACCTCTTTAGTTTCTTATCTATATATAGTAAGAAAAGAACAGCTAGTAGGACCTATTTTAGTTACTCTCTAATAATAGTACTACTTATATAGTTAAATTACTATAAGGCCTATAGAATTTCTATGTTACTATAGTAAAGCCCTACTACTAATATAAGAAGGATACTAATAATACTATATAAGTATAAGATATTAGTATTACTACCCTACCCTCTAAGCTTTTTAATAGGTATAACATAGTCTATAAGTAAGTAAACCACATAAGTAAGTAAACTACTTCTTATTACTAGAAAAACCTTAATTTTCAACTATTTCTTAAAAAGCGAATTCTTATATAAAAAAGGTCTAGTCTTATAATTTAGGCTTTTTAACTAGTTATATAACCCTAAGTAATACTATAAAAATTCTTACCTAACCCTAACCCTATATACTAGGAAAATTCTCTTATCTAAAGGAGTAGATAAGGGTTATATAGGGTTAGGGTTAGGTAGAAATTTCTATAGTATTATTTAAAGTTATATAACTAGCTAAGATACCTAAATTATAAAACTAGACCTTTTTTATATAAGAATTTGCTTTTTAAGAAATAGTTGAAAATTAAGGTTTTTCTAGTAATAAGAAGTAGTTTACTTACTTATGTGGTTTACTTACTTATAGACTACGTTAGAGGTAAAATATATAAAGGTATTATAGTTACTATAGAATAGCTATAGTAATAGTACTATAGCTACCTATAAAAGAACCTAGTAGAGATATTTACTACTAAGACTAATCTATTAATAGCTAACTACTTTATAGTAAAAGAGGATACTAACTATATACTTACTATTAAACTCTATAAGAAAGGCGTAATAACTATACCTAATAAACTATTTAAGTAGTCTAACTACTAAGAGATTAAGGGATTAATAGCCTATAGTATGTTCTATATCGTCTAGTATAATAAAAAACACTATAGAGGTATTTATATATTTAAGTTATAATTAGTATATAAAACTAAGGGTAAAAATAAGATCCTATATAAGAAGTTAAGACTTATTATCTAAGGGTATACTAATAATACAAAGGCTATAATACTTACCTAGTTACTAACTATCTAGTAAATAGCCTAATAATTAATCCTTACTATTACCCTATTATTATTACTTAAGAACTACCTTTTATAGCTATATAATATAATATAGGTATATATATAATTAGTAACCCTACTTAACTATATAATTCTTATAAGACTACCTATTAAGATTTAATACCTTTATAATACTAACATAATAATAGAGGTTAAGTAACTATTATATAGTATACCTAAGGCTAAAACCTACTAGTAGGTAATATATAATAACTATTATAAAAAAGCCCTCTAGATAGATACTTTAACCTTTAATCCTTACCTACTTATTTTAGTATAAAATAATAAAGATTTTATATTAATTAGTATATAGACTAATAATACTATTAGCCTTATAGATAAATTATTTTCTAACTATAAAAATACTAAGTTAATAAAAGTAACCGTTATAGTAAAGCTAAAGTAATTCCTTAAACCTAGTAAACCTATTACCTTTAATAGTAGTATGCTTTCTCTTAATAATTATAGTAATATTTACCTCTACTATAAGGGATAAGGTAAGTAACTACAGCCTATTAACCTTAATTTACTAGAATTATACTAGTAGTATGTTAAGTAGTACGCCTATAATATGTATATTATATTAATCTACTAGCCTAAGGTATACTTTAACTACTCTATTACTACCTAGTACTAATTACTAGATATAAGTAATATTAAAGAGCTTAACTAATAAATTAAGTAGTAAATAAAGAACCCTAACTAAGGCCTTTATTTTTAACTACTAAACCTTATAACTATAAAGCTCTTTATCTTTATTAATAGATTATTTACTAATAATAGTAACCTTACCTTATAGCTTAGATTTATTATTATTCTTATAAATAAGTAATATAGTAAAGATAATACTACTATAAAAACCCTTAATAATACTAGTAAATTTACTATTAAAGGGAATATTATCTACTTTAGCTTAATAAAGTATAAAAGGGTTATATAGAGTATATTAGCCTTTAAGATCTATATAATAGTCGCTAGTACTAATATTACCTACATAATAACTACTATATTAGTAATAGTTACTAACTACCTTAAATACCTATAAATCCTAATAGTTATATATACTAACTCCTACTCCCTCTATAAGTACCTTATAAAGCTTAGTACTATAAAGGAGAAACGCCTTATAATTAATATAATAGTATTATAGTAGTTATATAAGCACTAGGAGATATATAAGATTTAATAGATCTATAGTAATAATAACCTAGTAGATAGATTTATAAAGCTATTACCTAATAAGACGCTAGAGGAGCTTATTAGTAATAGTATAGTAAGGATATAAATAAATAGATAGGTTTTATATAAATAATAGATTTATTATATAAAAAGTATATAATACTTCCAGATCTTTATTTTTATTACGTTTTTAGGCCCTTTATAGTTAACTAGTAAAGTAGTATAAATCTATAGTAAATTTCTCCTTAAGAGAAAGTTACTAGTATTATAATATTAACTATTATAGATCCTATTAGACTTATTAGGCGTAACCTTAATAACTAGCTATAGATTAACTATTAATCTATTAGTAGATCTACTATAGATTTAGGGGTTATTTACCTAACTATTTATAGTAAAACCTATAATAATTCTCTTCTAGGTCTATATAATTAAACTATAGTATTTACCCCTATTATTTATTACTTACCTATTAATACGTATGGTTAACTATATTACCTACTTATTAATATACTAATAATACTATATAGTACTATAAAGCTCTTAGGGCATCTAAAACTATTAGTATACTTATAAAGTAATTACTAAATAGGTACTAACTTATAGTAGAATATTTCTTCTTATCTATCTAATAGATAATATACTTAGCTATATAGTAACTAGTAATATAGATAAGCTTATTAATATTATAGTATATACTAGTAAGGTAGTAGATATATAAAGCACCTCTAGTAAGGCTAGTAAAGCTAATATATAGATTATATTTATAGTTAAGAACTATATAGATTCTTAAGATAACTAATATTTTAGTAATAGGCCTATAATAGTAGGGTAAGAAAGAAGAAGTAAAAAGAAGGGAAAATAAAGTAGAAAAATTTAATTATAAGGTAATTAAGTTAGTAAAGAGTTACTAATATATTACTAAGTATAAAGAAAAGAGGAGGAAAAGAGGAACATAATTAGCTAGTAGAAGAAAAACTTTTTACTAGGTAACATAACAGCTAAGAAAAGTAAGCTAGAAAAGTCTACCTAATATATATTTACCTTACTATTACGTAACTATCTTTTATCTAAAGAACTAATACCTAACCTAGTAACTAGGTAGTAACATATTACTAAATTATAATATAAAACATTAAGAACTATAATAATAATAATAGGGTAGCTATAATATAGTCTATAAGTAAGTAAATTACATAAGTAAGTAAATTACTTTCTAGTACCTATATAATAAAGTATAAGAGAAATTAACTATAACGCCTTAAATTAATTTAAATTATTTAGAATCCTCTTCTTTAGAGGTAGATATAACTTTCTAACACGTATAAGTATTATAACTAGGCTCTCTATAGATACTATATTATTATATATATGTTTCTATCCTCCTTATATAACTACTACTCTAACCTATTTCTACTTATAACTACTCTATTATATCTATTTAAGACTTTATATCCTATACCTAATTAATTATAAGTATTCTACCTTTCTAAATCTATATTTTTTTTATATAGTAATAGTAACTTAGTTATTTATTTACCTCTTAATACTCTGTTATCTATACCTATAGTAAAACCTAGTTATATATAACTACTATAATTCCTTTCTTTAGCTACTATATATACCTAATAATTAACGTTAGGGAGCTATTCTAATATAATATAATATAATTTATAATAAAATTAGATTATAAAGTAAACTTAATTAGGTTATTTAGTATCTTTAGGACTTAAGCTAGTAGTAGGCTAGTAGAAAAACCTAGTAGTATTAGTATATAAAGCTTTATATCTAGCTATAAAATTATATATTCTAGGTTATATAGAATAAGGCTAGTTACTCTAAAGCCTACTTAAATATTTACTATAGTTATTACCTTATTATACGCCTTATAGAAGGCTAGGAGGAAGTCTTCTTTTATAATATACGTAATATATACCTATATAAGGACCTTAATTTCTTAGCTATACGCCTATTTTAATAGATTAAAACACCTAATATTAAGAGGCTAGAGCTTATATAATAAATAAGGTAGTATATAAAGTATAATAATATTCTACTCCTTATAGTATAGCTTAAAATTAATAGAATAGTAGCTTTTATAGCTATTAAGGATAAGGAGGTAGTAAACACCCTTTATATAACTCTTTATATAGAAATTAAAGTACTTTACCTATTTTAGGCCTTTCTTATTTATTATCTAACTATTTTTAGTAAGTATAATTACCTAGTTAGGTAGGAGGGGGCTATTATATATCTAGGAGTTAAGATAGATCTTACCTATAAAGATAATATATAGTAGGATAGAATAGCTATATAACCTAATGCCTTAGATTACTATAACCTATTCTTAGTTCCCTTATTATACTCCTCTTAGCTTACTATATTATTTAGAGGCTATAATAACTATTTTAGAGGATATCTTACCTATTATAAACCTAGTCTTATTAAAGTTATAGATATTAATATTATCTATCTTATACTTTATAATTATGTTTTATATAAGGGAAAACTATATATAATATACATCTAGATCTTTATAAAGGACTCTCTAATAGTTAATTCTTTAATTAAAACACATCTAAAGCTTAGGTTATTATTATATAAAGTTTGAAGCCTAGTTTATTCTAATACATTATATACTATAGTTATAAAGTAGTTAATTAGCTATTTCTTAAATAGTACTAAGTTATAGTAAAAATACTTATAAATCTAGGTTAATAATATATTAGATAATAGTCTCCTCTTTATATAAGGTTAAATTATAGTTATTTAGTTTAATATTATATTATATAGCTTAGCCTTATTTTTATTATTAGAGGGTTAAGAAGAATATATTATAGTGTTTTATAGCCTTTTATATACTTAAGTTTAGGTCTAATTTAAGCATATTAAGCGTTAGGACTAAATTACTTTTATTTAAATACTATACTATAGTTATAGGTAGAGAAAAGTAAAGGGAAAGGTAGGTTATATAAAATAGCTAGAAAGTAATTTACTTACTTATGTAATTTACTTACTTATAGACTATATTACTAGTAATAAGGAGGATTCTATAATATATAAAGCTATTAAAGGATATTCTAGGCTAAAAGGACTATAGTTATTATTAGTGTTATTTATAATATTACGTAATAACTTTAGGAATAAAGTCTTAGGGGGAGGGAAGTAATTATAAGGAGATCTATAGTAGTCAGCCTAGTAGGTCTTAGTAATAGGTTACTAAGCCTCTAATAAGCTAGCCCTACTATAGAGTTTTAATAGGTAGCTATAGCTAAACTAGAGGAACTCTATAAGCTTAAGTCTTATAATATACTAATACCTACTATTAAGCCTTACTTAGTTAAGTACCCCTAGCTAATACTCTTATAGTATATAACATATATAAATATATATATTAACTATTATAATCCCTATAGTTTAATAATTAATAGTCTAATATATATTTCTATAATAGCTAAGACGCCCCTCTAATTAAATAAAGATATCTATTAATTATAATAGATTATAAAAAGAAATATACTATAAACGTTATTACTTTATATATAAAGTATAACTAGCCCTTATAGATTAGTATTATTTAAGGCCTTACTAAGAATAATAATATATAGGTATATATTAACCTAAAGGCTAGTAATTTATAGCTAAATATAGTAGACTATTTATAGTAACTATATAAGGTTAAAATATCTAACTTTATAAAGTTAAGAACTAAGGATAAAGGTAGATATATTATATACTTATAAACTATAGGCATACTAAGTACTATATGTCTACCTTAGCTAGGTAAGTCCCTAATAGACCTTAATAATAATAACCTTAAGAGATTTACTACTATTAACTTATAGTATAAGACGTAAAAGAAGACCTATAAGAGGTAAAAGAAGTAAGTAGTTAACTTTAAAAATACTATTTACTAAATAGTTACTACTAAATTACTTATATAATACTATAAGGCTACTAATAAAGTCTATTAATAGATAGATAATCTTATAGCTATTATAGGTGTTAATAAGTAGGTATATATAGTATAAGTATTAACTAAGTATAAGAATATACTAGTAAAGCCTACTATAAAGTAACTATTTACTAATAAGAAGATAGAGGCCTAAATAACTAAGTAGAATACTATATATAATATACTAATTAGAGCTAAACTTAAGTTATACCTTATACTAGCTCTTTAGTTTTATTATCTCTAATAAGTATTATAATATAGCCTACTATCTATATAGATAAACATATACTTTATAGTATATACTAATAGTAATATAATTATAAACCTTGGCTAAAAGGTAGTACTAAAGGATATAATATAGTAGCTTAAAGTAATAACTAAAGAAACGCTATATAGCTAAGCTATATAAGGCGCCTTTAGCCTAACTAAGCTAGCTAATAAAGAAGCTAAGTAATTACTATATAATAGTAGTAGTAGTTAAAAGAGGTATTATTACTAAAAGAGTATAAGTAATAATAGTTAATAATAGTTAAGATAATAGCTTATATATAAGGCTTATAATAAGTATTATTTACTAGTAAAGTACTAGTATATATACTTAAAAAGCTAGCCTAAAAGATAGGTACCTAAATATAATATATAGTAGTATATCTATAAGGTAGAGAATTAAGTTAATAAGTTAAAAAAGCTTACTAAATAAGTATATAAAATATAGTAAAAGGACTAATAACTATATAGCTACTACTAGGCTAAGGCCTCTATAGCCTTCTACTTATTACTACTAATATATATACTAAAAGAGTCTATATTACTAGATTTAGCTATAATAGATTATATTTTTAATAATACCTTATAGTTTATAGACCTATATAATATACCTATTAGTAACTACCTATAGGTAGGTATGTAACGTATAGTAATAAAGGTATATAGTATAGCTATAGTATAGATCTAATTTAAAAAGGGTACTATAAAAATATAGCTTAAGGATATAATATTATATTATAATTTAGCTATAAATCTTATATCCTTTATAAAGCTAAGAAGAATAGGTATCTAGTAGGATACTAGCCTTAGAAATAATAGTCTATACTAAGCTAACTACTCCCTTATTAGGTACGTTAAGGAGAAAGATAGTTAATAAGTCCTTAAATACTACCTAATAAGTAAAGGCTATATAGCGGCTACGTTTATAGTATATAAAGGCTTTAATAATATACCTCTAGCGCTATAAAGGAGAAATAGGTATATAACATAGATAAGAAGGAGGCTAATCTATAGTAATACTAAGATATAGTATAAGAGACTTAGCTACCTAGGCGCTATAACCCTCTAATACCTTATAAATACTATATAAGGGGTGTACCTTATAAATATATAAGATATTACTACTTAAGACTACTCTACCTATAGTAAAGGTAAAATAAGGTAATAAGTATAATAGTAACCCTATAAATCTAAAGAGACTATAAGACTAGGTAACTACTTTATAATTAACTTTTATAACTATAACTATAAATACTAAAAATATAACTTAATAATAGTTATTAATAACTAAGCCTTAGGCCTTATATAAGACTTCTATATATAAGACTATAAAAGTAAAGTACTTAAGAGTGTAATTTATACCTTTCTTATATAACTTAATATAAAGTATAGTATAAAGCCTAAGATAATAGAGGCTAATAGAGAAATCCTTTACTATAAGTATATTATAGATATATTAGTAAAATATAAAGTAAGTATTAAGGTTTTAGTACTAAATACCTAAGCCTAAAATAAAGCTATAGAGTAAGTAGTAGTAGTTATTAATACTAAGGTAAGATATATAAGAATTAATACTAAATTACCTAAAGTCCTATAGCTAGAAATACTTACTATAGTAATATACCTTTATAACTAAATACCTTTAGTATCTTAAGGGTAGAAATTACTATATTAAGTCTAGTATTCCTACTTTAATAACTATAATAGATATACTAATTTATATAGTAAGCTAGACTTATTATACTTATAAGTATATAGCTATTATATATACGTAATAATAAGTAATATATAGCTAGGCTATAATAAATATAAGAAGTTATTACTATATATATAAATTAGATTCCTTATTAGATATATATTAAGTAACTTATACTATATATAGTACCTAATAAAGAATAAGGTATTTACTATACGTAACGTTATATCTAATAAAAAAGAGCTCTTTAATAGATCTATAAAGAACCTCTTAGATAAATTACGTAATAAAAGCCTTTTAGTAATATAAAAGTATATTAAAGAACTTATTACCCTTAGGCTACCTATTTATTCTAATAAGGCTAAAGAAGAGCTAGATAATATTATTAAGGGGATATATACTAAGGTACTATAAAGTAATAGGTAAAGTATAGTAAAACCGTACTTATATATATAAGTAACCTTTACCCCCTTTCTAACGCCTCCTCTATTACTACTAGCTACGTTTTTTAGTATACTAATAGAGCTTAATATAGGGGGTAAAGGTAATAATAATACTATTTATAACTATAAAAACCCCTATTATTACTAGCTACTACTTAGATATAAGAAGAGTAAGTAACTAAATACGTAAGTAAAGATAACTATATATTATATAAATTAACCTATAGAGATTACTATATAAATAACTATATAAGTAGAGACTACTATATAGTATATAAATAAACCTATAAAGGTAACTATATAAATAAGCCTACTATTTATAAAGAAAACTATATATATAAATCTACCTATAGAGATAACTATATATATAAACTATATAAAATAAACTATTAATAAGGCTAGAGTATTATTTAAATTTACCTTCCTTATAAGGTAATCCTAAAGGAAGCCTACTATAGTAAGTAGTACTTTATTTAGTAATTTAATAGTATTATAGACTAATTACCTACGTATACTAGTAAAGAGCTAGATTAGTACTTACTAGAAAGAACTTAGCCCTCTACCTATTTATAGTAAGCTAAAAAACTACCTATATAAGGAAGAATTTAAAGTAGTAGAGAAAAGCTATCTCTATAGCTATAAAGTATCTAAGTTATAGCTAATAGTTAAGTAGAGAGCTATAGCTAGCTATAAAGTACTAGGCTACTATTAGGTATATACCTATAAGCTTAATAAGTATAGCTAGTTAATAATATTTAAAGTAGGGCTTATTATATATAGTAACTAGTAAGTAAAGGATATATATAATATATATATATTAATACTTATAGGTATGTTATTTAAGACTTTAATAGCTATTACTATATAATTTAATTTAGAATTACTTTAATATAATATAGTAAATATATTTATATATATAGTACTTAATAAAACTATATATATAGAGATACTACTAGGCTATTATAAAGAAGGTAAAATACTCTAGCTATAAAAGGTACTATATAGACTTTAATAATTACTACTACTATAGTAAAGGTACTTTAAATATAGCCTTTATAAGCTTAGATTTTACTATGTTATAAGTAAAAACTACTATTAGATATATAACAGCCTTATTTTCTTTTTTTATATTAATAACTATATATTAGCCTTTTACTATAAAGATAAGCCTATTACCTATAAAGTAATAAAAGCCTTATAAAAGTAATACTACCTTAAAGGTAGTAAGCTACTTTAGTAGTTCTTAGGTATTAAGGTTATTTATAACTAAAAGGTAAAGTATATATAGCTATTATAGTTAGTATACTATAAAAAGGCTATAAAGCTATAACATAAGGACTATATAACTTATAGTACTATAAAGGTAACCCCTATTAGTAAAAAAAAACTAATACTAAATATAATAATAGCCTCTTTATAGGAGGTTATAATATATTAATAAAAAGTAGGGATAATACTATATATAGTAGTTATAATATAGCCTAATATTACTTTTACTATAAGCTAGCTTATACGTTTTAACTATAACCTTAGTACTATTTACTAATAAGCTATAGACTATACTCTTAAATACCTTTTTAAAACCTACTACCTCTACCTTAAATATAGCGCTAAGGAAGGTAATATAAATAACATACTAGAAGTATTATTAGACGTAAGTTTTACTAATAATACTAATAGTAAAAGGTTATAAGTAGTTATAATAAAGCTTTTTAGTAGTATAATAATATAGTAAGCTAATAAGTAAATAATAGTTATAATGTTAACTATTAAGGCTAAATTACTAGTACTATTATTAGCTATATAAGAAGTACTTTTTATAAGTAGATTAATTATAGCCTTAGGGGTAGACTTACCTAAAAAATAGGGTAATATAGCCTAACTAATAGAAATATTAAGGAATAAGGCTAGCTAATCTACTATAAAAAGACTAATAATTTATATAAATTATAATAATATATAAGTAATACACCTAGTTACTATAGAGATAGTTTAGTTATAAATAAAGCTCTACTATATAGATATTTATAACTACTAGCTATAGTAAGAAGTTATAAAAAGGAGGATTATTATAGAGTATTAGAAGTTAGCTAAGATAATAGCTAATAGGATAATAAAGGTACTCTCTTAGTAGCCTTTTACTATATTTATATAGTAAATAAATATAAGTAACTAATACGTAAGGCTTAAGGCTAACTATATATATAAATTAGCTAATAATAAAGTAAGGCTATATAAGGCTATAAAAAGTAAAGATATATAGGATATTAAGATGTAATTATGCTATATACTTATTTTTTAGGCCTGCCTTAGTATATAAGTAGATAAATTACTACCTAAATACTAGGTAGCTCTAAGGGGGTATGTTAAATATATAGAAATAATATAGTAATAAGCTAGGGAATATATAGGTAATTAGCCTTATATATATAGTAGATACCTAAAGTTTTATACTAATTAGAGTCTAGGGATTTACTAGGATTCTACTATAAGGGAATAGCCTTATTTCTAGATTTCTACACAAATAGCCAGATACACATACATATATAACACATATAAATATATATATTAACTATTATAATCCCTATAATTTAATAATAATAAAATAAGCCATTACTATTAGGCAGACGTCTATATTGTACTACAACGAAAACATAAGCATAATAAGTATAGCTCTATTAATATACTGTTATGGCTGCTATTAAAAGCAGATATGGTGAGTGTTACGGCCCTTTACAGCCTTCTACTACTAACCCCAGAAGGAAAGGGTCTATCTAGTGCCTATATAAAGGATACTAGCTAGTTTTATTTGTTGTAGAAATCGCCTAACAAAGGCATAACTAGACCCTATGCAATCTACTAGCTTAGTAGGTAAAGAAAAGGTCTAACTAAAAGGATAAACTAGGAAGAAAGTAAGGAACTCCTCGTCATAATATTCTATAAGCTTCTTAAATTACTTAATATGCTTGCCTCCTTAGCTAATCTTATAATATAAGCGTATATATTAATAAGCCTAGCTGGTATATTCTACTAGACGTTAGTAGTAAGGGTTGTTATAAGCGCCTTTATATCTAACAAACTATCCTATATACTCTTATATATATCTAATGCAATACTAATATTATAATATTTAGACTAATAATAGATACTAGTCTCTTTTTTAGTCTTTATAGTAGCTTTAAGAAACTTAAATACTTATCCCCTTAGTAGTATAATTAGTAGGCTACCTCTAGCTGTTAAGAATAAATTGTATATAGACTTATAAACTATGCTTTAGGTAAACCATGCTTTAGAGTATGCCTAAGGTACTTATAGGAACGGTATTTTAACATGTTTAGGTACGTTACTATAGTTTAATACTTAGTATAGGTTATAAGTATAGTAAGGTTAATAAGATTATAGAGTTTAGCGTGGTGGCTAATTATAAAGAAATTACTATATATAGATAGTTATACTTATTTAATTATAGGGTTTAATAGAGTATATAGTAATATATCTATAAACTATATCTATTTATAAGTAAGAGGTTGTTATAGAGTAACTTCTATCCCTAAGTCTTCTTAGCTTTAGAAATTATGTATGTCCTTATCTAATCTAATTGCAGTACTTCCTCTATACTTAGATAATTACTAGGTTTAAAAATAAGCATACCCTATATCATCTTGAATAGAGTATCTCTTTCTAAGCCGCTTATTACCTCTAGTCCCCTTCTCCTTCTTAGCTCCTAGATTACATCTTGAAACTATTAATCAAAAGTCTATACCTTACGCCCCTCCTTTGGCCTCCTATTTTCGCTAAAACGCTTTAACCTCCCCTCCTAAGTTTCCTACTACTTATCTAGTATTAATCTAAGGGTATTAACCTAATCTATAGTAGTATTATCTAGCCTAAATAACTAATTATTAAGGAATAGTCTTACTCTAAGTATTCCCTAAATTACATACCTAAGACTCTAGATATTAGATGTATATAATAGCGGTGTTATTAGCTTAAACCTTACTTTAGGTAGATAGATCTAAAGTGGCGTATAGGACTTAAACCTTGATTTATGTGTAGGGTAGAACACCGTACTAAAATCAGTAAGGATAAGCTTGGCTTTAGTAAGGGTGACTTTACCACTAGGCTTACTAAGCTAGATTAGCAGATAGACATAGGGTAGAACACCTAGTGAGAGTAGTTATCTATTAACTCTAACAATAGGTTTAGGCTCTAGTAGACTAAATTCTTTGTATAGTTACTTAGTAGAAAGATAATTAAGACTTAGTAGTTAGAGAAGGATGTTTCCTATATAAACGTCTACTAACTATTAGAGATAGCTAGGAATAATAAGTAGGGCTAAGTATATATACTCACCCCTATGAATATAACCTAGTTAATAGACGTATATAACTACTATAGTAAGCTAGGCGGTAAGTAATCTAGTGACGTAAAGCTAGAATAGACCAGAGCCTAGCTCTAAGACTTCAGTAATGTTGCATCTTGCTGGCGTAGTAACAGAGTATAGGTATGTTCCATTTGGTCTGTTAAGGTTAAAGCGATCTAGTATTAAAGGGATCAAACTTCTACCAAACTATATGTTCTTGACGGCACGGACGGAAAATTAGCTCAGAATATCGACCTCCTGGGAGCTATGGTCCGCTATGCTAACTTTAATGGCCACATACTTGCCTAATTGCTTGTCTTATGCTAGCTAAATGGTTGAGTAACTACTAAAACTGAGTTTATGTATAACAATATATCGGTCTTAAAGTCTCTCCCCAATCTCAATGGGATGATAGCCCCCTAGGCGATAGAAGTCAAGTCTTTTAATATTGTTAATATGCTTATATGGTGAGGTTGGCGTTATTAAGGCGGTTGACATTGGGCGTCTGGTTCTGTAGTATGAAGTTGTAAAGAACGATTGAGGGCTAGAAGTAAGCCCTCGCCTAAAGATGCTAAGACTGTTTGACTGACGCATTCCTGCGCCTGGGAGGGAGGTTGGTTGATGTTTGGCTGCTGATGAGCGCGTGTGTTGAGAGGTGTTGTTGGTCAGCCCAGCATGGGATCCACTGTAGACAGTAGCTGCTAATTAATAGATGGCCAGCGGGGTCCAGTGGGTCTTAACCGGCCAACCATCAGCCACCTTAACTAACCTACGGCAGACTACAAGGCTAACTCCGCTAAAACCCTCCTTCTTACTTAGGTAACTACCCCTATGGGATTATAATTATAGGTCTTAGCTACTAGATTTTTACCTATAAATAGAATATTATATTATCTATAGAATACTATATAAGACAGTATAGTAATATCTATTAATATATATATCTAAAGTTACGTAAGGGCTGTTAGCCCCCCCCTACCCTACCCTTACTAGTTACCTTACTAATTTCTTCTACTAATCCCTTCCTCTTTTTCCTGTCTAACCTATATAACTTTTACTATATATGATACCCCCCCCCCCTACTATACGTTATATACTACTACTACTATAAACCTTATAGTATAGATCCTTATAATATAATATACTACTATATACTATTTACTACTTTATTTTAATTAAAAATAAGCTTATAAATAAGTAGTTTTTTTATAGTAAAAATTAGCCTAGATTTAGCCTTTTTGCTATTTTAATTAATAGTAAAAGTATACTTACTTTTAGGCTAATTCTTATTATAAAAATAGTAAAAATAATAGATTTTTATATAAGCTTATTATAGAGTTTATATTATTATATATAGCTGTATAGAATATTAGCTAATATAACTTTATAGAAGATAAAATAGTATAATTCTATATATATTAGTATAATAGTAACTACTATTCCTTAGGATATTTAGGGAGTAAACCTTCTTAATCCCCCTAATATATAGCTATATAGCTTTCTATAGGACCTTACGTCCTTAGATATAACTACTTTTCTCCTTAAAGGTATATACCCTCCTTTATACCCCTATATACCTACTAATATACCTATATAGAGGTAAAATAAAACGTTATAGGTATGTTTATTTATAAGTATAATACTACTACTACTATAGTATATTATATACTCCTATTCTACTTACTATAGTTTAGTACTAACCTATATAGCCCTAGTATATAATTAAACTATACCTAAGAATTACTTAACTAGGCTGTATAGTCCTATATATTAATACTTTACGCCTATAAGCCTGTAATACTATCTAGACGTATATATATAGTACTAAGAATACTAGTATAGATAAGTATACTAAGTGTTATAATAGTAAAGGCTTATTTAAGAAGTATATATTCTTTATAGATATATACTATACTAATTATAACTATTTATCTAAGGGCTATACTTATATAAAGTTAAGCCGTTCTAATATTACTTATATGTCTCTATATATACTAACCTTAGCCTATATGCTCTACTAACTGCCTATACTAGCCTATACGACCCTAGTTAAGGCTAGTTAAATTATAAAGAAGTACTGTATAGGTATATCCTATAATCTACAAACCTATCTAAGTAAGGTCCTATCTATATACCTCTATACTATAGTAGAGGCTCTTAAGTTAATTATAGATAATATTAAGGAGAATAAATCTAGTATATATAACTATATATAGGTTTATAGGCCTTTATACTAATATTTATAAAACTTAATAGTAAGGTTTAGATAGATATAAACCTATATATCTATATATATAGTAGTTTTAGTATATAGGATAGTATATAGTATTATATATTAGTATATATTAGTATATATATTAGTAGGGTAGGTAATTAGTAGCTATAGTCCCTTATATAGGCTTTTAGAACTATATAGATACTTATAAGGTAATATAGTACTTATAACTTATATTCTCTCCTACTCTATAATATACGCCCCTATATAGGCTTTAATATACTTATATAATTTAGAAAAACTTAATATGGTCTTATAATAGTTTCTAACTTATATATATATAGGTATTTATATCTATATAGAGCCCTATACCTCTATATAGATATTTATAAACATTATATTCTATTACTAAGATACTACGTCCTTTTATTAATCTTTTACCCTTCTACCTATTAATTACTAAGAAGCTAGAAGTATAGTAGACTTATAATACTATTCTTATATATATATTAGAAACCTATAATATCTAAATTATAAAGCATACCTTTAAATAGCAGCTTAGAAAATAGGGTATCTAGTAAGAAGGGCGTATAGTATTTTTAGAAGAATTACTTACCTATATTTAAGAGCTTTTCTTTTAAATTAGCCTAAATAATACTAATATCCTATATATACTTTAATTAGAGGGGTTTATAATTACACCTTATAGCCTTATAGTTATCTATAAGTATAATTAGCTTTAGAGATAACAGCCACCTAAGCAAATTACTTAAGTATAATAACAACTTAGGGAATTCTTCTTAAGTTTACCTAAGGTTACCTACTATATTAAGGGGTATAGTTATAAATACCTATATATATAGGTTTACTAGTAAGGGTATATTATTAGCTAAGACCTATTATTTACCTTATATTACTAAATATTCCTAACCTAAGTTAATAACTATTTTTAAGAGATATAATACTACTATAAAGGTTAGATAACTCCTAGCCTAAATTATATCTAGTCTCTTAACATATATAATAAGCTTTTACTATTTAGGTTTAAGGTTTATACTACTATTAATACCTATTTATAGTTTATTATATAGTTTTATATTAGCTTTTTAGCCTATATATCTTAGAATATTCTTACCTAATACCTTACTATTATCTAATAATATAGGTATATACCTTTATAAATTTAGTTAGATTAGGGTAAAGAGACTATCCTTATAGCTAGTATTTATTACTACCTTATGTAGTAATATTTAATATTAGAGTTACCTATTACTTTTTATAACTATTAGATATTTAGGAAAAATATCTATAACGTTAAGATTAAGAGCTAGTAGAACTATCCCTACTAAGGGTAGTTAGTATACTAGAGAGTAAGTATTTATATTATATCTTATATATATTTATACTAACTAGTATAGGAATATTTCTAGTTACTTAAGCTATAAAATCTCTTTTCCTTATATATACTAGCTAATTAGATTATACTCTTATTTATCTATATATTACTTATCTATAAGGACTTTATAACGTTTATTTAAGTCTAGAACTTATATTAAATCTGTTATTAAAAGGGGAGACTATATATTATTACTAGTTAACTATAGTACCTCTATTATTAACTAGATGCTAAAATAGTATAAGACTTTAGGTAGATAATTAATTAATAGTAAGTATAAGAGTTACTTACTCTTATAAAGGGTAATAGTAATATTAATAAATTCTTTCCTTAAGATACTATATAGGTCTATATATAAATTATAGACTCTTATTAGTCTATACTTATACCTAAGACAAAAGTTAGAGATACTATATATCTATCTCTTAATACGTATTAATACCTTTAGACCTATTTAAATAAGTATATTAAAGAATAATACTAACTAAAGGTCTCCCTTCTAGATAAGCTATAAGGAGGAATTATATAGGTTTAAGAATAACTTTAATAGTCTAGTATTAGTTTAGAAAGTATAAATACTTCTATAGTAGAAAGTAAGGAAGAAGATAGTAGTAAATAAGGATAATATATCTCTATATTCCTTAAGAATTAATATATAAGTATATATGTTTATATCCTCTCTAGTATGTTTCTTCTCTCTTATATATAACCTCCTCCTTAATATCCTCTTTTTCCTCTTAGACTTATTCCTTAATTTTTACCTTTTTACTCTCTAGCTCCTCCTTAACCTTTACTATAGGTTTAATTATAGTACCTATTAATAACCTTATTTTTAGTTTTAATATTATTTAGGGTATATTAGTTATTATATCTTATTAATTAGAAGTATTTAGCTTTATATAGGCCTTACCTTTTTAAGATACTTAAGGTTTAATAGTTAGTAGTTTAATTTAGACTTATATAATAATAGTTAGGTAGTATATATCCTTTTTATAAGAGATTAAAGCCTTAGAGAGAAATAACTAAAGTATAGTAGCTTAATAGGTAGTATTATAATACTCTAAGATATTATATAGGTTTTTTATATTAATTAGTATAGCTTTCTACTCCTTACTAAGGAATTATTATTAGGTAGTAAAATTAGAGATAATACTCTTTATTATACTTATATATAATAAAAAGACTATAAATAGATTAAACTATATCTTACTAATAAACTTCTTAATAGGCTAAATACTAGTATATATTAGGATATAACTACTATATATATCTATCTTAAAGTATATTATATTATAAAGAGTAATAGATAACTTAATTAATAGAGACTTCTTAACCTTCTTAGTTTACTAAATACTCTATTCTTATTTTTATAACCTAATATAGAGTAAGTTAAGAAGGTTTAAAGATGTTAAACCTTATATAAAAAGGGCTAAAGTTAGTATAGAGGGTCTTAAAGTTAAACGCTTTAAGATAGGTCTTTCTAGAGAAGACATAAGGTTAATTAGATCTATATAAGTATCTTTATAAGGTATAATAGACTATAAGTTAGTACTGTAATACCTATACGCCTTCTAATTATTAGTAGTTTTAAGGATATAGTAGTTCTTACCTAATAATAGGTAAAAAGGGGTAGTTAACCTTATAGTAAAAGGATAAAGGAATAAGTAGAGATATAAAAAGAAGAAGAGTTTAGAATAATAATAATTATTTATATTAGGTTTTATATATATATATATAGCCCTATAGAAAGTAGGGTTATTATAATATATAATAGTAAATAGGTATGCTACCTAGTAAATATATTATTTAATAATTTAAATTTTATTAAAGTAGGAGGGTATAAAGTTTTATAGGGTAGGGGCCTACCTAATAATAAAAACAGGCTAAAATTTGGTTTTAGCGGAGTTGGCCTTGTAGTCTGCCGTACTAACCCATACGCGCTTGATAGAGAGTGTTGTGTGTGAGGCACTGTAGCTATTGGAGAAGAACACATTACCATGACAGTCAGCCTAGATTGGCGCGTGCTTCTGCAGGATTATTCCGCCCCATCCATCCAAGCCTAAAGTAAGCGATTGAAGCGATTAAGGTATATTTAGAGGACCTCAGTGTTTGTATAAGATATGTATTTATAGAAGTAACAAAACATTAAGTTCTTTAATCCATAATTTAAAGTTAAGTACTAACATATCTATAGTTAACATTATTAAATATTACTTCTATAAAGATTATATTCCTAAAACTATAGAGCGTATATAATAGTTAGTAGCCTTAGTATATCAGACCATAAGAGATAAACAGCTTTACCTATAAGTAGTCTTTATCTAGTAGGCAACTCTCTACGTTTTATAGGATATCTATAGAGTAAATTATAAGTTTATTCTAATACTAAGAACTAGTAAGATTAGAGCTTTATAACATAACTTCTATTAATAGTATCTATTAGTAAGACCTAAAGGGCCTTTATATTACTCTCTGCTATAAAGATGATAAGTAGCTCTATAATAGCATACATGTTGCCTATTATGGCTATATAAAAGACGTAGAGAGTATGGCATTTAAGGAGGCTACTTATACTAAAGAAAAACCTAACTTAACTAGAAAGAGAAACAAAAATCGTACTCCTATTTAGCTATCTATAGACAAACTTTATATTACGCCTAAAATTAGTTATAGTTACTAGGATTAGTTATAGGAAGTAGGCGCCTTAGGCTACTATTTAAGCACTTAGAAAGACTCTTTTATATAGCAGTATTAAGTAAATCTACTAAATAGATTAATAGTAGTATCTAAGTATAAAGTAATTATAACTAAAACTTACCTAATTCTATAGCTTTAAAAGTAATAAGGTAACTTTATTAGAACTAATTCCTACTAGTAATTATAGGCTATATATACTTTGTTTTACCTATATAACTTAAATTTTATTATTTTGTTTAACAATAGTATACACCTATATAGGCAATCTAGTTAAGCTACCTATTCTACCTAATATAGACCTAGTAAGTTAAGTAGCTAAGAGCTTATATATAACATAATCTAGAGACCTGTTTATTTAAAGCCGCCTATAGTGCTATAAACAAGGCTCTAAAACTTTAGACAGAAGATCAGGGAACGCCTAGGCCCGCATTTAAGCCAGAAGAGATACAGCAAATAGAAACCCAGTAAGGAGAAAGCATAACACCCACGTCTAACAAAATTATTAAGACCCTACGTTTATAAATAGTAAGGGTACCTACTAAGCAAGATAAGTGCTTAATCTATATAACTGATTTTAGCAGTAAAGCTATATATCTTCTATGTATTTACTTCTTCTACAAAGGGCGTGTAAATTCTACCTCCTGTTTATTCTAATCTTTGTTAACATTATTTAACAGCAAACGTGCTTTATCATACATCCATCACGAGATACCAAGCATGCCAGAATTAATAGAGTATGGCCGTCCTCCCAAGCCCACCCTAATTGTAATAGCATTTAGGTTGTGGCGGCGAATCAGCGAGGACGGTAGGGACGTCTATTGATGTAGGTGGGGGAAGACTCACGATTTTAGAAACCAATGCGTTATCACTGTCCAATCGTGGATCACCCCATAAATGAACTGTGCCCCTGTCCAGATCTTTGACGACTTCCCGAACTACTATACCACAATCCAGAGGGCTATGCCTAAGAACTGTAGCGCCGATTTAGCACTCATTATTAATCATGTAGACACTGTCTTAACGAATGGTACCAAGGATGACATTTACGCCCTTAAGAAGCAGTTCGGTATGCAGGACGTCGTCCATGATGATGATTTTGCTGTGTAAGTTGGATCTTTCTCCCTACACACAGCGGCAACACTAACGCAGCGCAGCGGCTTGTCTACACCTCTCAGCTCCTGGCAGTCCATGCAGCCGTACACTGGCTACTCGCAGTTCTTCATGATGTGCGACGCAACTGAGGGCGCAAACGGCACTGCTGCCCCCGGCCCAGACGGCGTTGGCCTTCCCGCGGCCCTCAATAACTTTGCCGAATGGTGGATTCCTAACGTGATTACAGGCGGTGAGTAGACATCCCTCACTCCTAATGGTACCAGGTTGCTAAAGCTTTGTGGCTTCAAGGTTGTTCGGACAAAAATGTTAGTGATTGGAAAGACCCGTCAAGCGTGGGCTGCTGGGACACGTATAACGCGACGAGCCCTGCCTATACCGACTGGTCATCTACAAACCCCTTTGGCCGCACTTGGTCGTGGTTGTTGTGTAACGAGCCCTTACAAGGCTGGACGACGTAAGTCGTTATCGTGAACCTCTTCACAGCCTAATCCTAACATGTAGTATAGTGCTCCTAAGGACGGCCCAACCATTGTCTCCCGCTTTGGCACGGCTGAGTACAACCGGCGACAGTGCGGCCTCTTCTTCCCCGACGGAAGGCCAGAATACGTATGGTCTGAACAGCGGCAAGACTGCAGCAGACGTGAACAGCAAATACGACGGGTGGCTATTCACGAACACCACTCGCATGGTCTGGACGAACGGGTACGTCCGACTTAGCACACACTCTTGCCTTGGAATCCGATGCTGACCGTTCATAGTGAACTGGACCCGCTCCTCGACGCCACTGTGTCCAGTGAGATCCGTCCCGGCGGTCCCCTTCAGTCTAGCGCTGGGGTGCAGGTATACCTCATCCCTGGCGCGCACCACGCCACCGACCTTTTCATGAAGAACGGAGACCTCAACGCAGACATAAAGACGGCCATTACGGGCGTGGTTTCCAACCTTACGACCTGGGTTAACGAGTTCTACGATGCCAAGAAGCCCGCGGCGTCTGGCCAGGCTTAGAGATCTGGGTTCGAAACGTTCCTATGTGCCTGCAACACGACCTCGTGTTACACATGGATGTCAACATTCATCTATATTTTCTGCTACTAATATTAAGATTATATGAATATACACATCTTCTAGCACTCTATTGACAAGGGACCTACTTATTTATATGCAATACAAGATTAAGCTGGTTAGCTGTGAAGATAGCTTTAGGAATTGAGGGTTACATAGCTAATACCATTCGGGTTTAAGCGATACTCTTCTATTTTATTATGAGGGATATTGACTGTAGGAGATAGACGTCACTATAATAGAGTTTGTGATATTGCATACGTAGTGCTACGAAAAGCTTGAGTCGCACAATCAAAGCCAAGTGAAAGCGAATCGCCAAGTACCAAATTAAGCATATCATTCAATGCCACATTGGGCTCATAAATCTAAACCACCAACAGCAACCGCGCTCTTCAACTTCATGACGTGCAGCTCAACGTTCCGAATCTGTTTGACACTGATGTGGTATCTATTTGCCCGAAACCATGTCAGCAGGCAAGTTTGTGAATTGAAAATACTCAAGAAGCAAATTGGAATCCAATAGGTTGTGTGACTTACCTAGTTGGACAGAGGTCTCGGCCCCGTTGCATGCGCAGCTCAACCATACTCGGGTGGTTCCGAAGATCGGCCCATACACAGGGTCAGGCAGGCGGTAAACGTAGCAGTCGTTGCACGCCTGGCCCAAGTTTCCTTTGGTGCTCCACTGCAATCTTGAATCAGCGGGAGCCTCAAGCGACATGGGTTTGATGGCGTTTCGAAATCGACCACGCCATGGTTGTAGCGCCACTGGTCCTCGTTCTCACGCAAGGTCTTACGTACCCGGATGGAATTGGCCACGTACGCGAAGCAGCTGTTTAGGTCGAGAGAAGTCGACTGGAAAGTGCCTTTTCCGTCACCCGTGTTGCAGTTTGCGGTCAAAGTCTGGGTCGATGGCTCGATGTGTTCATCCACGCAACTCTTGCTAAAGTCGGAAGCGGTGACCACAGTGGCGAGAAGAGCGAGAATAGCTGCCGCGGCCTTCATCGTGTTGTTATGGAATTGGAAAATTTGGGATCGGAGAGTTTGAAGACACCGGTATCGAGGATCAACGTTGGCACATTCACTTTGGGGATCTTCTCCTTCACCTGGGGTGCATCGTATCTTTAGTAGCCGGCAGCAAATGACAAGATGCAAAGCTTGAATGTGTAAACGCGGGGCGGCCGCTATACTTCGGCAGCTGGTATTATTGCTGGTGGCGGGGTTCGACGTCGCATATTTGGCCGCTTTGGGAATGCCATTGTAACCGTTGGATGTCTTGATGCGCTCGCTAAAGATTCCTGTAGGCTGGAATGTCCATCCCAACCATCGCCTAATGGGCAGGTGCGGAGGATAACATACCATTGCATTTCTTCTAAGTCCAATCAGGGAGGTGAGGATATCGCAAACGGCGGCTAACCTGCCTCTCGCTCCGCATTTGTGACATGATCACCCGGACAAAGGCCGAGGTCTTCTGACTTTCTTTTTCCTTCGGCTATATAACTCGTATATTAAGCACATGCTTACTTCTTCGCCCAGCAAATGGAAGCGTGATCCGCCGCGTAAGGTTGCAACTAGGGTTTATCCATATTAGACATGTGCAAGGGGTCGCAGAAGATGCTAGCATGCGGTGGATTTCCGTCTTCGGCCTAAACGTAGATCCTGGCGGGAAGACTCCTCCAAGGCATGGTTCCACGCGATGACAGGACAATCTTGATCTGATAAGATGTTTAAGGGTGGAGCATGAGCCACGTCCATTCGTTTCTTCCAAGTTTTGTCATTCAAACGACCCAGTTGTGCTGTTATGACAAAGCATTCATCATCTGTCGCCTTGGAGCTAGCCTAACAGCAAGTAAGATTCTAGCTAGCATGTGGGGGACCTCCATCTCCGGTCTAGACGCAGCCCCTGGATGGAAGACTCCGCGATGAGAGGAAAATCGTCCATCCCCACAAGAACTAAACCGGGCCTTGGCCATCGCTCGCACACCTTGTGCCGCTTTGCGTGCTCGATCAAGTATCATTCTATCCATCTGTAATCTTGCAAAAGTGGAATCAATATGGAATGAGTAGTTGCTCAGAGCCATTGGCTCCACGCATTGACATAAAAGCTCCTTGATTGAGTCCGTTGAGCATTGTCACCATCACAGCCTGATGAAAACATAGAGTAAAGTACCCTATCAAGGTGCGGAATAGAGATGTCAAGACATGAGAGAATGAAATATTTATAAGAGATAATGTAAGTTTTCTCCAGATTCCCTCTTGGTTTCCCTGTTCTTGTTTAGAGAACATAAATCCAGCATTTTTCGCAGTCCGTTGATATGCCCAATAAACGGATTCGTCTTACGACATTGCCTAAAGCTGCTGCTGTTTTCCTTCAACTGAAAAATCAGTTGTCTTGTAGAATTGAGGTTAGCATAATAAGTTCTCTCTAACTGTTCAATTCTTAAATGAGAACTCTTACCAGCGGTGGTTCGCTTGATCCAGTTATAGGCACAGCGCTTGTATTTCTCAGAGCCTGTAGCAACGGCATGCTCGGCCTCACGGAGACAACCGTTTTGAGGGGCAGCAAGGTCGTTTCCATCCCACTTGATCCAGTTGTAAGCACATCTCTTGTAGACAGCCTCTGCCTCGGTGCTGGCTTCGTCGATTTCGGCGAGACAACCCTGAGGAGTGGATGCGCGAATGGCGAGTTCGTCTCGCTTGATCCAGTTGTAAGCGCATCGCTTGTACTTCTCGGTTGACTCAGTGGCAGATGATTCGAGCTCCGCCAGACAGCCCCGACGTGCGAGGCCATCATCGCGTTTGATCCAGTTATAGGCACATCTTTTGTAGACAGCGGCCGACTCAACGACACTCTCATCGATTGCGCTGAGGCATCCCTGCTTCTCGGAGGCCGGGGCAGGAGCGGCAGCGGCGACGGCGGCGAAGAGGGCAAGAAGCTTGAAGAACTGCATGTTGGCTGACGAGACTTGTTTTGGTGAAAATTGGGGTTTGACTTGAGGTTTCTTATTGTGTTGGAGATGATCCAGTGTGCAAAACTCAATCCATTGCCTGGTCTTGTCACCTATAATATAGCCGGCTTTCACCAACAGTTAGCTCGAGATGACTCAAGTAACTGTACTAGCAAGAATACAACGAACCAATTGTTTGGATTGTCGCTGGTCGGTATGTGGGAACGGTGGGCGTGCCGCCGTCTAGGAGATTGCATCTCTTAGCAGGACCTCCCCGGGTGCTGTACTTGAACTGATGTCCTCTGTTCCAGATGATGCACTACAGTAACAGGATGGAGCGGTTGATGGCACCAAATCGCTGAGTCTGTGAAGAGCTTCTGGTAAAGTCTCGGAAGTTCGCGTGGGCAGTAAGGTGCTCATCTGCATGTATGTCTCGTAGTCCACCGAGGAATCTGAGCTCTCCCATTCATGGCTTAGACGCAGCAAAAGGTCGATAGGAAGGGAAAATCGGTCCATCTCGCTCTCAACGGGCGAGAAAATTTCTGACGGGGACAATTCACTTCCAACGATACTCATCTGTCGGGCCATCGTGTCAGTCGTCGTCTGTTGGATTGCCACACTGGAAAGATTGAAGTCATCGTCGAAGATGTCATTCAGGGTAGTCTGCAAGCTTTTCGGGAGGTGTTTTGACAAAGGAAGTGCCGTCTCAAGTTGGGGGACGGATCTGTCACAGATGTCGGTCCCGGCATCGGAATCTGCCTCGAGGCCGGTTGCAAAAGTTGTACTGAACAAACGGGGTCTCTTCCTTTTGAAACCGCTGCGAGCTATTTCAGACTTGATGCTCTGCGCTTTTTCTTTCTCGAGTGATCCTCGATCCATCCAGGCAGGCCGCGGTCCGTACCCGTAGCATGTTATGCCGAGACTCGTGCATGTCTGGCATACTTGACGAGTCTCGTCACACTTTTTTCTTCTTAGCCGACAAGTCCAGCACCCTTGGGTGCTCCTCGTACCAGCAGGCTCTAGCCGGATATTGGCTGTCAGTCTTTTGTGAAGTAGGGACTGAGATGTCAGACGTACTGCTGGCTGTTTTGGTGGTTCTCATTTCTGATACCGAAAACCTTAATAGATCAAGACGGCGAATGAACTGGTCCGTGTTGGCGGGTAGGCGTGGGGACCGACTCTAGGCTGGGATAAGTATCCAATAGTGGTGTCGCTTGGCGAACTAGTACGGACAGCCGGGTCTAATAATCTGCAACAGCACTAGTCGTAGTCTTGGCTGAAAATCCTGTTGGTCAGAACATACAGTGATCAATTGTCTGCTCAAGTCAAGGTGACGGTGGCAGCAAGGGAAAGATGAGGGATAGACGAAGAGACACCAGTCAGTGAATCCAAAATGGTTGATTTCTGAAAAGCTATGGAAGTTACTACTCCGTTGAAGCGAATAGTGGGATAAACCATAAATAGTTTGTTTAGTTTCGTTTCCCAAGGGGAACGCGATGTCCGAGGATCGTTTCTTTTCCGACTGTCTGCAGTTCTATTTCCGTTGTCTCTTGGTCAGATTACTCAGCTGTACTGTTGCCTGCACTTCTTATCTTTGGTGGAGCGTTTAACCTACGGGTAACTGGTCACGGTACGATGTATAAAAGCAGCGTTGATTGCCCGCAGAATTCCCATCCAATCGGAAGACGTGGATGTCGTATTACCATTCAGAGCTGAATAGTTACTAAACCTTGAATTATTACCATTGACTCCGATTGCCGAGTGTGGAATACAAGGAATGATTCCAACCTACGTTAGGTAGAAGTCAACAATTCCCCTCGGCCACCAGAGTAGACGTGATGAATATAATCTAACCGCCAATAAAAACTCTAGACCCGAATACTAACCCTAAGCCGAAGTAAGTACGGAATACTCTACTTCCACGCAGCAGGCCAACGAGGACTTGGTAAAGAGCCTCTACTGTGTATGCTAAGGAGACTTGGCTGGTGACCGATAACGGGAGGTAGTGGCCGGGTATGTTGAAGTGCCAGAGTAATATTCAGCAGACACCAAAGTCATCTGTCAGCGGGGTACCTCCACTTTTGGGCTTATTTGTCAAAATATCCCATCCCTGATTGCATACTATGTAGTAATGCAACCAAAGATCTTATGACAGGTCATGTTTGTGCTATTCGACATGGGACTGGGGAACCTGCCCCAGCATCTGAGAAATAAGCAGAATTAAACTACGGATACTCACGTAGTCAGCGGCCAGGACTTTCGCCCTCTTTTGGGCCTTTATCCGGAGCATTGCGACTGTAGCAGTAACGGCAGAGCAGCCTGTGTGGAAGCCCCCCACATAACAGCGACACGCCGGATTTGCCGCTGCGATACTTCTTACGGTCGTCACGCCAGGAGGATAGGTAGGATCCAGCCGTGATCGGTTATCCTAGATGAGTACAGAACGCAGCAGACAAGAGTGTCTCGTTCCCAGTGAATAGCGACTTCGTGATAGAAAGGGTTTTGGGTCCTTTCGCGAAATACTACCACGAACTCGACGCATATGGACAGCAAAGACGAGACTGAACAGATCCCGCTGGTGGCCGGCGACGACTACGGTGCCCAGCAAGGAACCGACAATGCCTTGATTCGAAAACACAGACACCTTGTGCAGACTTTGTGCTGGCTGCTGGCGGTGGAGTTTGCAAATCTCTTCCTGTTTTTGGGGGTACCTCGGCTCCTGGACGTGGTCAACAGGCCAGGCTCGCACCCCCTTGACGACTGTAGGCCGCCAACTCTCCAACACACTCGTACGGGGTGTCCTTTTGGCCAAAGCTCAGTTCCAATTCGTATACAGATTTCAAGCTCCACGATTTCAACACATCATGGGTATACGTCAATGACGAGACGTATGACCCTATGGTGATTTCCCAGCAAGATCCATGGGAAAAAACCTACCTGCGTAAGACTACATAATCCTCCACCCGCACCCACTCCTGGGGTGACAGGCGAGATGGATTATCAAGTGGATGTTTTTCATAACCTGCACTGTTTAGTGAGCCTGCCACCCACAAGAACATGTGGACCTGTGGCCCTGGTCTGACTAACAACCACTTTGCAGACACGTCTACGAGAGCGGTTCCTCGCCAACGACACGAGCTCATCCGACATGCACTCCCTGCATTGCTTCAATAGACTACGACAGTCGCTAATGTGCAACGCTGATCTCATGCTGGGAGTAACGGAAGACTACGAGGACTACGGCATTCTCGAGAAACATACCTGTAAAGACTTTGACGCGGTGGTCGACTGGGCAGAAAGAAACAGCTGGAAAAACTTTCTTCAATGGACGTACCAGAATAACCGTCAAAGTCAGAAGGACGAGTCCGCAGGGAAAACGGCGAGAAGAGACGGCCCAAGGCGGCGGGAAAACGCGGGGGGTTGATCATCAGGGTCATGAGGTCTCGATATGCTTGGTTGCTCTAAAAAGCAGGGAATAGACACCATGTGTAACTAGGCTTCCTCCCCACGAGGGTTTCCTCAGGTAAACAAAACAGTATAAAGCTTCAGTCACACAGGAAGAGTAGAAACCCCGCCTTCCTAAAAGGCCTCAGAAAGAAGCATTATGGCTTGCATGAATATCCTTATCTACAGACTACCCAGCGGCCCGTCCCAAGACCTACCGGAATAGGTTAGACGCTGGAGAACCATCCATGTATCTCTGCCATTCTACGGAATCTGTGTTCGGAGCTTCTTCGGATCATCACCCTCTGTCCAATAAGGTGAGTTAGGTGAGTCTCGCCGCTTTTGCTCACCTTCCACAAGAACCTGGGTAGGCCTGGGTGAGGCCTGAGTAAGCCCCAAGGGAAACCAAAGCGATTCACATGGGTCGGAATCGCCGACTAAAAAGCCCCATGTAAACAGCAGATAGGCTTGATAGAACAGACTAGTGCAATCCCATGGTAACAGCACGCACCAGTGACTAGTCAAAATGCATTTCACGACCCGAGCTTTTGCGAAGGACATTTTTGCAAAGCCAGTTCATCAAACTGATATTCAGCACGATACGAAGAGAGCACGACCGCATTTAGGAACTGGGTTATTACTGGCACCCAAATGGTTGCATAGTTCCCATGATGCCAACATTTGCCTCGTAATTTGTCTCTACAGCCCTGTATTCTCAACCACTCAAAACCACTTGGCAGATGACACAGGGGGCAGAAGGCCACCATCTTTTTTGATCAGGACAAAATAGCCTTGCCTAACACAAGGTACTGAACCTAGAAAGCTGGGGCATTGAGTTTCAGCGTCGTCAAAAGCCCGACATTCGGCGTTTTTCTGAATACACTAATATATATTATCAGCAGTCTTATTGGCATTTTAGAAAAAGGAAACGACGTACTGCTGTTTTCTTCCCTATTGGTAAGGGACCAGCCAATGAGCCATCAGAAATACCACATGGATAATTTATAAACTTTATGCCAGGGTTGAAATGTTCAAAAACGCAGACAGTAGCGTCGTCAGTATTAACCTGACAATACTTTATTGACAGGTTAGTGAGGAAATTCCCATAAGTGCATGGAAAGAAGTATTTACGCCTTTGCAACCGCCACTAGACTTAGCGCATTCTTGCCCTGCCACAGCGGCAGTCAACGTAAAGAGTGAAATATCATTATTTATAATCCCTTGGATCCCTATAGTAAAGTAGGGTATTAGAGCGTATACTATATGACTAATCGCTGTAAGGATGGCGTGTACGGGCTGGCACTTTGAAGGACTCAACTTCTAGAAACCTCAAAAAGTAAAGTACTAATCCATCACACAAAGTATTATCCTAAGAACTAGAGAGGGAGCAAACGCTTCCCAGTGACATCACTAGTGAGATTTTTTACGGTACCCAATACACCGCCGGTGCTTTGAGACATTGGTATAGCAGGATGGAGATCTTCCACGCCATCCCTGCAGTGTAGTAGTGTACCTACACACATACACTGTCTGACTCCTCCGCTCCTAGTACATAACAGGCGAGGCAGTTATTGTAACCATAATTTGATTCAAACTCTGTTCTATAAGATATCCTGTTTTGACCTGGAATATACACCACCCACTTGCTTAGGTTAATCTATCTCATACAACCTATGACACAGTACGTCGCAATACCGGTAACCCCGAAACACTAGGTGATCCCCCAAGAGAGCTCATAGTATAGACAGGAGCATACATAGTAAGAGAAACAAAACAACAAAGTTAGTGATGCATGCGATGACCCTTATTCAATTGACATGTGTAAACTCTGTGTCTATCTGAGAAGAACATCGCGCAAAGTGAGCTCCCTAAAGGGGCAAACTAGGCCCAACTCACCACAACAACAAGAAGTATATGTTATTTGATTGAATAGATCTATCTGGCTTATCAATCAAAGTGGATCCATCACATTCTCTGCCACCCTAGCTTACCCTCGCTCACCTACTGCCTCACCCTTAAAGCAGCGTTGCTGGGTAAGCCTCAGGAGAGCTTTAAACGTAGGGCCCGTCCAATAATGTGCCGTTAACCTATCGCATCAGGCGGCACGCCGCACGCGACATTACCGCGCTGATAGTGAGCGATCCCTGGAACAGGCACACTCGACACGCGTCACGGTTCAACGTCTCCGTCCTAATTAACCAGCTGATATATTTCTGAACCTGAACTTCTTGGCATTCACTGTCTTCCTTTGTCTTCGTAGTTCCAATGAGCTTTAGTCTCTGGGGAAGTACGTCCTCATCTGATTACCTGTTGAAGCTGCGTAGCATCATTATGCCCTGTCCAGCCTTCAGTGATTGGGCATCTGGGCCGCGAGTCCATACAGATTGTCGATCTTTTGACTTCACTTTACAGTTTGAAGACGTCATCTTTTCATGTTTACCATCTGCATTGTTCATTCTGCTCGCCCCACCAAGAGTTGCGCAGCTGCTTCGACAGCCCGCTACGTTCCCGACCCGATCCAGGCTCTTGGCCTGCAAGTTGGTATATCCAGCCGCACAATCAGAAAGCCGTCGTGTGTCTTTCGCTAACTTTCATTCCAAGGTGGCTGCGACCACACTCCTCGCCTTCCAGTTGGCCTACCTAGCTCTGCGTTGCCACACCTCGCCACTCCAAACTCCTGCGTCAATCGCGGCCGATGTCTTGACTGTCGTTGCTACGCTTACACTCTTGTTGTTGTCTGTCCTGAGCCATCAAAGATCGCCCCGTCCCTCAACCCTCGTCAGCCTCTATCTCTCGGCTTCCGTAATACTTGGTGTTGCCCGTGTTCGGACAGTATGGCTTCTTTCTCCGGGCGGCCCTTTGCCAGCCATCCTTACAGTCGTGGTAGTTTTCACCCTGGCGGTTCTCACGCTAGAGTCAGTCGAGGTGAAGAAGGGACTAGCCGCGTCCGGTACCCCCGATAGCAAACATGCCACCCCCGAGCAGAGCAGCGGCTTCTGGTCGAGAACTTGCTTTTCGTGGCTGGCGAAAACCTTCTATTTGGGGTACTCCAAAGTCATATCTCTTGGCGACTTGCCAGGCCTAGATTCAAACATGGAGAGCCACCTGCTCCACAGAACCTTGGCTGCTACATGGGATAAATGTATGCTTATAACATCCGGATATTCATATTGATCACGACCGCCTCTTGCTGACCATGTGACTTTATTAGATGCCCACCAAAGTCGCCATAGTCTCATCAAAGCTTGCTTTAGGGCCTACCTTGTGCCCTTCTTGGCTCCTGTTATTCCCCGACTCTGTCTGACGGTCTTTACGTTCACGCAACCATTCCTCATCAAAACAACAATAACATTTGTGAGTGTCAAGAACCCAGACATTAATTATGGTAGAGGCCTCATTGGAGCCTGGGTCTTGGTGTACCTGGGAATTGCAATTAGCAACTCTGTTTACCAGTACTATAACCTTCGCTTTACAACTAGGCTCCGAGGAGGGTTAATTGCGCTCGTCTATCAATATGCGGTTCAGACAAGAGACGTTGACACTGGAGACATTACGGCGGTGGCCTTGATGGGGACAGATGTCGAACGTATCTTTGGCGCCATGTCTATGTTCCATATGATATGGGGTTCGCTGGTTGATATTGCTGTTGCAAGTTGGCTCCTCGGACTGCAATTATCCCTCGCCTGCCTGGCACCAATAGTCCTTGTGTTGAGTAAGTGACGCCTGGCCGTTATGTGGAGCTCACTGACCAGGCCATTCTCAGTTTTCATCACTGCGATGTCTAAGGTCTCTGTGGCCAGCAGAACAGCCCAGATGCGGTGGATAGAGAAGATACAGGAACGCCTTCGTGTTACAACGGCGATGCTCGGCGAGATGAAGGCTGTCAAGATGCTCGGACTCACAGATGTCATGTCGACAACGATACAGAGACTTCGCACTGATGAGATCAACACCTCAAAGTCTTTCCGGAGGCTGCTTGTGGCTACGTTGTTGCTCTGTAAGTCCTGTCTCCCGCGTGTCAAAGTCTAATTTCTGACCTGGAATCGCAGCGCTCGCCCCCATCAATCTTGCGCCCGTTGCTACCTTTGCCGTCTATGTTATCATTTCAGTCTTCTGGAAGAATGAGACCTTATTGCCCGATCAGGCCTTTGTCTCCATCGCATTGATTGGACTTCTAACCACGCCTGTTGTTATGTTCATACAACTGCTGCCAATGGTGGTCCAGTCGTTTGCATGCTTCGATCGCATCCAAGACTTTTGCAATTACGGTCCTCAACCTCCAGCTACTGATAGACAAAGCAGCACCTTCACCTCGTCGCCTTCGACCGACATCAGCCTTGTCCCAGTGACAACCGAGGGCGTCAGCAAGCCAGTGGGCTCCATGCAGCAGCAGTATGCCGTCTCGTTTCGAGGCACCAGCTTTGGCTGGAAGAAAGACCAGGCTGTGCTTCACCATCTTGACGTTGATATCCCTCAAAACGCGCTGACGGTTGTTATTGGACCTGTGGGAAGCGGCAAGTCGTCCTTTCTTAGTGCAGTATTAGGCGAGTTGATACCCATGTTTTCTACTGCCTCACTAGCCATCGAGAATTCTCTCAAAGGTCGAATGGCATATTGTGCACAGAGCCCATGGCTTGAGAACGGGACAGTTCGGCAAAACATACTTGGCATTGCACCTTACGACCAGAAGTGGTACGATGCTGTTACCTCGGCTTGCGGTCTTGAAACGGATCTACAAGCACTACCAAAGGGGGACTACACACTTATTGGTAGCAAGGGTGTCAATCTTAGTGGCGGCCAAAAACAGCGCATTGTAAGTGCCTTGAAATACTTCTTCAACATTGCATTCCAGCTAATCTCTTAACTTACCCCCCAAAGGCTCTTGCTCGGGCGGTCTATTCGCGGCAGAAGCTCATTGTCCTCGACGATGTGTTCAGCGGCATGGATGCCCACACGGCCAACCATGTTGCAACCCGTCTGCTTGGCACTGATGGTCTTTTGCGTCGACAACACGCAACCGTCATTGTCGCAACACATAGCCGTGAGATTTGACTTCACCTACTGACAAAGTGATTGGCTTGCTAATGAATGCAGATAAAATCATGGCCATGGCCGACGTCATTGTTTCCCTTTGCGATGGTCGGATACAAGAATTCGGTAAGCCTGCAGCCCTCATGCAAGGGCAAGGCTATACGAGCAAGCTAGGGCTCAAGCTGTCATCTGACGGTGTGGCGGAGGAACTACATGAGTCTGATGATTCTGTGGCTCCCGTGGAGGAGACGGCCACGCCAACTGATGAGAAGCACCAAGAACAAAAGCGCCATTCAGATCTTCGACGAAAAAACGGCGAGAAAGCAGTCTACGAATACTACTTGCAGAATGCCGGCTGGAAAGCGGTGACCCTCTACTCTGTTTCAGTCGTCATCTGGATCTTCTTCTCGGAGTTCTCAAGTAAGTTCGAAAGTTTTCATCACAATATCGTAGAAGCTGCTGCTGACAGATATGGGTGACAACTAGCTGTTTGGGTCAACTGGTGGTCTGAGGCCAATGCCGTTAAGGCCAATACGAATGTAGGATATTATTTAGGCATTTATGTCGCGTTTGGCGTCATTGGCACTCTGGGAGCTTCTTTGGCTGCCTGGTTTGCATTCCTCGACATCATATCTAACACGGCCCTCAACTTGCATTCAGACCTTCTCAGAATAATTATGGCGTAAGTTTTCATATTGTACTACACAGGACAGTTCTAATCATATGCCTGTCGCGGAACAGAGCATCCTTTCGTTTCCTGACTACGACAGACAATGGCGAAATTCTTAATAGGTAGGCCACAATATTTAGCTTTGCGTAAGGAGATGCTTACGTTTATCTATTTACAGATTCAGTGAAGACATGCAGCTTCTGGATATGGATCTGCCGTCCAATATGGTCAATTACACCTCTAGTAAGTCTTTCATTCACATATATATGCGTCTTTACTTACCATATTCCGCAGCGGCCGTGTCCCTCTTGGCTAAACTCATCATTCTTGCCGTCTTTTCCCAATATCTGGGCATCACCATCCCTTTCCTTGCAACCGTGGTCTTTTTCCTGCAACGCTTCTACCTTCAAACCTCTCGCCAGATCCGCCTGCTTGGTATTGAAGCTAAGGCGCCCCTCTACACCCACTTCTCCGAATCTGTGGCTGGAAGCGCAACTATTCGTGCCTTTGGATGGCAAGCCCAGTATCAGGAACGTAATTATCACCGCATTGACTTATCCCAGAAGCCAAACTACATCCAAAGCTGCATTCAAGCGTGGCTCACGTTTGTCCTCAACTTAATTGTGGCCGTACTTGCTGTTATTCTTGTGTGTGTGGTTATCACTTGGCACGACAAATTTAGTGCCGGAAGCGTTGGTGTCAGCCTCGTCATGGTTATCAGCTTCAGTCAGCTGTTGGCCCGCTTGATCCAGAGTTGGACCAAGCTTGAGTCTAGCGTGGGGGCCGTTGCAAGAGTTAAAAGATTTGTGGCAGAGACCGAAACAGAACAAATTGCTGGCAAAGAGCAGTTACCTAGGGATTGGCCCCAGGGCGGAGCTGTTGACTTCTCAAAAGTTGTCGCGTCTTATGGGTCGGTTTTCAAGCCTTTTTTCTTTCTATATCCTGTTTGATCTTTGGAACTAACTCTGCGCCAGTCCCAATGCTGAACCCATACTCAAGGGAGTCTCGTTGTCGGTAAAGGCTGGTGACCACGTTGCTATTTGTGGCCAATCAGGCAGCGGCAAGACGTCTCTCGTCCTCAGCCTACTACAGATGACCGACGTCAAGCAAGGCACAATCAGGATCGATGGTGTTGACGTGTCAACTTTGGTGCCATCGGAGCTTCGGTCTTGTATCAATGTTGTTTCCCAGGATCCTTTTCTTATGCCGGGGACTATCCGATCTAATATTGATCCGTTGAGCGCCATTTCTGACGATGCGAGGATTACTCAAGCTCTTGAAAGACTTGGCCTTTCGAAACATGTTCAAGAGCAAGGCGGCCTGGGTGCGGAGATGGATGAAAAGGTCTGGTCGGCTGGCCAAAAGCAGCTTCTCTGCATGGCCAGGGCCATGCTTAGGAACTGTAAACTTTTGATTCTGGACGAGGCTATGAGCAGGTAAGCATCAGAAGTTCGTCCCCAGTATGAAGCTCACACTGACGTTAACGTATCCAGTGTTGATGCCGAGACTGAGGCAGTCATGCAGGATGTTGTTGACAATGCATTTCGTGACTGCACTGTTTTGGCTGTTATGCATAGGCTCAAGCACGTCTCACGGTATGACGTAGTGGTGCTTCTTGGTGACGGCGAAGTTTTGGAGGTTGGAGAGCCATATTCGCTAATTGCGGGAGATGGCCAGTTTGCTCAGCTATACAGGATGAACTCAAACTGACCTTAGAGTTGAATTTACAGTCTGGTACGGAATAATTTGATAATTGGTCAATTAGTACGACCCGGTTCCTTCAATAGGTATCGCCTATATGATATATAGATCCGCCGCTCACTTGATTGCGTCCCTCATGCATTGATTTCAGTCGCTCTCTGACCTGTAAAAGAGCACGGTTACAAACTTCAACCTCTTCTAAATTCACTAGAGGTATTGATTTGTACATACGCGCCCATACAATAGGACAAATGAGATGGTCTTTTTGTACTTGGTTTCCAAACCCAGCGGCTACCAACTTTAATGCCTCTGTGCTTGTGCATGTATCTGGTGAATTTGAAAAGAACAAATTTGTCTACTTCTCAAACGCCACAGTCAGGATATTTAACAGCAATCCGAGTGTTTATGATGTCGGGTGCAATATTTCTGCCCGCCAACAACATGTGCTCGCAGTGTTTTGTGTGCTCGTACGTTCCTATGTATCCATCAATCGCCTTGTCCCCATGTCCGTTTCCGAGTATGATGGCCCGATGCATCTTCTTCCACATTGCCGTGCAGTGCCTCACATGGTACTCCCAGTTGACATAAAGCCCTGTGTACTCGCCCGTCATGATTTGCTCGTAGGTCAGGGGCTCGGTGCGGTTAGGGTCGAGGAACCACTCCAGATGATTGGCTTCGTCGAATTCGCGTGACAGTTCTGAATCGTAACACTGACTTAGAAGCCAGCAAAAGGAGATGACGTCGAAATGGCAGCCCTTCTGCCTGGCTTCTTCGAAAATACAGCAACATCCTTCAAAGCAAAGCCAACGAGGTGCAGCTGAGGTTGTTCCCCAGCGGCGTGGAAACGGAAAGGTTCGACATCATCCTCGCGAGGTTCGGCAGCGACTCCCAGTTGTACTCGTCCTTCCACTGGTTGCCGAGCTTGGCCTGCAGGACCGACTCGTACAGGTTCGCCATCTCCTGGCTGTCCCACATGCCCTCCCTCCTCTTCATGCGCCGCAGGACGTCGATGATGCGCCGCTCGAGGTCAACGTTTTCGCAAAAGGCGCAGATGTACGCCAGCGAGGGCACGATGTCGGCCGCGAGCGCGAACTTGGGCCGCGACCGCTCCTCCGGGGACGACACGAGGTCCTCGGCCATGTCGACGAGGCGGTGCAGCTCCGCCATGTCGGATTTCTTCAAGGCGCATGGGCCCTCCTGCTCGTTGAAGACTTCCCAGCTCTTTTGCGAGAAGCGGAGCGCCTTGAGCTCGTGGAGGTCGGCGGGCTCCATCTTCTCCGGGAGGGCCTTCTGGAACAGCTCGAAGCGGGCGCTCCACGCGTCGAAATGCGCGTTTGCGATTCCCCACGCTGCGTCGTTGGTCGTCTCGGACCCGCAGGGCGGTTTATGGCTGCCGCATGACGGCGTTGTGTGCCAGCAGTCGTCGATGCTGCAGTACCAAGAATTCTCGAAAGCCTGCGTGAACATGCGCTCCACGTAATGGAAACATTGCCGCGCCTCGAAGACGCTGGAGAACGGCGTGGCCTTGCTCTGCTCTATTACTTCCGGCTGCGTGAAGAACGTCAGGTCGGGGATGACGTCGGTCTCGATCAGCATGGAGGCGTCCATGCCCATGGAGATAAACATGTTTGTGATGTCGCATAGCTGGCTGAAGTGGTTCTGTACCGTCTCGGCAAGGCGTCTGTCGTAAGCCGAGAGTGACGCGGGATCGTTTCGGCTGGCTAGCGCGGCTTGGTGGAGCGACTCGAGTACGCGGGACCCCGCTCTTAAGTGTTGGACGGCCTTGTCGAACTGGCCTCTCACGATCTCGAAGGACACAAAGACCAGGCAGCAGATGAGGGTGATGCGGATGTTCACAGGCGACGGATCGGCCATGATTTCTATCGTACCCGTGACGGCTTTCCGGTAGTGTCTCTCGGCCAAGTCGCTGAACGCCACCGCAGACATTGACGGCTCCGGGTCCGAGACCGGGTTCTCCAGGAACGCTCTATGGGCAACGCCCAGGGCGACGACGGCGTGCTTGATGGGGTCGGAGTAGTAGCCCAGCGGCAGGATGTAGTTGCTCCATATCTTGGCGAGGGGCGTCGAAAGACCAAAGTCCGGCACGGTACACCGGTGGACGTGGTGGAACATGAGCTTCTCCAACGTTGTGCCAGAAACATCCCAATTCATCGGGGGCGTTAGTTGTGTCACCGACGTGACGGGCCGTTTACAAGTCGACATCAGGCAGCCGGCGTTCGGACGTCTGGTTGGTTGCAGATGCTCGGCATATCCATCACACTTGTGCTTGTCCTTCTTGCAGCGTTTACAAAATGGTTTGTCCTCGTCGCATTTGACATGACGGGCTCTAAGCTATGGTCAGTATTCATGAAGTGAGATGGTGCCGTATGATATAGCAAAGATGATGCCGGCATATATGATATGGGTTAAGAGGTAGAACAGCCTTACTTGCTAATAATGCAGCAAGTGACGTCAGCCTAACCATTCTTCAACGGTCGAAAGAGGCACCAGTGTTGTCACAAACCATGTTAAACATCCGGTCCTAACCTTTGACGCTGACGCCCTGGTTCTTTTAGGCTTCCGCGCCACGGGGTTCATGGAGAAGACTCCAGTCCCCGGGATCGACTTATCCAATGACATTGCGGGGTGAAAAGCGGACGATCAGATTGGGGTTGTTTCCAGGGCAGTCTGAGCTGATGACTGGTCTAGGCTGTGATCCCAAGGGAAAGGTTCTCTCTCGGGCGTCGGATCGTGCGGGCGCGAGAAATCGGGCAGGGGATAATACAACGCCAAGATGGGCAGTTTGGGCGGCGTCCACTATATAATACCAAGCTGTCGATTTCGGATGGCCGCGACCCTCGGCCGCCGAGTCCCTTTGGTTGTTCCCTGCGACGTGGGCACCTCCGCCGCGAACCAGCATGTGTTTGGGGGCAGGGTTTAGTCTTTTACGATGCAGCCAATCATGGGTTGTCAAACCGAATCTTTTTCCATGAAATATGGAGCTATAGGGAGCAGCCTGTTTTAACGTCTCCGCAAAACGCCAGAAGGGCTTGACTACGTAGCAAGATCTTCACAGCCCCTGATGAATCATACGGAGAGCCGTCAACGCCATGCCAAATGGTTTGCTCAGCCCTACGAGGCCAACTGCTAGTCTCTGAAAAGATCATGGGGGTGGTTCGACCTGGCGGCTAGACTCGTCTGGACATTCGCAAATACGTGATGCCCTCGACTTCTGAATGCACAACACAGTCACTAGTCCACGAGTCCCTTGTCCTTGTCAGGCAAGGCCGGCAGTTTCTGTCGGCCATGTGTGTTAAAGATAAAAACCGAGACGCCAGTCGCCTTTGGTTGACACATTGCCCCGCGAGTGCCCCCTGCTCTGAACGGCGACATCTAGGCCCAATCAGGTTTCTAAAGCCGTAGCAATCAAACCCAAATCGGTCGGCGCTCAGGGGGTAAGGAATCTCAGCGTGGCACTCGGGTGCGTTAAGGTTTTCTTCTACCGACCTACCGTAGACTGACTGCCCACCTACAAACATAGCCTACGTGCCAGGTGAACACGACGAATCTTGGAAATGATCATACTGACTCGCTCGGTCAAAGGAAACTCCCGTTTCTCCGCCTCCTTTCAAGTGCATTGCATGATTACAAACACGACAGGCCTCTTGCTAATATGGCTTTGTAATTCGATGATTGCGTTGCTGTTCCTCACCTAGTTCACAGCGCCAGACGACCACATCGTCGAAGCCAAAGTACGGGGGCGCAAAGTAATCCTTGCATATAATACGATTGGCCTACCGAAGAGTTGTCCAGCAATCATCATAGTTTTTCGCCAATCCCCACGCATGTGCGCCAGTCGATCTAAGAACCTGGAATTAACGTTGGTCTCTATAAACAAAATACAGACGTGGCATGGAGCGATCCGAGGCACTCTCATTGCTTAGACCGCGCGGGATGACCCATGAGAAACAACCGCAAGCTTGGCAGCACTCTGTATGCACTGACAAGCATATTTGATATGAGTCGCTTTTACGTCACATGGCACCGTTCATACATTTTTCGCTAGCCTCTACGACCCCACGGGGGAGCGCCTTGTAGCAGTATCTCGTACACTTTTCTCGAAGTCAAAGAAATACCGGTAGGTAGAGCCCAGCGGGAGGGGCCACCCGACCGTAATCCTTGTTCTTCCACATCATCCCAGTCTGGAATGATCAGAGTTAGCATGAGCACGTGAACGCAGCAGGCCTGCGATGTCGTAGTGTCCGCATAGTCAACACCCCAGGAATACTTCGCCACTTCAGAAGCAACTGGGACAATATCCGAGGAGATGCTAAGTTGCACAATCGAAAAGCACCACAAGAGGCGGACCCATCTCCATCGGATGACACCTTGACTTGACAGCGGACGTTAACCCCCAAAGAGTTACCTCGTCCGAAATATTGGAACCCTTTCATATGTCATCGGAGCCTCCAGTCACATGCACGACCATTGATCTCGCATTCCGTTCAGAAGACAGTATCAGGTTCCGCGATAGTGGTTCAATGGGGGTTCCATGCAGGGGGTTTACCTTGACAGGTGAGGCTGAGGGATGTGCATGCTACCATGCCATGCGTGATCAGGAGAATCTATGCACATATACAACTGAGGGGCTTAGTTTGGGGTCCCGTTCAGTCACAGCGGAGCAGTGCGTATATTGACCGATGCGTCTGCGCCGTTTTCTCCGCGGATTTGTGAGCCACCATCCATGCAGGATCGCACTTCTAGCTTGTGCGTCCGCGAGCGGACATCAGGCTACAACCGGAACCCGGGGTAGTCGCATCCCAACTTTAGGAATCAACCTTGATGGACCTTCATTCTATGCTAGAGAAAGTTTCCGGGTAATACGGAGTCTCGCCCTAGCCAAGTCGCGTCCCTAACACAAGGGCGCATGGCGGTGGGGTGCGGTAATAGGAACTACAGAGCTTTGAAAGTTACAACCCTTCATGGGGGGCGGGGTTGTGAACCCATGTCAAATGGCGACGGTCTACTCGAGAATGCCCGTCGGTGTGTCCGTTGGCTTGCCTCTCCGGATGCCCTCTTCACCATCACCCTCGGCTGAGTTGCCTTGGCTTGAGGGCTTTCGGCTAGCAGCAGAGTTTGGCGGAATAGGGGATAGGGCATCGGAGCGATCCGAGATGGGAGTTGATGCAAGGGATAGGTGATAAGACCAGGCACGACTTGCTATGAAGAAACTCTCAGTCCAATCGGAGATTTCTTGCCTTTGTGTGGATGCATACCCCAGATTTTGCTAAAACGGAACCGGCCACTCGGATCCAGGAGCTGGTTCGGGCTCGTCTTGGACCGCCCCACGATTCCGGCCGGCCTTTGGAATCGGGTTCGCCCGGCCCCCTCCCCGATGCACGGGAGACCCCACACTGCGGCGCGGCATCGACGTGCATTGCTGATGGAATAGAGAAATCCAGCGTGAGTTCACGGAACGGGGAGCGAGAGGAAAATCTCACCCGCGCAAGAATCTCCTCTCATACCTTTTGCTTGTTTGTGCAGCGCCTTTGTTTTTGGAGGCCACGAGGCATCCGGTGCATCTTGCCGATTAATCTGGGGGAAGCTCGTGTGCTCTGGCTATTGGAACAGCTCTCAAGCGCGGCTGCCGCATCACTCTTGTATATCTTGAGTCACCGGTGCAGACGTGACATCTCGTGTCGAAATATTATACTACCGCAGGATACTTGAGAGAAGTATAAAGATTTGTCACTCAAGCATGATTCCTCTCGTGGAACAGAGCCTGAGCGAACATCAAAATAGGTGAGAGACGACGAACGACCTTCCTCAGTAGGAGGAATAGAAATGGAAAGAGAGACCGTCGAGTTGGCTCTTTCCTTCCTATACATCAATGAGCTGTAAAAAGAGGCACAAGCCCAAACCCTTTTCAACTCATTCCCTCTCACACCCATCTCACACTGACCTCTCACCCACGCCGCAACCAGATGACCCGTTTTCGCCTTAAATCCTCACATTTGTAAGAAAGGCCTCTACTTCTTTTTCTACATTTCTTTCCCATCTCTAACGAGTTTGTTTAGAATACTCTTCTCTATGCATTTACACCCACGATTTCGACACCTGCCTCCTTCCAAAAACCCCCCACTATTACTACCGCCCTCAACAGCGAATCATGACTTTTTGGGGAGCCATTGCCGACCACGAGAAACGTTGGATGAAGCACCAGGAGGCTGATGCTTTGACTACGGCGAACTGGCCCAACAAATCCGCCACTCAGCGCAATGGCGAGAGTGATGGCTGGGCGACTTCCTGATCGCCTTTGGGAGATAAGACGAGCCATGCGAATGCCCAAGACGTCGACAGTTGGGGTAGAGACGACATCGGGCAACCTCTTGAAGAATCTGAGCCCAGCTGGCTCCAAGATGTCGTAGAGACCGAGGATAGCGACGCCGAAGACCTTTCCATTGCGATGGAGAACAGTGAACGCGAAGATTCCATCGTCCTGGATTTCAATAGCAAGGCCCACGTTCCGTCTTTTCCGACTAGACCCTTCTTCCCGAGAGCGAGGGCCAAGAACATTTCCACCCAGAACGGTATCCAACGCAAAGAGCAGTTCACTGCCAAAGAGAAGACAGAGCAGCTTGCAACCATGTCCCAGGTCCTGGAGTACGAGGATCCGAACGTCGCTCAGCAGGCGACCATCATGTGGCTGCTCAAATTGATGCAGGAAAGCGGCATCCACGTTTCTGACGGCTTTGGAGGCTTCTTTGACGAATTCAAGGCGACGCAGACTTAACAGAACAAGGCGCAGCTGGCATGGCAGCATCCCACCTGTTTTACCATGCATTAGGAGGTGTGTCAAACGTCAAGAATTGCTTCTCGTACTTGGTTTTCTTTTGCGGCCAGGCGTTTTCATTTCCTTACGCCCATTTTCGCAATTGGGCAGCATCAGACTGCAAACGACATTTTAGCTCAACGTCGAACAACATACCAGACGGAGGAGAATATACCGGGCATGGAGAGGTTGCTTTTGCACACTGGGATCTTTGCAACTTGTGCAGGAGGCTATTCAAGGTAGCGTTTTTGGGATGTGACATGGGAAGATTTGCATCGGAAATCCAACTTGCGTATTATCAGCATAAACGGTTACGCGAGCATTACTGTTAGTGACTCTGGGCGAGGGTTTACCAGTTTCCTCGTCTGTCAGGCGAATGCCAGAGTCCAAAATACCAAAAACATTACAAATATCACAGCGTGATATTGACCAGTGACAATAGCAATTCAATGCCTTGAAATGCTCGCCTCAAAGCATTACGGGTAGAGGTTCAGATTTATCACGGCCCCACGCCTGAGAACCAGAAGCTTTTGATGCTTCCCTGATACCTCGCCTCCCCGTCTTGAAGAAATGTCAAAGACGTGGCTGACGCTCTTCCTCGCTTCAACATTGTGAAAACGATCGCTGTGACGGGAAAGGGGAGGCAACGTGGCGGCGCGTGGTCTAGAGCCAGGTACTTTCGATCGTGCCAGGCCAGTTGTGATGGACTTGGGGCGGCTTTGCGAATGCCTTGTTCCACGATGGTGGCTATAGTGTTGCTTCGGGAATTCAAAGGCTGTGGTAACGACTGGAGCGGGGGAGACACGGTCGAAACGTAGTACGAAAGGGTCTTGTGGAAGAGAAGAATGGACCAGCCGTCAAGACGCACCCCTCTTCCAGGAGAGGGGCAGGTCTACCTCCCTAATGGGGATAGCTGTAATTTGGCCATGTATTCAATAGCGGCCTTTTCCTGCATTAAGGATTCGCCATGCGGCGTTGAGAAGGTCCCGTGTGGACGCAGGTCAATTATCATGCTTGCCTAGCCGGTTGTACCCCCGTGTCTATTTTGAGCTGCGGACATGTCGTCAACCTGGCGGGGGCATGAGGCAACTGCGGTCGCTGCTGGCCGCGGGGTGTCATGCTGATCATGGTCGGGTGCAGACGCGCAAACCAACAGCCCAATGCGTCGATACGCGAGTCGATGGGTGTAAGGCGTGCCCGGAGGGTGAGTGTCCGACCAGGCCAGGGCACGCGATGGATGGGTGGGGGAAGGTGGCAAAAGGGGGAAGATGTGACGCTGCAGATGAAGATGAGTTTCTTTCCAGGGCTTGGCTTCATTTCACAAGCATGCGGGTAAAATTGATGAGTGCTTTTCACACTATGTCCGTTGCGTTCGTGATCGGGCGACTGCGGCCAAGGTCAAGTGGGGAGAGTTGAGGAGCCTGTGGGACTCGAGCCGTACGTCAACATCGGATGGTACCGCAAATTTGAACAAGCTGCTTCTCGTTCCTGCAGCTGGCCTTCTCTTTGTGCATAATGCAGGAGAGGAAGAATGAAGAATGACCTGAGAAATGATGATGCAGCGAGAGGAAGACGTACATGATATCTTTCGATACGTACCGCTCGCTGTGCCTCGATAAGTGGGATCATGTGGCCCACTTTGTCGAGCTGCCGAATAAGGTTAGATGACAGACTATTAGCTAATCAGACGACTACCCACAGACCACCAGCTTATCGCGCTTACGAGTGGCGCTAGTGGGTCGCTACCCGGCGGCAGCTGGCCTCAAGTGGCCTCAGACGTAGGTGGCTGCGTCGCCGCTGTAAACAGTGTCTCGGCACCTGAACGGAAGGCGCTCTTCCTGCAAGATCCAAGCCATTCAAGCCACATTGATTCTGCAAATCTCATCCAACGGCTTGGTTCTCTGACCTCCGCCTACGTACATATATCAAGGTAGGGCCAATATGTCTCAATGACATCCAAACATCCGACGTCAGCCTTGATATTGGGAACAGAGCGACCGGGACCTACGGCAGCCAGCGGATGCAACCTCTTGGCCAACCTTGCACCACCGACTTGTCGACGCGGTATAGTGTGCGACCGTACGAGAAACAGAAGAAGCGGGAAATGGGAGAGAAAGGGACGCACAACCAAACACTCCAGGAACTTCGATACCACCCTTCCGGCGTATCGAGGGACCTCTTGAGATGGCCGAGAATCCAACATGGGCGACGCCCACCGCACGCCATTCGCGCTATTGGCTTCCCCCAGGCCTGCGCCGTATCATTCATTGCGTCCCAACGAGGAAGCTGGTCTAGGTCTTGGCAGTTCGTCGCTGGCCACCTTGCATCTGGCGACGCCAACGTCCGCCCTCATCATTCGCTCGCCACCCCCTGCCGAAATTGCTCTGCCAGGTAGCTTATCTGAACATTGGCGGCCCTTGCATCGCTGCGGTCTGTAGCCCGCGACCCTACGCGAGGATGCAGCTAGCTACCCGATATGCGCGCAAGACAAGGGCAGCTGCCTGCTAGTACTCGCGACTTCACGCTACCGCCGTCAGTGACCATGGCATTGAACCCTAGACATCGTGTCTCGAGCAGGGGAGATGAACTGTTTGGCTTTCTTTTCCTTATGCTCTGTCTCATGCCGCGCTGAGCTTCCTGCATGACCCATTGCTCACATGGCACCGCTGCCCATATTGTGAGCTGTTGTAATGTGCTGCGAATCTCGCCCCCGGCCGGCTAGGCATCTGGTCGATCGAGAGCTCCGGGGTAGGCACTACTTAAACCTGGCCCTCCCTGCGTCGCCGCCATGTTCTGCTCTCCTTAGGTAGCTCTGCGCTCTACCACCTTCGTTCGTTACCAGCATCCGACAAGATGCGCATCTCGGCCACCGTCTCCGCCTTCGCCCTTGCCCTCCACCTCGGAGGTGCCGCGGCCCTTGGTCCCCGCCAGGAGCCCGCCACCAACGACGGCGAGGCCCCCGTCTTCGTAGCCAAGAGCTTCATCATCGAGTACGCTCCTGTAAGTGCCCACTGCTCGGGGCTTCCCCTAGAGGTCTCACCCACAAATTGGTTACTGACACTGACCTTCTTTGACACAGGGATCCAGCGCCCGCGTCCGTCGTCAGAACGTCGCCTCCACCGACGGCATCAGGGTCGTCAAGGAGTTCGCCAGCAACGTCTTCTCTGGCGCCAGCATTGAGACCGACACCTTCACCATCGACACCCTGCAGGCCCTGCCCGACGTCCTCAAAGTCTGGGTGAACGAGGAGGTCAAGCTTGCTCCGACCGAGCCCCGGGCCGTTGCTCCCGAGGACGCGCCCACGTACTCGACCCACAACGCTACCGGCGTAGCCAAGCTTCACGCTCAGGGCATCTTCGGTAAGGGCGTCAAGATCGGTGTTGTTGATACCGGTATCTGGTACGAGCACCCCGCCGTAAGTTTATCGTTCCTGCCCGTACGAAAAAGCTTGGACTTACACGCCCCTAGCTCGGCGCTGGTTTCGGCCCCGGCTTCAAGGTCGCCGCCGGCTACGACTTTGTCGGAGACGGCTCGTATCCAGCCAGCGGCCCCAAGGCTCCCGATGAAGACCCGATCGATACGAGGGGACACGGCACACATGTTGCAGGCATTGTTGCTGGCAAGACCGACTCGTAAGCATGCTGCCTGTGTGTAACGTCACTTTTAGACCCGAGCTAACTGCGTCGCAGATGGGTGGGCGTAGCCCCCGAGGCCACTCTTCACGCATACAAGGTCTTTTCCAACGCCGCGTCCACCGATACCGCGACGCTGATCGAGGCTTTTCTGGCCGCCGCTGATGATGGTGTAGACATCATCACCGCCAGTATCGGCGGTGCCAACGGCTGGTCCAACAACGCCTGGGCCGAAGTCGCCTCTCGCTTGGTCGACGAGGGCTTTGTCGTCACCATCTCTGCCGGAAACAGCGGAGCCAACGGCCCCTTTTACGGCAGCTCCGGTTCCTCTGGCAAGAATGTTATCGCAGTAGCGTCGGTTGAAACATCTGTTTTGCCCGCGTTTCCTTTCTCGGCCACCTTTGGCGGCAGCGAGACCATCCGCGTCGGATACCTCCCCGCCGCCGGCTACTTCCCTTCTTCCGTGGTTGATTGGCCTGTGGTAGCTTTGAACCTTGATACCAGTGCCCCTGCAGACGGATGCACTCCCTACCCCCCGGGTAGCCCCGACCTGACGGGCAAGATTCCCCTAGTCCGCAGAGGAACCTGTACTTTCCAGGTCAAGCAGGAGAACCTTGCTGCTCTTGGAGCAGAGTATATCCTCATATATAATACTGACGCGGCTATGACCACACCTTCCACGGGTAACTCGGACACAATGATTGCTTTAGTCACCGCTGAGAGCGGAGAAGCTTTCATAGAAGCTATCAAGGCCAACATCACCGTCACCGCCGACTTTTCGGTTAACCCCGAAATTCCTATTGGTCTCGACTACCCGGCCGGCAACCGTCCGAACACCTTCACTAGCTGGGGTCTGCTGTACGACAACCAGCTGAAGCCCGATATTGCTGCTCCGGGGGGCAATATCTTCTCAACTTACCCAGGTGGTGGATATTCCATTTTGAGTGGAACGTCCATGGCCTGCCCGTACGTCGCTGGTGTTGCGGCTCTCTACATCGGCCAGCACGGCGGCCGCTCCGTCCAGGGCAAGGGCTTTGCTCGCGCCCTGTCCCGCCGCATCATATCGAGCGGTTACGCCCTGCCCTGGTCTGATGGCACCGCTACCGACTACGGCTACACTGCTCCTCCGGCCCAGGTCGGTAACGGCATGATCGACGCCTGGAAGGTCCTCCAATACGGTACCCAGCTCGAGTTCGACAAGATCCAGCTCAACGACACGCGCTACTTTTCCCGCTACCACGACGTTACCGTCACCAACAACGGCAAGTCCGACGTGACCTACCAGTTCTCCGTCCAGCCCAACGCCGGCGTCGACGCCCTTGCCTGGATCCCCGCCACCGGCAGCCTCCCCGGCACGAAGCGTGTCAAGACCTTTGCCCAGCTCAGCCCCAAAACCTACACCCCCGAAATCAGCTTGCCCCGCGACTTCACTCTCAAATCGGGCGAGAGCAAGACCGTCTCGGTCAACTTCAAGAACCCCGACAACCTCGGCTGGAACACCACCGGCCTGCCCCTGTACGGCGGCAAGGTCATCATTCGTGGGGATAACGGCGAGCTGGTGTCGGTCCCTTATGCCGGCGTCGGCGCTGACCTCCGCAACACACTCGGCGGCGTCCACGAGGCCGGCTGGCCCCAGTCCGTCTCCACCGTCAACGACACCCCCATCGCCGACAAAGCAAGGTATTCGTTCGACCTCAGCATCGAGGCCCAAGACTTCCCCCGAATCCTTCAGAAGCTCCTATGGGGGACGCGCGAGACGCGTTGGGACATTTACGAGGCAGGCTGGACGGAGCGCCAATGGGTCTACCCCCCGGTCGAGGGCCAAAACGGCTACATCGGCTCCGTCGCCTCGTGGGTCGGCGCCGGCGAGGTGCAGACCTTCAACCCGGCGCAGTACGACCCGGACGAGACGTTCACCTACCCCATCACCGACGTCTACCGCGACATCAGCACGTCGTACAAGGAGCACTGGTGGTTCGGCAAGCTCGGCAACGGCAGCCAGATCGCGCCGGGCGAGTACCAGTTCCGCTTCGCTGCCCTGCGCCCGTTCGGCGACCCCACGCACGCCGACAACTGGGACGTGTACAAGACGCCTAAGATTACCATCACCGGGCAGTACTAAATGAGGCGAGGGGTGTAATGGCTTAGCGTCGGAGTATACATAATACACCATTTAGTAATAACGTAATACATGAAACTCGTTTGGGTATGTCAAATCCTGTGCCAATCTGCTTGGAGATGTGTGAATGTTGGGCTGGACCAGGCTGGTTCGATGGCTGTGGGAAGACAACCGCACGACCTAGGCTTCCGTCGCCCGCGGATCAGTTTATGTACATGGATTAGATTGTCGCTTGACGAAAGTACAAGTTTGGGCTGCTTGAATCGACGAGGAGAACAGGCAAACGATGTTCGACTTGCTAGCGGACGCAGAGAGGACCGAGAGGGGCGGAAGCGCCGCGTAGGGATGCAGTATATGGGGCGCTGAGCGTGTACAACCCAAGAACATGGACCAGCAATGTGGCTTCTTTTGACCTGTATGGCATCATATCCGGCAGGATCGCAATCGAAATGCGAGGAAATATGGCGAACGAACTTTTCGCGCAGGCTTTACGGGGGTCAACGACCTGGGCAGTAACCTGAGGCTGTGGACAACTGTGGCTTGCCGACCATTGGTGCTCCTTCTATTCAGACGCGTCACGGGTGGTCCTTTCCTTCCTCTGGAGGAATCGACCTACAGCAGCATCTCTCCACAGTCGCCCTTCCTCTAGTGATCAACGTCTACAGTTGCGATTCTTCTTTGCCTCCTCTACTTCGCCGTCCTGAGCCATCATTCCTGTTGCAACTCAAAGGTGACTTGATCCTTTCTTCGCACGTGTCAGTCTGTTGGTATAGTAAGTAATACTGACATGATATAGTCAAAATGCCTCGCGAAAACAACGAAATCTCCAGCCGGGAAGCGCAAAACTTCATTCACGCGATGCTTGGCGGCCGCGACCGCGACAACAACAGAGCTGCCCAGCAGCTTTTGACGGCCGCATTCGGGTGCCGCGGTCGCCAAAACCGTAACCGCAACCGCAGCCGTAATGTATGCCTAACTCGATAACTTGAATGACTACAACTAACGGTTAAATCCAGGACAACAGGGCCGACACCACAGCCGAGACTCCCGAGGAGCGGGCCTTGCGCCTTCGGGCCGAGGCCGACGAGAAGGTCGCCTACCTCGAGGCCAAGGAGGGCCTCCTTCGCCGCCTCAGAGCTATGCCCGAGGGCGAGGACCGCGAGTCCTTTAAAAAGGACTTGCGTTGCCTTAACATTTGGATCAAGGGCTTGGAGATTCTCCAACCCGCCACCGACTCGTAAGTAATACAGTTAATTGATGTTGTAATTCATCTTGCCGACCTGTTCTTGATGCGTTCGTAGGAACCAGTGTTGTTGAATCTTAAGACACAGAAGAGGGACTCAGGGATGGCTTTTGTCTGGGCCTTGCTTTGCGCATAGGCTTTCGCAACAGTGTTCCGGGCACCAAAAATGTCATGCTGAGAAGAGAGAATGATTGAGGTCCGTTTGTCTTCCTGCTGCGCTTCTACTTGGCAGCTCCTACCTACATCCCATGTTTCATGAAATTTAAGACAGTTACAAAATGGATTTCCACGGGCATGGTCTTCACGGACAGGTAAACACCAGTTGTTGTAGAATTATTTGGTGGTTGACCACAGACATCAGAAAACCCGTCTATCTTGTGAGCCGATGCAGGGAGGTACATGTGTCGTTGAGTGGTGTGGGTCCGGGACGGGAGTTATCCCGGTTTCGGTGGAACCTCACAAGGCTGCGCGATGAACATGAGGGCATCACGACAAGCAACAACAGTCACCACAATCAGTACACTAGCCGTACATAGTAATTAGTACGAAGTACATCAAGCATGAACAAGTTGATTGTGTATCGAGAGCACAATCAGTCACTTAGGCTAGCCGTATATAGTAATAGGTACAAAGTACATCAAATTCATACATATCTACGTCTTGAACTGGTCAACTTGATAAGCTAGCCATATATAGTAATATGTACGTATATCGAATTGAGCCCTACTTCTTCTTCTTGATATTTACAATTTTAATTTTTCTCTTTTTTTTTCTCTCATCTTCATCCCACACTCAAACAAACAATCTCAATTAACTTTCTATCACAAACAACCCACTCAAACCAAAACAACCAACCCCCAACCATCAGACTGTGAGTATAGCAATTTTTTCCCTTTATTTTATGCTCTCTTTCCATTTCTCTTGTTTCTTGTCGTTGTCCCTTAATGGTCTATTGTGATTTAGTTGTGTCTTAAATCTTGCTTGTTATGTTTGTTAGAACAGTAAGTGATACTAATACTATATAGACTAATGCCTCGTAACAACAACGTAGCGAATAGCCTTCTAGGCTCGCTTTTTAGGGCTGGGGCGGTGTCTATAGTAGTAGGCGTGGCGGTGGCCGTAATAACGTAAGTTTTCTTATATATATATATATGTATAACGTAGTTTATAAGCAAATAAATTAAATAAGTAAGTGAATTACATCTTATTGCTAGGAAAACCTTACTTTTTAACTATTTATTAAAAAGTAATTTCTTAACTAAAAAGGCCTAACTCTTAAATCCTAGTTTTAATAAGGGTTAAACATCTAAAAATAATACTATAGAAAATACTACTTTACCCTAACCCTTATTTACTAAGCTTATACCTTATTAATAAGGGTTAAGCTTTATATATAAGGGTTAAGGTAAAGTAGTATTTTCTATAGTATTATTTCCTATAATCTAACCCTAATTAAAACTAAAATCTAAAAGTAGGACCTTTTTTAGTTAAGAATTTACTTTTTAATAAATAGTAAAAGCGTATAGGGTGTAGTTTAGGACTTAGGTTATAGTAGAGCTATGCAAAAGGACATAACAACACTATACTACTCTAAGTAACTTAGGTTTTATATCTAATCTAACATAAGGAGATATAATCTATTTAGAGCTTTTAAGGTCTAAACAGATAGGGCGGGGATACCCTGCCGCCAACTGCTGCTAATCTGCCGCCAAATGTGGCTGGGCTCTAACCCAGACTCCGGTCCCGGACTTTCGCTGGCCAGCCCACCAAATCTCTGGCAGACGCGTCCACTGCGAATTTCCTACGTACTACCCATATCGTCGTCGCCATTACCGTCAATTAAAGCTATTCACAACTATCGCCTACAATAGATATTACTTACGACTACCCTATTACTTATGTTAACTCTAATTACATGTAATACGATTACCCACTTATCAGGCAGACTTTTGCCAGCCTTAAGGCTGCCTAGGCAGCCCTTTTCACTACTTGCCTTAAGGATGGATTTAGCACCTGTATATACCACAAGAAACCCTCTACCTAGCAACCCACATTAGTAATCTTCAAGTATATCCACAGCCTGCAGAGGGATACCACAAGGCAAAGATTAACAGCACATACCCACAAGAACAAGCAGCAGATAGGCTTATCCTTTGCAACTAGCTGTTACTAGAGGAGCTTACTAAGGCTAATAGGTATAAATAACACAGTAGCTACCAGCCGCCACCACAGTAGCACTTTCGGCCAGCCGCCCGGCAGTATACAGATAATTTACTTCACTAGCTACTTTCTAGCCTTAGGCTAAATTGTTTAAATCTAAGGAGTTTTTAAATTAATTAAAAAGTACGTAACTATTATAGGCCTAGGTGAATCTATGGCCTCTAGTTAGCTAGATGTGAAAATGTTAGGTGAAACCAAACTTAGTGGTGGCCTAGGCGAAAAGTAGTTTATGTTAGTATTTGCCTATTTTACTGGTCTTTAGAGGTGGTGGGTGTAGTTGTAGCCGAAAAGTGGCTTATTGGCGGCAGATTAGCTAGAGCTGGTGGTAGGGTATCCCTACCTAATAGATATATTATCCTCTAATTAGATATAGTAAAGGTCTTCCTATTACTTAAGTTACTATACTAAACTATATTAAAGAAGGTATAAGGCTTTAGTTTAGAGTATAATTTTTAAAAGATAAATAAGTATATAAAGAAGTACTTATATTTCTTTAATCTAGAGTATACTATATTTATCTAATTATACTCTCTTAATAGATACTTAAGTAAGTATTTATAACTTATAAATACTCTAAAGAAAATAAAAGAAAAGAAATCCCTATTTATTAACTTCTAAATAGTAAATACTATAACCCTAGCCCTATTTTAATTATCCCTTAGTTCTTTTTATAATCCTCTAATTATAGAAGAACTACTAAATATATACCTATTTAGACCTTATTTTAGTTATACCTATATCTATTAGTTATTCTCTCTATTTTTATTATCCTCTATATCTCTATTATTTACCTTATCCTATTCTTCTCTTATATCCTATTATTTCTATCCTTCTTATCCTTTAGGCTAAGCTAGTAGAAACTAAGGTATATATACTTAGGTAGTAAATACTACTTTAGTAATAAGGTTATTAAAATAATCTACCTACTTATAATATCTATACTTTAGAATACCCTTTTTTTAATTATAATATATATCCTTATACTACTTTAGAATATCCTTATAGTATTAGGTATATTATATATAATTAGCTTCTTAAGTTTCCTAAGTATACTATTTAGATAATAAGAGAGAGTCCTAAACCTTTATCTAGCCTTCTTATACGCCTAGTATAGGTAGTTTAGGTAAAATATATTTATCTACTTTAATACGTCTAATCTCCTTTAGGCTTTAGTATTATAATAGTATATCTCTAGGAATTAAAAGCCTAGATAGTAAGTAAGAGAGCTTAGAGCTTAGTATAGTAGGAGCTTTAAGAGGAGGGCTAGGTTATATAATATAGTCTTCTTAGGTAAGGAGTTATCTCTATCTTCTATTTAGAGGCGTTTAGGGTAGTAATATAGTATTTATATTTTCCTTTAGCTAGGTAACCTCTAATAGTAAGCTTAATATTATAGCTTTATTCTTATAGTCTAGAGAGGAAGACTTATCTTAATACCTATATTTCTAAAGGTTAAGTAGTTAGAGGGTAGAAAGGTAGTCTTCTAAATACTATATAGAGGTCTAATTAGAGTCTTTAAGGTTTATAGGATTGTAAATTACGCTTATAGGGGACTAGCTTTACTTCTTCTAGGAATACTTAAGTTAGTTATATTAGTAGTAAGCTTCTTCTAATATTCCTTTAGGAACTAGTCTTATAGCCTTATATTAGTATCTACTAGAAATATAGAACTTAGTGTTAATCTACTTAATCTACTAATATTAGACTCTTTTACTATAGTTTAGGGTCTAAGACTCCTTAATATCCTACTTATTTATACTAGTTAGGTATAAAGATCTAAACCTAAGTACTAATCTAAACTACTTAGTAATATAAAGTTTATACTCCTAACTATTAGTCTACTAAACTATATCTACTATATATATATTAGTATTAATTAGCTAAGTAATATATATTAGTATATTAAGCTTATAGTAAAACTTCTTTAAAGCTCTAATATTATTAATAAAGAGAGCCTCTAAATAACTACTAGACTATATAGGATTAACTAAGAATTAAGAAGTAATATTCCTTAATTCTTAGGTATATAAATCTCTATATAACTCTATAACTAAAAGTCCTATAATTATATAAGTAATTTTTCTAGATTCCTCTTGAAAAATGAACTATAGAAGTATATACTTCTATATATAACTATACTAATATAAACTAATGCAAACTACTATAGACTACTATATGTAAACGTATATACCTCTAAGTATTACATATGTTAGTGCTTATACCTATGCTTATACCTACCTATATACATATACGGGCATATACAGGCATATACGGGCATATATATACATATATGAGATATATACTAAGCACCTCTTAGCGCTTAGATATACGCTTAGATACTATATGTATCTAAAGGACTTCCTATATAACTAAGAGTTATTCCTCTACTTAGATAGTCTTTTCTACTATAGACTTCTATATAGTTAATATATTAATATACCTTTTCTATCTACCTTTATCTATCTTCTCTACTTTCCTTATAACTATTTTAAATAACCCCTTGTTATTCTTACTGGTTATAAGCCTAGCTTAGTAGAGAAGGTTTCTCTTTATATACTTTATACCTTAACCTTCTACTCTAAGACTTTATATCTAAGTCTTTAATTATTTTTTTTTATAAAAAACTTAACCTTGCTAGGGGATAAACTATATTAGCTAAGGGAATTTTATAGAATATAACTCTAAGGTAACTACACCCTATACCTAGCAATCTATATTTAACAGAATAGAGGGATCAGCTTACTAGGTAAGTTATACACCCTACTATATTTAACGTTACTATAGCTCTAGATAATATATAACACCTAATTTGTTAGTTAATTTTAGATCTAACTAATAAAGGATCTTTTTTTTTACCTTAAGCTAGAATTAAACCTAAGACCTCTTAATTAGTAGTTAATTAATTAAGTTAATATAGTAGTTAACTAGACTACTAGACTAACTAGTCTGCTGTCTAGCTAGTAAGGGTTAGGGTATTAAATGCCTATATATATCTTTAAATTAATCTTCTATATAATAAAAAGTCGTATATAATTAATTTTAATAAACTAACCTCCTATAAATATCTATTCTTTAATATAAATTTAACCGTATTAACTAAAATCTAAAAAACCCGTCCTATTATAACAAAAGTTAATAAAAACCCTCCTATACCTCTTTTTTAACTAATACTAAAATAAATTAATACTATAGAAAAATCTATAACTATACCCTACCTATCTAGTAGCCTTAACTATAATATTTAGGCAATTAGATTTAAGGCTTTACTTATTAGTAAAGATATTAACTCTAGTTTAGAAATACCTCTAATTATACCTTCTTAATAGAAGAGTAATAATAAAGTATTTATTGGAATAGCAATCTTATATGACTGTATAGTAAACCCTTAAGTTATATACAAACGACAAAGGGCATCTAATTAGATACTTAGACTTTAGGTATAAACTATAATACGACTTAGACTAAACTAACTTAAGCCTTATAACTAAGTATATAACCACTATATAACAGCTATCTTATAGTTAGGAGAGATAGTTATAGATAATAGATCTTTAGTTTACCCTATATTTTGTTTACCCCCTTACGCGTAAGGGACTCTTATAGATAGGAGAGAGTCTATTTAATACTAATTAGTAGTTACTTAGGTAATTATACGTAATTACTTTATATAATTATAAATTAGTAAGAGTAAAGAGATAAGGACTTAGGAATCTAGGAGGATTACCTTATGCTAAGAGCCCTAATCTTACTATTGTTGCCTAGTAAGTTAGAACCAGATAGTAAGGGTAGGAAAGACTAGATACTATTATATCATATAAGAAAGCATCCTATGTCTACTCTAGTAAGTTAGAACTAGGTAGGAAACCTATTATATGCTTTACTAGTAGATAGTATGTACTATAGTATATTATATAATAATCTAATACTATATAAGACAAAATAGCTACTACCTAACTATAGCTTTAGCTTAAGAGATAGAAGCCTCTTAACTAGAAGAGGAAATCCAGTAGAATAATAATAACATAGATAAATATTAGATTACATATAAAGACATAAGCAAGAGGAGTAGTATTCCTCTTAGCATCTAGAAGAAGTTAACTAACCTAAGATTCTAGATGTAAATACTAGATATTATAGCTACCCTAATAGAAGTAGAGCTTACTATATATATTAGGTATATTATAATAAATATAATTGTTATAAGACTACTAAATAAGATCTTTATTAATTAACTATATAAAGATTTTAAGGACTAGTTACTATATTAATAGTTAAGGGTTAGTTATATATACTAAGATAAGTTTATCTAACTCCTTACTAAGTAAGGAATTTAGCTTCTAAAGGGTAAGGAAAGATTAGCATCTATATAAATCTCAAACTTTATTAAAGGGATTAATAAGGAAGACATAGAGGATACTACTATAACTATACTAAGAATTAAGAAGTAATATTCTTTAATTCTTAAGTATATAAATCTCTATATAACTCTATAACTAAAAGTCCTATAATTATATAAGTAATTTTTCTAGATTCCTCTTAAAAAATGAACTATAGAAGTATATACTTCTATATATAACTATACTAATGTAAACTAATGCAAACTACTGTAGACTACTGTATGTAAACGTATATACCTCTAAGTATTATATATGTTGGTGCTTATACCTATGCTTATACCTACCTATATATATATATAGGTATATATAGGTATATATGAGATATATACTAAGCACCTCTTGGCGCTTAGATATACGCTTAGATACTATACGTATCTAAAGGACTTCCTATATAACTAAGAGTTATTCCTCTACTTAGATAGTCTTTTCTACTATAGACTTCTATATAGTTAATATATTAATATACCTTTTCTATCTACCTTTATCTATCTTCTCTACTTTCCTTATAACTATTTTAAATAACCCCTTGTTATTCTTACTAGTTATAAGCCTAGCTTAGTAGAGAAGGTTTCTCTTTATATACTTTATACCTTTACCTTCTACTCTAAGACTTTATATCTAATTATTTTTTTATAAAAAACTCAACCTTACTGGGGGACAAACCATATCGGCTAAGGGAATTTTACGGAATATAACTCTAAGGCGACTACACCCCATACCTAGCAATCTATATTTAATAGAATAGAGGGATCAGCTTACTAGGTAAGTTATATACCCTACTATATTTAACGTTACTATAGCTCTAGATAATATATAATACTATAATACCTAATTTGTTGGGTAATTTTAGATCTAACTGATAAAGGATCTTTTCTTTTGCCTTGAGCTGGAATTAAACCTAAGACCTCTTAATTGGTAGTTAATTAATTGAGTTGATATAGTAGTTGACTAGACTACTAGACTAACTGGTCTGCTGTCTGGCTAGTAAGGGTTAGGGTATTAAATGCCTATATATATCTTTAAATTAATCTTCTATGTAACGAAAAGTCGTATACGATTAATTTTAATAAACTGACCTCCTATAAACATCTATTTTTTGATACGAATTCATCCGTATTAACTAAAGTCAACAAAAACCCTCCTATACCTCCTTTTTGACTGATACTAAAACGAATTAATACTATGGAAAAATCTATAATTATACCCTACCTATCTAGCAGCCTTAACTATAATGTTTAGGTAACTAGATTTAAGGCTTTACTTATTAGTAAAGATATTAACTCTAGTTTAGAAATACCTCTAACTATACCTTCTTAATAGAAGAGTAATAATAAAGTATTAGCTTATATTAAGCTATTTTGTGAGGATTCCCCTTTAAGGGTTATAAAAGACTCTAAAATAGGCTTTGAAGCTTGGAAGAAACTGAAGGATCTATATGAACCTATAGGATTTACTAATAAATATCTTACCTATAAGGAGTTCTTTAATACTTTATTAGACTCTTTTGGATCTATGGAGGAATACCTTAATAAGGTAAAAGAGCTTATAGACAACCTATCTTCTAAAGATATAGCTTTACTAAAATAAGTTATTATAGCTTGGGTATTAAATAGTCTGGATAGTAGTTATGAAGGCTTTATAACTAACGTAACTTAAGCCCTTAGAAAGGATGTAGATTCTTATACTATAGAATCCCTTTTTGTAAATCTAATAGATAAAGTAAAAAGAAAAGGATCCTCTATAGTATTATATACTTCTACCTTTAGAAAAGGAACTAAAAAGCCTTAGAAAAAGACAAAGGGTGTTTACTATACATATTGTAAGTTAAAAAACCATATGGTTAAAGACTGTAACTTCCTACATCTAAATAAAGCCCCTAAAGGCTGGAAAAATAAGGATAAGGAAGAAGTCCTAAGGCAACAAAGGACTAATATAAAGAAGAATAAACTCTATAGGGCCTAAAAGGCCTTAATAGCTAAAAGAGCTATTATAGAGGAAGAAGATTTAGAAGAATCTAATAAATCTGATGTAGAAAATGTATATATAATGGTTGTAGAAGACAATATGGTTATAGATAACCCTCTATATGAGGAAGAAAGTAAGATTAACTTAGATTTTGAAAATGTAAGTCCTATAACCTCCTCTATAAAACCTATAACTAATAATAAAATAATAGGTAGTAATATAAGGAATAACCTAATATATATAACTATAAATAATAAATATACTCCTTTCTACCTAGATACTACTACTACTATTACTATAATATATGATAAATCCCTATTTATAAAGACTACTTCTATAAATAAGTATGTTAACTGGGGAGATGCTGGGAAAAAGAAAGTCTCTTTATAAGGAGATATAGCTATCTCTTTTCCTAATAAGAATAATAATATATATATCCTTAAAGACTGTTACTATATGCCTGAGATAGGTATAAATCTTCTGAGTTAAAATAGACTAAGAAGACTAAAGATAGCCTCCCTTTTTTAGGATATAAAGGTATCTTTAATAAATATAACAAATAAAGAAACCCTTTGTAAAGGGGAGATAAAAAACAGCCTATATTACCTATCTATAAAGGTATTAAATAAAGAGGATCTAAATAATAATAACGAATATATAAACACTATAAATATAAGAAGAAAACTATATAAATATAATAAGGTTAAGGATAATAAGGAGATAAATAACTATAAAAAGTAGTATAATCGACTTGGATATGTAAGTAGAAAAGTCCTAATGTAACTTAAAGATAATATAAATATAACTGATAATATAATAGAAGAAGACTATACCTATAGTACCTGTATAAAGGCAAACTTTACTACTAAAGTTAATAAGAATTCTAATAACTATAATAAAGAATATAACTATATGGAAAAAGTCTCTTTTGATCTCTATGGACCTATAATACCTTCTACTTATAATAAATATTGATGGTTTATTATCTTCTTAGAAAGAAAATCTAGACTTATATCTATAAAATTACTAAGAACTAAAGAAGCAGAAGAAGTAAATTCTGCTGTTCTAGAGTATATAAATAAGAATAATATAAATAAAAATAAGATAAAAGACTTTAATATAGATGGTGGTCTAGAATTTAATAATAATACTATAAATTATATATATATTATTAAGGGAATAAATTATAATATAAAAGTTCCTTATACTTATGAACCTAACGGTATAATAGAAAGAGTAATAAGAACTATAACTAATAAAGTTAGAGCTATGCTTTTATAGGTAAATTTGCCTTTATATTTATGGGGTGAGGCTGCTTTAACTGTAGTAGATTTATATAATATAACTCCTTATAAAGCTCTTAACTATAAGACCCCTTATAAGATAGCAAATAATATAAAACCTAACTTAGATAATATAATAACCTTTAGATCTATATGCTATTATAAAAATAAGGATCCTAAGATAAAAAAGTTAGATAATAGAGTAATAAAAGCTATAGTACTTAACTATAAGAATAATATATATAAAATTTATGATTTTTAAAAGAAAACTTCCTTTTGGACTAGAGATATAGTTATTCTAGAAAATTAGTTTATACCTCTTATGATTAATAATATAAATAATAATAATATAACTTATTATAATAATAGTAGTAATAATATAACCCTATGTGACTATAAAAGTAGAAGGGAAGACTTAAATCTTAGAGGTATAAACATAAAGCTGATAAATAATAATAATAATAATAATAATATAAATAATATAAATAAATCTAAGATAATAGTAGAAATTCCTAAGTAGGATAATAATAAGCTTAAAGACTATAAATAGGTAGTAGACTAAGAAAGTACTTTATATACTATAGAAGACTGCCCTATAATTAAACTAATACTTTCTACTATAAATAATTATAATAATAAGATAAATAGGTTTAATAAAGCTATATATATCCTTACTATAATAACTAATAAAGACCCTACTACCTATAAAAAGGCTATACTTTCTGTGTTTAAGAAAGAATGGATTTAAGTAATGGTTATAGAGGTTAATAACTTATATAATATGAATACTTAGATAATACTTCCTTTACCTATAGGTATTAAACCCTTAGGAGGAAGATGGGTATATAAATTAAAGACAGATATAAATAATAACCTGTTAAAATATAAAGTAAGGTGGGTAGTATAAGGATTTAATTAATATATAGGTATTAATTATCTAGAAACCTTTAGTACTACCTGTAAACCTAAAAACTATAGAGCTATATTTATTATAGGAATAAAATTAGGCTGGTCTTTTAGGTAATTTAATATCTCTAATGCTTTTTACTATGCTAATTGTTATAGGCTAAAAGGGGCGTATGGCCTATAATACCAGATGGGTTGTAGCTAGTTACGTGCCTATAGGTATAAGTAGCTGTTAACTTAGGGAGTATTATAAGTTGACTATAGAATACTACTTAGACCTAATTATACCTACCTTTTGTCTATACTATTATCGCCTTGTACTTACTTGTTTGTTATCTATTACTGCTTTGCTATTCTGTTTCACTCTCTTACTATGTATCTCTATGATGCTGCTGTCTATTCTATCTAGCAGCACTAGCAGCCTATTTACCCTATTAGATCTATAACAGCTACTAGGAGGGCTATGCTAAGTACTAGCATAACTACTTTAATCTAGACAACCTTGAATTTCTTTTCTTTACAGCTAGACTATAAAGGAACACACCTACCCTAAGGAGATCCTTAAGGAGCAGGTATGTAACTTCTATAGCTAGGCTATATTAAGGACCTCTAATAACTATTAATATGGCTATGGAAATACCTAACCCACCTACTAGCTACTAACGTTATAAAACACCTTTGTAAGGATATTAACTACCTCTACTGTATTGAATTCCTTATAGATAAACCCTATTACAGCCTAGTTAACTAGCAGAAAGGGTTTAAACTTAAGCTAGGCGTAGAAAATAATAACTACTAGATAAAGTTATATATTTAGCTAGCAAAAAGGATTGTTTAATCTATAAGGGAAAACCTGAAACTAGTAAGTAAACTCAGCTTAGCCCTAATACTAGAACCTCTATCTTAAATAAACTCTTAGACGTTATAGACCTTAAACTACCTGGTTATACTAGAGAGGACTATGGCGACCTAGGAGCCAAACCTACTATAGAAACCTTAAGACCCTTGCCTGCTAGACTAGAGTAGCATGTTAAGTTAACTGTTAGAAAAGGACATATCAGTAATTTCTCCTAAATCCTAGGGTGATCTACTAATAGAAGGCATAAGAAACTTAGAAACTGCTAAAGGGAAGGAGGTCTAGAGCTAAGACCTATTGGTAAAAATAAGCAACCTATAGTAGCAATTACACCATGCTAGAGGGGAGCCCTACTTTACCTAATAAGCTCTAAATAGCTTTATCCCTTAGACCTAATACCCCTACTCCTAATAATTTACCTAAGGGCAGCAATATAAGCCCTCACACTAGATGCCTAGACAATTCCCTAGCACCTAAGGGTATAGGCCTAGCCTATACTTAATAGGTCCTCTAGGCTTCTAACCAACCTAGGCAAGCCAACCTACCTAAGGGCAGTAATATAAGCCCTTACTCTAAGTACCTAGACAATTCCCTAGCACCTAAGGGTACAGGCCCAGCCCATACCTATTAGGCCCTCTAGGCTTTTAGCCAACCTAGGCAAGCTAATTCACCTAAGGGTAGTTACCACCTCAGTTAGGTTAGATAGTATATATACCACTAAAATAAACCACCTAAGCCCCTACCTAGGTAACTCTATCTAATAGGATGGTATAGCATATACTACCTTAAGGTACTAGACCTACTATACTACAGACAGGCCCTACACCTCTACTAAACCTAATAGCATAGATAGGACTATCCCCTTAAGGATAACTACCTATAGGCCCGCCAGTATGGCAAGGTCTACTACTAAATAGACCACTATAACTAGGCGTGCTAATAGGGTAGGGCTCCTCTCTAATAGACCTAACAATTAATACCCTACAGACATCCTAAGTAGACATACTAGTAGAGAACCTACTAAGGGTACTTATAGAGCAGCTGTTAAATACCACCCTAGTAACAATAAATACCCTATTAATAGTAGCCTAGAACGCATTAGCTAAACCCTATATAGGCATGTTTTAGCCTAATATAGACATAAAGAAGTACTCCTCTAAGCCTATTTTTTATAACTACTAAGCTATATACTATAGGGATGTTAAACTATAGATCTAAGTAGTAGAAAGCCTACTACTAGACTAGGGGGCTGTTAATAAGGTTAGCTAGAATATTGCGTAATACCTAAGGGGATCTATATAGAACTAGTAGGAATTTCAGCTGTCTAATAGTAAAAGAACGCAGTTAAAAACATAAGGGTAGGGAAAAATCGCAAACTAGATAAAACTCTAGTTTAGCCCTACTATAGGAGATGTATAGAAGTGGTTCTAGGAAAACTTCTTCTCTATAGAGAAGGTCTCTAGGGATAGTAATATCCATGCCTTTACCTAAGAGTACTTTAAGTATGCTTATACCTAGGGAGATTACTCTAATAAATAGTTACTTACCTACTTGTACTACTACCTCGCGCCATAGCTATAATAGTTCCTCTATAAACCTATAGATAAGGACTCTCTAGATTCCTATATTACCCTTATAGAGGAACATAAGAAGGCTATAAGGGACGTAGTAGGAACCTCTAGATATAACCTAATATATGTTAATAACACATGCTTCTAAGGGTAGGCAAATACTACTATAGGGGATGACCTAATATATAGGTAAAGTAACTCCTATGCATACTAATATATAGTATTTCCCTCCCTAAATGTCTTATTAAACTAAAATAATATACCCTAGGGATTAGGTAATACTACTAATAATGCTTACTATATTAGCAGTAATGTAGCTCCTAATGCGTGATATGTTATAGGGAATGCACCCTATGTAGTGGGAAATGCTCCCTATGTTTGGGGTAATACGCTCCATATAGGAATAAATGCTCTCTATGTTCTATTAAATACAACTAATATAATAGTAGATACCCTATATATTGTAATAAATACTACCTAGATAGAGGCAAACTCCCCTTATGTCTTAGGAGATGTACCTTATGACGACCTAGATGGAGTAGCATACTAGTAAAATAGTAGCTAATTCCCTAACTAAGGAAGGTTTAACTAGAACTTAAGGGAAAACACCTAAGGGGGATAGGGAAGCCACAAAGGGGACCAGCCCTACTAGAATGGCTAATAGAAGGAGATAGGGGGTAATCCTATTTAGCAAGTAAAAGACTACTAACCCTAGAGAGAAGGTTAACAGAACAGCAGGTAGAAACAGCAAGCCTACTATGTCTAAAGGAATAACAACTCTAAGGATAACATCTAGTTTGTATAGGAAACCAACCTAAACGCAGACGCTATTATTAACCAACTTATTAATAAGGGCTTTATCCTTAATAAAGTTAACAAGATACCTACCACCCTAGTAGACTTCACCAACTTCACTGCCTAACCGCAAGCTCACAACAGTAACCTACCTAAACTAGAGATAAAGGCTATCCTATAAGATAGGGAGGAAACTTTACCCTAATAGAATAAGGTAGAGGAGTACCTTGCCTAAGCAGAGGAGTCTATAGGAGACAAGGATATACTCTAAGCCCAACCCCTATAGGACAAGTTAACTAAAGTACTAGCTAACATAGACGTAGCAAACTTTACCTTCTAGTAAGGAGAGGTTATTAAAGTAGTTATTAAGCCTGACAGAAAAAGGGAATACTACAAGAAGACTTACCTCTAAGTTAAGGTAAGGGCTAATAAGGAATTAGAGGACCACACTATTTATATAGACACAGGCATGTTAGTTATCCTAGTAGACTAAAGCTAGGTAATAAGTTTTATAAAGAACCTATGTTTTAACACAACAGAGCTGCAGACAATAGGGGTAGTTAAATTATTATTTACCCTATAAGAAAAAGTCACCTTCAACCTATATATAGTAGGAATAATAAAGGGAATAGAGATTAAGGTACATACTATAGTTATAGTAGGAGTAGTTAAAAATCTCCTAGCTAAGCTATTACTTAGTACACCCTTCTATAACAACTACAGCATAATAGTAGACTTTAACAGAAAAACCGTAACCCTCTACTCTATATATAACATAGTAATCCCCACGTTAATTAAACACTGTTTCCTAGTAATAAGAAGGTTAACAGCAAAGTATAATACTATTATATACCCTAGGTAAATACACTACCTGCTAGTTAACTATCTTAACCTCCCTAAACAATTTAAGGAGGAAGGCATAAATAAGACCTACTAGGTTTACTCTACCTATATGTATGTCCTTAATGTAGTAGTAGACCATAAGACCCTAAAGATAGTGCTAGTATATAATAAGACAGCAGAGCCTATTATTATTAAGAAGGGTACTAAGGTTAGTTAAATTATACTAACGTATAGGGAAGAAACAGCATAGTAGATTAGCCAAGAAATATTTACATAAATTACTAACGACATAACTATAAACTTTACTAACCTAACTAAGGACTTTATAATAACATTAGAAATAGCAGAGGAGGAGATAGAGACAACAGACAAAGTCCTACTAATCCCTAAAGAGGTACTAAACTATAGTATTAGTAAGCTAGACATCTATCCTATAATAACTAACCTCTATAGCATAGAGATCTATATAGACAACCTAAAATTTACTAAAAAACTCCGCAATCTTCTTAACTAATACCACATCTACTACAACAACAGGATAATACCTATCCTAGACAAGGAGAAGATGAGGATTAAGCTTATTAACAGCTAGTAGAACTGGAAGTCCTATATTAAGGTGTTTCCACTAGGACTTAAGGATATAGAGTTCCTTAATAAAGAAATAGAGAAATAATATAAGAAAGGGAAGGCTAGTTAGTAAATTAGCCTAGTAGCCCTTACATACCTAATCTTTATTATCTAGAAGTATAAGGAGGATAGAATAAAGGGGAAAGGACGCATAGTAGTTAATATATACCCCCTTAATAAGTAGGCATCCCCTGACGTCTACCCCCTCCCTAACTAGGAAGACATTATATAGTTGCTTTAAGGGAAAAAGCATATAACAATGTTTAACGCCTCTAGGTTCTTTTACCAGCTTGGCATGTATCCCTAGTATAGAAACCAAATAGTAATAATAAGTCCTTATGGACTTAAGTACTCTAATATTACGATAATAGGGTATAAGAACTTACCTATATACGCCTAGTAGTTTATAGATTATTTGTTCTTCCTATATTATTACTTTATTTATGTATATATTAACAACATTATAGTCTTTAGCGACATAGACAAAGACTACCTCCAGCACCTTAAGATTATACTAAAGCTATTAGATAAATACCATATCCACATTAGAGCGCCAAAGTTATTTACTAGCTTCCTATTAGTAAAACTCCTTAGCTATGTTGTAGATAGTAATAGTATCTAGAAAACAGAGGACTATATCTAAGCCTTCTAGTGACTTACCTTTCCATATAGTCTATATGATCTAGAAATATATCTTAGGATAGGCAGCTAGCTACGTACTAGATTACCCTAGTTTAACATAATAGCTGCCCCTCTTAACAATAGGAAGATAAGGCTGGCAGTAAGGCTGCAAAAAGACAACATACTTAAGCCAGGAACCTTATACTAAGCCTAAGTAAAGATTATTACTAAGGAGACTTTTAACCCCACGCCTAAGGAACTTAACGCCTAGAAGACGCTATAAGAGAAACTCTACACCTAGGCCATACAATTTCACCATAACCCTAAAAAGCCCCTCTTCTTTAAGATAGACATATATATTAATAGCTTTAGGCTTATAGTCTTTCAACTAGATTACAACTAGGATAGTAAGAAACTACCTAGAATTAATATACTAAGGGAGTACATCTAGCTAATTCTATTCTTATTACACACCACAATAGCAGCAGAAAAACGTTATGGCGCAACTAAGGCAGAGATTACCACTATTATATAGGCTATAAAGAAACTCTAGAAACTTATATAGTCTAATAAGCACAAAGTTATTATCCTAATAGACTACATAGCAGCAAAGGGCATTATTACTTACATATCGCTAAGAATACTAGACCTTAATAAGGTAAACCTTAAGCTAGCTAACATAGTAAATTACCTATCCTAATTCTACCTAAAGATATTCCACATACCTAGGAAACTTAATATAGTACCAGACGTACTCTCCTATCTCCCTATTACTTATCTTAATCTTAATAAGTATTTTCCCTATAAGGACAAACTTACAGATGTTAATAACAAAGATAATATCCTAGACTCCTTTACTAACATAGTGACATAGCATATAGGAGATGAACCCTTAGCTCTAGGGAAGGCTAACACCACTATAGTATAACTTAGTAGGGACTTTACGCATAATATTGTTACTAGATACTAGGGTAATAAGAGGTTATATATCCTACTAAGACTAGTAAAGAAGGTACTCTCTAGTAGGATGGAGTATATTACGCCAGACAAGGTGAAGGAGAACGCCTAGGGGCCCTAGGAAAAGCAACAGCACTACTATATACTCCTATAGGAAATTAATAAACAAGGCCTCCTATACTATATTAGCGTAAATAATACTAGGAAACTCTATATACCTAAACTAGTAGTAGGATATATACTAGAACTTACCTACAATAGGAAGTTTTACTTTAGCATTAATAAAATACTAGTAGAGCTTAGAGGTATTTATATCTATAGGAAGAAGAAGATAGTTAAGAAGTATATTACCTATTACCTAGCTTACTAAGAAAACCAGATAGACCGCCAGAAGGCTATGGGATCCCTCTAACCTATTATGACTCCTGGCATACCTTATTACACCATATTAATAGATTTTATAACAGACATACCGCTAGTTCTAAGCTAAAGGACCTTCTAGGTGTTACCTAACTTTAACCTACTAGACTCCTTCTATACTATAACATATAAGTTTAGTAAGAAGGTTATCCTTATCCTAGGGAATATTTAGTATAAAGCTTACTACTAGGCTTAGGTATTACTTTAGATGCTTATAGTATACAATTAGGGCCTACCTTAAGTAATTATTAGCAATTATAACCTAAAGTTTGTATTAGTAGTCTAGGTATTAATATTTAACACCCTTAAGGTAAAGCTCCTTATCTCTACTACATATTACCCCTAGACTAATAGATAAAGTAAAAGGATAAACTAGACGGTCAAAATTACAATCTACTTCTATATATACACTAACCTAGATATCCTATAGACAGACATAATCCTATTACTACAACATACGCTCAACAACTCCCTTATAGTAATAATTAGCTGCTTGCCAAATAAAGTTATACTTAGCTTCTAACCCTATATAGTACTAGAACATATTAGTAATAAGGTAATACCCTTTAAGTCCTTAGAAGTACTCTAGGAGACTTACCATGCAGAGGCGTTAGCCCTTATTAACGCTATGGGAGTAATTTAGAAGGAGAGGTTTAACAATAAGTACTATAAGGTAGAATACACTAAAGGAGATAAGGTATACCTCTACCTAGGCAAAGGATACTTACTACCAGGCAAGCCTAAGAAGAAATGGTTACCACAGCGCGCAGGACCTTTCTAAGTTGTTTATATAGTTAGACTAGGAGTATATAAACTTAACCTACTGAAATACTAGAAAGTCTACCTAGTGGTTTTAATAGTATAGCTCTAGAAGGTAGCATAAGGTAAAGACCCCTTTAGTAGAGAGGAAAAACCCCTAGAACTAGTAGAGGTTAATAGCATACTAGAGTATAAGGTTAAGAGGCTTATTAATCAGAGGATTAAGTAGCAGAAGGGGTGGCCTATAGTAAAATATCTTGTTAAGTAGAAGGGATATTTACTAGCTTTAAACATATAGGAACCCTACAAGAATCTTAAGCTAAATGCTAGAGAGATAGTTACTTCCTATAAGAAGGAGTAACCTATTAATTAGGCAGCTAAAGAAGGAAGGAAGCAACCTAAGCAGCCTACCTATTAAAAGCTACCCTCCCTCTACTAACAACCTATTTATACCTTTCTTCTATCAACAACTACTACCACACTACAGCACATTATGTGTCTTTAACAACCACTATAAACATCTACATATTTATGCCTTTTAACAAGAGCTTTATTATCCCCTAGCCACTATGTTTCTTTGTAAATAACACCTATATAGGTATGTTATTCCCTAGTATAAACAAATGTGTTGTTATTTTCTTAAAGGGAAGGCACCTACCTTCTACTTCCTTCCTTTTATAAAGCTAACTATTATTACTTCTGTTTTTCAATACCTATTATTTAGGGTATATTAACTTACCCACCTATACTACTTACTTTCTCTATTTTTTATACTCTTTAACTATAGTTATTTCCTCTTTCTATTAACCTAAAAATATCGCTAGTATTATTACTAGTAACTTTACTCCTTAACTATAATAACCTATGCTAGTACTACTATTATTAATAGTATAGTTAGCATAGTAGATAACTTAGGAGATTACTAGTAGTATAACCTTAATAAGGGAGGTGTAAACTATGGCACTAATAATATAGGACTTAACTAGGATTAGTACGACTTTAACTAGCATATTAATCCTCAGCCTGTTAACAAGATAGTTACTAACTAGGACTCTCCTTACAGGCTCCTTCTAAACCATAGCTTTCACCCTATTAACCCTGTCTTTCCCCCCTCCACCATGCCAATCCCCTTAATCCACGTCAGACCAGCAAACCTTAACGCCACTATAATAGAACAGGACAAGAATACTAAGATGACTAATGCCGGCGCCATCCAGCCCCAGCAGGATAAGGCATAGTACTTACAAGACGCTACAGTCCAGCCTTAGTTAACTAATAAAAACCTTATTAACCCTAACGACGTGTTTAGGGAGTAATATAGAGAGACTAAGGACGACAACACTAAGAGTCTGGTCTTATTAGTCCATACTAAAGATATTAAGCTCCTAAAGGGTATAGATAATTCTAGTAATAAGTAGGAGGAGTATGTCGCTAAGAAGAAGGTTAAGGAATACCCCTATAAGGTTAAGGTATACATAGTATACCTTAAGGAGCATAATAAGGCTATAGATGCTAGCTATAAGCCACCTAGCCTATAGATAGTAACAAAACGTCTTAAGATAGCTAGACATAAGAAGGAGCAAGCTAAGCTTAAGGTAGTACAACCCAGGCCTGCAGAGGGACAACATAAGCAGTAGGACCAGACTGCCCTATAGACCCTAGTAACTATACTTTACTATACCTAGTTAATTTATATGTCTCCTAATAAGGATAAGGAGTATATTCCCACCCAGGCTGAGGCTCTTACCTGCCTTAAAGAGGACTTTAAGTACTGCCCTAACTGTCTCCTTAAAAAGGAGACCTAAGCCTAGCTAGAGGGTTTCTATAATGCTCGCGCGAAAGTACACCCTAGCAAGCACTAGTCCCTTACATTAGACCCTACTCTTTACTACATACTAGATGTAATAAATAAAGTCTATAATACCTTTATGAAGAACAACCTATAGACTAAGTACCTCCCCCTACGTGCCTACCTTCTAGGTATACTCTTTATTTACTAAAAGGGTAATTATAGCACTAAGGTTCTTAGCACCCTTCTCCTTATCTAACATCTAGACATAATCTCTATTCTAGAGATATATTATACTAGTATTAAGGGAAAAACCTTAAGGGCTATTACCTATATAGAAGATAAGATTATTAATATAGGACTGAGAGTTAATAAAGCTATCGCTAAGGCTAAGGGAATTAAGGCTATTACTAAGGCTGTAGAGAAACACACTACTAACGCTAAAGATAGCACTAAAGATATGGCTAATAATATTAACGCTATTATTAAGAATATGCGTGCTAAGGGTGATAAACTTGTTAAGCTGAATAAGAAAATTAACAATACAGTTGTTAAAGTTAATAAAGTAAATAAGCGTATTAGCCTCCTTAAGCATAAGGCTAACAACCTAGATGCCCTTAATAAGTTTAAGGGTAATAAGTTTTACGCCTTAGCCTAGAAGGTTGATAATATTACCACAAAGCTTGCTATATTTACTAATACTATTGTTACCTTACCTTGCCCTACCCCTACGTTACCAGCTACGACTGCTACCCTGCCGCGCCGCCCTGCCGTAGAGAAGAGTACTAAGTAAGCCATAGAGCTCCTAGCTTATAACTCTACCCCTAAGAGATTACAAGTGTTAATTAATAATAATAATAAGTAAGGGAACTACTAAAAGGATACAGGAGAATTAAGGAGTTATATAGAGATAGAGAGGAGTATAGACCTATATATAGATATTTTGTTCTTAGCACCCTAATAAGTACCTCTTTAAGAGGGGGTACTTGTTATAGGCTAAAAGGGGTGTATAGCCTATAATACTAGATAGGTTATAGCTAGTTATATACCTATAGGTATAAGTAGCTATTAACTTAGGGAGTATTACAAGTTAACTATAGAATACTACTTAGACCTAATTATACCTACCTTTTGTCTATACCATTATTACCTTATACTTACTTATTTGTTATCTATTACTGCTTTGCTGTTCTGTTTTACTCTCTTGCTGTGTATCTCTATAACGCTACTGTCTATTCCATCCGGTAGCACTAGCAGCCTATTTGCCCTATTAGATCTATAACGGCTACTAGGAGGGCTGTGTTACTAATATAGATAAAGAGATATAGGTATAACTACCTATAGGTTTCTCTTATAACTATAAAATAAATACCCTAGAATATACTAATAATATAAATAAAAAAGCTTTATATTATAAGCTAAATAAGGCCTTATATGGTCTAAAATAGAGCCCTAGACTTTAGTATAAGTGGTTAAGATCTATACTGTATAAATTAGGCTTTAAAGAATCTCCTTATAATAAGGGAATCTTTATAGCTAATAATAATAATATAAGAGCTATAATAGCCTGTTACGTAGACAATATTATAATAGTAGCTCCTATAGATAAAGATATAGAATATTTCTATAATAATGTAAATAAGGATTTATAAATATAGGACTTAGGAATTCTATATACGTTTTTAGGGAATGAAATATATATAAATAAAAAGGATAAGGTCTTATATATCTACTAAACTAAATATATAAATAATATACTAGAAAAGTATAATAAAAATGATATTTATCCTTATAATATGCCTATAGATCCTACTATTAAGTTAAGGAAAAATCTAGGGTAAGTAATAAAAGAAGAAATAACATAATACTAATAAGAGATAGGATCTCTCCTCTTTACTAGTCTTAAAATAAGACTAGATATAACATATCTAGTTAATATATGTGCTAGATATATAAGTAACCCCTCTAAAGAGTATTTTATAGCCCTTAATAGAATATAGGGATATCTTAATAAGTATCCTAATTTAGGATTAATATATAACTATAATATAGATTTATAGATAATAGTGTTTTCTAACTCTAATTAGGCTGGAGACCTAGACGATAGAATGTCTACTACTGGATATATAACTACCTTAGGGTACTATAATGTTATAAGTTGGAATAGTATAAAACAGAAGACTGTTGCTTTATCTACTTGTGAAGCTGAATATATGGCTTTATGTGAAGCTATAAAGGAATCTATATATTTATATAACTCTTTTTCCTATATATATAACAACTTAGGATTAAATATAATGTTAAATAAGCCTATTATTCTAATAGATAATAAGGTAGCATAACGTATAATAGAAAATCTAGAGCTTTATAAGAAATCTAAACATATAGATATAAAATATTACTTTTCTAGATAAGCTGTAAATAATAACTAAGTCTCTTTATATTATATATATATAAAGAATAATATAGTAGATATATTTACTAAGTCTGTTAATAAAGAAGTATTTAAATACTTTATAGAGACTATAAATCTTAATATAAAGGGGTTTTTACCTAAAGAAACTATAGATAATAAAGAAATACTCTCTAAAAAGAAAGTAGTATAGCTTAAATATTAGGTTTCCCCTATTTTCTTATTTTTTTTCCTATTTTTATATAATTAGGTTTTTAATAAGTTTTAACTATAATTATAACTATAACTTTCTTACTTTTTCCTTATATAAGGTTTTTTATAAGTTTTTATATAATAATAAGTAAGTTTTATCTATAACTTAGATATAACTTAAGGAGGAAACTAAGAATTAAGAAGTAATATTCCTTAATTCTTAGGTATATAAATCTCTATATAACTCTATAACTAAAAGTCCTATAATTATATAAGTAATTTTTCTAGATTCCTCTTGAAAAATAAACTATAGAAGTATATACTTCTATATATAACTATACTAATGTAAACTAATGCAAACTACTGTAGACTACTATATATAAACATATATACCTCTAAGTATTACATATGTCGGCGCTTATACCTACGCTCATACCTACCTACATATATATATAGGCATATATAGGTATATATAGGCATATATATATATATACAAGATACATACTAAGCACCTCTTGGCGCTTAGATATACGCTTAGATACTATACGTATCTAAAGGACTTCCTATATAACTAAGAGTTATTCCTCTACTTAGATAGTCTTTTCTACTATAGACTTCTATATGGTTAATATATTGATATACCTTTTCTATCTACCTTTATCTATCTTCTCTACTTTCCTTATGACTATTCTAAATAACCCCTTATTATTCTTACTAATTATACTAGTATATTATACTATCCCTTTAATTTATAATTATACCTATAAAGTATTTATATTAGGCTAAAAATAAGGGGAATATAACTAAATTAGCCTCTCTTTATATTATATTATAAATTTCCTTAGTTAGTATTACTAACTTAGGCTCCTAGTTATTATCTAAATAGCTTTCTTAGTAGAAAGGGATAATAGTAATCTATCTTTTTACTTTTAGACCTTAAGCTATAATAATAGTTATAGCTATAATTTTATTCTTAGTAATCTACTACTTAGATTATATTTATCCTTATAAGTTATAATAGTTACTAAGTACTATTTAGGCCTATTTATATCTTATATCCTCCTATTATCTATATTTATTTAGTCTTTAGAATACTAAATTAAATTAGCTTAAGAACTAATTAGTATCTTCCTATATAAGCTAATTAGAGAACTAAGTATTAGAAGGTATTAGGAATAGTTTTTATATTAGAATCTAAGTAGGGTATACTACTATTTTACTAGTAAAGTAAATATAAGCTTTTAGGTTATAAAACTAAGATTCTTAGGGCTTAAGTTCTTTAGTAAGAGGCGTATATCTAAATAAGATAATTTAGTTCTTATCTTAAGTACTAAAGTAGAATTAGCTATTATTCTAGAGGTCTTAGTAGGTATAGACATCCTAGATTTATAAAAGGCCTATTATATAAGTAAGAGGGGAAAAAGCTAATAGGGATACTATTATTATCTATTTAGAGGTGTTATTAATATATATCTTCTTAAAGAGAAAAGATATAATAAGGGAAGAGGTACTATTAGATCTAAATAAGAAACTTAATATATGTTTTAATTATTATTAGTAGAGGGAAGAGAAGGGTTAAAGAGGGGGGGTAAAAGAAGGCCTTTAAATAGGTTTCTAAGAGAAGGGGTTATAAATTATAGCTTAGTAGCTATAGTAAGAGCATCTAATTTAAAGAAGGAAGGAGTAAATATAGTAGAAAAGAATAATAAGATATTTATAAGGTAAAGGAGGGGGTAAAAGGTTAAAGAAAAGTAAATAAAAGTAAGGGTTAAATAAGGTTAAGTTAAAAGGTAAATAAAGTCTAAAGCTTTAATAGGTTTCCTCCCTTAGTTACTTTTAGAAGGAGTAGCCCTTATTACTTAAAGGAAAGTCCTAAGGGTAAAAAGGTAAAGGTATCTAGAGTTTTATTTAGAGCCTTAGTATCTTTATCTTATAAGTAAATTATAGTAGAGGTTATTAATAATTTATAATAGTAATAAAGTTAAAGAGTATATTAGAGCTTTACCTTTTAAATAGTAAATACCTTTTAGCTAGTTTACTTCTTTTATTTCTAAATTACTACTCCTTTTATTATAGTAACTATTTAGACCTTCTTCTTATTACTATAAAAGTTGTTAAAGTATGGGTAACAAATAGGCTATAAAGTAGGGTGCCGGCCGTATCTATAAGGTAAATGCCAGGTATATTTCGGCTATAGGTAATCCCTACTTAAAACAAGGAAAAACAATAACGCGTGTATTTAGCCTTAGGCAATTAGAAATAGGGGTACTTATAGGCCTAGATATATATATATACATTAACAGATTAAATAAGGATAATTGCTATATATACTTACTTTAATAATTAATAGTCTAAATTGTAAAGTACTAATTAATATTACTAGAAGTAATATACAGCTTATACGTAATATATATGTTATTAACTATTACTACTATAGCTAATAAGCTTATAGGTAATACCTAATTAAAAAGCCAGACTAACTAGCCTAATTAGTATTAATAACTTAAGCAAAAAGCATATATATAGGGTATATAGGAATTTATTACCCTATTATAAGATAGATTAATTCATATTATAATAAACTATCTACTAAAGCCTCCTACCTATCCTATACTTAACTAGTTCTAAATATCTAGTTAGACCTATATTAATAAATAGGTAGCTAAGAATACTATGCTAGGCTAGCTGCTGTCTTTATAAGATAATATAAAGGCATTATAGATCTATTACTTAAGTAAGGATAACCTAAAGTACTTTAAGATGTTAAAGGAAAAATACTAGGCTAATAATAAGTAATATAAATAAAAGGTAAAAGCAGTCTATAATATATCTAACTAGATTAAAGTAATAGTTAACCTAATATTAATATCCTAGTACTATAAACTAGTAAGCCTAATCTATAAATAGATTAAATAACTAGAAGCCTATGTTAGTATTTAGCTATAGGAGGATAAAGCATAAGTAATTATAAAGTATAATAGAGTTATAAGCCAGCCTTCTAAATATAAGATATCTAATATAAAAGATATAGAATAATAGGTAATAGATTAGGAGAATACTATCTTCTATAGCATCTATATTAAGTAGACTACTATAGTTAAATCTAGTAAATAGTTCTTAGCTCTAATAACTATATTAAGATATACCCTAATAGTAATATAGGTAGAGGTATATAAGAGTAGTAAGAAGGACTAAGTAATAGAAGGGATTCTTACCTATTATAAGGTGATCTTAGACATATATGCCTATATTATAGTAGAGCTAGATTAACTATAGGCGAAAGTATTATATAGAGCATTTAGGCTAGTATCTATAGTAACTATAGCAGACCTTAAGGACTATATAAGAAAAGAGCCTACTAGACGACATAGTAGTAGTAGTAATAGTAATAGTAATAGTAATAGTAGTAGAAGGTAAATATATAAAAGGTGCTTCCTCTATAACATAATTAGTTATAAAGTAAAAAGATACTTCTTTATAGGTAAGATATAACTATAGTAAATATAGAGGCTAAAGTAGGAGACTATTAAGTATATAAAGAAGTTACTTAATAATCTATAAGTAAAGGAAAAGCTCTAAGAAGAGGATATATTAATAGTAGTAGTTATAAAGAAATTAGAGGAGCTAGATTTATTAAAGAGAGGATTATAGGCTAAAGCTATAACGCCTTTAAAGTAATAATTAAAGGGACTACTAAAGGGTAGAGACATATTAATAATATAGTTAGTAGTATTTATAGCTTCTATATATCTACTTAAAGACTATGTTATTCTTAATTTAGGGGCTATACTTTATATCTTCTACTTATAATATTAACTTATTAGTATATCTCTAGTAAATTTAGATAACTTTATTTAGGCTAGTAATATAATAATCCTAATTAAAGGATAGGGAAAGGTAGTAGTTAGAGTAAAGTAAGATAGTTATATAGTTAAGATTACCCTATATAACATTACTTACTACCTATTACTATCCTATAACTTAGTATTATATATATAGCTAAAGAATTATAACAACTAGTAGTAGGATAATAGCCTATTAAATAATTTAATCTATAAAGTAAATAACTATTTAGTAGTATTTAATATAGAAGAAATTATAGGCTAATAGGTAATTAAGGCTAATAGTATAGTAAAAGGTGCTCCTATAGCATACCTAGTAGTAATAAGCATAGTAGACCTAGGCTAATACTAGTAACTATAGGCTATTAAAGCTACTTACTAGTATAACTAGCTTAGGCACCTAGGTAGCTATGTACTTTACTATATTATAATAAAGGTAAGGGGAGCCTATATATATAGAAATATACTAGAAATACTTACTTACTAATATAAAGTCTATGTAATAAGTAAGATTAAACGCTAAGTTATATAGTAGCTAAGGGAATTAATTAAATAAGTAGAAGTAGGTAATAGAGTAGCTCTTAATTTCTACCTATTTAACTAAGGCTATAGTAGATATAAGTTAGCCTTATTATTAACTAACTATAAATTAGGATTTATATAGGACTACTATATATAATAATAGATAACTAAAGCTATTAAGGATATACTTTTTAACTTTATTAAGATAGTTAAGGTTTATAAAAGGACTAAAGTTATAGTGTTTAAGTGTAATAATAAGATTATAACTTCTTATCTATAAGTAAAAGAGGCTATAGAAAGTCTAGGAATCCTGTTTAAACCATCTGCGCTAAATATATAAGCTTAAAATAGAGGTGCTAAAAGGACTATAGTAGTTATTAAGCAAAAGGGAACTATACTATAGTTAAAATTAAAGCTACTATTACATCTATAGCTAGAAATCCTAAAGGCAGTAGTATATCTATATAATTATATACTAGTAGAGTTATATAGTTAGTAATTACTATATAAGATATAGTATGCTACTTAAGGGCGACTATCTCTACTATATATTAGCTACTTATGTATATTTAAATACTAAGTATATATATTAACTTTAGACGCCTAGTTAAATTATAATTATCTATAATATTTTAAAGCTAAGGCGTATATTAGATACCTTATTAGATATATATTAACTAACTAGTATTATATATATATTCCCCTAAAGAATAAAGTAATTACTTTATATAATATAATCTTTAATAAAGATAACTACTTCTTAGGTAAAGAAGATAAATAGGTAGATAAATTAGTAAATACTAATAAAGTAGCTATTAATAAATAGATTATAAAAGTATTAAGTAAGAACTTTATAGATATAGCTAATAGTATTAATATAGATAAAGTTTTTGTTAATACTATTTAACGTTAAATACCTAAAGAACCTATAAGTAAATTATAGGACTATATAAAGTTATACTTTATATTAATAACCCCTCTAGAGTTACTAAAGGCGTCCTTTGTTATATAATTATTAGATACTATTACTATAAGAGGGTAATATATAAATAAAATATATAATAAAGTCTGTTATACTAATTATATTAACTAATAAAGACGTATATACCTATATAAATTATAGAAAGCTACCTTTATAGCTAGGATAGTTATATACCTATGCCGCCTAAAATATAACTATTCCTTAAGGTAGATTAAGTTACCTAATAGGCCTATAGGCTAGCCCCCTTAGGATAGTAGGTATATAGATTAATTAGTAGGAGAGGTAACCTCTAAAAGCTCTAAAGATAAGGTAGAGCTAAGATAGTAGGGAAGCCCTTAAAGGGACAATACAGCTAGTAGACATATTTATTAGAAGGAACTACCTAGACTACCTAGATTACACGCTAAATTAAAAGATTATCTATTTATAAATAACTTCCTTTAAGCTAAAAAGGATTACTTATAAAGCTATAAGGTAATAAATAGCTAGGTTAAAGTTAGAATTTAGGAAGCTAGTAATAATTAGATTCTTAATTACTAATAGGTATATACCTATAAGTTAAATAAGTATAGATACCTTATAAAGCTAAAGGTATGCCTTATTATTTATAGTAATTAGTAACTAAAGGATATAATCTAAGATATATATATAGTAATACTTACTAGATTATTATTTAGATTACTAATAGTAAGAATAACAAGGGGTTATTCAGAATAGTCATAAGGAAAGTAGAGAAGATAGATAAAGGTAGACAGAAAAGGTATATTAATATATTAACTATATAGAAGTCTATAGTAGAAAAGACTATCTAAGTAGAGGAATAACTCTTAGTTATATAGGAAGTCCTTTAGATATGTATAGTATCTAAGCGTATGTCTAAGCGCTGAGAGGTGCTTAGTATATATCTCGTATATGCCTGTATATACCTATATATATATATGGGTAGGTATAAGCGTAGGTATAAGCGCTGATATATGTAATACTTAGAGGTATATGCGTTTACATATAGTAGTCTATAGTAGTTTGCATTAGTTTGTATTAGTATAGTTATATATAGAAGTATATACTTCTATAGTTTATTTTTCAAGAGGAATCTAGAAAAATTACTCATATAATTATAGGACTTTTAGTTATAGAGTTATATAGAGATTTATATACCTAAGAATTAAGGAATATTACTTCTTAATTCTTAGTTTCCTCCTTAAGTTATATCTAAGTTATAGATAAAACTTACTTATTATTATATGAAAACTTATAAAAAACCTTATATAAGGAAAGAGTAAGAAAGTTATAGTTATAATTATAGTTAAAACTTATTAAAAACCTAATTATATAAAAATAGGAAAAAAAAATAAGAAAATAGGGGAAACCTAATATTTAAGCTATACTACTTTCTTTTTAGAGAGTATTTCTTTATTATCTATAGTTTCTTTAGGTAAAAACCCCTTTATATTAAGATTTATAGTCTCTATAAAGTATTTAAATACTTCTTTATTAATAGGCTTAGTAAATATATCTACTATATTATTCTTTATATATATATAATATGAAGAGACTTAGTTATTATTTATAGCTTGTCTAGAAAAGTAATATTTTATATCTATATGTTTAGATTTCTTATGAAGCTCTGGATTTTCTGTTATATATTGTGCTGCCTTATTATCTATTAGAATAATAGGCTTATTTAACATTATATTTAATCCTAAGTTATTATATATATAGGAAAAAGAGTTATATAAATATATAGATTCCTTTATAGCTTTATATAAAGCCATATATTTAGCTTTATAAGTAGATAAAGTAATAGTCTTCTATTTTATACTATTCTAACTTATAATATTATAGTACCCTAAGGTAGTTATATATCTAGTAGTAGACATTCTATTGTCTAGGTCTCTAGCCTAATTAGAGTTAGAAAACGCTATTATCTATAAATCTATATTATAGTTATATATTAATCCTAAATTAGGATACTTATTAAGATATCCCTATATTCTATTAAGGGCTATAAAATGCTCTTTAGAGGGGTTACTTATATATCTAGCACATATATTAACTAGATATATTATATCTAGTCTTGTTTTAAGACTAGCAAAGAGGAGAGATCCTATCTCTTGTTAGTATTATGTTATTTCTTCTTTTGTTACTTGCCCTGGATTTTTCCTTAACTTAATAGTAGGATCTATAGGCGTATTATAAGGATAAATATCCTTTTTATTATACTTTTCTAGTATATTATTTATATATTTGGTTTAGTGGATATATAAGACCTTATCCTTTTTATTTATATATATTTTGTTCCCTAAAAACGTATATGGAATTCCTAAGTCCTATATTTATAAATCCTTGTTTATATTATTATAGAAATATTCTATATCTTTATCTATAGGAGCTACTATTATAATATTGTCTATGTAATAGGCTATTATAGCTCTTATATTATTATTATTAGCTATAAAGATTCCCTTATTATAAGGAGATTCTTTAAAGCCTAATTTATATAGTATAGATCTTAACTACTTATACTAGAGTCTAGGGCTCTGTTTTAGACCATATAGGGCTTTATTTAGCTTATAATATAAAGCTTTTTTATTTATATTATTAGTATATTCTAGGGTATTTATTTTATAGTTATAAGAGAAACCTATAGGTAGTTATACCTATATCTCTTTATCTATATCGGCGTGGCAAAAAGCATTAGAGATATTAAATTACCTAAAAGACCAGCCTAATTTTATTCCTATAATAAATATAGCTCTATAGTTTTTAGGTTTATAGGTAGTACTAAAGGTTTCTAGATAATTAATACCTATATATTAATTAAATCCTTATACTACCCACCTTGCTTTATATTTTAATAGGTTATTATTTATATCTGTCTTTAATTTATATACCTATCTTCCTCCTAAGGGTTTAATACCTATAGGTAAAGGAAGTATTATCTAAGTATTTATATTATGTAAGTTATTAACCTCTATAACTATTACTTAAATCTATTCTTTCTTAAACATAGAAAGTATAGCCTTTTTATAGGTAGTAGGGTCTTTATTAGTTGTTATAGTAAGGATATATATAGCTTTATTAAACCTATTTATCTTATTATTATAATTATTTATAGTAGAAAGTATTAGTTTAATTATAGGGTAGTCTTCTATAGTATATAAAGCGCTTTCTTGGTCTACTACCTATTTATAGTCTTGAAGCTTATTATTATCCTGCTTAGGAATTTCTACTATTATCTTGGATTTATTTATATTATTTATATTATTATTATTATTATTATTTATTGGCTTTATGTTTATACCTCTAAGATTTAAGTCTTTCCTTCTACTTTTATAGTTACGTAGGGTTATATTATTACTACTATTATTATGATAAGTTATATTATTATTATTTATATTATTAATAGTAGGAGGTATAAACTGATTTTCTAGAATAACTATATCTCTAGTCTAAAAGGAAGTTTTCTTTTAAAAATCATAAATTTTATATATATTATTCTTATAGTTAAGTACTATAGCTTTCATTACTCTATTATCTAACTTTTTTATCTTAGGATCCTTATTTTTATAATAGCATATAGATCTAAAGGTTGTTATATTATCTAAGTTAGGTTTTATATTATTTGCTATCTCATAAGGGGTCTTATAGTTAAGAGCTTTATAAGGAGTTATATTATATAAATCTACTATAGTTAAAGCAGCCTCACCCTATAAATATAAAGGTAAATTTGCCTATAAAAGTATAGCTCTAACTTTATTAGTTATAGTTCTTATTACTCTTTCTATTATACTATTAGGTTTGTAAGTATAAGGAACTTTTATATTATGATTTATTCCCTTAATAATATATGTATAATTTATAGTATTATTATTAAATTCTAGACTACTATCTATATTAAAGTCTTTTATCTTATTTCTATTTATATTATTCTTATTTATATACTCTAGAATAGTAGAATTTACTTCTTCTGCTTCTTTAGTTTTTAGTAATTTTATAGATATAAGTCTAGATTTTCTTTCTAAGAAGATAATAAACTATTAATATTTATTATAAGTAGAAGGTGTTATAGGTCTATAGAGATTAGAAGAGACTTTTTCTATATAGTTATATTCTTTATTATAGTTATTAGAATTCTTATTAACTTTAGTAGTAAAGTTTGCCTTTATATAGGTACTATAGGTATAGTCTTCTTCTATTATATTATTAGTTATATTTGTATTATCTTTAAGTTATATTAGGACTTTTCTACTTACGTATCTAAGTCTATTATACTACTTTTTATAGTTATTTATCTCCTTATTATCCTTAACCTTCTTATATTTATACGGTTTTCTTCTTATATTTATAGTGTTTATATATTTGTTATTATTATTTAGATCCTCTTTATTTAATACCTTTATAGATAGGTAATATAGGCTGTTTTTTATCTCCCCTTTACAAAGGGTTTCTTTATTTGTTATATTTATTAAAGATACCTTTATATCCTAGAAAAGGGAGGCTATCTATAGTCTTCTTAGTCTATTTTGACTTAGAAGATTTATACCTATCTTAGGTATATAGTAATAGTCTTTAAGGATATATATATTATTATTATTATTAGGAAAAGAGATAGCTATATCTCCTTATAAAGAGACTTTCTTTTTCCTAGTATCTCCCTAGTTAACATACTTATTTATAGAAGTAGTCTTTATAAATAGGGATTTATTATATATTATAGTAATAGTAGTAGTAGTATCTAGGCAGAAAGGAGTATATTTATTATTTATAGTTATATATATAGGGTTATTCCTTATATTACTACCTATTATTTTATTATTAGTTATAGGTTTTATAGAGGAGGTTATAGGACTTATATCTTTAAAATCTAAGTTAATCTTACTCTCTTCCTTATATAGAGGGTTATCTATAACTATGTTATCTTTTGTAACTATTATATATGTATTTTCTATATTAGATTTATTAGATTCTTCTAAATCTTCTTCCTCTATAATAGCTCTGTTAGTATATTACTAGGTGGGTAATATGGTTAACCATACGTATTAATAGGTAAAGTAATAAATAATAGGGGGTAAATACTATGGTTTAATTATACGTAACTAAAAGAGAATTATTATAGGTTCTACTATAAATAGTTAGGTAAATAACCCCTAAATCTATAGTAGATCTACTAATAGATTAATAGTTAATCTATAGCTGGTTATTAGGGTTATACCTAATAAGTCTAATAGGATCTATAATAGTTAATATTATAATACTAGTAACTTTCTCTTAAGGAGAAATTTGCTATAGATTTATAGTACTTTACTAGTTAACTATAAAGGGCCTAAAAATATAATAAAAATAAAAATCTAAAAGTATTATATTCTTTTTTATATAATAAATCTATTACGTATATAAAACCTATCTATTTATCTATATCCTTACTATACTATTACTAATAAGCTCCTCTAGCGCCTTATTAGGTAACAACTTTATAAATCTATCTACTAGGTTATTATTACTATAGATCTATTAAATCTTATGTATCTCTTAGTACTTATATAACTACTATAACGCTATTATATTAATTATAAGGCGTTTCTCCTTTATAGTGCTAAGTTTTATAAGACACTTATAGAGGGAGTAGGAGTTAGTATATATAACTATTAGGATTTATAGGTATTTAAGGTGGTTAGTAACTATTATTAGTATAGTAGTTATTATATAGGTAATGTTAGTATTAGTGACTATTATGTAGATCTTAGAGGCTAATATGCTTTATGTAACCCTTTTATACTTTATTAAGCTAAAGTAGATAATATTCCTTTTAATAGTAAATTTACTAGTATTGTTAGGGGTTTTTATAGTAGTATTGTCTTTACTATGTTACTTATTTATAAGAATAATAATAAATCTAAGCTATGAGGTGAGATTACTATTGTTAGTAAATAATCTATTAATAAAGATAAAGAGCTTTATAGTTGTAAGGTTAAGTAGTTAAAAATAAAGGCCTTAGTTAGGGTTCTTTATTTACTACTTAATTTATTAGTTAAGCTCTTTAATATTACTTATATCTAGTAATTAGTACTAGGTAGTAATAGAGTAGTTAAAGTATGCCTTAGGCTAGTAGATTAAGGTAATATATATGTTATAGGTATACTGCTTAACGTACTGCTAGTATGATTCTAGTAAATTAGGGTTAATAGGCTGTAGTTACTTATCTTATCCCTTCTAGTAGAGGTGAATATTACTGTTATTATTAAGAGAAAGTATGCTACTATTAAAGGTAATAGGTTTGCTAGGCTTAAGGAATTACTTTAGCTTTACTATAAAGGTTGCTTTTATTAGCTTAGTATCTTTATAGTTAGAAAATGATTTATCTATAAGGCTAATAGTATTATTAGTCTATATACTAATTAACGTAAAATCTTTATTATTTTATACTAAAATAAGTAGGTAAGGGTTAAAGGTTAAAGTATCTATCTAAAGGGCTTTTCTATAATAGTTATTATAAGTTGCCTACTAGTAGGTTTTAGCCTTAGGTATACTATATAATAGTTACTTAACCTCTATTATTATATTAGTATTATAAAGGTGTTAGATCTTAATAGGTAGTCTTATAAGAATTATATAGTTAAGTAGTATTACTAATTACGTATATGCCTGTGTTATATTACGTAGCTATAAAAGGTAGTTCTTACATAATAATAATAGGGTAATAGTAAGAATTAACTATTAGGCTATTTGCTAGATAGTTAGTAACTAGGTAAGTATTATAGCCTTCCTATTGTTAGTATACCCTTAGATAATAAGTCTTAACTTCTTATATAGGGTTTTATTCTTACCCTTAATTTTATATACTAATTACGACTTAAATATATAGATGCCTCTATAGTGTTTTTTATTATACTAGATAATATAGAATACGTCCTAGGCTATTAATCCCTTAATCTCTTAGCAGTTAGATTACTTAAATAGTTTACTAGGTATAGTTATTATGCCTTTCTTATAGAGTTTAATAGTAAGTATATAGTTAGTATCCTCTTTTACTATAAAGTAGTTAGCTATTAATAGATTAGTCTTAGTAGTAAATATCTCTACTAGGTTTTTTTGTAGGTAGCTATAGTGCTGTTACTATAGCTGTTCTATAGTAACTATAATACCTTTATGTATTTTACCTCCTTACCTATTAAGAAGCTTAGAGGGTAGGGTAGTAGTACTAGTATCTTATGCTTATATAGTATTATTAGGATCCTCCTTATGTTAGTAGTAGGGCTTTACTATAGTAATATAGAAATTCTACAGGCCTTATAGTAATTTAACTATATAAGTAGTACTATTATTAGAGAGTAATTAGAATAGGCCCTACTAGCTGTTCTTTTCTTACTATATATAGACTAGAGATTAAAGAGGTAGTATAGTAGTAGCTGTAGTATCTAGGCTGTTATGTGTTACTAGTGTGTTATTTACCTGTCTCTTAGCGTAAATTTACTATATTTCCTCTATAGCTTTTTATATTATCTTTACCCTTTTAATAGTTAATAGTACTAGTAGTAAATTATTATTAATTCATAGGTATACTCTAAAGACTAATAGGGTTAGTATAAGGCTGTTTAGGCTAGTAGTGTTATTTACTACTTTTACTGCTATTTAGAGTATAATTTTAGGATCTATATCTATCTCTATATGGAATATCTTATATATGTGGCGGAGTGCTGTATAATAATACTTAACCTTCCTAATACTGTTATAGGCCTTAATAGGTATCTCCTTAATATTAATAGATAATATATAGGTGGCGTACTTAAACTTAGCTATATAGAAATTAAGGCCTATATTAGTAATAATCTAATCTAGTAGGCTGAGATATATGTTAATCTAGTATATTTATAGTACTTCTTATATATATTCTATAGTAATAGCTTAGAGGAATCTTATAGTATTAAAGGTAGTTACTATATCTATAACATATAAAACTGGCTTATTACTATTAAGATATATAATATCTATAATAATCTTATAGTTAAACTTATAGTTATTATAAAGGGTGAATTTAAACCTTCCTGGCGCCTTTAAATTTAACTAATAGCTATAGTAGAACTTATTAATCTCCTTAATATTAGAGATTACTATCTTATAGCTAGTATGTTAGAGTACTTTATAAAGGTGCTAAACTAAGGGGTGGCTAAATTAGTAGTGTATTTACTGTAATTTACTATTAGTTAGGTAGTATTAGGTAATAGTATGCTTAGGTTACTCTAGTAGTATCTATATATAGCCTTATTTCTATATAATAGGTATAATTATATTGCCTTTTACTAGTATATTAGTGAGGTTATTAAATTTTACTTTATAGTAGTTTATATCCTTTAAATAAAGGAGAAATAGGGTGTTAGAGTCTATTATATAGAAGGTGAGATTCCCTATAGGTATAGGGACTTCTATAGTACCTATTAAGTTAAAGTAATTACTACTACTAAAGTGAATTATTACTTTACTAGTATGTAACGTATCTAGTAGAATTTTATAGTTAAGATGCCTTTTTAACATAGCGTATTATTACTAACTAACCATAGAGACTCTTACTACCCCTATGTCTAGTATAATACCCTAGAAAGTTATAGTAGAGTAATAGTTATTAAAGGTAAATACCTTGTTAGTAGTGTGTTTCTCTATAGTAGTCTCCTCTTTATATAGGTTGTCTTTTGTAATTATATAGAGTGTAGCCTAGTTATATAGTTAGGTAAATACCTTCTAGCTGTTAATGCTATCTTTACTATAAAAGGCTATAGATATAAAGAAGGTATTACTATTAAAGGGGCTATTACTATTATCTAGCTTATGTTTATCCTTAGCTCCTTTAAAGTTAATAGTGCTTTTTATCCCCTTATAGTTAAGTAGAAAGTAGTTAAATATTAATAGTGAAATATCTATTAAGTATATGCCTTTATACTACTAGAAAGAAGACTAATATTCTTCTTTAGTATGCTTAGTTAACTAGTATCTAGGTTTCTTATAGATAAAGTACCTCTTTGCTATAAAGTTATCCCTATTTCTTAGGTTTTTATATAGTAGGTCTATTTTTAGCTATAAGTAATAGTTGTAGTTACTATTATACTTATAGTTAACCTAGTATTACTTATTATTGTTAGGGTATTTTTTGGTGTAGTGTTAGGCCTGTAGTTTATAGAAAAGTATGGTGTTAGCTATACTATTATATAGCTATATGTAGAGTGTATTATATGTTATAGGTAGGCTAAGTAATACTATAGTATATTTAGGTACTCCTTAGTAATAGTTAATAAGGGTATTATAGTATTCCTTATCTTTTAGTATGCTGTTATGGGTTGTAGTACGTACTAGCTAGGTAACCTTCTTAATAAGTAGATTAAGGATTTTGTGTTTGCTTTTCTTAGGGTTGTTATGCGTGATGGATTTAAAGGTAATATGGTATAGCTCTATAATCTTAGTATTATAGACCTTATTGCCTTTAAATTTTAATTTAATATTTACTATTAGTATATTAAAATTACTAGTAAATCTATAGAGATTAATAGAGTAATACTCTTAGGTGTTACTACTTAATATTATTATTACTATAGCCTTATACCTACTAGTAGGGATTCTAATATAGTTATAGAGCTTATAGAAGGTAGGAAGCTTTAAATTAATTATCTTATATTAACTACTTATATATTTTAATATAGGATTGTTAGAGTAGAGCTTAATAAGATTAGTTAATTATTATAAAGTTAGGCTGTTACTTAGTACTACTCTACTGTTAAATTAAGTAGTTAGCGTGGTAGATTTATAGTCTTATAATCTCTTAACTATAACTATTATTAGGGTTAGGCTTACCTAGGTAGAGTTTTTACTTAATAGTAGTAGTAACTTAAATAATAGGTTGTAATAGGAAGAAGCCTATTAAAACTAGGTATCTTTATGCTGTTTATATATCTTAGGTTTAGCTATAGATTTAAGGTTAGTTAATAGTAGTTATATTACCCTTAGTAATAGGTAGATCCTATAACTTAGTAACCTATTAATAAATCTAGGGTTTATAGTCCTTACTTTAAACCTTAGGTTAGTTCTAGCTACTTTATTAATCTCTTTTTTAGTCTAGATATATATATTATTAGCCTCTAATACCTTATATATATAAGAAGTAACCTACCTTTGGTTTAATTTAATCTAGATACTATTATTAATTAGGAAGTTATAGAATTTAAGGAGGACTTCCTTATTAATACTATTATAGTCTTTAACCTTCTATTTATAGAGATAATTATAGGCCTATTACTATAGTTAATTAGCTATAAAATCTTTATATTAGGCTTTTATTATAAAGTATATAATAGTAGTGTCTAGTATATAGGCTCTATATTTCTACTTAATACTACTAGGTATCTTCTTAATATTAATAATACCCTATAGCTATAGGTTAACATACTTTATGTATGCCTATAGAATAGGGTATAAGTCTATAGTATCCTTAGCCTCTTATGTATCCCCCTACTATATTACGTATATTCCCTCCTCTTTATATTAGCCTTCTTATAGTATTTCTTTAGCCTCCTTAGTAGATTAGTAGACTATATTAACTTCTTTTTCTAGTGTTATTATTACTACCCTCTATTAGCCTAACTACCCCTTAAATATGTGCGTTTCTTCTGGCGGACTAGAAGGCGTATCTATATGTTAGAGGATTTACTACTAGTAGTGTAGGTAGTAAGGATTTATAGGGTATTTATAGTACTTTTGTGTTGATTTGCGACTTTGCCTTAAACTTATAGTAGAAACTTATTACTTATTAAGGTAAGCCTTTATGTAATACTTATTGCTTATTAAAATAAGCCTTCTTTATGTAGTATCTATGTGGTATTTCTTAGCTATTAGTATGTAAAGTAAGGTGTTTTTTTATAGTTAAGTAGTAATTTCTTAATACGTAATGAAATTAGGGTTGTTTATAGGATAGCTATATATCTTAGGCGACCTTTTGGTTATATTAGTTTATAACGTACTTCTACTAGTAGCCTCTAATTAACTATGTAATATGGTAATAAGCATAAATAATTTGCTATGAGGGTAGTAAAATTTGTCTCTTCTAGTTAGTACCTTACTAATTTATGGAGTTTATATATAGAAGTAGGAATTAGTTAAGATAACTACTATAGTAGTGAAAATTAACTACTAATTAGTATTAGTATATTACTAGGTAGGTAATATAGTTAACTATACGTATTAATAGGTAAAGTAATAAATAATACGGGGTAAATACTATAGTTTAATTATGCGTAACTAGAAGAGAATTATTATAGGTTCTACTATAAATAGTTAGGTAAATAACCCCTAAATCTATAGTAGATCTACTAACAGATTAATAGTTAATCTACGGCTGGTTATTAGGGTTACGCCTAATAAGTCTAATAGGATCTATAATAGTTAATATCGCAATAAGCTCTTTTAGCTATTAAGGCCTTTTAGGCCTTATAGAGTTTATTCTTCTTTATATTAGTCCTTTGTTACCTTAGGACTTCTTCCTTATCCTTATTTTTCTAGCCTTTAGGGGCTTTATTTAGATATAGGAAGTTATAGTCTTTAACTATATGGTTTTTTAACTTATAATATATATAGTAAACACCCTTTATCTTTTTCTAAGGCTTTTTAGTTCCTTTTCTAAAGGTAGAAGTATATAATACTATAGAGGATCCTTTTCTTTTTACTTTATCTATTAGATTTATAAAAAGGGATTCTATAGTATAAGAATCTATATCCTTTCTAAGGGCTTAAGTTATGTTAGTTATAAAGCCTTTATAACTACTATCTAGACTATTTAATACCTAAGCTATAATAACTTATTTTAGTAAAGCCATATCTTTAGAAGATAGGTTGTCTATAAGCTCTTTTACCTTATTAAGGTATTCCTCTATAGATCTAAAAGAGTCTAATAAAGTATTAAAGAACTCCTTATAGGTAAGATATTTATTAGTAAATCCTATAGGTTTATATAGATCCTTTAGTTTCTTCTAAGCTTTAAAGCCTATTTTAGAGTCTTTTATAACCCTTAAAGGGGAATCCTTACAAAATAGCTTAATATAAGCTAATACTTTATTATTACTCTTCTATTAAGAAGGTATAGTTAGAGGTATTTCTAAACCAGAGTTAATATCTTTACTAATAAGTAAAGCCTTAAATCTAGTTACCTAAATATTATAGTTAAGGCTGCTAGATAGGTAGGGTATAGTTATAGATTTTTCTATAGTATTAATTTATTTTAGTATTAGTTAAAAAAGAGGTATAGGAGGGTTTTTGTTGACTTTTGTTATAATAGGATGGGTTTTTTGGATTTTAGTTAATATGGTTGAATTCGTATTAAAAAATGGATGTTTATAGGAGGTTAGTTTGTTAAAATTAATTGTATATGGCTTTTTGTTATATAGAAGATTAATTTAAAGATATATATAGGTATTTAATACCCTAACCCTTACTAGCTAGACAGCAGACTAGTTGGTCTAGTAGTCTAGTTAACTACTATATTAACTTAATTGATTAACTACTAATTAAGAGGTCTTAGGTTTAATTCTAGCTTAAGGTAAAAGAAAAGATCCTTTATTAGTTAGATCTAAAATTAACTAATAAATTAGGTGTTATAGTATTATATATTATCTAGAGCTATAGTAATGTTAAATATAGTAGGGTGTATAACTTACCTAGTAAGCTAATCCCTCTATTCTGTTAAATATAGATTGCTAGGTATGGGGTGTAGTTACCTTAGAGTTATATTCTGTAAAATTCCTTTAGCTGATGTGGTTTGTCCCCTAGTGAGGTTGAGTTTTTTATAAAAAAAATAACTAAAGACTTAGATATAAAGTCTTAGAGTAGAAGGTAAAGGTATAAAGTATATAAAGAGAAACCTTCTCTACTAAGCTAGGCTTATAACTAGTAAGAATAATAAGGGGTTATTTAGAATAGTTATAAGGAAAGTAGAGAAGATAGATAAAGGTAGACAGAAAAGGTATATTAATATATTAACTATATAGAAGTCTATAGTAGAAAAGACTATCTAAGTAGAGGAATAACTCTTAGTTATATAGGAAGTCCTTTAGATACGTATAGTATCTAAGTGTATGTCTAAGCGCCGAGAGGTGCTTAGTATGTATCTCGTATATACCTATATATGCCTGTATATGTATGTAGGTAGGTATAAGCATAGGTATAAGCGCTGACATATATAATACTTAGAGGTATATACGTTTATATATAGTAGTCTGTAGTAGTTTGTATTAGTTTGTATTAGTATAGTTATATATAGAAGTATATACTTCTATAGTTTATTTTTTAAGAGGAATCTAGAAAAATTAGTTATATAATTATAGGACTTTTAGTTATAGAGTTATATAGAGATTTATATACCTAAGAATTAAGGAATATTACTTCTTAATTCTTAGTCTAATTATAATAGTAGCTAAGTTAGATCTTAAGCTAATTTAATTTAATATAGTAAACGTATTTATATATACTAATATAGATAAAATAGTATTTATAAAGCTTCTACCTAGACATCCTAATTATAACTAAAAGAGAATTATTAAGTTATAAAAAGCCCTATATAGTCTATAATAATTACCTTTATTATAGTAAAAGTACCTTAAAAAGGGACTTTACAAACTTAGATTTACTTTAGTTATAGGTAAGCCCTACTGTTAGTAGAAAGGAGCTATTATATTCTTCTTCTATGTTAATAATTACGTCTTTATGTTCCCTAAATTATAGTAGTAAGAGGCTAATAAATTAATTAATAGGATAAAAGAATAATACTATCTAGAGGGTAGTAAAGAGATATAATAGTTCTTAGGTATAGAGATACTATGTAATTAAGATTAATAAAAGATATGGTTGTTATAGGTAGTATATATTAAGAAAATGTTAAAGCTAATTAATAATAAGAACTACCTGCTGCTAGATAATATACTAATAGGTAATAAAGAACTTCTTCCCTTAAAGAAGATAGCTATAAACTTTAAAGTAGTAAGATACTAGTAGAAAGTTAGTTTAATCCTATATATAGTAATAATAATAAGACCTAATATTATATTTATAGTTAGTCGCCTAGTAAGATTTAATTATAATCTATTAGGTACCTACTAGTAAGTAGTAAATTACGTACTATAATACCTTTATTAAATAAAGGGACTTTACCTTAAATTTAGTACTAATAGATTAATAATAATTATGTCTAATATAAGCTTTAGTGATAATTTAATTAATTATAAGAGCTTATAAGCGTATACTATTAAACTATTTAGAGGCCTTATTAGATAGAGGGTAAATAAGTAGTAAATAGTTATAACTTTAATAATAGAAGTAGAGCTGCTTACTTTATTATAGGCTATAAAGGAGGCTATATTTATAAGCTAATTAATTACTAAATTAATAGCTAGTAAAGAAATAATTACTCTAAGCCTAAAAGTTATAATCTAATATAATAATTAATAGACTATTAGATTAGTTATAAAGGAGCTAGTTTAGCTCTAAACGTGACTTTACTATATAGATATCTATTACTACTAGTTATATTAAGAGATTACTAAAGGATAAGTTAAGGTTATCTATACTCTATTAGCTAAGCTAATAGTAGATAGATTAATAAAGGTGCTACTAAGGTAGAAATAGGTAACTTTTATAGATTAATTAGGGATAGTTAATTAATCTAAATAGTTATTATGTAACTATAAAGAAGAGCTTATAGTAGATAAATTACTAGTAACTAGTAGTAATAAATTAAATAATAATAAAGTAAAGAGAAATAAAGTAATTATAACTATAGTAACTATAGTAGAGGAGGAATAACTAGCTAGTATGGCCCTAACTAAGATAGTTAACTAGTATGGTTATGCTAGATAGATAGTTAAAGTAGGGTAGCTATAGGTATACCTAAACTTTATAATATTAAAGATAATTAATTAGCTAAAGTTATTAATAACTTTAACTATAAATATCTAAATAACTATATATCTCCTATAGTTAGTAATTATACTATTATAATTACCTTAATTAGGGCTATAATTTAATATTAACTATAACTATAAAAGTTAAAACCCTAAAAGATAATTAGCTAAGAGATAATTTATTAATCTTACTAATTACCTTTAAGGGAAAGTAGTAAGATAATTTTTAAAGTCTATTTACTACCTTATATAATTAATAGACTAGAGGAGAGGAATTATAATAAGGGTAACCTTACCTATATATTATAGTTATTAAGGCTTAGACTTATATATTAACTAACTAGTAGGATTTAATAGATATAACTACTATTAAGTCTTTTTACCTCTACCTAAGATTAAACCTATTAAGCTTAGATTATAAGTTACTATCTTATAATTATAATTTATTAGTAGTAGGCTAAACTACTTAACTATACGTGCTTTAGTGTTAGTTATTAATTATTAGTTAATTACTCTTTAATATAGGTAGGAGTAGTAGTTAAAGGAAGTTATAATTACAGCTAGGTAGTAATATAGTTACTAATATAGTTAGGTTGAATCTATAAATAGCTTTAATCTGAGAGGGCGTGTTAAAGTATAGGTAACAAATAGGCTATAAAGTGGGGTGCTAGCTGCATCTGTAAGGTAAATACTGGGCGTATTTCAGCTATAGGCAATCCCTACTTAAAACAAGGAAAAACAATAATGTGTGTATTTAGCCTTAGGCAATTGGAAATAGGGGTACTTATAGGCCTAGATATATATATACATATTAATAGATTAAATAAGGATAATCGCCGTATATACTTACTTTAATAAAAGTAACCCTCTTTTCTACTTATAAGGTTTTCTTTTTTTCTCTCCCTTACCTACCTATATTAGAAACTAATATTATTACTACCTTTACTTTTTTAGACTTATACTCCTAACTTTTTATTATTTTCTTCTTTTAACTTTTTAGAATATCTTCCTCTATTAATAAATACTAGCTTAATAACTACCTATAGTAACCTATTAATCCCTAGTTTCTTTTAACACCTCCTCCTTTAAAGAAAGAGGCTAAGGCTTTTAGAAGTACTAAGTTATATATAGTAACGCCTATCTATCTTAATATAAGTTTCCCTAATAATATATTTAAGATTTTTTTATCTCTAACATAAGGTCTAAATAGTTCCTTAAGACTACTATATAGGTTAATCTTTTATCCCCCTTTAGCTAATTATACTCTAAATTCTAAATTTATAACCTTTACCCCAATTAATCCCTTAAAGAAGCTACTATAGTCTTCTAGTAGGTACTCCTTAATACTACTATTATTTAGGGTATTCTTAATACTTTTAAAAATAATAGTTATAAGTTTTAGTAGGCTATTTATATTAGTAAGGAGGTTAGATCCTACTTTAGGTCCTTCTTCTAGTACCTTATATAGTATGCCTTAGCTATAGATTCCCTTTTAATATAAATATTTAGTATATAAAATATAGTTTTATATAATTACTATACTTAGAACTTTTAAAAGTTTGTTAGTATAAAGCCTAGTTAGGTATAGAGTATAATACTATATTATAACTATATTTCTCTACCCTAAGTATTCTATAACTACTATAAAAACTATATATTCTTAGAGGCTAAAAATAAGAAGTATAACTTTTAGGAGAATAAGGGTTATTAGGGTTATACTAATCTATCTAGTAGCCCTAATTAGTACTCCCTTACTAATCTAGCTTATTATTAGTAGCTAAGTAGTATAAGACTAGTATTACTAGTACCTCTAAGTAGTCTATTATCTAGGGCTATAAACTATTTTTATCTTTATAACTTCTAAAATTATACTAATACTCTAATTACTATACCTAGCTTATCTAATTAGACTAGTAGTACTATATCTATTCTAGAGATATCTAGCTAGTTAGATATTAAGTACTAAAAGATAGGAAGTATAGTTATACCCTTTAGGAATAAGGTTTTAGTTCCTCCTTTAACTATTAAGACCTCTAAATAGTTATTAAACATATTTAGAGCTTTATTAGTTACTACTTAATCTACTATATAAGGTACCCCTCTATAGTCCTTAGTAAGGTTTTTAAGCTAGAATAGTTTTAGTAATAAGGAGGTAAGTAAAGATAGTAGTAGTACTAATTTCTAGTAGTAATTAGTAGTTTTTTAATAGTATTATATAATTAGTTAGTTTATAGTAGTTTAGGATCTTCTAATCTAAGTTATCTTCTTTCTTTATAATATAATTTCCTTATATATTTCTAGCTCTTTATCTCTTATCCCCTATATTATTCTTCTATAAAGAATAATATATATATTAAAGGAGGTAAAAATATAAGTTTACTAAAATTTAGATAAAAGGGAAATTTAATAATAGACATTCTAAATAAGGGTAAAGGAAATTAAAATAGGATTAAAGAGGTAGTTAAGGCTAGCTAGTAAAAGAAGTCCTTAATATCTACTAGGATATTACCTTAAATAGTATCCTTATCTACTAGGTAAAGAATACTATTAGTACCTATATAATACTTCTTTAGTCTATTAGCCCTATATATTACCCCTATAATAAGTTCTTCTATAAGAGTTTCTAGGATATATAATAGGCTAATTAGGGAAACTAAGTAGACTCTAAATAGTCCCTTCTAATAGTAATTAGTCTTTCTAGCTACTAATATATCTATTTAGTAAGGGGTGTTAAAGATAAGGACTAAATCTCCTACCTATAGCTTCTCTAATTAGTACTTTACTATATGTTTCTTATTATATTACTTTATAACTTTCTAGTAATACTTTTGTTAGTATATTACTAGGTAGGTAATATAGTTAACTATACGTATTAATAGGTAAGTAACAAATAATAGGGGGTAAATACTATAGTTTAATTATACGTAACTAGAAGAGAATTATTATAGGTTCTACTATAAATAGTTAGGTAAATAACCCCTAAATCTATAGTAGATCTACTAATAGATTAATAGTTAATCTATAGCTGGTTATTAGGGTTACACCTAATAAGTCTAATAGGATCTATAATAGTTAATATTATAATACTAGTAACTTTCTCTTAAGGAGAAATTTACTATAAATTTATAGTACTTTACTAGTTAACTATAAAAGGCCTAAAAACGTAATAAAAACAAAAATCTAAAAGTATTGTATTCTTTTTTATATAACAAATCCGTTATATATGTAAAACCTATCTATTTATCTATATCCTTACTACGCTATTACTGATAAGCTCCTCTAGCGCCTTATTAGGTAACAACTTTATAAATCTATCTACTAGGTTATTATTACTATAAATCTATTAAATCTTATATATCTCTTAGTGCTTATATAACTACTATAAAGCTATTATATTAATTATGAGGCGCTTTTCCTTTATAGTACTAAGTTTTATAAGGTACTTATAAAGGGAGTAGGAGTTAGTATATATAACTATTAGGATTTATAGGTACTTAAGGCGGTTAGTAACTATTACTAGCATAGTAGTTATTATATAGGTAATATTAGTACTAGTAACTATTATATAGATCTTAGAGGCTAATATGCTCTATATAACCCTTTTATACTTTATTAAGCTAAAGTAGATAATATTCCCTTTAATAGTAAATTTACTAGTATTATTAGGGGTTTTTATAGTAGTATTATATTTACTATATTACTTATTTATAAGAATAATAATAAATCTAAGCTATAAGGTAAGATTACTATTATTAGTAAATAATCTATTAATAAAGATAAAGAGCTTTATAGTTATAAGGTTAAGTAGTTAAAAATAAAGGCCTTAGTTAGGGTTCTTTATTTACTACTTAATTTATTAGTTAAGCTTTTTAATATTACTTATATCTAGTAATTAGTACTAGGTAGTAATAGAGTAGTTAAAGTACGCCTTAGGCTAGTAGATTAAGGCGATATATATACTATAGGCGTGCTGCTTAACGTACTACTAGTATAATTCTAGTAAATTAGGGTTAATAGGCTATAGTTGCTTACCTTATCCCTTTTAGTAGAGGTAAATATTACTATTATTATTAAGAGAAAGCATGCTACTGTTAAAGGTAATAGGTTTACTAGGCTTAAGGAATTACTTTAGCTTTACTATAAAGGTTACTTTTATTAACTTAGTATCTTTATAGTTAGAAAATAATTTATCTATAAGGCTAATAGTATTATTAGTCTGTATGCTAATTAACGTAAAATCTTTATTATTTAGTGCTAAAATAAGTAGGTAAGGGTTAAAAGTTAAAGTATCTATCTAGAGGGCTTTTCTATAATAGTTATTATAAGTTACCTACTAGTAGGTTTTAGCCTTAGGTATGCCATATAGTAGTTACTTAACCTCTATTATTATATTAGTATTATAAAGTTATTAGATCTTAATAGGTAGTTTTATAAGAATTATATAGTTAAGTAAGGTTACTAAATACGTATATGCCTATGTTATATTATATAGCTATAAAAGGTAGTTTTTAAGTAATAACAATAGGGTAATAGTAAGGATTAAGTATTAGGCTATATGTTAGATAGTTAGTAACTAGGTAAGTATTATAGCCTTCCTATTGTTAGTATACCCTTAGATAATAAGTCTTAACTTCTTATATAGGATCTTGTTTTTACCCTTAATTTTATATACTAATTATAACTTAAATATATAGATACCTCTATAGTGTTTTTTATTATACTAGATAATATAGAATACGTCTTAGGCTATTAATCCCTTAATCTCTTAGTAGTTAGATTACTTAAATAGTTTACTAGGCGTAGTTATTATGCCTTTCTTATAGAGTTTAATAGTAAGCGTATAGTTAGTATCCTCTTTTACTATAAAGTAGTTAGCTATTAATAGATTAGTCTTAGTAGTAAATATCTCTACTAGGTTCTTTTATAGGCAGCTATAATACTATTACTATAGCTATTCTATAGTAATTATAATACCTTTATGTATTTTACCCCCTTACCTATTAAGAAGCTTAAAGGGTAGGGTAGTAGTACTAGTATCTTATGCTTATGTAGTATTATTAGGATCCTCCTTATGTTAGTAGTAGGGCTTTACTATAGTAACATAGAAATTCTATAGGCCTTATAGCAATTTAACTATATAAGTAGTACTATTATTAGAGAGTAATTAGAATAGGCCCTACTAGCTATTCTTTTCTTACTATATATAGACTAGAGATTAAAGAGGTAGTATAGTAGTAGCTATAGTATCTAGGCTGTTATGTGTTACTAGTATGTTATTTACCTATCTCTTAGTATAAATTTACTATATTTCCTCTATAGCTTTTTATATTATCTCTACCCTTTTAATAGTTAATAGTGCTAGTAGCGAATTATTATTAATTTATAGGTATGCTCTAAAGACTAATAGGGTTAGCATAAGGCTGTTTAGGCTAGTAGTATTGTTTACTACTTTTACTACTATTTAGAGTATAACTTTAGGTTCTATATTAGTTTCTATATAGAATATCTTATACGCTTAGTAGAGTATAGTATAATAATGTTTAACCTTTCTGATGCTGTTATAGGCCTTAATAGGTATCTCCTTAACGTTAATAGATAATATATAGGTAGCATACTTAAACTTAGCTATATGGAAATTAAGGCCTATATTAGTAATAATCTAATCTAGTAGGCTAAGATATATATTAATCTAGTATATTTATAATACTTCCTATATGTATTCTATAGTAATAGCTTAGAGGAATCTTATAGCGTTAAAGGTAGTTACTATGTCTATAATATATAAAACTAGCTTATTACTATTAAGATATATAATATCTATAATAATTTTATAGTTAAACTTATAATTATTATAAAGGGTAAATTTAAACCTTCCTAGCGCCTTTAAATTTAACTAGTAGTTATAGTAGAACTTATTAATCTCCTTAATATTAGAGATTACTATCTTATACCTAGTATATTAGAGCACCTTATAAAGATGCTTAACTAAGGGGTAGCTAAATTAGTAGTAGATTTACTATAATTTACTATTAGTTAGGTAGTATTAGGTAATAGTATGCTTAGGTTACTTTAGTAGTATCTATATATAGCCCTATTTCTATATAATAGGTATAATTATATTACTCTTTACTAGTATATTTATAAGATTATTAAATTTTACTCTATAGTAGTCTATATCCTTTAAATAAAGGAGAAATAGGATGTTAGAGTCTATTATATAGAAGGTGAGATTCCCTATAGGCATAGGGACTTCTATAGTGCCTATTAAGTTAAAGTAATTACTACTACTAAAGTAAATTATTACTTTACTAGTATGTAACATATCTAGTAGAATTTTATAGTTAAGATACCTTTTTAACGTAGCGTATTACTACTAACTAACTATAGAGACTCTTACTACCCTTATGTCTAGTATAATACCCTAGAAAGTTATAGTAGAGTAATAGTTATTAAAGGTAAATACCTTATTAGTAGTATGTTTCTTCTTAGTAGTCTCCTCTTTATATAGGTTATCCTTTATAATTACATAGAGTATAGCCTAGTTATATAGTTAGGTAAATACCTTCTAGCTATTAATACTATCTTTACTATAAAAGGCTATAGATATAAAGAAGGTATTACTATTAAAGGGGCTATTACTATTGTCTAGCTTATGTTTATCCTTAGCTCCTTTAAAGTTAATAGTACTCTTTATCCCCTTATAGTTAAGTAGAAAGTAGTTAAACGTTAATAGTAAAATATCTGTTAAGTATATACCTTTATACTACTAGAAAGAAGACTAATATTCTTCTTTAGTATGCTTAGTTAACTAGTATCTAGGTTTCTTATAGATAAAGTACCTCTTTACTATAAAGTTATCCCTATTTCTTAGGTTTTTATATAGTAGGTCTGTTTTTAGCTATAAGTAATAGTTATAGTTACTATTATACTTATAGTTAACCTAGTATTACTTATTGTTACTAGGGTATTCTTTAGTATAGTACTAGGCCTATAGTTTATAGAAAAGTATAGTGTTAGCTATGCTGTTATATAGCTATACGTAGAGTATGTTATATATTGTAGGTAGGCTAAGTAATACTATAGTATACTTAGGTACTCCTTAGTAATAGTTAATAAGGGTATTATAGTATTCCTTGTCTTTTAGTATGCTATTATAGGTTGTAGTATATACTAGCTAGGTAACCTTCTTAATAAGTAGATTAAGGATTTTATGTTTACTTTTCCTAGGGTTGTTATGTATAATAGATTTAAAGGTAATATAGTATAGCTCTATAATCCTAGTACTATAGACCTTATTACCTTTAAATTCTAATTTAATATTTGCTATTAGCATGTTAAAATTACTAGTAAATCTATAGAGATTAATAGAGTAATACTCTTAGGCGTTACTACTTAATATTATTATTACTATAGCCCTATACCTACTAGTAGGGATTCTAACGTAGTTATAAAGCTTATAGAAGGTAGGAAGCTTTAAATTAATTGTCTTATATTAACTGCCTATATACTTTAATATAGGATTATTAGAGTAGAGCTTAATAAGATTAGTTAATTATTATAAAGTTAGGCTGTTACTTAGTACTATTCTACTGTTAAATTAAGTAGTTAGTATAGTAGATTTATAGTCTTATAATCTCTTAACTATAACTATTATTAGGGTTAGGCTTACCTAGGCGGAGTTTTTACTTAATAGTAGTAGTAACTTAAATAATAGGTTATAATAGGAAGAAGCCTATTAAAACTAGGTATTTTTATGCTATTTATATGTCTTAGGTTTAGCTATAGATTTAAGGTTAGTTAATAGTAGTTACCTTACCCTTAGTAATAGGTAGATCTTATAACCTAATAGCCTATTAATAAATCTAGGATTTACTATCCTTACTTTAAACCTTAGGTTAGTTCTAGCTACTTTATTAATCTCTTCCTTAGTCTAGATATATATATTATTAGCCTTTAATGCCTTATATACATAAGAAGTAACCTACCTCTAGTTTAATTTAATCTAGATACTATTATTAATTAGGAAGTTATAGAATTTAAGGAGGACTTCCTTATTAACGCTATTATAGTCTTTAACCTTCTATTTATAGAGATAATTATAGGCCTATTACTATAGTTAATTAGCTATAAAATCTTTATGTTAGGCTTTTATTATAAAGTATATAATAGTAGTATCTAGCGTGTAGGCTCTATGTTTCTACTTAATACTACTAGGTATCTTCTTAATATTAATAATGCCTTATAGCTATAGGTTAACATACTTTATATACGCCTATAGAATAGGGTATAGGTCTATAGTATCCTTAGCCTCTTGTGTATCCCCCTGCCGTATTACGTATATTCCCTCCTCTTTATATTAGCCTTCTTATAGTATTTCTTTAGCCTCTTTAGTAGATTAGTAGACTAGATTAACTTCTTCTTCTAGTGTTATTATTACTACCCTCTATTAGCCTAACTACCCCTTAAATACGTGCGTTTCGTCTAGTAGACCAGAAGGTATATCTATATATTAGAGGATTTACTACTAGTAGTATAGGTAGTAAGGATTTATAGGGTATTTATAGCACTTTTATGTTAATTTATAACTTTACCTTAGGCTTATAGTAGAAAATTATTACTTATTAAGGTAAGCCTTTATATAATACTTATTACTTATTAAAATAAGCCTTCTTTATATAGTATCTATATGGTATTTCTTAGCTATTAGTATATAAAGTAAGGTGTTTTTTATAGTTAAGTAGTAATTTCTTAATACGTAATAAAATTAGGGTTATTTATAAGATAGCTATATATCTTAGGCGACCTTTTAGTTATATTAGTTTATAACGTACTTCTACTAGTAGCCTCTAATTAACTATATAATATAGTAATAAGCATAAATAATTTGCCATAAGGGTAGTAAAATTTATCTCTTTTAGTTAGTACCTTACTAATCTGTAGAGTTTATATATAGAAGTAGGAATTAGTTAAGATAACTACTATAGTAGTAAAAATTAACTACTAATTAGTATTAGTATATTACTAGGTAGGTAATATAGTTAACTATATATATTATTAGGTAAGTAATAAATAATAGGGGTAAATACTATAGTTTAATTATATATAACTAGAAGAGAATTATTATAGGTTCTACTATAAATAGTTAGGTAAATAACCCTTAAATCTATAGTAGATCTACTGACAGATTAATAGTTAATCTATAGCTAGTTATTAGGGTTACGCCTAATAAGTCTAATAGGATCTATAATAGTTAATATTATAACAACTTTATAACTATCTTAGCTGCTTTCTACCTATCTTTTATAAGCTATTAGAAAGCTCTAATTTAAAGCTAGAGCTCCTCCTCTACTATTTAGACCTTCTCTTAGTCTAAGACATACTATATTATAAGTTTCTTTTTAATTAGTATAACTATATTATACCTTATAATAATATAAAAGGGTATTATACTATAGCTTAGGTAGATAGTAGTATAATTAGTAAATAGGATAGTAAGTAGGATATATCTAATATCTTTCTTTCCTTAATCTAACTATATTTATAAGGTATATACTATAGTCTAATAACTTTTCTTAAGAACGCTATTTACCTTTAGGTTATAAGTAGAGGTAACCTTCTTATATCCCTTAATCCTCTTATTTAGAGCTTTAATATAACCTCTACTTTCTTATTCCCTATCTATAATTAGAGTCCTATAGACTCTATAATAATAAATAATATCTTCCTAGAGGAACTTTATAATATTAGCTAAAGTTATATTATAGAAGATTTACACTTTAGGCTATTTAGATAGGTTATATTAGGCCTTTATAACCTTCTATTTCTTAATATATTAGATATCTAGGTAGATATACTAAAATAGCTAGGTATAGGGTATAGTTAAGATATAAGGGTTATCTATATAAGCTAATAAAGCCCTTTAGTAAGTATTATAGCCCTAAACTATAGTCTTAATATCTATATATATTCTAGGCTAAAAGTATTTATCCTAAAGGTAGAAGTAGGTTACCTTATATCCCTAATATTTAGTCTTATTATATACTATACTAATTATAGCTTACTATTAAGATAGACTATTAATAACCTAAAGAGGGTTAGGAGTTTTATAAGTACCTCTTTTAAAGAGGATCCTATCCCTTATAATAAAGTATAGTACTATCCTCTTAAACTAAAAGAACTTAGGTATTAGGATCCCTAGTAGCTGTTTAAGGGTAAAAAGAAAGTAAGTAATTTATTTTAAGTATGTTAACTATTCTTCTATAGAATTTAGTAGATCTAATAGAATATCTAGAAGCTAATTAGAGTCTCTAGGTTTAAGGTCTTAGTCTAAATAGCTATATACTTTAAGGAAAAAGCTTTATATTACTATTATATAGAAAAGTCTAGTATTAATAAAGTCTTTAATATCTTTCTTATCTTCTACTTCCTTCTAATTAGATAGTCCTAGAGGTTTTCTTAAAAGACTATTAGCTATAGAATTCTTCTTACCTAGAATATACTTAATCTTAAAATTAAAGAGTCTAATCTAAGTTAGCTAGTAAGTTATTATTACTAAAGGGATATTATTTACTATACTATTAATTTAGGCTACTAAAACCTTTATATTTATCTCTAAGAGGAAATAGACTCTAAAGAGATAGTTATAAAGGTGTTTTAGACTTATAAGAACTACCTATACCTTAAGCTTCCTAGTATTATACTTAAGCTTTAGTCTATATTAAATACTACTTTTATATCTTATAACTATAAGTCTACTATTAATAATCTAACTAAGAGTATACCCCTACCCCTCTCTACTTATATTTATAGTAAGGATAATCTAACTAGTATTAGGTCTATAGTTAAGGATAATTAGAACTAGGCTTAAAGTTAGATTAGACTTAAGGGTACCTATTACTAGCTTTTAATCTAAGCCCTAAGAGAATTTCTTAGTTTTCTATAAAAGATATATAAGTAGGAGGGCTACTTTAGTAAAATAGGGAACCTAGGACTTATAAAATATAATAAGGCCTAAGAATAATTAGACATCCCTAATATCTCTATAGAGTTCTTATTCTAAAATCTTTAGAACTTTAGCTTAATCTAGGCGTCTTCCTAACATCCTATAGAGATACCTAATAATTACTACTAATTCTTAGTACTATTATAACTTTCCTCTTAAGATTATATATCCTAAGAGCTCTATGTTTATAAGGGTCTAATTAATATTATAGAGGTGTTTATATATAAATTAATAAATACCTAGGTATCTTAGAATTAGTTTATTATTATAGTATAAGTAAGGGCCCTTAATACCTATATTATTTATAAAAGCCCTATAATAATCTAGGATTAGATTATAAAGGATTTAGGTAATAATATAGTAGAATTAAGTAATAGAGTTAGTAGTACCCTAGGGTAGATAGTAGTATCTAAATAGACCTAATAGTATTATAAATATTATAAGATTATAGCTTTTCTTATCTAAAAGGATCTAATTATACCCTAAGAAGAAGTCTAGAAGTAAGATAAGTTAGTCTATAGTAAAATCTTTAGAGAACTTATCTACCCCTAGAGGTAACTATATATTATAAAGAGTAACCTTATTATATCTTATTACTAAATTAATAAGTTATAGGTTACTATCTTTCTTTAGAACTAAAAACTAAGGGTTTCTATATATACTATAGCCTTCTTTAATAATACCTCTAATTACCTATTTATAGAGGACTTCTATAGCCTTAGGAACTAAGGCCTTAGGGATAGGGATCCCTTTTACTTACTAGGCTTTATAGGGGATAGTCTTAATAACCTAGGGTAGTATAACTATTAGGTTAAGTATCCTATATTCTTTAAACTCCTAGGCTAATATAGCCTTATAGTTAACTAGGATTTACTCTAGTAGCTTAAGCTCCTCTAGCTAGAGGTAGGGATACTAATTAGTAATCTATTTTAGTCTTTCTAATATAAGTTAGGAGTACTCTTTAATATTAAAAAATTTTAGTATAATTAGATCCCTATATAGTCTAGTAGACGTAATAAACTTTTCTCTAAGGGCTTTAATCTTCTTAACCTTTTAGTATAGGTTACTATTTAGAATAGACCTATTAGAGGGGTAGTTATCTATAAGGTAGATTTTTACTCCCTTTCTTTTATATATTATAAAGACTTTAGTAGTAGTAGTAAAAGCATATAGGGTGTAGTTTAGGACTTAGGTTATAGCGGAGCTGTGCGAAAGGACATAACAACACTATACTACTCTAAGTAACTTAGGTTCTATATCTAATCTAACGTAAGGGAGATATAATCTATTTAGAGCTTTTAAGGTCTAAATAGATATATTACCCCCTAATTAGACATAGTAAAGATCTCCCTATTACCTAAGTTACTATACTAAACTATATTAATAAGGGTGTAAGGCTTTAGTTTAGAGTATAATTTTTAAAAGACAAATAAGTATATAAAGAAGTACTTATTTTCTCTAATCTAGGGTGTACTATGTCTATCTAATTATACTCTCTTAATAGATACTTAAGTAAGTATCTATAACTTATAAATACTCTAAAGAAAATAAAAGAAAAGAAATTACTACTTATTAACTTCTAAATAGTAAATATAGTAACCTTAACCCTACTCTAATTATCCCCTAGTTCTTTTTATAATCCTCTAATTATAGAAGAACTACTAAGTATATACCTATTTAGACCTTATCCTAATTATACCTACGCCTATTAATTACCCTCTTTATCTTTATTATCCTTAGTATCTCTATTATTAGCCTTATCTTATTCTTCTCCTATATTCTATTATTTCTATCCTTCCTATCCCTTAGCCTAACCTAGTAGGAACTAAGGTATATATACTTAGGTAGTAAATACTACTTTAGTAATAGGGTTATTAAAATAATCTACCTACTTATAACGTCTATACTTTAGAATGCCCTTCTTCTAATTATAGTATGTATTCCTATGCTGCTTTAGAATATCCTTATGGCATTAGGCATATTATATATAATTAGCTTCTTAAGCTTCCTAAGTATGCCGTTTAGATAATAGGAGAGAGTCCTAAACCTTTATCTAGCCTTCCTATACGCCTAGTATAGGTAGTTTAGGTAAAGTATATTTATCTACTTTAATATATCTAATCTTCTTTAGGCTTTAGTGTTATAATAGTATATCTCTAGGAATTAAAAGTCTAGATAGTAAGTAAGAAAGCTTAGAGCTTAGCGTAGTAGGAGCTTTAGTAGGAGGGCTAGGTTATATAATATAGTCCTCTTAGGTAAGGAGTTATTTCTATCTTCTGTTTAGAGGTGTTTAGGGTGGCAACTTAGTGTCTATATTTTCCCTTAGCTAAGCAACCTCTAATTATAACTATAACATTATAATATTATTCTTATAGTCTAGGGAGGAGGGCTTATCCTAATACCTATGTTTTAGAAGGTTAAGTAGTTAGGGGGTAGAGAGGTAGTCCTCTAAACGCTACATAGGGGTGTAATTAGAGTCTTTAAGGTTTATTAGATTATAGATTATACTTATAGGGGACTAGCTTTACTTCTTCTGGCTTTACTTAAGTTAGTTATGTTAGTAGTAAGCTTCCTCTAATATTCCTTTAGGAACTAGTCTTATAGCCTTATATTAGTATCTACTAGAAATATAGAACTTAGTACTAATCTATCTAATCTACTAACGTTAGACTCTTTTGCTATAGTCTAGGTTCTAAGACTCCTTAATATCCTACTTATTCGTGCTAGTTAGGTATAGAGATCTAGACCTAAGTACTAATCTAAACTACTTAGTAACATAGAGTCTATACTCCTAACTACTAGTCTACTAAACTATATCTACTATATATATGCTAGTATTAATTAGCTAAGTAATATATATTAGTATGTTAAGCTTATAGTAGAACTTCCTTAAAGCTTTAATATTATTAATAAAGAGAGCCTCTAAATAACTACTAGACTATATAGGATTATACTAGTATACTATACTATCCCTCTAATCTATAATTATACCTATAAAGTATCTATACTAGGCTAAGAATAAGGAGAAAATAACTAAATTAGCCTCTCTTTATATTATATTATAGATTTCCTAAGTTAGTATTACTAACTTAGGCTCCTAGTTATTATCTAAATAGCTTTCTTAGTATAAGGGGATAATAGTAATCTATCTTTTTACTTTTAGACCTTAAGCTATAATAACTATTATAGCTATAATTTTATCCCTAGTAATCTACTACTTAGATTATATACATCCTTATAGGTTATAATAGTTACTAAGTACTATTTAGGCCTATCTATATCCTATATCTTCCTATTATCTATATTTATTTAGTCCTTAGAATACTAAATTAAATTAGCTTAAGAACTAATTAGTATCTTCCTATATAAGCTAATTAGGGAACTAAGCGTTAGAAGGTATTAGGAATAGTTCTTATGTTAGAATCTAAGTAGGGTATACTACTATCTTACTAGTAAAGTAAATATAAGCTTTTAGGTTATAGAACTAAGACTCTTAGGGCTTAAGTTCTTTAGTAGGAGGTATATATCTAAATAAGATAATTTAGTTCTTATCCTAGGCACTATAGTAGAATTAGCTATTATTCTAGAGGTCTTAGTAGGTATAGACATCCTAGATTTATAGACAGCCTATTACATAAGTAAGAGGGGAAGGAGCTAATAGGGATGCTATTATTATCTATTTAGAGGTGTTATTAATATATATGTTCTAAAGAGAAAAGATATAATAAAGAAAGAGGTACTACTAGATCTAGATAAGGAACTTAATATGTGTTTTTGTTATTATTAGTAGAGGGAAGGGAATAGTTAAAGAGGGGGGGGTAAAAGAAGGCCTTTAAATAGGTTTCTAAGAGAAGGGGTTATAAATTACAGCTTAGTAGCTATAGTAGGAGCGTCTAATCTAAGGAAGGAAGGAGTAAATATAGCAGAAGAGAATAGTAAGATATTTATAAGGTAAAGGAGAGGGGTAAAAGGTTAAAGAAAGGTAAATAAAGGTAAAGGTTAAATAAGGTTAAGTTAAAAGGTAAATAAAGTCTAAAGTTTTAAGAGGCTTCCTCCCTTAGTTACTTTTAGAAGGAGTAGCCCTTATTACTTAAAGGAAAGTCCTAAGGGTAAGAGGGTAAAGGTATCTAGAGTATTTATTTAGAGCCCTAGTAACTTTAACTTATAGGTAAATTATAGTAGAGGTTATTAATAATTTATAGTAGTAATAAAGTTAAAGGGTATATTAGAGTCTTACCTCTAAATAGTAAATACCCTTAGGCTAGTTTACTCCTTTTATTTCTAAATTACTACTCTTCTATTATAGTAACTATTTAGACCCTCTTCTTATTACTATAAAAGTAACTATCTTTTCTACCCCTTAGGGTTTTCTTCTTTTTCTCTTTCTTACCTACCTATATTAGAAACTAATATTATTACTACCCTTACTTTTTTAGACCTATACTCTTAACTTTTTATTATTTCTTTTTTTAACCTTTTAGACTTTTAACCTTTTAGAATGTCTTCCTCTATTAATAAGTACTAGCTTAATAACTACCTATAGCAACCTATTAATCCCTAGTTTCTTTTAACACCTCCTCCTTTAAAGAAGGAGGCTAAGGCTTTTAGAGGTACTAAGTTATGCTTAGTAACACCTACCTCTCTTAATATAAGTTTCCCTAATAATATCTTTAAGGTCCTTCTTTTTCTAATATAAGGTCTAAATAGTTTCTTAAGACTACTATATAGGTTAATCTTCTATCCCCCTTTAGCTAACTATACTCTAAATTCTAAATTTATAACCCTTACCCTAATTAATCCCTTAAGGAAGCTACTATAGTCTTCTAGTAGGTGCTCCCTAATACTACTATTATTTAGGGTGTTCTTAATACTTTTAGAAATAATAGTTATAAGTTCTAGTAGGCTATCTATATTAGTAAGGAGGTAGGATCCTACTTTAGGTCCTTCTCTTAGCGCCTTATATAGTATACCTTAGCTATAAATTCCCTACTAATATAAATATTTAGTATATAGAACCTAGTTCTATATAATTACTATACTTAGAACTTTTAAAAGTTTATTAGTATAAAGCCTAGTTAGGTATAGAGTATAATACCTTATTATAACTATATTTCTTTACCCTAGTTATTCTATAACTACTATAGAAACTATATGTTCTTAGAGGCTAAAAATAAGAAGTATAACTTTTAGGAGAATAAGGGTTATTAGGGTTATACTAATCTATCTAGTAGCCCTAATTAGTACTCCCTTACTAATCTAGCTTATTATTAATATCTAAGTAGTAGGGGACTACTATTACTAGTGCCTCTAAATAATCTATTATCTAGGGCTATAAACTATTTCTGTCTTTATAACTTCTAAGATTATACTAATACTCTAATTACTATACCTAGCTTGTCTAAATAGACTAGTAGTACTATATCTATTCTAGAGACGTCTAGCTAGTTAGATATTAAGTACTAAAAGATAGGAAGTATAGTTATACCCTTTAGGAATAAGGTTTTAGTTCCTCCTTTAACTATTAAGACCTCTAAATAGCTATTATATATATCTAGAGCTTTATTAGTTACTACCTAATCTACTATATAAGGTACCCCTCTATAGTCCTTAGTAAGGTTATTAAGCTAGTATAGTTTTAGTAATAAGGAGGTAAGTAAAGATAGTAGTAGTACTAGTTTCTAGTAGTAATTAGTAGTTCTTTAATAGTATTATATAATTAGTTAGTTTATAGTAGTTTAGGATCCTCTAATCTAAGTTATTTTCTTTCTTTATAATATAATTTCCTTACGTATTTTTAGCTCCCTATCCTTTATCCCCTATATTATTCTTCTATAAAGAATAATATATATATTAAAGGAGGTAAAAATATAAGTTTACTAAAATTTAGATAAAAGGGAATTTTAATAATAGGCATTCTAAATAAGGATAAAGGAAATTAAAATAGGATTAGAGGGGTAGTATAAGCTAGCTAATAGAAGAAGTCCTTAATATCTACTAGGATATTACCTTAAATAGTGTCTTTATCTACTAGGTAAAGGATACTATTAGTACCTATGTAGTACTTCTTTAGCCTATTAGCCCTATATGTTACCCCTATAATAAGTTCCCCTATAAGAGTTTCTAGGATGTATAATAGGCTGATTAGGGAAACTAAGTAGACTTTAAATAGTCCCTTCTAATAGTAATTAGTCTTTCTAGCTGCTAATATATCTATCTAGTAAGGAGTATTAAAGATAAGGACTAAATCTCCTACCTATAGCTTCTCTAATTAGTACTTTACTATGTGTTTCTTATTATATTATTCTATAACCTTCTAGTGATACTTTATAACTATCTTAGCTGCTTTCTGTCTGTCTTCTATAAGCTGTTAGAAAGCTCTAATCTAAAGCTAGAGTTCCTCTTCTACTATTTAGACCTTCTCCTACTCTAGGACATACTATATTATAAGTTTCTCTTTAATTAGTATAACTATATTATACCCTATAATAATATAGAAGGGCGTTATACTATAGCTTAGGCAGATAGTAGTGTAATTAGTAAATAGGATAGTAGGTAGGATATATCTAATATCTTTCTTTCCCTAATCTAACTATATTTATAAGGCGTATACTATTATCTAATAACCTTTCTTAAGAATGCTATTTACCCTTAGGTTATAAGTAGAGGTAACCTTCTTACGTCCCCTAATCCTCTTATTTAGAGCTTTAATATAACCTCTGTTTTCTTATCCTCTATCTATAATTAGAGTCCTATAGACCCTATAATAATAAATAACGTCTTCTTATAAGAACTTTATAATATTAGCTAAAGTTGTATTATAGAAGATTTACGCCTTAGGCTATCTAGATAGGTCGTATTAGGCCTCTATAACCTTCTATTTCCTAACATATTAGACATCTAGGTAGACATACTAAAATAGCTAGGTATAGGGTATAGTTAAGATATAAGGGTTATCTATATAAGCTAATTAAGCCCTTTAATAAGTATTATAGCCCTAAACTATAGTCTTAATATCTATATATATCCTAGGCTAGAAGTATTTATCCTAGAGGCGGAAATAGGTTACCTTATATCCCTAATATCTAGTCTTATTATATACTATACTAATTAGAGCTTACTACTAGGATAGGCTGTTAATAACCTAAAGAGGGTTAGGAGTTCTATAAGTACCTCTTTTAAAGAGGATCTTATCCCTTATAATAAAGCATAGCACTATTTTCTTAAACTAAAGGAACTTAGGTATTAGGATTCCTAGTAGGCACTTAAGTATAAGGAGAAAGTAAGTAATTTGCTTTAAGTATGTTAACTATTCTTCTATAGAATTTAGTAGGTCTAATAGAATGTCTAGAAGCTAATTAGAATCTCTAGGTTTAGGGTCTTAATCTAAACGGCTATATGCTTTAAGGAAAAAGTTTTATACTACTGTTATTTAGAAAAGCTTAGTATTAATAAAGTCTTTAATATCTTTTTTATCCTCTACTTCCTTCTAATTAGATAGTCCTAAAGGTTTTCTTAAAAGACTATTAGCCATAGAATTCTTCTTACCTAGAATATACTTAATCTTAAAGTTAAAAAGTCTAATCTAAGTTAGCTAATAAGTTATTATTAATAAAGGGATATTATTTGCTATACTATTAATCTAGGCTACTAAAACCTTTATATCTATCTCTAAGAGGAAATAGACTTTAAAGAGGTAGTTATAGAGGCGTTTTAGACTTATAAGAACTACTTATACCTTAAGCTTCCCTATATTATACTTAAGCTCTAGTCTATACTAGATACTACTTTTATATCTTATAACTATAAGTTTACTATTAATAATCTAACTAAGGGTATACCCCTATCCTTCTCTACTTATATCTATAGTAAGGATAATCTAACTAGTATTAGGCCTAAAGTTAAGGATAATTAGAGCTAGGCTTAAAGTTAGATTAGACTTAAGGGTATCTATTACTAGCTTCTAATCTAAGCCTTAGGAGAATTTCTTAGTTTTTTATAGGAGACGTATAAGTAGGAGGGCTACCTTAGTAAAATAGGGAACCTAAGACTTATAGAATATAATAATGCCTAAGAATAATTAGACGTCCCTAATATCTCTATAGAGTTCCTATTCTAAAATCTTTAGAACTTTAGCTTAATCTAGGCGTCTTCTTAACGTCCTATAGAGATACCTAGTAATTACCACTAATTCCTAGTACTATTATAACTTTCCTCTTAAGATTATATATCCTAAGAGCTTTATGTTTATAAGAGTCTAATTAATATTATAGAGGTGTTTATATATAAATTGATAAATACCTAGGTATCCTAGAATTAGTTTATTATTATAGTATAAGTAGGGGCCCTTAATACCTATGTTGTCTATAAAAGCCCTATAATAATTTAGAATTAGATTATAAAGGATTTAGGTAATAATATAGTAGAATTAAGTAATAGAGTTAGTAGTACCTATAAGGGGATTACCTAGGGGGTAGTAGTTAGGGAAAGTAATAGAGGATATCGTGATAATAGGTATAGGTAACAATATAGAATTTAACTTGCCTACTCCTAGCTAGTTACTCTAGCGTGAGGGGTTTTCTAGATGTGTATGACTAATCCAGCCGGGCCGACGTATTGCTGAGGGCCTACCAATTGATCTATAGGCATCCCGCCCCTCAGCCTAGGGATATTATTACAATTACCCCCCCTTTTTAAAGGGCTAGTCCCTAGGCCGTACTCCTATCGTTAGGTGCTTCTTTTACTATTACTAATTATAGGTATAGATGGATTCTTATTATTTACTTACTGCCAGATTTAAACTATATTTAGATTTAAACTGTTGTTATATTTATTATATTTATATTTATTATATTTGTATTTATTGTATTTATATTTATTATATTTACTAGGCGCTCTATAAGCTGTTGCTAATTATAAAGTATTTATTTGTTTATTATATTTATTAGATAGGTGCTCTTTAAGCTTTTACTTATTAACAGGTAAAGGGATTTTAACCTATAGACTTAACTTATAATATATATCTAGAGGGCAATTAGTTAATTACTAGGTACTTAATAAGCTATTACTATAGGTAGATACTCTAGTTATAGCTATATATAGGTGCTTTCTTCTGCTATCGCTACATTAAGTGCCTTTACTATTACTACGTTAGGTACTATTAACTATATCTATTAATTACTCTTTTGTATCCTCTTATAAGGAATTAAACCTTATTGCTACTTTAGTAGTATATTACTAACCACTTAGCAGTCTATCACCAAGGCCTAGTAGATTACTATCCTTTATCTAATAAGTCTACTTCAATCTAATATATAGGGAACCTAGCTATTACTATGTTTACTATTATAGTTACTATAGTTACTCTTAGCATATAGTAGACTAATATAATATACCCCTTTTTGTTATACTTATTATATATCTTATTATAATAATAATTATCTATATTATAACCTTTCTTAAGATAGATAGTATAGTACTAGTCTAACTTATCTAGGCGTTACTTTGCTAATAGCTCTACGACTATAGGTTCTTATGTCTGGACATGCATCCTCTTTACTAACGGCTTAGTAACAAATACGTAATCCGGCATCTTAGAAGTCCACTCTAAGGCGCTCTAGGATTAGTCTTGGTTAGCATGGAGCTCCTATAGTCGCTCCGCCACTAGGGTAACGTCTCTTAGTCGCCATAAGGCGTGCTTCTAACGTATTAGTGCCCTCTATAACCCTGGTTGCAGACAGTAGAAGAATGAGAAGGCTAGCGGCCGACTATCTTTAAGGTCTCTAGTGCCTAAGGCCTAATGTATTGCCGACCATTTGGTGAAGAATCGTAGGGGTGATTGCCCAGTCTTAGCCTGACGGGCCTTGTGAAGCTGGCCATAAAGGTGACGCTCCTAGAGCTCTAGGTTGACGTGTGATTGGCGAACGAATGCTTCAAATGTGGCCTATAGGCTTATATTATTACCTATTATATTAAGTATGAATTGGTGGTTACGCTACTGCGTCTGTAGCGATGGGGTCACCTTTATGAGAGCCTATTTAATATAGTAGCTTTCTGAGGTAGTGGGCCGCAGCTGATTGCCAGCCTGTATTGCTGCCAGCCAGTCTGACACTTACTCTAGCGTGCTGTTTTCCAGTAAGATGCCACATACGTATGCTAGAGGGCGTTTGTATTGCTTTGCTGTTGCCGGACGATCGGCAAGTAGCTGTAAAAGCGTTACATTTTGCTCCTAAATAACCCGCATTAGCTCAATTATTAATAGGTTAGATGGGGATAGGTTTGATGATGATAGATCTACGTTAATTGATTGGTGAGTGGTTACTGAAGAACGCGTTAATTATGACGATAGTTATAAAGTCCTTTTGTCTATTACTTAGGCTGACTGCCTCTAGGAGGTTGAAGTTGAATAATTATAAGGGGATTGCCTAGGGGGTAGTAGTTAGGGAAAGTAATAGAGGATATTACGATAATAGGTATGGGTAACAATATAGAATTCAACTTGCCTACTCCTGGCTGGTTGCTCTAGCGTGAGGGGTTTTCTAGATGTGTATGACTAATCCGGCCGGGCCGACGTATCGCTAAGGGCCTACTGATTAATCTATAGGCATCCCGCCCCTCGGCCTAGGGATATTGTTATAGTACCTTAGGGTAGGTAGTAGTATCTAAATAGACCTAATAGCGTTATAAATGTTATAAGATTACAGCTTTTCTTATCTAGAAGGATCTAATTATACCCTAAGAAGAAGTCTAGTAGTAAGATAAGCTAGTCTATAGTAAAATCTTTAGAGAACTTATCTACCCCTAGAGGTAACTATATATTATAAAGAGTAACCTTATTATATCTTATTACTAAATTAATAAGTTATAGGTTGCTATCTTTCTTTAGAACTAGAAACTAAGGGTTTCTATATATATTATAGCCTTTTTTAATAATACCTCTAATTACCTATTTATAGAGGACTTTTATAGCCTTAGGAACTAAGGCCTTAGGGATAAGGATCCCTTTTGCTTGCTATGCTTTATAGGGGATAGTCTTAATAACCTAGGGTAGTATAACTATTAGGTTAAGTATCCTATATTCTTTAAACTCCTAGGCTAATACAGCCTTATAGTTAACTAGGATTTACTCTAGTAGCTTAAGCTCTTCTAGCTAGAGGTAGAGATACTAATTAGTAATCTATTTTAGCCTTTCTAGCGTAAGTTAGGAGCGCTCTTTAATATTAGAAAATTTTAGTATGATTAGATCCCTATACGGCCTAGTAGACGTAGTAAACTTTTCTCTAAGGGCTTTAATCTTCTTAACCTTTTAGTATAGGTTACTATTTAGAATAGACCTATTAGAGGGGTAGTTATCTATAGGGTGGATTTTTACTCCCTTTCTTTTATATATTATAAAGACTTTAGTAGTAGTAGTCTTCTTTATAGCATATATAATCCTTTCTTTAGTTTATTTTACTTATATAATTACGGTCTGAATTCTTTTCTAGAACTTCTAAGTCTCTAATTACCTTTATTGCCTAGGTGGTATAGTCTTAGCTAATAGTAGTTTAGATGCTATTTTTATATAAGAGTGTCCCTCTATTATAGTTGCTATCTAAGTAATTATAGCTATATAAGGTCTTATAAGATCTTCTACTATATAGGTTATTAAGACCTCTACTTCTTAGTTATTTAGAGTTACTAGGACTATATCTCTATCCTTATAGTCTAGGTCTAGGTAGTATTAAGGGCTAGTAGTAGTCTTAGGGCGGCTACTAGTACCTAGTTTTTTAACTCTTTATCCCTAGAGATTATCTATATATAGCCCTCTAGGTTAGGTAGTATATAGTTAAGCTTAGCTTTTATATTCCTCTAAATAACTCTAATAGGGATCTATATAAGAGTATTACTTATAGTAAAATTTATACTAATTAGTCCTCTAGACTAACCTAAAGTTATCTAGCTGTCTATAATAAATAGAAGGCCTAGTAATAGTAGTTCTAAAACATAATCTTTATTAGTAATAAAGAAGTATAATTAGACCTTATACTTATTAATATAGATATCTATATAATAGAACCCCTTAAAGTATAAATCTACCTACTTAGTCCTATAGGTCTTTATTATAAGTATTATATAGGTAAAGGGGATATTAGCTCTCTTAATATATTATCTTATTAGGATATTAACCTATACTTCTATATCTAGAGTACTACTAATTATTAGGGTAGTAATTTCTCTATTAGGCTGTGTTATCTTTACTTTAAGCTAAAGGTAAGCCTTTAATATAACTACCTCTAGTAGCTCTAAAGGGGGTATAATATAGGCTACTCTTACTATCCTAGCTACTAGGGGTTTTCCTACTTTAACAGCTTAGTTATATTCTCTAATTAGACCCTTAACGTCTAACTTTTAACTAGGCTTAGTTATAAGGTTAATTAGAGAAGATAGTACTAGGAGAAAAACCCCTTCTAGCTTAGTTACTTTATATCTATAGTCTTTTAGAGTATTTACTATAGCCTTGTTAAACTTAGGCTATATTTAGTATAGGAGTTTAGTAGGTAGAGAGACTAGGGTATTAAGTTTCTTTTCTATAAGGCGGTAAGCTTCCTAGGTGAAATCTAGCTTTTAGGGCTGTTTAGAAGAAAGAGTAGGTATATCCTTTAGCTTCTTAGAGGGAGGGGTAGGAACCCTAGTAGCTATATCTTTTAGGGTTTAAGGTTACTAAAGAATAGTATATATAGGGGTAGTTATAGTTAGTTTAGAGGATAGAGTTAGATTATCTTAGTTAGTAATTTCTATAGTTTTAGGCTCTTTAAAAGTAACCCTTTTCTTACTTAGAATCTTAACTATAATATTTACTATAGGTTTTCTTAAGTTAACTATATATAAGCCCTATATATACTTCTAGGTTATAGTCTTAGGCATTTTTATAGGGTTACCTCTAGTAACTATAAAGACGTAAGAGGTATTAGACTAATTAGAAGGGGGAATAACTACTTAAAGGTACCTAACAGCTTAGGTAGTAGGTTCTAACTTAGAGAATATTACTTCTAGGAAGCTAGCTTAAGTTTACTAGGGTAATCCTATTTAGTAATTAAGGATCTCCTTAGCAATCTGTTTAAGAATAGGGTTATTATAGAAGTTTAAAATATAGCTAAGTAATATAGTCTAATTAGTATATCCTTAGTTATAGCTTTTATTAAGAATAGTATAGGGAATAGTAGACATTAGTAAGCTACCTGTTTGTTACCTATATTTCTATAAACCTTAGACTAATAAGAGAAGCTAAGTATCTTTATCTATTATATACTACTTATATTCTCTAATCTAAGTATAAGAAGTAGAATAATAGTACTAATACTAGTCCTTTAGTCTACTAACCTATTTATATAGGTCTAATCTACCTATATTAACTAAGAAAACTTATATACCTAGGCGAGGGTAGGCTAACTAGTAATAGATCTTTAGTTTAGTAAAGTCCTTAGCTAGATTAGGCTTAGTACTAGAAGGCTTTATAATCTTAATGTTAATTAGGGTATGTTACTATAGCTAAGGCTACTAGTTCTACCTAGTTATCTGTTTAGACTATCCTAAGGTAGACCTTAAAGTTGTTATCTAAGAATTAGAGGTAAAGAAAGGAGAGTACTCTTTCTTATAGGCAATTATATCTAGTAGGGTAGACTTAAACTTAAGATAACTAGTCTATTAAATAAAGGTATTAAGAGTAATACCTAGCTTATCTATAGCGTCCTTAATAGTTTCTTACCTAAATTACTTATATATAGTCTTAATTAGAGTTTAGTCTGTTATATTATAGAGCTTCTATTACTTTACTTATATAATAACATTATTAATCTTAATAAATAGGTTCTAAGTAGTAGTAAGATCCTAATTAGAGATAATAGGTCCCTTAGTTACTTTCTTAATTTGCTCTTCTTTATCTAGGAACTAATTAGCGTCTTATTATCTAAACTTAGTAAGAAGGTAGGCTTTTCTATTAGTCTAAGAGAGAGACCTAATAGTATCCTTAATAGGGGTCTAATAGTCCCTACCTATAGAATAGGTAACTAGGGTACCTATATAGTAATAAGAGACTCTAGTAATCTTATATTAGTCCTTAAACTTCTCTAAGAACTTAATAATATTATTACCCTTAAAGATAGGAGATCTATCCTAGCTAGGTATAAGAAGCTTATAAAAGTTATAAATATTATTCTAATTAGTATGTAGAACTAACTAAGTAGTAGGGGTAGCTAGGAGGCGCTTTATAATAGCCTCTAGGAATCCTTTTATAGAGGGAGGGGTTATATAAGTAGTTACTAGGACTAATAGCTAAGGTATAGTAGTAGCTAAGGTTTTAGTTCTAAGTCTGATGTCTTACTGAGATAGGCCTTAGGTGTTACTAGTTCTAGTTACTAAGTTACTATTATTATCTAAATTAGAAGTAATTAGTAAATCCTAGTAAACTATAAAGTTAGCCCTAGGAGACTTATACTAATTAGCCCTATCTTTAGGTAGAGTATTAGCTAGAGGAAGAGAGGAAGACCCTTTAGTTCTAAAAGATATATACTAGTTGCTTATAGTTAGTATTAAAGTAGCGTTAAGTAATTCTAGAGAGTCTATAATTCTTATAATAGTTTTATAATTGTTGTTTTCTAAGTATTAGTAGGTAAGTATAAGGGGATTACCTAGGGGGTAGTAGTTAGGGAAAGTAATAGAGGATATCGCGATAATAGGTATAGGTAATAATGTAGAATTTAACTTAACTACTCCTGACTGGTTGCTCTAGTATGAGGGTTTTCTATGTGTGTGCTGATGACTAATGGCCGGGCTGACGTATTGCTGAGGGCCTGCCGATCGATCTATAGGCATCCCGCCCCTTGGCCTAGGGATATTATTATAATTACCCCCCCTTTTTAAAGGGCTGGTCCCTAGGCTGTACTCCTATTGTTAGGTGCTCTTTGGCTGTTGCTAATTATAGGTATAGATAGATTCTTATTATTACTTACTATTAGATTTAAACTATTGTTCTGCTAGGCGCTCTATAAGCTGTTACTAATTATAAAGTATTTATTTATTTGTTATATTTATTAGATAGGTACTCTTTAAGCTTTTACTTATTAATAGGTAAAGGGATTTTAACCTATAGACTTAACTTATAATATATATCTAGAGGGTAATTAGTTAATTACTAGGTGCTTAATAAGCTATTACTATAGGTAGATACTTTAGTTATAGCTATATATAGGTGTTTTCTTCTACTATTACTATATTAGGTACCTTTACTATTACTATATTAGATACTATTAACTATATCTATTAATTACTTTTTTATATCCTCTTATAAGGAATTAAACCTTATTACTACTTTAGTAGTATATTACTAACTACTTAGTAGTCTATTACTAAGGCCTAGTAGATTACTATCCTTTATCTAATAAGTCTACTTTAATCTAATATATAGGGAACCTAGCTATTACTATGTTTACTATTATAGTTATTATAGTTACTCTTAGTATATAGTAGACTAATATAATATACCCCTTTTTATTATACTTATTATATATCTTATTATAATAATAATTATCTATATTATAACCTTTCTTAAGATAGATAGTATAGTACTAGTCTAACTTATCTAGGCGTTACTTTACTAATAGCTTTATAATAGTAGGTTCTTATATCTAGATATGTATCCTCTTTACTAACAGCTTAGTAATAAATATATAATCTAGCGTCTTAGAAGTCTACTCTAAGGCGCTTTAGGATTAGTCTTAGTTAGTATAGAGCTCCTATAGTTGCTCTGCTATTAAGGTAATATCTCTTAGTTGCTATAATATATACTTCTAATATATTAGTACCCTCTATAACCCTAGTTATAGATAGTAGAAGAATAAGAAGGCTAGTAGCTAACTATCTTTAAGGTCTCTAGTACCTAAGGCCTGATGTATTACTAACTATTTGGTGAAGAATTATAGAGGCGACTAGTCTTTCTAATAGGCCTTATAGAGCTAGCTATATAGGTGTCTCTCCTAGAGCTCTAGATTAATATGTAATTAATAAATAAATACTTTAAAGGTTACCTACTAGCTAATATCTCTATTACCTATTATGTTAACTATAAATTAGTAGTTATACTACTATGTTTGGAGTACTAGGGTTACCTTTATAAGAGCCTATTTAATATAGTAGTTTTTTAAGGCTGTTAGATAAAGCTAATTACCTACTAAAATTACTACTAGCTAATCTGATACTTACTCTAGCGTGCTGTTCTCTAGTAATATGCTATAAGTATATGCTAGAGGGCGTTTGTATTGCTTTGCTGTTGCTAGATGATTGGCGAGTAGCTATAAAAGTGTTGTATTTTGCTCCTAAATAACCTATATTAGCTTAATTATTAATAGGTTAGATAGGGATGGGTTTAATAATAATAGATCTATGTTAATTAATTGGCAAGTAGTTGCTGAAGAATATATTAATTGTGATAATAGTTATGAAGTCCTTTTGTCTATTACTTAGGCTAACTACCTCTAGGAGGTTAAAGTTAAATAATTGTAAGGGGATTACCTAGGGGGTAGTAGTTAGGGAAAGTAATAGAGGATATTGTAATAATAGGTATAGGTAATAATATAGAATTTAACTTAACTACTCCTGACTAGTTGCTCTAGCATGAGGGTTTTCTATATGTGTGCTGATAACTAATAGCTAGGCTGATGTATTGCTAAGGGCCTGCTGATTAATCTATAGGTATCCCGCCCTTTAGCCTAGGGATATTGTTATAGTAAGACTAGCTAAAGACTATCCTATAAGCTAAATTAAAGTTATTAGGATAGTTCCTATAGTCTAAATAAAGGATTTTTTATAGGAGATAGCTCTAATTAGATTTTCTATAGAGATTATTACTAATTTTCTATGTAGAATTTTCTATCCTTAGGTAATATTATATAGCTGCTTATATTATAGAGCCTATTAAGGGTTATAGGTATCTTAAGTATTACCTATTGCTAAAATTAATATATAGAGTAGGGGTAACCTAATTAGGTACTATTTATGTCTGTTAAGTAATCTTTTCTCTAAGGTATAATCCTTATTTTATATACTAAGGACTGCCTAGAAAACCTAAAGGTTATCTATTACTAAAATTATTTTACTAGTATTATTTTACTTATACTATTACTAAATCTAAGTTTTTCTTATCTCTAAGTTTTTATTACTTACTATATTATCTATCTTAATAGTTACTCTAAAGGTGTTAGTAAAGAGGGAGGGAGGAAGAAGCTATAGGATACTTAATTAGTAGTCTATACTCTATCTGTTTAGACTTATCTTTACTATTAATAACTCTATTTCTAGAAGGGGAGACTATTAAAAGCGTGTAGGGTGTAGTTTGGGACTTAGGTTATAGTAGAGCTATGCAAAAGGATATAATAACACTATACTACTCTAAGTAACTTAGGTTCTATATCTAATCTAACGTGAGGGAGATATAATCTGTTTAGAGCTTTTAAGGTCTAAATAGATATATTACCCCCTAATTAGATATAGTAAAGATCTCCTTATTGCCTGAGTTACTATGCTAAACTATATTAATAAGGGTGTAAGGCTCTAGTTTAGAGTATGATTTTTAAAAGATAAATAAGTGTGTAAAGAAGTGCTTGTTTTCTCTAATCTAGGGTGTACTATGTCTATCTAATTATACTCTCTTGATAGATGCTTAAGTAAGTATCTATAACTTATAAATACTCTAAAGAAAATAAAAGAAAAGAAATTACTGCTTATTAACTTCTGAATGGTAAATGTAGTAACCCTAACCCTGCTCTAGTAGTCTTCTTTATAGTATATATAATCTTTTCCTTAGTTTATTTTACTTATATAATAGCTATTTAAATCCTTTTCTAGAACTTCTAAGTCTCTAATTACCTTTATTATCTAGGTAGTATAGTCTTAGCTAATAGTAGTTTAGATGCTATTTTTATATAAGAGTATCCCCCTATTATAGTTACTATCTAAGTAATTATAGCTATATAAGGTCTTATAAGATCTTCTACTATATAGGTTATTAAGACCTCTACTTCTTAGTTATTTAGAGTTACTAAGACTATATCTCTATCCTTATAGTTTAGGTTTAAGTAATATTAAGGGCTAGTAGTAGTTTTAGGGTAGCTACTAGTACCTAGTTTTTTAACTCTTTATCCTTAGAGATAGTCTATATATAGCCCTTTAGGTTAGGTAGTATATAGTTAAGCTTAGCTTTTATATTCCTCTAAATAACTCTAATAGGGATCTATATAAGAGTATTACTTATAGTAAAATTTATACTAATTAGTCTTCTAGACTAACCTAAAGTTATCTAGCTATCTATAATAAATAAGAGGCCTAGTAATAGTAGTTCTAAAATATAGTCTTTATTAGTAATACTAAGAATTAAGAAGTAATATTCCTTAATTCTTAGGTATATAAATCTCTATATAACTCTATAACTAAAAGTCCTATAATTATATAAGTAATTTTTCTAGATTCCTCTTAAAAAATAAACTATAGAAGTATATACTTCTATATATAACTATACTAATACAAACTAATGTAAACTACTGTAGACTACTGTATGTAAACGTATATACCTCTAAGTATTATATATGTTAGTGCTTATACCTATACTTATACCTACCTATATATATATATGGGTATATATAGGCATATACGGGCATATATATATATATACGAGATACATACTAAGCACCTCTTAGCGCTTAGATATATACTTAGATACTATACGTATCTAAAGGACTTCCTATATAACTAAGAGTTATTCCTCTACTTAGACAGTCCTTTCTACTATAGACTTCTATATAGTTAATATATTAATATACCTTTTCTATCTACCTTTATCTATCTTCTCTACTTTCCTTATAACTATTTTAAATAACCCCTTGTTATTCTTACTAGTTATAAGCCTAGCTTAGTAGAGAAGGTTTCTCTTTATATACTTTATACCTTAACCTTCTACTCTAAGACTTTATATCTAAGTCTTTAAGTCTCTTATATCTCTATACCCTACTCTTATATCCTTATAAGTCTATACAACTTTAAAATTTTATTCCTACTAAGTTAAAAACTTAGTTATTTTTTTTATAAAAAACTTAACCTCACTAGGGGACAAACCACATCGGCTAAGGGAATTTTATAGAATATAACTCTAAGGCGACTACACCCCATACCTAGCAATCCATATTCAACAGAATAGAGGGATTAGCTTACTAGGTAAGTTATACACCCTGCTATATTTAACGTTACTATAGCTCTAGACAATATATAACACCATAACACCTAATTTATTAGTTAATTTTAGATCTAACTAATAAAGGATCTTTTCTTTTACCTTAAGCTAGAATTAAACCTAAGACCTCTTAATTAGTAGTCAATTAATTAAGTTAATCTAGTAGTTAACTAGACTACTAGACTAACTAGTCTGCTATCTAGCTGGTAAAAATCTTTAATAGATTTAACCTATAAGTATTATACTATTACCAACCTAACGTAACATAAGACGGCAACTTCTAACTAAACCACTTTAAATATCTATCTTTTAATACAAATTTATCTATATTAACTAAAATCTAAAAAACCTATACTATTATAACAAAAGTCAACAAAAACCCTCTTATACCTCTTTTTTAACTAATACTAAAACAAATTAATACTATAGAAAAATCTATAACTATACCCTACCTATCTAGCAGCCTTAATTATAATATTTAGGTAACTAGATTTAAGGCTTTACTTATTAGTAAAGATATTAACTCTAGTTTAGAAATACCTCTAACTACACCTTCTTAATAGAAGAGTAATAATAAAGTATTAGCTTATATTAAGCTATTTTATAAGGATTCCCCTTTAAGGGTTATAAAAGACTCTAAAATAGGCTTTAAAGCTTAGAAGAAACTAAAGGATCTATATAAACCTATAGGATTTACTAATAAATATCTTACCTATAAGGAGTTCTTTAATACTTTATTAGACTCTTTTAGATCTATAGAGGAATACCTTAATAAGGTAAAAGAGCTTATAGACGACCTATCTTCTAAAGATATAGCTTTACTAAAATAAGTTATTATAGCTTAGGTATTAAATAGTCTAGATAGTAGTTATAAAGGCTTTATAACTAACGTAACTTAAGCCCTTAGAAAGGATGTAGATTCTTATACTATAGAATCCCTTTTTGTAAATCTAATAGATAAAGCAAAAAGAAAAGGATCCTCTATAGTATTATATACTTCTACCTTTAGAAAAGGAACTAAAAAGCCTTAGAAAAAGACAAAGGGTGTTTACTATATATATTATAAGTTAAAAAACCATATAGTTAAAGACTACAACTTCTTATATCTAAATAAAGCCCCTAAAGGCTGGAAAAATAAGGATAAGGAAGAAGTCCTAAGGTAACAAAGGACTAATATAAAGAAGAATAAACTCTATAGGGCCTAAAAGGCCTTAATAGCTAAAAGAGCTATTATAGAGGAAGAAGATTTAGAAGAATCTAATAAATCTAATGTAGAAAATGCATATATAACGGTTATAGAAGACAACATAGTTATAGATAACCCTCTATATAAGGAAGAGAGTAAGATTAACTTAGATTTTAAAGATGTAAGTCCTATAACCTCCTCTATAAAACCTATAACTAATAATAAAATAATAGGTAGTAATATAAGGAATAACCCTATATATATAACTATAAATAATAAATATACTCCTTTCTACCTAGATACTACTACTACTATTACTATAATATATGATAAATCCCTATTTATAAAGACTACTTCTATAAATAAGTATGTTAACTAGGGAGATGCTAGGAAAAAGAAAGTCTCTTTATAAGGAGATATAGCTATCTCTTTTCCTAATAATAATAATAATATATATATCCTTAAAGACTATTACTATATGCCTGAGATAGGTATAAATCTTCTAAGTTAAAATAGACTAAGAAGACTAAAGATAGCCTCCCTTTTCTAGGATACAAAGGTATCTTTAATAAATATAACAAATAAAGAAACCCTTTATAAAGGGGAGATAAAAAACAGCCTATATTACCTATCTATAAAGGTATTAAATAAAGAGGATCTAAATAATAATAATAAATATATAAACACTATAAATATAAGAAGAAAACCATATAAATATAAGAAGGTTAAGGATAATAAGGAGATAAATAACTATAAAAAGTAGCATAATAGACTTAGACATATAAGTAGAAAAGTCCTAATACAACTTAAAGATAATACAAATATAACTAATAATATAATAGAAGAAGACTATACCTATAGTACCTATATAAAGGCAAACTTTACTACTAAAGTTAATAAGAATTCTAATAACTATAATAAAGAATATAACTATATAGAAAAAGTCTCTTCTAATCTCTATAGACCTATAACACCTTCTACTTATAATAAATATTAATGGTTTATTATCTTCTTAGAAAGAAAATCTAGACTTATATCTATAAAATTACTAAGAACTAAAGAAGCAGAAGAAGTGAATTCTACTATTCTAGAGTATATAAATAAGAATAATATAAATAAAAATAAGATAAAAGACTTTAACATAGATAGTAGTCTAGAATTTAATAATAATACTATAAATTATACATATATTATTAAGGGAATAAATTATGATATAAAAGTTCCTTATACTTACAAACCTAACAGTATAATAGAAAGAGTAATAAGAACTATAACTAATAAAGTTAGAGCTATACTTTTACAGGCAAATTTACCTTTATATTTATAGGGTAAGGCTGCTTTAACTATAGTAGATTTATATAATATAACTCCTTATAAAGCTCTTAACTATAAGACCCCTTATAAGATAGTAAATAATATAAAACCTAACTTAGATGACATAACAACCTTTAGATCTATATGCTATTATAAAAATAAGGATCCTAAGATAAAAAAGTTAGATAATAGAGTAATAAAAGCTATAGTACTTAACTATAAGAATAATATATATAAAATTTATAATTTTCAAAAGAAAACTTCCTTTTAGACTAGAGATATAGTTATTCTAGAAAATTAGTTTATACCTCCTACTATTAATAATATAAATAATAATAATATAACTTATCATAATAATAATAGTAATAATATAACCCTACGTAACTATAAAAGTAGAAGGGAAGACTTAAATCTTAGAGGTATAAACATAAAGCCGATAAATAATAACAATAATAATAATAATATAAGTAATAAATCTAAGATAATAGTAGAAATTCCTAAGTAGGATAATAATAAGCTTAAAGACTATAAATAGGTAGCAGACTAAGAAAGCGCTTTATATACTATAGAAGACTACCCTATAATTAAACCAATACTTTCCACTATAAATAATTATAATAATAAGATAAATAGGTTTAATAAAGCTATATATATCCTTACTATAACAACTAATAAAGACCCTACTACCTATAAAAAGGCTATACTTTCTGTGTTTAAGAAAGAATGGATTCAAGCATTAGTTATAGAGGTTAATAACTTACATAATATAAATACTTAGATAATACTTCCTTTACCTATAGGTATTAAACCCTTAGGAGGAAGATAGGTATATAAATTAAAGACAGATATAAATAATAACCTATTAAAATATAAAGCAAGGTGGGTAGTATAAGGATTTAATTAATATATAGGTATTAATTATCTAGAAACCTTTAGTACTACCTGTAAACCTAAAAACTATAGAGCTATATTTATTATAGGAATAAAATTAGGCTAGTCTTTTAGGCAATTTAATATCTCTAATGCTTTTTGCCATACCGATATAGATAAAGAGATATAGGTATAACTACCTATAGGTTTCTCTTATAACTATAAAACAAATACCCTAGAATATACTAATAATATAAATAAAAAAGCTTTATATTATAAGCTAAATAAAGCCCTATATGGTCTAAAATAGAGCCCTAGACTCTAGTATAAGTGGTTAAGATCTATACTATATAAATTAGGCTTTAAAGAATCTCCTTATAATAAGGGAATCTTTATAGCTAATAATAATAATATAAGAGCTATAATAGCCTGTTACGTAGACGATATTATAATAGTAGCTCCTATAGATAAAGATATAGAATATTTCTATAATAATGTAAACAAGGATTTATAAATATAGGACTTAGGAATTCCATATATGTTTTTAGGGAACGAAATATATATAAATAAAAAGGATAAGGTCTTATATATCTACCAAACTAAATATATAAATAATATACTAGAAAAGTATAATAAAAAGGATATTTATCCTTATAATACGCCTATAGATCCTACTATTAAGTTAAGGAAAAATCTAGGGTAAGTAACAAAAGAAGAAATAACATAATACCAACAAGAGATAGGATCTCTCCTCTTTACTAGTCTTAAAATAAGACTAGATATAACATATCTAGTTAATATATGTGCTAGATATATGAGTAACCCCTCTAAAGAGCATTTTATAGCCCTTAATAGAATATAGGGATATCTTAATAAGTATCCTAATTTAGGATTAATATATAACTATAATATAGATTTATAGATAATAGCGTTTTCTAACTCTAATTAGGCTAGAGACCTAGACAATAGAATGTCTACTACTAGATATATAACTACCTTAGGGTACTATAATATTATAAGTTAGAATAGTATAAAACAGAAGACTATTACTTTATCTACTTATGAAGCTAAATATATAGCTTTATGCGAAGCTATAAAGGAATCTATATATTTATATAACTCTTTTTCCTATATATATAACAACTTAGGATTAAATATAACGTTAAATAAGCCTATTATTCTAATAGATAATAAGGCAGCATAACGTATAACAGAAAATCCAGAGCTTTATAAGAAATCTAAACATATAGATATAAAATATTACTTTTCTAGACAAGCTGTAAATAATAACTAAGTCTCTTTATATTATATATATATAAAGAATAATATAGCAGATATATTTACTAAGTCTGTTAATAAAGAAGTATTTAAATACTTTATAGAGACTATAAATCTTAATATAAAGGGGTTTTTACCTAAAGAAACTATAGATAATAAAGAAATACTTTCTAAAAAGAAAGTAGTATAGCTTAAATATTAGGTTTCCCCTATTTTCTTATTTTTTTTTCCTATTTTTATATAATTAGGTTTTTAATAAGTTTTAACTATAATTATAACTATAACTTTCTTACTTTTTTCTTATATAAGGTTTTTTATAAGTTTTTATATAATAATAAGTAAGTTTTATCTATAACTTAGATATAACTTAAGGAGGAAACTAAGAATTAAGAAGTAATATTCCTTAATTCTTAGGTATATAAATCTCTATATAACTCTATAACTAAAAGTCCTATAATTATATAAGTAATTTTTCTAGATTCCTCTTGAAAAATGAACTATAGAAGTATATACTTCTATATATAACTATACTAATACAAACTAATACAAACTACTACAGACTACTATATGTAAACGCATATACCTCTAAGCATTACATATGTCGGCGCTTATACCTATGCTTATACCTACCTACATACATATATAGGTATATACAGGCATATACGGGCATATATATATATATATAAGATATATACTAAGCACCTCTCGGCGCTTAGATATACGCTTAGATACTATACGTATCTAAAGGACTTCCTATATAACTAAGAGTTATTCCTCTACTTAGATAGTCCTTTCTACTATAGACTTCTATATAGTTAATATATTAATATACCTTTTCTATCTACCTTTATCTATCTTCTCTACTTTCCTTATAACTATTCTAAATAACCCCTTGTTATTCTTACTATAATAAAGAAGTATAATTAGACCTTATACTTATTAATATAGACGTCTATATAATAAAACCTCTTAAAGTATAAATCTACCTAATTAGTCCTATAGGTCTTTATTATAAGCATTATATAGGTAAAGGGAATATTAGCTTTCTTAATATATTATCTTATTAGAATATTAACTTATACTCTTATATCTAGAATACTACTAATTATTAGGGTAGTAATTTCTCTATTAGGCTATATTATCTTTACTTTAAGCTAAAGGTAAGCCTTTAATATAACTACCTCTAGTAGCTCTAATAGGGGTGTAATATAGGCTACTCTTACTATTCTAGCTACTAGGGGTTTTCCTATTTTAATAGCTTAGTTATATTCTCTAATTAGACCCTTAATATCTAACTTTTAACTAGGCTTAGTTATAAGGTTAATAAGAGAAGATAGTACTAAGAGAAAAACCCCTTTTAGCTTAGATACCTTATATCTATAGTCTTTTAGAGTATTTACTATAGCTTTATTAAACTTAGGCTATATTTAGTATAGGAGTTTAGTAGGTAAAAAGACTAAAGTATTAAGCTTCTTTTCTATAAGGTAGTAAGCTTCTTAGGTAAAATTTAGCTTTTAAGGCTATTTAGAAGAAAGAGTAGGTATATCTTTTAGCTTCTTAGAGGGAGGGGTAGGAACCCTAGTAGCTATATCTTTTAGGGTTTAAGGTTACTAAAGAATAGTATATATAGGGGTAGCTATAGTTAGTTTAGAGGATAGAGTTAGATTATCTTAGTTAGTAATTTCTATAATTTTAGGCTTTTTAAAAGTAACCCTCTCCTTCTTTAAGATCTTAACTATAATATTTACTATAGGTTTTCTTAAGTTAACTATATATAAGCCTTATATATACTTTTAGGTTATAGTCTTAGGTATCTTTATAAGGTTACTTTTAGTAACTATAAAGATATAAGAAGTATTAGACTAATTAAAAAGAGGAATAACTACTTATAGGTACCTAATAGCTTAGGTAGTAGGTTTTAACTTAGAGAATATTACTTTTAGAAAGCTAGCTTAAGTTTACTAGGGTAATCCTATTTAGTAATTAAGGATCTCCTTAGTAATCTATTTAAGAATAAGGTTATTATAGAAGTTTAAAATATAGCTAAGTAATATAGTCTAATTAGTATATCCTTAGCTTTAGCTTTTATTAAGAATAGTATAGGAAATAATAGATATTAGTAAGCTACCTATTTATTACCTATATTTCTATAAACCTTAGACTAATAAGAAAAGCTAAGTATCTTTATCTATTATATACTACTTATATTCTCTAATCTAAATATAAGAAGTAAAATAATAGTACTAATACTAGTCCTTTAGCTTACTAACCTATTTATATAGGTCTAATCTATCTATATTAACTAAGAAAACTTATATACCTAGGTAAGGGTAGGCTAACTAGTAATAGATCTTTAGTTTAGTAAAGTCCTTAGCTAGATTAGGCTTAGTACTAAAAGGCTTTAGAATCTTAATATTAATTAGGGTAGGTTACTATAGCTAAGGCTATTAGTTCTACCTAGCTATCTATTTAGACTATCCTAAAGTAGACTTTAAAGCTATTATCTAAGAATTAGAGGTAAAGAAAAGAGAGTACTCTTTCTTATAGGTAATTATATTTAGTAGGGTAGACTTAAACTTAAGATAACTAGTCTATTAAATAAAGGTATTAAGAGTAATACCTATCTTATCTATAGTATCCTTAATAGTCTCTTATTTAAATTACTTATATATAGTCTTAATTAGAGTTTAGTCTATTATGTTATAAAGCTTTTATTACTTTACTTATATAATAATATTATTAATTTTAATAAATAGGTTCTAAGTAGTAGTAAGATCTTAATTAGAGATAATAGGTCCCTTAGTTACTTTCTTAATTTACTCTTCTTTATTTAAAAATTAATTAGTATCTTATTATTTAAACTTAGTAAGAAGGTAGGCTTTTTTATTAGTCTAAGAGAGGGACCTAATAGTATTCTTAATAGGGGTCTAATAGTCCCTACCTATAGAATAGGTAACTAAGGTACCTATATAGTAATAAGGGACTTTAGTAATCTTATATTAGTCCTTAAACTTCTCTAAGAACTTAATAATATTATTACCTTTAAAGATAGGAGATCCTTCTTAGCTAGGTATAAGAAGCTTATAAAAGTTATAAATATTATTCTAATTAGTATATAAGACTAACTAAGTAGTAGAGGTAGCTAAGAGGTACTTTATAATAGCCTCTAGGAATCCTTCTATAGAGGGAGGGGTTATATAAGTAGTTACTAAGATAGATAGCTAAGGTATAGTAGTAGCTAAGGTTTTAGTTCTAAGTCTAATATCTTACTAAGGTAGGCCTTAGGTATTACTAGTTCTAGTTACTAAGTTACTATTATTATCTAAATTAGAAGTAATTAGTAGATCTTAGTAAACTATAAAGTTAGCCTTAGGAGACTTATACTAATTAGCCCTATTATTAGGTAGAGTATTAACTAGAAGAAGAGAGGAAGACCCTTTAGTTCTAAAAGATATATACTAGTTACTTATAGTTAGTATTAAAGTAGCGTTAAGTAATTCTAGAGAGTCTATAATTCTTATAATAGTTCTATAATTATTATTTTCTAAGTATTAGTAGGTAAGACTAGCTAAAGACTATCTTATAAGCTAAATTAAAATTACTAGGATAGTTCTTATAGTCTAAATAAAGAGTTTTCTATAGGAGATAGCTTTAATTAGATTTTCTATAGAGATTATTACTAATTTTCTATATAGAATTTTCTATCCTTAGGTAATATTATATAACTATTTATATTATAGAGCCTATTAAGGGTTATAGGTATCTTATATATTACTTATTATTAAAATTAATATATAGAGTAACGTAGTCTATAAGTAAATGGTCTACATAAGTGAATAGTCTACTTTTACTACGTTTGTATAATAATATATAAGAGAAATTAACTATAACGCCTTATAATTAATTAAAACTATTTAGAATCCTCTTCTTTAGAAGTAGATTTAACTTTCTAACACATATAAGTATTATAACTAGTCTCTCTATAGATACTATATCGTTACATATATAATTTTATCCTCCTTATATAACTACTATTCTAACCTATTTCTACCTATAACTACTCTATTATATCTAGTTAAGACTTTATATCTTATACCTAATTAATTATAAGTATTCTACCTTTCTAAATCTATGTTTTTTTTGTATAGCAATAGCAGCTTAGTTGCTTATTTGCTTATTTGCCTCTTAATACTTAGTTATCTATACCTATAGTAAAACCTAGTTATATATAACTACTATAATCCCTTTCTTTAGCTACTATATATACCTAATAATTAACGTTAGGGAGCTATTCTAGTATTATATAATATAATTTATAATAAAATCAGACTATAAAGTAAATTTAATTAGGTTGTTTAGTATCTTTAGAACCTAAGGTGCTAGTAGGCTAGTAAAAAAACCTAGTAGTATTAGTATATAAAGCTTTATATCTAGCTGTAAAATTATATATTCTAGGTTATATAGAATAAGGCTAGTTACTCTAAAGCCTACTTAAATATTTAATATTATTATTATCTTATTATATACCTTATAAAAGGCTAGGAGGAAGTCTTCCTTTATAATATATGTAATATATACCTATATAAGGACCTTAATTTTATGGCTATATACCTATTTTAATAGACTAAAACACCTAATATTAAGAGGCTAGAGCTTATATAATAAATAAGGTAGTATATAAAGCGTAATAATATTATACTTCTTATAGTATAGCTTAAAATTAATAGAATAGTAGCTTTTATAGCTATTAAGGATAAAGAGGCGGTAAGTACCCTTTATATAACTTCTTATATAGAAATTAAAGTACTTTACCTATTCTATGCCTTTCTTATTTGTTATTTAACTATTTTCTAAGAGTATAATTACCTAGTTAGGTAGGAGGGGGCTATTATATATCTAAGAGTTAAGATAAACCTTACCTATAAAGATAATATATAGTAGGATAGAATAGCTATATAACCTAATACCCTAGATTACTATAACCTATTCCTAATTCCCTTATTATACTCCTCTTAGCTTACTATATTATTTAGAGGCTATAACAACTATTTCTAAAGACATCTTACCTATTATAAACCTAGTCTTATTAAAGTTATAGATATTATTATTATATATCTTATACTTTATAATTATATTTTATATAAGGGAAAACTATATATAATATGCGTTAGGATCTTTATAGAGAACCCTCTAATAGTTAATTCTTTAATTAAAATACGTCTTAAGCTTAGGTTGTTATTATATAAAGTTTAAGGCCTAGTTTATTCTAACACGTCACATACTATAGTCGTAAAGCAGTTAATTAGCTATTTCTTAAACAGCACTCAGGCTTAGTGAAAATACTTATAAATCCAGGTTAATAATATATTAAACAATAGTCTCCTCTTTATATAAGGTTAGATTCTAGTAGGGTAGTTAGATATTATGTTATATAGGTTAGCTATATTATTATTAATAGAGTATTAAATAGGATATATTATAGATAGATATAGCCTTTTATATAGTTAAGTTTAGGTTTACTTTAAGCGTATTAAGCACTAAAACTAAATCGCTTTTATTTAATTGTCATACTATACTTATAGGTAGAGGAAAGTAGGAAAAAGGAGTATCTATTCTAAATTATACAAAAGTAGACTATTTACTTATATAGACTATTTACTTATAGACTATGTTAGAGGTAACCTAATTAGATACTACTTATATTTATTAAGTAATCTTTTCTCTAAGGTGTAATCCTTATTTTATATACTAAGGACTACCTAAAAAACCTAAAGGTTATCTATTACTAAAATTATTTTACTAGTATTATTCTACTTATACTATTACTAAATCTAAGTTTTTCTTATCTCTAAGTTTTTATTACTTACTATTATATCTATTATAATAGATACTCTAAAGGTATAAGTAAAGAGGAAGAGAGGAAAAAGCTATAGGATACTTAATTAGTAGTCTATACTCTATCTATTTAGACTTATCTTTACTATTAATAACTCTAATTCTAGAAGGGGAGACTATTAAAAGTATATAGGGTATAGTTTAAGACTTAGGTTATAGTAGAGCTATATAAAAGGATATAATAATACTATACTACTCTAAGTAACTTAGGTTTTATATCTAATCTAACATAAGGAGATATAATCTATTTAAAGCTTTTAAGGTCTAAATAGATATATTATCCTCTAATTAGATATAGTAAAGGTCTCCCTATTACCTAAATTACTATACTAAACTATATTAAAGAGGGTATAAGGCTTTAGTTTAGAGTATAATTTTTAAAAGATAAATAAGTATATAAAGGAGTACTTATATTTCTCTAATCTAGGGTGTACTATATTTATCTAATTATACTCTCTTAATAGATACTTAAGTAAGTATCTGTGACTTATAAATGCTCTAAAGAAAACAAAAGAAAAGAAATCCCTATTTATTAACTTCTGAACGGTAAATGCTGTAACCCCAGCCCCGCTTCAATAGTTAAAAGAAGTAAGGTTTTCTAAGGTAATAAGAAGTAATTCACTTACTTATCTGATTCATTTACTTATGAACTACGTTATATCGATCCCCTAATTCTATATAATTATAATTAACTATAACTAACAATTAAATATAGAAGAGAAAAGCAGACGATGTGCTGGAGACCTGGCCGAGGGCCAGGCCAAGGAGGCGTTTAAACGCGCCCTCTTGGGCTTGGGTCATGTAAGTGTTATATTGGCTTGCATATTGGGTTTTGTTTGCTGACACTTTGATCATTAGTGGCCCGCGGATATGGAGGAGCTCCAGCCCTCCGCCGCCGCCGAGGCCACTGAGGCCATGGGCGGTCTGTAAGTGTCACTCTGGTTTGTCTATTGGGTTCTGTTTACTGACATGTTTACTATCAGTCACACTTAAACTTCAAGTCCGGCCTCCGCGGTGAGAGCAACTAAGCGCATCGTATTTCGATTTTCTCTTTTCATGGGTGGTTTACGACTCGCGTTTGGGAATGCTTGACGAATGGACCGTCTTGGCTTTGGGGGTAATCTGAAGTTTACAATGCGTTGAAGAATAACGCAAGGGTTGTACATTACACGGCAGTAAAGGATGACTGCATTCAATGGCAAACACATTCTCGCGGACACTTGATACTCCCTGATGCTCGTATGGTGCTTGCTGATTACAGGTATCCGATGGCCCAGTCTCACAAAAAGCACAATTTTCAAAGGAACACTATCATATTCGCAGCTCCGGAGGGTAAATTACCAGGTTGAACACTCCAGCTAACGCATCACAGAAGATGGGACACGTCGACAGACTTCGCTACGTCGTGCAGAATTTGACCGAGCTGGTAAGTTTTTGATCTCACAATACTTGTACACGAGTTTGCCTCTAGCAGATTCAGAATTTTCTAATTGCCTATCACCATCCAGACAGACCTGACGCTGTGCCGTCTTTTTCAATTAAGAGATCCAATTCGACGCAAATTCCGAAGCATCAAATCGCGAGGGCACAAGTTTGGACCATTTAGGCCAGAAGAAAGTCACGCAATTGTAGGTTTGTTTCCCTAGCAGAATCTGAATACTGAAGCTTCTTGGTTCTAATTTTACTTGGTACTGCCAGTTACAGGACATTATGAGGCTCAGACACACCCCGAAAATGGTCGAAGACATGGAAGCCGGCAAACACCGAGACACCACGAAAGCAATAACAACTTGATTGAGATTTTCGGCATCGACCATAAGACTGATTTTTGAAGAGGAGGAATCATAACACGGGGTTTGCAATGGGGTGTTCAAAAGGAAGCCGCATCAAGGGGGGGTCACATGAGATCTGAAAAGACTCATGCATAAAGGGGATATTGGAGGTGGTATTCTAGGTCCCGGAGGAAGGCTTTTATGGTTTGACGATAGCCAAGTCTTCGCATGTCTTAGAAAGCAATGGTTCTGAGTGAGATGGCACGAAGTGTCTCGCTTCACGTGCTTGTGGGCTTTTCTGGGCACCTGTGTAACCACAGATGGCAGCGCATGAAGCCCAACGACATCGCCGGCCTTCTCAAGCCCGCTTGAAAAAATAGCAGGACCGACGCATTGTTTTCGCCATGCCAGAGGTCTTTAAACTTCGCCTTCACAGAGAGGTTGAATAGGAAGACTAGGCTGGGAAATATCGGAGGTCTTCAAACATCTTCGCAAGCTGGTCAAGCTTTAACATTTTTCCAAGTATCGTGGCAAGGTGATTTAGGAAAGACCAGCAGTCTTTTCGCTTTCGGCCACCAGTACAGCAGGAGAGGTGCTGCCGCAGACAACAGCAACAGGATATTCATTGTTGACTGGTATTATCAAGGCGAACAGTTTGCAGACCGTATTCTCTAATTACATGTCTCCCATTGAGACTGTTAACATCGTCAAGGCCACGCAGTGCGACCTCGACAACTTTGACCCAAGCAGACCCGGCCATGATCAAGGCTATTGTCACTCGGCAACTTGGCTGAACCGGCCCAAGCCTGATATCATCAACAAGAACTATCTATTGTGCAACTCTATAGTTACCTGCAGCCATTAAACATGAGGTTGGAAGAATTTGCTTGGTCGCGTGCGCTCACCCCAGGAATGAAGCGGGTTTGAGTTCCTCCATGTCTGCAGGCCACCACTGAGGCCAAGGAGAAACTTTTTCGCCTTCTCCTTGGCGTTCTCGCTGACCTCCATGAGCTTGGCGGGTTCAGCCTCGGCCTTGGGTGTTGGCGATCTCGACTGACTTCTGAAAGTTGCTGACAGCAGGCGACTGAGGGATGAGTCTAGGTTGATTTATCCAACTACAGCAAATCAGGCAGCAAGGATAATGCAATCAGGGAGTAGCTGATACTCACTCCTCGGCGGGGCAGGCTTGAGCTGATTTAGAGCGGCAACCCGCCGAGGCACATACCGTACCCGCCCGAGACGATCTTCGAGCTCCTGGCGGCCGTGGAGAAGGCCGAGGTGGACAGGGAGAATTGGTACGCGGAGACCAGACGGCTGTTCCATGCCCTTGGGAGAGAAAGCGACTCTGGGCAAGGCGCGCTTGTACGCTTCCTTTTCAGGACCTTCCGAAGGCCATCGAAAGGAGGTGGGCTTTGCCTTCGACAAGGGCAATAGCGGCCTCCCTATTCTTGGACTTCTCCGCATTCTTCTCCAGCTGCGAGGCCCTCTCCTCGGGAGTCATAGCCGTGGTCTTAACCCTATTATCCTATATTAAACCACCAGTGGCAGTCATCATAGTCGTATAGTTACATTTTATACTTACGCGTCTGCGGTTGTTTTGGCGGCTGTGAAAGGCACACACTGGGAACCAACATTTATATTAGAAAACAATGCCTGTTATTGATCGCCTCCAGTTCTGCTGATACCCTGCCGTATTTTACCTCATGGGCCTTCAATCGACTGTCAGTATCTGATCGCAAGATGGATGTGGCCTTGGTTGGCTGTCGGTGTGACAGAGGCGTTATCAACTATGATGCCTTGTCTTTGCGTGAAACGTTTCCCGTACATGGGCGGCTCTATAGATCCTGCACCGTCAGTTCCTTCAACGCCCAGTGCAAGAAGAATAATGTGCAGTCAATTAATGTCAATTTAAGATGTCTATCTATCTACGTATGTCTATGGACTGTCAAGCTATCTAAGGGAAGGAAGTTGGGTGCCTGCTTTCGGGATATCATCGAGATCACGGGTAAGATGTGTGTAGGTTGTTCTTGGGTGACGTTGGTGTTTGTATCGAGAGCTTGAAATAACGTCCGGTGTCTGATGAAGCACTGGTGGACGTGGCGAGAAGGTTTTGGTTTTGTAGGGGAAGCCTCAGTCGGTAACTCCTGGCTGGGATCAAGTTGTGGGTGAAATGCGGTGCATGTGAGCACATAAAGTGCGCGGTCTGGCGAGACGGTTGTAAACTCGACGAAACTCTTGCGATGAGTGGTGTTCAAGATCGCTGAAGTGGCTGTTGGAAGAGACAATGGTTGTAGGGAGACAGAGTGTTGCCCCATGCAGCTCAGATCGAGCAGTCCGCACGTTCGAGAAAGAGTTCGATTAATGGTGCACTGGTGATTGTTTGGTGACGAGAAGCGAGAAGTAGCGTGCGGTTTCAAGCACTAGCTTCAGTCGGTTGCTGTTGGCAGTGATGTGGAGACGAATCGACGATCGATGATATGGGCGTTGGAAGAAGGTTCTGCCCCATGCTTGTAGAGCTTTGGATCGATTATTCGTTCGTTCATTCGATTTGATCGAAAGTTGCTGAAGCCAAAGTTGTTTCAAACTGGATCTCCGTACTTGTTAGTCTCGACAGAGTGATGGCTTCTGACACTGCTTTTTGTACTTACAGAAACACAATGTGGCCAGACAGTCCATGACTGTTTTTTTATGGTTGTTTTGTTTGGTTTGAAGTTGCCGATGCGGTATAGATGGGGTATTGGCTGTATGTCCCATTCGTAGAGGTGTCGGCAGAGAAGCTTCTTTTCAGCACGAGGCGGTGTGGTAAAGCTGCGTCGTGCGTATGTGATGGCGCTGAAAAGGATTAGGCCCAAGTGTCTGAATGTTGGAAGAGGACTTACCAGTGTGTACTGTTTGCCTTGCTCTCCATCTCCGTGGTGCAATGCATTGGTTCGGATCCCAAGTGGTCCTTCCAGCAGGCCCTTGTTCCGTTCCCCCAGATTTCCTGTTGTCCAAGACACGCGTATTCTTGACCTTTGTAAGCCATTCAGTTACTCCAACCCCTCAAATCAGACTTCCAGTATGCCCGTATCCATGAGCACTTGAGCTTTTCTGAGCTCGCCCTTGATGCCCCTCTCCCAGACCCTCTCCCAGACCTTTCCGTTACTGAAGATCCTCCATACGATGATGTTTCGTTTCAAGTTGATGTTCCTTGTGGATAAAGAGACTTGATGATTGTATAACGCGGCGGCGGACTCGGTTGCCAAGTAAGCCACAGTGCATTGTCGAGGTCTTTCTTTCTTTCTTTTCTTCTTCTTCTTCTTCTTCTTTTTTTTTTTTTTTGCTCTTTCCCTTTCCCTTTTTTTCCTTTCCTATACTTGGCGGCATATATAATCGTGTCTGAAGTGATATGATGTGCCAAGATCTGGTTTTTAAGTGTCGGTGGCGTGTGTGTGTGTGTGTGTGTAGCTGAGCAAACTGCTGTCACTTCTTGCCAAGCTTGGAGGTTGTTCTGTATGGCTTTGGCTGCGTGTATGGCGAGAGGCCGAAGCCAGAATGTGTTTGAGTGTATTTGCTCGGCGTGCTCGGTATCGAGTGTCATGTGAATGTGTGGAAACGAGTGTATGTGATGAGAGAATCGGGGCTGTCGCTGAGCTTATGACGCGCGCAGTCAAGGTAGATCGAGAGTTATCGGTGTGTAGGATCGGAAGCTGTCGCTGAGCTCATGACGCGAGATCAAAGATTGTCTGAGTGTGTCTGAGTGTATGGGACGAAGTTCCCTCGGAGAAACTGTCGCTGGGATGATGCGCGCCGTCGAAGTAGTTCTCGAAGCTGACCAACAGCTGATTCTCGACAAGAGTTATGTATACGGATTGACGTGTCGAAGCGTGAAAGGAGTGTTTTCGAAGGCGGGAAAAGACTGAGCGAGCGTGGCTGGGATGTAGTGCCGAGGTCGGTGTTCTGACTGTATCGAACAGCCAGAGTGAAGATGCTGGTAGTGTGTTTTTGGTCGACCAAATCGCTCGAATGTGATGTCTCTGTCGCTCTCATGGCTTCGCCTCGTGTATCTCGAAGTCGCTCCTTGTGTGTCGTAACTCTTGTCTGCCCCCCGTTTCCAGCACCGCTGCACCCGGTGCTGCCCCCCTCACCTCCCCCCCAGATTCCCCCAACGTCTCAGTATGCCACTGAAGACACAGCTTGTCATAAATTCCTTCCACCAGTCTAGTCTCGAGGCCGTGGAGGAGATCCGGCATGTAATGCCGGATGTAGTGACGCAAAGCATCAAAGTCGTCCGGCCGCATAGCCAAGACGGATTGACGAGCGTCCTGTTCAGCCTTGATGACAAGGGAGTAAAGGGAGGACTTGGCCAAGGCCCAGCGTGACTCAAAGTCTGACGCCAAGTACTGCATGTAAACGGTGTCGACGACCTTGGTATGGTCCATGTCGACGCCAGCGAGAACGTAGTCATAGGCCGCATTCTTGACGGCACGATCGGCAGCAGACTCAATGACCTGCTCATCTCGGGTCGAAAGTTTCATGTTACCGACTGGTTGTGGATGGAAGCTCGAGGCTTTCTCCTTGAACAGACGGTGAACGTACACCAGGACAGCGCCCTGGGCGTTGTGCAAGCGAATCTCATCTTCGAACTTCCGCTCCACATGCTCCATCACCTTCACCTCGACCTGACTCTGAATGAACTTCGGGAAGTATCTCAGCTGGGGTTACTCAGCCCCCAGCATGCTCTGAAGTTCATGAGCAATAGAATCCTCCAAGAAACGAGGCATCACAGGCGACGAAGCACCGTGGAAAGACTCAATCGCAGACATTTTGTACGAGAGTGTTAGGCTGTAAGCCCCAAAGAGATACTTCCGGAGAGTTCAGGTGGGTTTTTGAGAGGGATGTTTCTTGCGAGCGTGGATGGGCCGTGGGCTCCAAATTCAATGCGGGTTCGGATTCGAGCTTGTTTGAGACTTCGAGGCTTTGAGCGTCGAAGATTTGGGGTTCGGAATGGCTTTGGATAGCGTGAAAGGGCTTTTGTGATCTTTTGAAACCTTTGAATGTTCAGATCTTCGAAATCGAAAATTGTGGTGTGCAGACAGGAAAACTCTTCGAGGGGGGGGGGGGGGGGGGGGCTTCAAAAAAACGCGGTTGTGCAGACCAGACGCGGTTGGACAGACACGCCAAGTCGCGTCACCAGACTCAAATTTTTCAAATGAGGCAGTCACTCGTCAGAATCAGGTATTGAGGTTCCATTTGATGCCTTGAAGGAAGTGTTGGAATTATGTAGACTCGAACGGCATGCCCATGGATGCTTGGGTGCTGAGTTTGGGGACATATCAGAAGCTTCTCAAAACGCCCTTGAACCATACGATGCTTTCCTCGAAGCTGAGAAAGACACGTCAACTGCATTCAGGTTTCACTATAGAAGTATCGTATTGACCACTTGGGTTATTATAAAAACGTTGTAGACAAACTGCTGGCGAGACAACCACTTCATAGACTTTCCCTTAGACTCTTGACTTTATCACGGACTCATCCTCTTGTTGAGTAAGATTACCAACAAATGTGATACCAGCTGATAAAACTTACGTGTAGACTTTACAACAAGCCCAACTTGGTGCAAGAGAAACAGGCCAAACGACTGGCAGACCCTCAAGCACTTCACGCATCATCTTTCTATACCCAGATGTGCACTCTACAATACCAACCTAGGCATTAAGGAAATGTTGTAATGATTATTCCGGCTGCAGCTACTGAGCATGTTGTGCATTTATGAAGTTCTGGTTGGCTTCTCTGTTGCTGCTGCCGCGACGACATGTCGTGAGAATTCCTGTGTTGCCCAAGTGCCGGCCCCAGCCATTGAACATGATGTTAAGCACCGATTACCCTCCTTCTCCGCCCACGCAACTTCTTTACGAACAATCTTGCCCTTGATGTGCCGCCCAGCTACTGCAGCACCCCGAGCCAGGTGGCTGCCGGCAACAAGGGGGTCCTAGACGCGGCCGACAAGACCAGCAAGCTGGCGTTCGCCGAAGCGGGAGGCTCCTGCTGCGCGCCGGGGAAGAGTAAGCTGTGAGGACATCAGTTGGCTCCGACGACGACCAGCAGACGACTAGCCCGGGATGGAACCGGCACACGGAACAGGGAAGAAAATGTCGCCGCGGAGAAGGGGATGGCCCGGGTCCGTGCGGGCGAGGACCTGGGGACGGCGTCTTGTCGCAAGTGACTTTCGCTTGCTATCATTCTTTGGAGGCTGGGATGGGTGACGGTGGATGCGGATGGTATGGATAAGTGGAAGACGGAAGTCTCATGATTTACTCAAGTTGCCAATACTTGGATGCATGTACATATTATGATGAGAGGGCAGGTTCAATTTTATGACATATAATATTAGCCTGATCGACAAGTGCGGTAGAACTGCGATAACGACCGTACTGCGGTAAGAAAATACATAGGGTTAGGGCTAACAAGAGTTTCCTGTGAGGTGGAAGTCTAATTTGATAGATGTACTGCTAGGACCCCTACCCACTATATCTATAGCACTACCCTACTATATCTATAGTAACTACCCTACTATATCTATAGTGCCTGCCTACTGTTACCTACTGTTGCCTACTATTGCCAGCGCCCGGCTGCCAGCGCCTACAGTAGGCAACAGTAGGCAGGCGCTGGCAGCCGGGCGCTGGCAGCTGGGCGCTGGCAATAGTAGGCAGGCGCTAGCAGCCGGGCGCTGGCAGCCGGGCGCTGGCAATGTGCAATAACGTTATTACAAGTTCAAACCACCTTTTAAGTACGTCAAGAATTTATATAGGAAAATAGGTAATTGTTAATAAGATCTATACTAAAAAGTCCCTTTTTCCTTAGGTACGTGGCTAATGTTTAATAACGTAAGGTTCTGCAATCTAGAACTGTAATTATGATGTACCCTCCCGTTTTGAGCCTAGTGCGACACGATTTGAGTTTAGAGGGTACTTGTGGCTGGTGTTATTGCACATTTGATCGTCGATCAGGCTCATAATAACCTAATCTATCACGTCCCGTCAAGTCCAGATCTTGCACCACAGCTCTTCATGGTCACGATCACGGCTTCCACCTGAATGAAGGGTGCTTCCAGTCCAGTTCGCTCTCCTCCTCTTGAGTAAGCCCGCTCATCTCCTCTTGGAGATTCATTGCTTCGCGCCTGCGGTTGTCCCGCTTCATCCAGACGAGGGTCAGCGTCGAGATCAGCAGCATAATGCTGCACGTCGCCAAGTTCAGCCCGTTCCCGATCGGGTAGTTCGGGCCGTCCCACGGCAAGAAGGACCACGTCGAGATCAGCCCGCCAATGTTGCCCAACATGACGTTCGTCCCGATCGCCGAACTGCGCGCCGTGTCGGACACAACGTTGGCCGAAACCTGCGCGTTGGTGAGGGCGCCCAGGGCGAAGACGGACGAGGCAATAAGGAATGTCGCGGCATAACGCACAGAGAGGTCCTCGGAGGCGAGGAACATGATATAGCCTACCATGGCCAAGGGTGCGGACATGATGACGAAGATTTGCCGACGGTCGAGGCGCCAACTAAGCAGCGGCATGAGCACCGTGAAGGCGGCGCCCGTGACGTACGGTGGGACGGTGAAGAGCTGTTGTCTTTCGGTGGACGAGGTTGGAAAAATGTTCTTGACTATCGTGGGCAGAAAGAAGGCGAGGCCCTGTACGGTGACGTTGTCCAGGAGGAAAACAAACGCAGTAGACAGCGTGACTGGGCAGAAAATGCCCCGGAGGAGCTTGCGCGTGTCCATCTTGTCGAGGACGTGGCTCTGGCCGACGCGTTCGGAGCGGACACGGGCCTCTGCGAGGTCCTTCTCCTCCTGCGTGAGCCAGCGAGCCGTGGCGGGACGGTCGGTGAGGGTGAGGAAGCTCACGAGAGCGAGGCAGATAGTGATTATACCTTCAATAGCAAAGATCATGCGCCAGGAGTGTAGACTGCCAAAGTGGTCTATACGGAGGATCGCGGAGGCAAGGAGGCCGCCGAAAGCACCGGCTAAAGGCGCCATGACGATGTATAAGCTGAGGCGAAAGACGAGCTCGGCGCGGCGGTACCAGCGGGATAGATAGTATGCAATGCCGGGCAGCATGGCGGCTTCGAAGATGCCTAGGAGGAAACGGACGCCCATAAGCTGTGGGACGGTGTGCACGAGGGCGGTGCCGATGGAACAGATGCCGAACAGCAACGTGCTCAGCGGCAGAAACCAGCCGGGCCCCATGAGCTTACAGAGAATATTGAGTGGGATTTCAAAGAGGATGTAGCTGACGTAGAATATACTCAGGGTGGCGTTGTAGTCGAGACCCTTCATACCGAGGTCCTTCTCGAGACCGGCGATGCGGGCATTGCCTGGGAGTGTAAGCTGGAGGCAGCTGTAGGGTTACTGGGCAGGACGCACCGATATTGGCCCGGTCAATGAAGCAGAAGAGATATAGGAGACTGACGGTAGGGACGACCATGAGGTCAATTTTCCCTCTCAATCTTCTCTCGACGGCCGGATCGTACCCTAGAGACTGCTCGACATGCCTGCATAACGAGTCAGTCACCCGTCCGGGCTGCGCGCTAGTAAAGTCTTACTTTTCCGATTCTTCCTTCCCCTCAGTTGACGACCTCTGTGCCATGTCTGCGACGATATTGTCGATGTTCTCAATGCTGCCCATTGTGAAGAACAATCGCTGCGCCGCTGTGCTGGAGACCTTGTTCTCGTTTTTCTCTTCTCTGAGGGGACGAAAACGTTATTTGGTCTGGGCGGGATATCAGGTGGTGCCAGGGATGGTCGATCTCTGGGAAGAAGGGATAGAAGTAGCCCGTCTTGCCAAAGGCGAATGTTGTGAACGTAACAATGCTGTGTGTTCATTTGCTCAACAGAGTATGTGTCTTGGATCGAGTGTCAAACGAGATCCTACATGGTTATTATATATATATCTACCACAAACCTTGTCGTCTCCCCTCCCCTCTTTTTGGCTGATGCTCCAGGTTGTGAAATTTGGGGTGAACGCCTCATCTCGTTACCCCAGACGTAGCGCGGGGTATCCATACATAATAGAATATCCACACAGTTTTGTCGCCGCTCAAATTCTAAACATCGGGTGTGAGCTCGGCAAGTGGCATCAAGAATAATTGCTTCGGCATGGGCGGGATGGCCCCGGTTGCGGATCCATTTACTTTCCACACTGGAGCTGAAGCAGCCATTGGGGTCGTTCGTTTCGCTACTAGTATACAAGGGTATGTTTAACCGGATAGTCAGGTATTAAGACCGCCCCCCCCCCTAACCTCGGGCCACCCCTAACCTTGGGCTATCCCTAGATAAGGTATATAATAAGAGATAAGTATAATAAGGAGTGATTAGATAAGCTGATAATGTCCCCCCTATGTCCACCTGAGAGTACGAGTGATCAGACAAGCTGATAATACCCCCCCTATGTCCACCTGAGAGTACCGTGTGCGTCTAGTCTGTGTAGAGTCTAGCTGATAGTAGACCTTACTGATTGCGTTTTAGCTAATAGATAAATAGATTTTATTCCTACTAGGTATCTATACTACTAGATTTAAAAAAAATTAAAAAAAAAAAATTTAGTATAAACTTATAGGAAATATTTCTAAAACATTTCTAGATATTTTTAAAATAGATTTAGAGAGGTTATTCCTACTTTATTAATATTAGAAATATTTTAGAAATATTTCTTAATCTTTTTATAATAAATCTAAGATAACTTAGTAGTACTAGGAATATTTAGGAAATATTTTAGAAATATTACTAGTAGCCCTATAGTTATAATAGTAAGTTTACTAAGGCTAAATATAATAGACCTTATAGATATTAAAGATACTAAACTATTTTTAATACTATATATCCTAAAGGATAAGTTTTATAATCTATAAGAGAGTTAAGACTTTATTAGTAATAATACTATATTCTCTTTATATTTAAGTTTATAACTAAAAATACACCCTATCTAGTAATTACTTATTTAATAGGTAAAATATATTTATCTATTTAAAAGTATATAAAAAAAACTAAGAAAAATTATTAGATAGTATAACTATAAGATATTAAGCTAATTCTAATCTTATATATAAGCCTTATTAACTAAAGATTTTATCCTAATAGGAATACTCTTACTATTAAGTATATTTACTTTCCTATAGGAATCCCTAAAATACTAAATATATTAGAGAATAGTATTATATTTATTATCCTAACTAAATTACTATTACTAAAAGAGATAAAGGTACTATAGGATATTATAAAGTATATTATTCCTAAAGTAAATATCCTACTAATATTATTATAGATATAGTATTATATAGAATAAAAGGCTATTACCTATCTAACTATATCTACTACTCTTAGAGATATACCTATTATATATTACTCTTATACCTATATAGGTAGTAAAGTATATTTATATACTCCTATTTAAGACTTCTATTACTTTAGTATTATATTAGAGTTATCTATATAAATAAATACCTTATAAAAAAGGGTAAAAGACTTTACTATTAAGAAAAGAGTTTTAGTATATATAAGAACGTCTTAGGAACGTTTCTAAATAAGTTAAAGTAAGAGCTAAGGGATAAGTAGTATAATATATATAATATATACTAGATTTTAAAAAGGTCTTATATATATAGATTAAATTAAAAGCTATAAGCCTAAGTTAAGAGACTTAAACTATAGTATAAGAGTTATTCTAAGAGTTTAGGAATAAGCTAATTTAGGTTAGTATCTTATTAGTATCTAATAATAGTATATTTACTATATAAACTTACGTATATAAGACAACTATATAGATTATTTTTAATTTTTAATCCCTTATAAATAGACATATTATATAGATTATATTTAAATAGGACTTAAAGGTACTAATAATAAGCTAGTAGATAAGGAGAGGTAGGAGTACTTCTTCTTTATAAGTAATAGGTAAAAAAGGCTAATATATAGTATAATATCTTTTATTATACTTATAAGAGAATAAACTAATATTATTTAATAGATAAGGTATACTATAGAGAATTACCTTAGCTCTAAAAAATAAAGTATAAGGTTTAGATAAAGTTTCTTATTCTAAAAGATCTTTAAATAATACTATATATCCTATTTACCTCTTATAGCTAGTGTTTATACCCCCCCTACTAGTAATAAAGATACTATAGTCTATTTTAGATAGACTTATAAGGGTAATCTAGCGTATTAATAAACTAAGAATAAGCCTAAGTATAACCTTAAGAAAACCCTTAAAATAATTTTATTAATATTTTTCTAGATATATTCCTACGCTCTAATAAACTAAAAGAGTTTATTACTAAATATTAAGGAAGGTTAATTATAAATATCTACTAGAGCCTTATAAATATAGATTACTTTTACTATATAATTTAAAAGTAGTAAATCCTCCTTTTTCCCTAAGGGATATAGGTAATTACCCTTATACTATAGTAAACTAAAGAATAAAACTAACAGACTTATATATATATATCTTAAGGGTACTATATTTATTATTTACTAATATAAGTTTATTAAAAGTATATATAGTATTTATACTAATTATATAGTAATTATAAAGTTATCTACTTCTTTTAGGAATAAGTAAAGTAATAGACGTTTACTAATATAAAAACGTTTATAGTTAATACTAACTATAAACATATAGTTAGTATAAACTATTATAAAATTATTTAGGCGTAGTATAGCTAAAAGTTAGAGAAAGGTAGGGATAAAAACGTAATTTAGATAAGAAACGTTCCTAATACTTTCTAGTACTCCTACTTACTTAATACTATACTAATTTAGAAATAGTAGATATATATTATTATATGTTTTATATAGTTTTTAATATCCTTAAGTAAAAGTATATAGTTTAGGTTAAGTAGAAATATATTTATAGTAGTAGACTTCTTAGGGTAATACTAAACTAAGGTCTAAGTATAATTTAGGGCCTTAGATAATACCTATAAGAAAAGTTTTATCCTAAGGAAATATAGGAAATATAAATAAAATATACTATATAACTTTACTATGTTTATTTTTAATATAGTATTAAAACCCTTTTAGGTAAAAACTATTTATATAGAGAGGATTCTACTTATAATCTCTTAATATTACTAATATAGTATTAGTATTAGAATGTTAATTCCTACTTAAGGCTAATTCTGTTATAACTAAGTAGTAGGCCTACTTTTTAGGTTGCTTATAGGTTATAAGCCTAGATGCCTTAGTAGTTAGGCTACTATATTTAATACCCTATATAAGTTAAGTACTATATATTTAAATTACGCTTTATAACTATAAGTCCTTAATTAGTAGGCGTAGCTATAAGTCCCTTAGATAGTAGGTATATATGACTATAAGTCCTTAATTAGTAGGTGTATAGACTAACTAGATAAGGTTAGTACTAGAAATGCCCTTAATAGGGGCTATTAGAATATTAATTCTTACTTAAGGCTAATTCTATTATAACTAAGTAGTAGGCCTACTTTTTAGGTTACTTATAATTAGTCTATAAGAGATTATAATAAGCTTTATAATATAATTAAGTATAAGATAGTATAGAAACCTTTATAGATTATTTCTAAATACTAATACTACTTATAGGGAAATAGCTAGTATATAGTAACTAAGTAAAATATAAATAAACCTTTATAATTATAACAGGCTTTTATTAAGTAATCTTAGTAATTACTACTAAGGACTAAGAGTATATACTAAACTCTATAAATATTATTAAAATCCTTTATATAATTTTATACTTTTAGAGTAGACGTTTTCTCTTAATAGTCTAAGTAATAGAGGAGTAAGTACTATAGTATAATTATAATAACACTCTTAATTAGTAGTCTTAACCTCTATAGATACTATAATATAGCCTAGAATTTAGTATTATATAATTTTATAATATATAACCTATAGATCCTAATAATATACTAAGATACTAGAATTTTAGGGTATGTTAATATAATAATATAATAGTAAAGTACGCTTTATTTAATACCTATATATTTTCTACTAATAAAAGAAATAAAGTAGAAGTAAGCTACTTAAAATAGGGGGTGTTAAAGTAATTAAGAAGAACGCTTTTTTAGTCTAGCTTATACCTATAAGTCTTTAATTATAAGCCTACCTAGTAGCCCTCTAGGTAACTTTAGGAATATAAGTTCCTATAATACTAAAGATAATTATATATATAGTAGAGCTAATTCTATATTATCTTTAGGTATTTTATAAGGGTAATCTAAAAAGAGAAGTAGGTAAAAGTTATAAAGTCTATAATTAAGTTTTATATATAGGTCTCCTTATCCCTAGTTAAGTCTCTAATAATAGGTAATAAAAAGCTAAGTATAGTTTAACTAGAATATATTATAATTTAAGGAGTAGTAGATTTAAAATAAGGAGTAATAGATTTAAAATAAGGAACGTTAAAGGGAACTTAAGAAAAAAAAGAAAGAGGATAAAATTATATTATAAAGAGAGGAAATATAGTTATAAAGAGAAGAGCTATAGCTTAAGAAGGAAAAAATAGAGCTATAAAGATTAAGATAGGTATAAAAAAGGAATAGTTTTTCTTTATAGTATTACCTAATATACTATATTTATTCTCTACCTATAGGGTAGACTTTTTAGGTCTAAAGAGAGTTCTTATATTAATTAGTATTAAATTAATAATATAAATTTATATATAAGAGTAATAAACCTAAGATACTATTATTATCTCTAAGATTAGGATAATAATAATACTACTAAATAGTATATATTAGATTATATCTATTAGGGGGGGATAGCCTAATTTTTTAGTATTAGCTACTAAAAAATAATAGAGTATATCCTACTTACTATAGCTAACTTTATTCTATAAATTATAGGCGTTATAGTATTTATTTAGCTATAGACTATAGGTAATTCTTATCTACTATAAATCTAGCTAAAGTATGTTAGAGACTTATCTAAGAGACGTCTAAGAAACATTTCTACTTATATTTCTATTTATAAGGCGTAGTATATTAAGAAGGATATTATTTACCTTAATAGCCTTTACCTTTTAAGGAGTTTCTAATAGAATATTATTTCCTATTACTAGCTTATATATATTTATATAAAAATCTATATATATAAGACTTTCCTTACTTTCTATAAAAAGAAAACTTACTAGTAGTATACTTATTATTATAACTCTTTAGACTACTAGTAAAGGAGGGAGTAGTATTATATCTATAAGTTATTTTAATATACTTTTTAAGTATACTAAGTAAAAACTACTTATGTCTCTTTAAAATATTAGTTTAATTCTTCTTTTACGTCTATATAGCTTACTATAAAATATAATATCTATCTATTATTATTTAAGAAGTAATAAAAGAGCTTACTAGCTATAATAATAATTTATCTTTACTACTTTTATTAGAGTACTCTTATTTAGGAGAGAAACCTATACCTAATTATACTTAAATAGTAGTAGATAGGACTAATATAAGCTACTAGTATCTCTACTAATATACTAGTAAAAAGCTACTATCTAATAGTACTCTAATAGTATAGAAAGCTTATATAAAGTCTAAGGTAAAGGGAGAGACTTATCTTATAGCTTAGAGGTAATACTTATATTTTCTAAGGTCCTTTATTATATAGTAGACTAAAGTTTATTAAAAGGAAGATAAATAAAAATAAAATAATAGTTAGATTACTAAATATACTATTAAGAATATAAGGGGTATTATAAGGGAATATATATCTATAATAGAAGGATTAAGTTATAATAGATAAAGAAAGGGTTTAAAAACGTTTCTTATTTAATTTAGTAATATTTTTATAATATAACTACTTCTCTAACTCTTAATTAACTAATCCTTTTAGAAATGTTTTTAAAATATTCTAAAACTTTTTTAGAATATATTTATAGTCTTAATTCCTCCCTAAACTCTAGGATACTAGATTATAATCTAAGTAGGAGATATTTTAGAAACGTTTCTAGATTATTTATCTATTACTTATTAATAAGGGGAAGGATGTAAGCCTTAGTAATCTTATATATGTAAGGTAGCTTACTTAGGGTAGTAGGTATCTCTATTTATTATTAGTAATAGAAATAAACTAGAAATATTTCTAAAATATACTAGAGATAACCTTATAATTATTAAGATTAGGGTAATAGTACTTATACTAAATATTATAGGTAGAGTTATATTTATTAGGTAGGTAGACTAGAAATAAATTAGGAATAATCTAGAAATATTTCTAAGTATAAATAAACTATAACCCTCCTTATTCTAAGAGGTATAGCTAGTATAAGTACTATTAGTAGTAATATTAACTTAGGCTTTTATAAGCTAAAAGTTAAACTAAAAATAGTTAGTACTAAAAACATTTCTAGAATATTTCTAAGTTAACTTATGTTATTCTATACGTCCTTAGGGACTTTATATAGTATAAGATCTTTAATAATTATCTTAGCCTTATAGGGCGTAATAAGGCTAGTATTAATACTATTTATAAGCTTCTTTATATTAATATAGTACTCTATTAAAATAAGAAATTAATTAGTTTAGAAATATTTCTAAAATATTTCTAATACTACTTATAAATAATATACTAATTATTAATAGCCTTTAGGCTACTAGCTATAAAAAGAGCTACCTTAAGATAGTAAGTATTATATAAATACTTCTTAATTATGCTAAGAGAAGACTATTTATAATCTTAGAAATAAATTAGAAATAAATAAGAAATGTTTCTAAATTAGCTTATATTAGTATATAGTTACTTTAAATCCTTATTACTATCCTTATTATAGTTAACTAAGGCGTAGTAATAAAGCTTACCTATAGTAATAATAACTTAGCCTTACTATAAAAATTATTAGCTTTAGAAATATTTCTAAAATATTTTTTAATTACTTATATTATTAGTAGTATATTAAATAAATATAAATATAATAAATATAAATATATATATTTATATTTATTATATTTTTAGGAATAAATATAATATATATATTTATATTTATATTTTACCTAGGAAAAATATAATATAAATATAAATATATATATTTATATTTATATTTATTATATTTAAATATACTATATTTTAACTAATTATATTAAATAATATAGTATATAAGTAAATAGTCTATATAAGTAAATAGTCTATTTCCTTATTATACGTTAAAGCCTTATATTTTAATAATTTATATCTCTATAAGACTTTTACTAAAACTTATAAAACTTTATAATCTAAAGTAAATATAGGTTATATATATATAATTAAATCTTCTAGAATTTAAACTATTATTTATAAGCTATATATAGAATTCTTAAAAAGTAGGGAACTAGATAAGATAGGTTTCTAGTTTTTATATATTAGAAATATTTAAGAAATCTTAGAATTTTATTTTATATATATAAGTCTTATTAATTATTATTTATCTAGTTTAATCTTATTTTAGAGTTAGAATTACTATTATATTAAAGATTAAAATATAAGGCTTTAATATATAATAAGGAAATAGACTATTTACTTATATAGACTATTTACTTATATACTATGTTATATATAAAATATATTTAAGTAAGTAAATACTATATAAATATATATCTAATATATTTTCTTAGATATTTTAATAGCTTTACTAGTCTTTTTAAAGAAAAGTTCTATATTTAATTTAAAGACTATATTTCTTAGTATATACTATATAATATACTATATAGTATAATACTATATTTTATATATATAGCTTTAGGTTACTAGCTTAGTATATTACTATAAATATATAACATACCTATATAGTAAGTAATATATTATAATAAGTAATATACGTCCTCCTAAATCTATCCTCTCTATCTTTAGGATAACTTTTCTCTATATATAAACATATAATCTACCTTAATTAAAAGCCGTATTATCCTTACTATTTAGGTGATTAAAAAAGACCTAAAAATATCTATATAAAGAGCTACCTCTACCTTTAAGGTCCCTAAATTAACCCTCTACTACTAATATACTAGACGTATTATATAAGGCAAAAGACAACCTAATTTAATAAAGATAACTATATCTAAAGAGGAGGTAATTCTTAATTAAGTTATTAACCTAATTAATTAAGGGTTCCCTCTATAATAAGATAATATATAAGAAATAGCTAACTAACTCCTAAACATATATAATAGGATACATACTAGACCCTAATAGGTAGAGAACTTTATATAATACGTCCTTAAATTAAAAATATAATTTTAATATTAAATTAATTATTAGAGGGCCTTAACTAAGGATCCTATAATTATATAAGGCTGGTTTATACTTATATAAAACATAATTATAAAGTATAAGATATAGGATTATAATATCTATAACTTTAATAAGACTAGCTTCCTAATAGGAATACTATTATATACTAAGGTTATTATAACCTCTAACTATAAGGGAAGGCCTTATATAAAGTAGCCTAGTAATTAGGAATAGGTTTCTATTATTTAGGGTGTATATGTAGATAGCTAGGTAATACCTCTATATGTTATTATAAAGGGTAAATATTACCTCCTCTCTTAGTATACTAATAGCTAATTCCTAGCTATATAGTATATCTATCTAAGTAAAAATAGATAGATAATAAATAATATTAGCCTAGATTAGTTAAATTATTTTAATTAATATATAAAGTCTTATATAAAGGGTACTTATTACCTCTTAATCCTTAATAGCTATAATAGCTATAAATTAACTAACTTTAATAAATACTATAAGAAGGAGAATATTATTACTCTTTATATACCTCCCTATTTATTATATAAGCTTTAGCCTCTTAATATTAGGTGTTTTAGCCTATTAAAGTATTTATATAGTAAGGAAATTAAGAAGATAATATAGATATAGATTTTATATATTATAAAGGATAACTTCTTTCCTACCTTTATAGTAGTATTCTTTACCTCTATAGGTAAAAATAATATATAAGCTGGTTTTAGATAGGCAGGCCTTATACCTTTTAACCCTAAAGTAGTTATTTCTTAATTAGATTTTAAGCTAAAGACTCTAATACTATTAAACTTAAGGCTAAGTAGCTAAGGCTCTTAGGACCTAAAGATACTAACTATAGTACTAAAGGGTATATAAAGTACTACTTCCCTTAAAAGGAAGATCTAGGTATATTAAGGTAGCTTACTAATAGTAATATATAAAGTAATTAACTTCTAGGCTAAAGGTATTAATAAGTTAGCCTATAGGCTTACTATTATTAAGGCTAAGAACTATAAGCTTTATATAGGGATAGAGGTACTAAGTAAGTACTAGAGGGTAAAAAAGACTAGACTACGTCTTAGAGGGTTACTTAATACTACTAAAGTAGAGGTACTATAAGGAGAAAAGAAAGGCGTTAGTACTAGGGGAGAGAATAACCCTTAGGAGGAGGGTTATATAGAAGGCGCTAAACTACACACGTAATAATATAGTAATTATAGAAAGCCTAAGTATAACATATAAACCTATAAAGTAGTTTAGGATAGTAATAAGGAAGAGGGTAATTAGTAGTTTTAATTAATTTTATATGTTATAGCTAAATTTACTTATATAAAAGATAGAAGGGTAGAAGAAAGTATGTTACTTACTATAATACGTTACTTACTATATAGGTATATTATAGAATATTTAATTTATTAGTATATATTATTTTATATCTTAAGTAACTTTTTAAGACTTATAGGCTATAAGTAAACCTTAAGCTTAGTATTAAGTTTAGCTTAGCTTTAGCTTATATATATATAAACTAAGTATATAGTACTATTATAACTATATATATTATATTATAATTATAACTATATACTACTCTTAGTAATTTAATAAGGTTATTAATAAAATCTTAGCTTAGGTTTAAGTTTAACTAAAGCTTTAGTTATTTTATATAACTAAAGTTTAGAAAGTATATAACTTATATAGTTTCTTATACTAAATCCTTTACCTTTATATATATAAGTTTAGTATAGTATACCTTTAAGTATATATATATTATAGTATATTTATAAGTATATACTACTTTTAGTAATATTAATAAGGTTTATAAGTAATACTAAACCTTTATATAAGACTTAAGCTAAGCTAAAGCTATAGCTATAATACTTTAGTTTTATAGTTTACTAAAGTATAATATTACTAAGCTTTATATAATAATTTATTATATAAAGAGTAATTTCTTTCTTCTTCTCTTAACTATTAATTTTATATCTTATAACTTATAAAGAATATAACTAAAAGAACTACTATACTATATATTATATAATATATTAAGTCTTTACTACTATATCTTATATTACCTATCTTACTTATTTTATATAACTTATTAAACCTAATAAAAGACTTAAAATACGCTAAAAAATCTATAAAAATAGCATCTAAATCTAATAAGTCTTTTTAACCTATTCCCTCTTCCTCTAACTCCTAGGCCTCTTCTTAAGTTAACGTTTCTAATAATAACTTATAAATCTCTATAAATACTATTAAAACCTAGTTTATATATACTAATAAACTAGAAAATTAAAAAGATTATATCTTTAAAGGTAGTAAATAGTATCTAATTATAAATAATTTATTTTCCTATAAGTTACTACCTATTAATTTAAGTAAAGAAAGGGAAATAGAGTTAACTTATAATATAAAAGGCTATAAAAAGAAATATATAACTAAAGCAGCTTAATTTTAAATATCTAATACTATAACCTACTATAAAAAAATACATTCTTTTATAGTAACTTTAGAAAAAGAAGAATTAAATATAAATAAAATAAAATATAAGTTAATATCTTATTATTACTATATATATAGTTATCTATATAGTTATCTATATAGTAATATATATAGTTATATATATAGTTATATATATAGTTATATATATAGTTATATATATAGTTATATATAGTTATATATAGTAATATATATATTTACTTATATTATTATACTAACTTTTATATAGTTAAAGACTATATAGAGTCTAATAATAAAGGCTTAGAATAAAGTAAAATAGATACCTTTATATCTAATACTTCTAATAAGAAAAGATATAAAGAAAGTACTATTATTAGTAATACTAATAGTATAGAAGAAGAGGAAATATATAACTATATAATAGACTATATATTAAAGTTTAATATAAGTTATAATACTATTACTTCTATAGACTTTAATAATATATTAAGCTTTTTAAACTAGTAAGTAATATATTATTATTTTTTAGTTTAAATACTAATAAGTTATATAGTACTATACCTAGTATTAATTATCCTAAGTTAATAAGTTATATTAATCTAAAGTTTAACTCTTTAGAAGCTACTATTATATATAACTTAATATAATACTTTAATAACTATAGTTATATATCTATTTAACTAGATATATAGACTTCTATAGATAATAAAGCCTATTTAGGAGGAATAGGGTCTTATATAAATAGTAGTTTTAAACTAGTATATTTATAACTAGGTAAGAGTTTATATACTATTTAATAGTTAATTATTACTAGTATTTATTACTAATATATCTAGTAGGTTTTAAATATTTAAATAATTTACATACTAAGTTATATATATAATAAGTATTTAAAAATAATATTCTTAAGAAATATAATATTCCTAAGTAAAATATTATTAAGTAATACTAATATTTATAATTTCTTATTAGTTATTAAAGTAACTTAATATTATATAAAGAAAATAAAGCTAACTTCTTTATAGTATTACTAGAGATAATAGTACTAATAATAATACTTTTCTAAATCTATTTATTAATTCTTATAATAATAATAATAAGAATAATACTTTATATAATATTAGATATATAGGGTATATACTAAATCTAGTAGTAAAAGCTATTATAGATAAGTATATTAATAGTAGTATTAAAGATACTAATATAGTAGACTTTAAAATACCTTCTATTATTAATAACTATAGTGGATCTATAGAGAAATTATCTCTTAAAGAATAAGAGAAAATATTAAAAACATACTATAGTAAGTAACTATTATTAATAGTACTAGTTAATATTATTATAATTAACTATAATAAACTCTTTATTATATTATATACTAATTAAAGATAATAGGTAGCTTAGGTAAACTAAAACATATAGTTATACTTTTAAGAGATAATACTATATTATATAAAGAGTTTAAAATAGCTATAGAACATACTAAGAAATAGTAAGAATTTCCTATTAATATATATAAAACTAAGATTCCTTTATATAAGTAATTCTATTTTATATATTAAGTCTTCTTATAATATTATTACTATAATTATATTATTAAGAATTATTAACTTAAAAGGTTTTAAATCTATTTATATATATATTATACTAATACTATTTAATAATATAGGTAATAAAACTAGATAGAATTTAGTCTATATAATAATTAATATATCTATAGAGCTTAAGCCAGCCTTAGATATATTAAATAAATTAATAAAGAATAATATCTTTAAAGCTCTTTACCTAATAGAAGGCTAGTAGCTTTAACTTATCTACTTAAGAGATATATTAAAGATATTTTATAACCCTACTATCTATTTATAAAGCTAGACTTATATTACTATTAGTACTATTTTTAGTTTAATAGGTAATATATATTATAGCTTATTAGATAAAAAGGAGTTAATAACTTTTAAAATAAAAGAAGTAGATAAAGTAAGTATTTTCCTAGAATTATATATATATAATATAGTATATATATTAATATATTTACTAATATTAATTAATAGTCTAATAATTCTTTATATTCTTATTCTATACCTCTTTTACCTTCTATAGAAGTAGGGTTAGAAAAGCTAGAAAGCTATTTTCCTTATCCTATTACTTATAATAACTATAATAAGTATAAGCCTTATTTATTAGGGTTTATATTAAACTCTAGACTTAACTATAAAAGTTTAAAGAATAATAACTTAAATTCTTTTATACCTAATATTATAATATAACTAGCTAAAGATAACTTAGCTAGAGAATATAATAGGTAAGTAATTATTCTTATTATAATATATATATATATATATAATAGTTAGTATTAACTTTTAATAGTCTAAAAGAGTATATTATAGTAGACTTAGAAGCTATAGGATAAAAAGGCTTATATATTAATTCTATTAAAGATAGAATTAGTATAGAAAACCTAACTACTAATAACCCTAAAAATAAAGGAAAAAATAAGGAAAAGTCTAATACTTTATCTAACTTTATAATAGACCCTTCTAAAGATAGGGTTAAAAGTAAAGATATTAAAGTACCTAGACCTAAGCCTAAAGAATAGTTTATTAGTAATCTTTTTCCTATATAAAGTAAAAAAGAAAACAAAAATATATAAAAGGATAAAATTAATAACTATTATAAGTTAGGATTATAAGGAGATAAAGTAAGTCTTTATATATATATACTCTTATATATATATATATACTACTTAATATAAGTACTAATATATATTAATAGGTTAATCCTCTAGACTAGTAGGAAGAGAATAAAGTAAAATTTCCTATTCTAAGTATATTAGCTAGGAAATATCTAGCTATTCCTCCTACTTTAGTAGTAGTAGAAGCTAGTTTTAACTAATTAGGTAATATTATTACTAAAAAAAGAACTAGGCTTAAGCATAATAATAGAAGACAACTAGTTTTATTAAAAAACTAGAATTCTATTATTTATAATTCTAAAACTATTCCTAATAGTAAATTAGAGGATATATATACCCCTAAATTATATAGTAATATTTTTAATTATTTTAAAGTATCTAAGGATAAATTAGACTTTACTATAGAAGAGGACTATAATAGTAATATAGAAGAAGAAGAAGAAGAAGAAGAAGAAGAAATAAAACAAAAAGAAATAGAGTTTAAAGAGTAAGATAATACTAATATGTCTATTAGTAGTAATAGTAGCTCTATTAACTAGGATTTATTTATTTTCTTTATATATTTACTTTAGCTAGATATAGTCTTAGTTTATTTACTTTATACTTAGAAATATAAGGTTATTATTATATAACCCTTAAAAAAGTTTACTTTATATTTTATAAAAGTAAGATATAAGTCTTATTAATATTAATAAAAAGAATATATTAAGTTATATATAAAACTATATTATATATATATATATATATATAGTCTTTTTATAACTATATTTATCTTAATACTTAGTTTTATTTATACTTTAGTATTTTCTTTAGAAATCTAATATTAATAGTTATATATTTCTACTTAGTAAAGTATATATTATATATTTAAAACTTATATATACTCTATTATTATTAAAAATAATATAATAACACTTTATACCTCTAAGACTTTAAGTCTTTAAGTCTAAAATAAGTATATAGTCTAGTCTATAGAAATACTAATAATAAAGTTAAAATATCTAAATAAATACATTAGATATATAATATTATAGTATTTAGTTACTTTAATATATTTTCTATATATTTGATATAATTAGTTAAAATATAGTATATTTAAATATAATAAATATAAATACAAATACATATATTTAAGAAATTTATAAATATAATACAAATATATATATTATATTTATATTTGTATTTTGTATTTATATTATATTTTATATTTATTCTTAATATATTAGTTATTAGTCTTATATAATAAGAGACTAAGTAAGTAGAATTTACTATTACTATTAGTATACTATTAGTATATAACTATAAGGTAAAAAGTTAAAGGTATTATAAATAATTTAGAAACGTTTTTAAATTATTACTATAATAATACTAAGGGTAATATAGTTATAATATAGGTTCTTATAGGAAAAAAAGGAAAAGAGGGGAAAAACTTTTTTAGTTAGGAAAAAAAAAGACCTTAAGTAACTAGTAGCTAATTATAGGCTATAGGTATATACTTCCTCTTTAGTCTTATAATTAACTTAGAAATATTTCTATAATTTTTGTCTAAGTAAGAATTTAACTATATTTATTTTTCTTTTAGCTCTTAATTAGTTTAGAAATGTTTCCCCTAATTCTCTCCTAATCTTTTTTCTTCTTAAACTTTATCTATTAGCTAAAACGTAATTAGTAAGGTCTACTGTCAGCTAGACTCTATATAGACTAGACGCATATAGTACTCTTAGGTAGACATAGGGGGGGTATTATCAGCTTATGTGTATACTCTAAGAGTACCGTACGCGTCTGGTCTGTACATATCTAACCTAATAATAGATCTGTCTTATCTAACCTGATAATAGGTATGACTAACTAAGAAAAAAAAGGGCTGTAAGATAGAAAATTTGTAAAAGGGATGGTCTTAGCCTATCCCGACCTAGAGCGTAGCGGAGGAAGCAGGGTGGGATAGACTATTCTAACCCTCCATAGCAGAGCCGTTTTAGAAGTAAAACTAAGGGTAAAAAAGGGAAGAAAAAGGTTAGAGAGGGGGAATTAAACCTATAATATTTAGGATAATAAGTACACTATATACTACTAGACTGTTATACTTTAGTGTAGGTAAATAGATTATATAATTTATGCTCCCTTCTATACTATATAGATAGGGATTACTTAGTATAAATAGTAGAGAATTAACAGTCGGTCTGATAAGAATTCCCTAGGAATTCCTAGTAAATTAGCTAAGTAATTCTCTAAAACTTTCTAGGGAATTCTTAGAGAATCTATAGCCTATTCTCTATAAATTATCTGCTTATTTCCCTAGTAATTAGCTGAAAAAACTAGTAAACTTTGTAAATATTTATGAATTTAGTGTGGTATTTGCTTGGTCTGAGGTTAGGGGTGGCCTGAGGTTGGGGGTAGGGTCTTAGCCTACAGACAAGGACTGAGCGAAGCTTAACTATCTGACATAAGTTAATAGCACGTGACGAGAACAGAGCTCAGAAGAGCTGACTGAAGCTGGAGCCGTAAGCCTGATGAATTTAGGCCCTTTGGTTGGCTCGCGAAGTGGTGTGTGGTCAGGCCCAGCAGTACTTGACAAGGGGGTTAAACTTTTGCCCGATACCTCAGTAATAACGTGTTGGGATAGCACCTTGGCCAACTTTCAAGGTTGCAACGTCTCTGGTTTGAGTTTCATGACAGAAACAGAGATGTGATATGATGGATATATGTTTACGCGCTTTTGCTGGGCATAATTTGGACAGAATCCATCATAACTACGCCGATGACTATGTGGTAGCATCGCAGATCTCAGATAAACTGTCGACTTCGTCAGCATCTCTTCATGACGATGATGACGACAAACACTTTTTGTACAAGACGGCTTTTTATTGGTTTGCTCACACTTCACACTTCACTGAACTGGACTCGGGGTAACTGGGGAGAAATGCAGGTTCATGCTATATTCGCGTCTCGTCTCGGGAGTGGACGACGGCAATCTTCAATCGGCAAACGAGTCAAAGGTTTTGATGCGTTATACGTCCGGAGACAGGTCTCTTCGTCTGATCAATTGGCCGAGAACGACACTGTAGCATCAGTGGTTCGTATGTGTGCGTGGGGCCGGTGCGGCAGATATTGTCTCGACCACGGATGACAAGGAAGTGGCATCCTAAACCCATTGAAAGACCGATAAGGTCGGGCCGAATGGTAGATAATCATAGCGGGAAACCGTCAACATGACGCTTCAGCTCCAGGGTCGTAGTCGCGGCCCTCAGGATGCAGTCTGGTGGATTCCCAGCCTCTAGTCCGACGGCATGTCGATGGCAGAGAGTCCGGGAACCCCACAAGTTGGCTTAATATTCATCGGTAGCATTCTTGCTGGCCTGGTTGTAGGAGGTTCAATGGCGAATCTCTAGCTCGAATGGGTCTGCTTCTGAAGGGGGCAAATGAATGCCAATACATTGATGTCGTCGTTCGATATTCCATTGCATGGGCTTGAGGCTCGAAAGAGACGTGCGGTATCTGATGCGGCTGGAGGTGCTCCCCGACTTCGGAAGAAGCATGGTCGGTTTCTCGACAAAAATGAGCATTGAAGCTCGTCTTCCGAACTGCTAACTCACACTCAACGCCTTCCGATAAACCAAGAGCGCATTGCTCGACATCTGCCACTGTTCAGGCCCCTGGGAGAATGATCATGAGGACGAGCGAGCAATGATTGGGACCTGAAAGCTGGGGTAGCTCGGGAACAAGCGAGGCTTAACGGCGACAACGGCACGACCCGCCTGGTCAGGCAGCTAGCCAATTGTGGGCTGTGATCCGCAAGAGAAGTCGCAACCAGACTCTGTCACCTCGAGGCTCGTCAGTCGCAAACCTCATGCTTTAAACAGGTAGAGGCCATGAAACCCATTGTGTATGTGTATCCTATCACTGCTGCTGCTGCATCTGCAGGCGTCGGTGTTGTTGGCGTGGTGGAAGCAGAGCGTAGATTGACTTCCTTGACTCGAGGCACCTCGGTGTGCGGAAGAGATGTCCCAGTGACCGCGGGCAAAGTTCAACATAGAGATTGATATCAATAATCAGGCAATGAATCCTTTGAGCGGCAGTTGAGTCTGGATGCCGATCGATCTGGGAGTGGCCCAGGAAGTTGGAGCGAACAGTCGTGATTTGACATGTTTCTATCATACGGATACAGCAGTACACTACGGCACGTACGTGGCGCGATGAGGCACATGATCGATGGGAATCGACTCGAGTAGGTACCCATGAGGTTCGTGAAACGATTGGGCAACAATGACCCACTCAATGGGTATCCACGTGACATCCTGATCTTATCTATGTTACATAAGCAGATACTCACCCTCACCGATAACGCATCTCTCATTTTGCACGCTTGGAGGGTGAACAGTCCATGGAAAGCACCGATGGCAACGGTTGTTGCTTCATTCCCAAACTCCATCACTCACAGTTCCATCTCTCAAACTCGAAAATCCAAATCACGCATATGGAATTCCAAAACGAAAACTCAATTGGCCAATCCACCGATCCACGAAGAGAAGAAAATGAGCGCAAAAATTTCAAATGCTCCCTAATCGGCTAACCAGACACAGGACCACCCCGGCTCAAGAGGGCCTCGACGGCCAATAGGGCCGCCATCGGGCACCCAAGCCGCGTCTCAGTCTAGCGGTGGAGAATTACAATTGCCCCCTTACTACGGAGTACTCAGTGCAGTACTCAGTGCAGTAGAGGCTGGGCTAGGGCCGGCGTCTGGTTGGACGATGAGCACCGACTGGTCCAGATTTGATGCCCGACGTCATCGAGCAGGATGGCTGGCGGCCAAGTGAACCCCCGCAAGGACGACACCTCGCAGCAAGCCAGACAGACGCCAGGCTTGCGTTTCCCCTAACGCAGAGTGACGAAGGCACGGTGACTTCCACCAGGCTTCCGCAGGACGCAGGAGAAGTAGCAAGAAAAGAGAAACGCAAGTGATGGGACGGGACGGGTGGACGTGTGAACCTGGGACGGCATGCGAATGCACATCAGACCAGACGGCAAACCAAGACACTCAGCAACCAACAGTAGCGGCGAGCTTGGGAGTTCGAACCGCAGCCGACTGAATTAACCTCTTTTCACCCATCCATCCAGCAGCCTGGCATCCCCCATCACCCCCATTCCCCGTCGATCCATTCAGGCCCAATGGCGGGACCACGATCCATAGCGCGCCCATAGTGGGCTTTGTTGGCTCTCGACGGGGACCCAGCCGTGTAGGTATTCGAGGGTCAAAAATGGTGCGAGATGGAGCCCACGGCCTTGCCTTTCTAGTCGGTTCCCTGCGATGGCTGCCCAAGCGGCGACAGTCAGGTTCGAAAGTCCAAAAGCGGGCTGGGCCATTGAGGCTAGAGCGAGCCTTGGACCGGGTCTAGGACGGCCACATGCGTGGAATCAGCGCGAAGAAGCAGCGATGCAGCCATGGGGTAGTGCCGTTGACAAGGAGTAGCCTTGTAGCAAAATAGCCCTCTGTGTCTCCATCACCTACGGATTTTACACAACCGTTGCGACAACCGATAATGGCGGCGATGGCTGGCTGCTGTTAGTGACCGACAATCACTTCCCCTCTGTGCCATGGTATGCCACGCCGCAGCCAGCAGAGCTTGCCCAGCACGGAAACAGGCTTTGCACCTCAAAGTTCGGACGCACTTCCGCTTCCCCATTGGTGTGTCGTTTTGCATGCGGGAGAGCAGCGGGACACCCGTTCGTGGTGTAGGTAACCAACAGCGGCCATCTCGTCACTACCTACCACTACCACGGCCGTTGGTACCATCCCAAGTGCGCCAAACGAGCGGGGATCATCGCTCAAGCGGCTTCGTCAACACCACCATCTTCCTCGTTCGGTTCAACCATCAACAAGAGACCCTGTCCTGGCCTTTCATCTTCCCGAAAAAGCCTGATTTTCCCAATCCACCACAAACCTCCGCCGGTGCCAACGACCCAAACTACATAACCTCTTCATCTCGCCTGGCCACCGCATTTCTCCCATTGTTCTCCTTCTTCCAAGAACCCTTGAAAAGCAGAATTGCCTCTCAGTCCAAGTGTGACGGGGTTGTACCATCCCTCGGGAGCAACAATAGCAGTCGCAGCAGCAGCACGGCAGCACCAGGGAGCGTGAACAAAAGACCCAAGACCGTCTTTTCGGTGTCTTATTAGGTCACAGGCCCAGTTCCGTGAGGTCAGCTGGCAGACTCCGGTTGGTTCCTGGCTTCACCTTGTCTCCTCATAGGCCGATTGCTACCCACGCCTACCAACCAGAGACGACTGCTACCACACTAGGACCGCTCAGTGGAAGTGCAGTCAGTCATCCATTCGAGTCCGGCTTTACATCGCAACCACCCGTCATCACGCTCAACAGTCATCCAAGAGGGTCTTCTGGTCGCTTGCACTATCTTCCAAACACCCCCTCGCTCCTCAGCGCAATCACGGCCAGACACAGCACCGCAAATAAACCAGACGCATACACAGCCAGTGTTGCAGGGTCACAACCGAGTCTCAGAAACCCTGGAATAAGCCACTCGCACGCCACGCATCGCCCACCGCGGGCGCGCCGCTACGAATTCCATTATCCAATCCAAATTCCCAAGCAACCCACCGGGTCCAGGGCGGGTCAACGGCCTTCACCGACACTACCGGCGCTATTGGCCTGGGTTTCGAACCCATAGATAGCCACACGCATACGTTAGGGAGGGGAGCCATTCCGCTACCCTGCTGCGGCAGTACACATTATTCCCGCTTTTCCCCTCTTTCTACTCTCCCTCTCCCTCTCCGTTCCTCTTCTCCGTAGAGGTGTCGTCATCGCTCTAAAATCCGGCATCTCGCAATACGAGCAACTTCTTCCACATCCACAACCACGAACTGCTGCCATCAATCCACTATCTCACAAACCGCCCCGGGACTAATCATACCATCTGTAATCTCCCGAAATACCGTTACACGGCTACCACGTTTTTGAGCTACTTTTTTTTTTGATACCCGAGATCGACTCCATCTCACTTACACATACACATACGTTTCGGACACCGACAATGGCCGGCCGTGCTGAACGCTGGGACCGCGACCGCTTCGCGTACGAGCGGGACCGCGACCGCGGCTACCCTGACGACCGCATCCCTCGCTATCCTGAAGATCGCGCCCCTCGTTACCCTGAAGAAAGAAGCCGTTATGAAGACCGTGACGACTACCGCCCCCCGCCCCGCCGTATTAGAGATCACTCTGACGAGCGCTTCGACCGAGGCCCCTATGACCGTGGACACCGCGGCACCTATGATGATGACCTGGTGAGAGACCGCCGCTACGTCGAGGAGGATCGCTACGGTCCTCGTCGGGGAGAGCCCTTGGACCGCGAGTTTGATCGTCGCTTGTTCTTCGAGAAGGAGCCTCTGCCTCAGCGCGAACCCCAGGACCCGTATCCGACCCGCCGCCCTACCATGGTCCGCCGTCAGTCGTCCCTCGACACCTTTGATCGCCGTCCGCTCCGCTTTTATGAGCGTGAAGAGTACCCTCCGCCAGCCCGTCGGGAGGACGTCCGCCCTCGCGACGACTACCGAGCACCCCCATACGTTCCGATCCCTCTTCCCCGTACCCGGCAGCTGGGCCCTGCGCCCTCTCAGCGTTACGATGAGATCCAGATTGCCGAGCCGGGCTACTACGGCGACGAGGAGTACCGCGGCATGCCTGAGCGAGTCAGGGAGCGCGAGGTTGTCAAGTCGCACCGCCGCAGAGACCGCAGCCGCGAGTCCAGGGTATCGAGATCTACTAGAAAGAGCTCTCACCGGAGCAGCTCGAGGTCGAGCAGCACCTCCAGCAGGACAACCAGCACCAGTAGCAGCAAAAGCACTGCCACCATTCGCAGCACGTACCCCAAGAAGGGAAAGACACGTATTCCAAACCGTCTGGTCTCGAAGCGAGCCCTTATCGACTTGGGATATCCCTTCATCGAAGAGGTGCGGACCCTGTTATTGCATTTGCATTAGACTTGTGCTGACTTTGATGGCGCAGGGCAACACTGTCATCGTTCTGAAGGCTCTTGGCCAGGAGAACATTGATGAATTGCTGAAGCTCAGCGAAGAATACAAGCAAAGTATGTATAGGTATCGTCTGATGGTTTCTTGTCCCATGCTGACTCTGATCAGGTGAGCTCGAGGTTGCCGCCGCTCGCTCATCGGCCGCTCATCTTGTCGAAGAACGCCACGAGGAGGTTTACACCATACCTCCACCAGCAGCCGCACTCCCGCCGCCCCCTCCTCCGGCTCCCGCCTCGGTGGCGCCGCCTCCTGCGCCGCCAACCGTTGTCGAAGTACCAGCCGCCCCCGCCCCGGAACCAGCTCCAGCTCCAGCCCCAGCCCCTACTGTTGTCGAAGCGGCGCCCCCGGCCCCCGCTCCAGTGGAGGTTGTCAACAAGACGACCATCATTCGTGACGTCTCTCCTGCCCGCAGCAGCACGTCTTACACAACGTCCACGGCGCCGACAATCTACGAGCGCCGTGAGTACAGCGAGGAGGTGCCCATTGGACCCATGGCCGTTGCAGAGCGCCGACGCAGCCGCTCGCGCTCGCGCAAGGCAATCAGATCCGAAATTAAGGCGTTAGAGGCCGAGCTTTACGAACGCCGCCGCCATGGAAACCGCGAGCTCGTTCGTGCGGAGCAGATGCCCGATGGCGCTGTCGTCCTGTTTGAGGAGAGGGTCGAGAAGGTCGAAGAGCCGCGGCGCGGGGTGCGCATTGAGAAGGACAAGAAAGGTAGGATGGCCATCAGCGTACCAAAGTACCGCTAAGGTGCGCTCCGTCGTCGTCTCGTCATGCAGCAACGCAGACTAACAGCGGGAACGTCAGGCCCTCCTCCTAAGCTTATGCGCGCCATGCTGGCTACACTCACGTAAGGGTGTCTGCCTCAAGCGCATCGCTTGTCAACCAGTATGAGCTGGTTGAATGTACAGAAGACGATCTACAGACCTCATATATGAGACGGAACGGGTTGCATTTATCTGGATTATTTGGGACTTGGCATGGCGAAATGGTTATTACTTATTCCCCAATAGAATAAAAATAGGATACTGTCGGCACTGGGAATCTGGAGAGACAATGACAGCTGTGAGGGGGTCCAACCGCGACGGATGGCGATTTGGCAGTCTCACCTGCAACCATGGGGGTCATCCCAAGTCTCGCGATACGGTCAATGGTCGTCTTTGGTATGAGGACGGAATATTCGGTATTGTTCTTTTCATAGAGGGCGCCATTTTACGAAGTAATGAACCTATACGATTATAACCTGACTGAAGTTTATATGGAGTGAAATGTGATGATGCATGTCCCAAGGAGTACCCTGTCCGCCAGACGATCGGAGGCTTGGGCCAGCTGGATGGGCCAAACATGCCCACTTGGGTGTCTTGGCGATCAAGGTCACTTGACTCTCGTCCCGGTATCATCCATGCTCGGGCAGCGAAACGGAAGCAATTCGCCCCTTCTCATCCCGTTCCACCCTGAGAAAATCAGAAGGGGCTTCACCTCTTGGTGGTGCGAAATAAACCGGAGTAACGAGCGAACCCAGCAGGTGCTGTCATATATGTGCCGGTTTCGTCCCCCAACACCGGTCTGTGAACGGGTGTGGAGGGGGATAACTCGTCGATGCGATAACGTCGTCGCTTTACTGTTGACTTTACTAGGGTTGAGGGAGGTCTGGCGTCCCGATGGGCCGAGTCAGATAAGGTTTTTGGATCTGTCGAATCTTTCTGCTGTCGATATGCCAAGATAACGCAGCGCTGGTGTCCCGGGAGAGAGGGGAGGGGTGGGAGAGCATCTTTCCCATCGTCGTGTCATGGGTCGAGGGTGTTGGATATTTATATGCTCGGATCCCTCGGTCTTTTGACGTGATCCCGCTCTCACAGACCTGGCCGTGTATGGGTATTATTGTGGACTTGTGCGATCCTACGGGGGACCGCCTTGTATTCGTACCTCATACGCTGCTTGGAGCAACCTTTCTTGTCTAGGTTAGACTTCCTCCACGGATCTATGACCCGGATCGGCCGTCTCGCCCGTCAAGGACGAAGACATCTTGCTCCTCTGCGCCCGCAGCCGGCGCCATGGTCGCCGGCTTCTACCGCATGGCATGGCGAGATGTCGTCGGCGGTTTCGCCTGTCGACCTGGACGCCGATACTGCTCGTGGAAGAAGCAGAGCACGCGGAAAGGCTCCGCGGGGCGGCATCATGGGCTTCAGCGGCGGAGTACCTAAGGGACAGGGCGAAGACCTAACAAGGGGAAGCGAGCGAACGCGTGGGTCGTGCGAGCGGGGTTGACGGTGTCCTTGAGAAGGGGTTTAAGTTCGAGGCGATGCAAGGGACAGGGACATCACACACATGGTAGACGAATACTGCAAGGCATGTGAGATGAACTTCAATCCTTTCTCTTCTTATCACGTCTTGAGAAGCTGGCAAGATAGCAAACGAACAGTGGGACCGGCGCGGACGACACCCCTCATGTAGAGCTGCACGGACGAGTTCAAAGAGTCGGTTTTTTCCAAGTCGAGATACTACCACAGCGGCTAAGCCAATATTTGTGGCAATGAAGCGTACATCCTCCCACGTGGCTTTCTTGATAGCGCTCTGGTTATGGGACCTGGCATTGAGTCAATAGGCGGCGCATCCTCGACCGAGAAGGGCACGATATGGTCCACGCCAGTCGGGTGGAGGCTTGCCCCCGTTTTGTCTTCAAAGGACATTCAAGAGCGATATAGCTGAAGGATCCGTATCCGTGAGACAAACTCATGTTTCTTGTTGCCCAAACTGGCCCCATTTGTACACCGTCAAAGGAACCCAAGGTTACCGTCAATGGAACCCAGGCGAGTCATCTGATCACGGCATCTGCCGCCTTATCGCTACGTATAAACATGATTGCCGGAACCCGATAAAGATTCGGCAACTGACATGACGTGGCCCCGAGAAAGTGCTGCGCTCCACCGAGAGAACGACTCTCGATGTAAGCCGCCTGGTCTACCTGGGTCTCATCACATGTCGAAATCGCAATGCACGACTTTGAATCCAGTTGGTGGACCAAAGTGACCCTTTGCTTTGATGGCGTCTACCCTGTCTGGCTGTGGAGAGCAATCATGGGGAGAATAGAGAACCATGGGAGATACTGTTACAGTGGGCTCCAGTTTGGCTCGTCCATGTAACACTGAGATTATTCCACCTACATGTAGTCAAAACGGCGGTAAGGATGCGGAAATCCACGAATTTCGGAATATTTGTTGTATTTGGTTACGGAAGACTACTGTAGTGGGAAAAGGGGGACGCCATCAAACGGAGTATCTCATTTTTCTACATACCTCGATATTTCCAAGGCCGTCAGCTGGTGTTCCTGCACTAGGCAGACAACCTCATCAGCATCACGCAGGTTCGTTTGTATTCTAGCATTGCATGCGATCCTCGACAATGGGTCTTGCTGCCACCTAGTGTGTTAAACGATTGACTCGGAGATGCAACTGTCGGGATGCCGAGCATCTACGGATAGTGGAGGAGCCGATCCAGGTCACGTGCCACGCTACGTGACCCACCTTAACGGCTCTTTTAATATCTATAGCACTATTACTAGCCAGCGTGCTGGCCCTCTTTCTCTTTTGTTTAACTCTAGTAACATCTTTAAATATACTATAGTTTAACCCCTATATCTAATGTTAGATCCTATAATACTAATACTAATTAGTAGTTAACTTTATAGTTACTACTACTATAAATTAGTAAGGTTAATAGAAGAGACTATAAATACTACCTATCTAGGCTACTTAGTACTACCTAGAAAAAGGTACTAATTACTTAGTATAGGTTATATTTAATAATACTAGTAAAAACCCCTTTATCCCTATATCTATTATATAGAAGATTACTATCTTTAACTTTATTACTTATAGAGAAGTCCCCTCCTTCTTTACTTATACTTTACTTATTATCTTACTAGCTATAGTAAATCCTCTAACTATATAACTCTCTTAGTTACCTATTACTATTAAGGGTGTATTATTAAAAACTACTAACGTACCTACATAGTGAGTCGCCACTTATAGCGAGTCGCCACCTTTCCTCTACCCTTCTACCTTATATATAAGTAAATTTAGCCATAACGTATAAAATCAATTAAAACTACTAATCACCCTCTTCCTTATTACTATCCTAAACTACTTTATAGGTTTATGTGTTATATCCAGCCTTTCCGCAATTACTATATTATCGCGCGTGTGGTTTAGCACCTTTTATATAACCCTCCTTCTAAGGGTTATTCTCCCCCCTAGCACTAAGACCTTCCTTTTCTCCTTATAGTACCTCTGCTTTAGTAGTATTAAGTAACCCTCTAAGACATAGTCTAGTCTTTTTTACCCTCTAGTACTTACTTAGTACCTCTATCCCTATATAAAGCTTATAGTTCTTAGCCTTAATAATAGTAAGCCTATAGGCTAACTTACTAATACCTTTAGCCTAGAAGTTAATTACTTTATATATTACTAATAGTAAGCTACCTTAATATGCCTAGATCTTCTTTTTAAGGGAAGTAGTACTTTATATGCCCTCTAATACTATAGTTAGTGTCTTTAGGTCCTAGGAGCCTTAGCTGCTTAGCCTTAAGTTTAATAGTATTAGAGTCTTTAGCTTAAAATCTAGTTAAGAAATAACTACTTTAGGGTTAAAAGGTATAAGGCCTACCTATCTAAAACCAGCTTATATATTTTTTTTACCTATAGAGGTAAAGAATACTACTTTAAAGGTAGGAAAGAAGTTATCCTTTATAATATATAAAATCTATATCTATATTATCTTCTTAATTTCCTTACTATATAAGTACTTTAATAGGCTAAAACACCTAATATTAAGAGGCTAAAGCTTATATAATAAATAGGGAGGTATATAAAGAGTAATAATGTTTTCTTTCTTATAGTATTTATTAAAGTTAGTTAATTTATAGCTATTATAGCTATTAAGGATTAAGAGGTAATAAGTACCCTTTATATAAGACTTTATATATTAATAAAAATAATTTAACTAATCTAGGCTAATGTTATTTATTATCTATCTATTTTTGCTTAGATAGATGTACTATATAGCTAGGAATTAGCCGTTTTAGTACTAAGAGAGGAGGTAATATTTACCCTTTATAATAACATATAGAGGTATTACCTAGCTATCTACATATACACCCTAAATAATAGAAACCTATTCCTAATTACTAGGCTACTTTATATAAGGCCTTCCCTTATAGTTAGAGGTTATAACAACCTTAGCGTATAATAGTATTCCTATTAGGAAGCTAGTCTTATTAAAATTATAAATATTATAATCTTATATCCTATACTTTATAATTATATTTTACATAAGTATAAACTAGCCTTATATAATTATAGGATCTTCTATTAAGGCCCTCTAATAGTTAATTTAATATTAAAATTATATTTTTAATTTAGGGATATATTATATAAAGTTCTCTACCTATTAGGGTCTAGTATGCGTCCTATTATGTGTGTTAAGGAGTTAGTTAGCTATTTCTTATATGTCTTCTTGTTATAAAGGGAACCCTTAATTAATTAGGTTAATAACTTATTTAAGAATTACCTCCTCTTCTAATATAGTTATCTTTATTAAATTTAGTTGTCTTTTGCCTTATACGACGCGTCTAGTGTGTTAGTTGTAAAGGGTTGTTTAGGGGACCTTATAAATAGATGCTGCTTTTTTTATAGACATTTTTAGGTCTTTCTTAATAGCCTAGAGGGTAAGGATAATACGACTTTTAATTAAGGTAGATTATATGTTTGTACGTAGAGGAAAGTTAGTATAAAGGTTAAAGAGGTAGAAAGAAAGGAAAAGTGGCGACTTGCTATAAGTAGCGACTTACTATATAGGTATGTTATATTAGTATCTTTACTACTAATTAAGGTAAGTAAATTTTTTACCTTTATAAACACGTAAGTAAACAGGCCCTTCCTATACTTTCTACTACTTCCTATTAGTACTATAATATCTAATAGTAATACCTATAGATTAATAATATCTAATAGTAACGCCTATAAAGTAATCTACTTTTAATACTATAAGGTAGCTAGTAATAAGTAATTTACTTCTAATACTATACCCCTTAATATCTATAGTAATAATTAAGTATTTAAACCTTACTAGCCCCTACCCTTAAGTCCTCTATCTTTATCTTCTCTATCTATTACTTTCTCCCTTATCTAAACTCCTATTATATCTTTTACCCTTCCTTTTATTATATCCTTTATCTATTATCTATACTACTAGTAGTAATCCCTCTAATAAATAGATTTACCTCTAAGCCTATATAGTTAGGGGTAAGTACCTATATTTAAGAGGTTATAAGGCTACTAAAGGGTAGTAGATCTATTCCTAGATAATTATAACTATTATTAATAGCACCTAGGGATTTCCCTACTAAAAAGTAAGACCCCTTACACCCTATAAACATTAGGAACCTATTCCTTATCCTTAAGTAGTATTAGGGCTAAGTTAATATTAAATAATAAGGTAATACCTATATTAGTAATATCCCTACTAATACCTCTAAGGATAAAAGGAGGAAAGCCTTAGCTACTATTATTATTTTCTAGATAATAAGGTATATAAGAGAAGGGCTCTATAGGACTAACCTATAAGATACCCTATAAGATAACTTTAAGGGATAAACTAAAGAGGACTTTATAGTAATATACTATAATACTCTAATAGGATTCTATAACTATCTCTTATACTAAGGGATATTTATTAATACTACCTAAGGTAGCTAGATTATATTATAAGTATATACTACTATATTAGCCCCTAAGGTACTAAAGTAGATAAAGGAGTAGGTAATAGCTAATATAGGTAAGACTAATAACTTTAGGATAAGGGCTAATAATCCTAACTTTATCTATAATATTATAGGATTATTACTATTAGATCTATAGCTAGATAGTTTACTAACTTTAGCCCTAGCTTTAGCTCTAGCTTTAGCTTTAGTTTTAGCTCTAGCTCTAGCTCTAGCTTTAGCTTTAGCTTTAGCCCTAGCTTTAGCTAGCTAATAGTTAGTAGTTAATCTAAATTCCTTATATAATAACCCTAACTTTATCCCTCCCTTCCCTAGTATAGTACTAATACTAATTATAACTATACTATCTACTAGAGGAATACTACCCCTCTACTAGCTTACTAACCTTATTAAAATATACGTAGAGGAGCTTAAATATAGTAGAGGAGTATATAAATTAATTAAATCTAAGCTTACTATCTTCTAAGACTATTACTTTAAGGTAGGGATACTATAGGATTAATTTACTAGTATATTCTTTATTATACTTAAAGGGGTAGTAGTAGACTTCTATACTAACTATCTCTATAATCTATCTTATACCCTTAACTTTTATACTATAGTTATAATACTTAAGGGTAACTTTAAGATAGAAGAAACATATTAAGCCTACCTTATAGAGCTATAAAGAACTACTTTTACTAATACTATCTATAATAACCCTAATAAGAGTAAGCCTAAGGCCCTTAAGATCCTTATCTAATAAGTAAATACCCTCTTATAATCTATTATAAGGATTAGTACCCTATCTAATATAGCCCTCTATAATTAGCTCCTTAACTCCTACTAAGGCGTAAAGGAGTATACCCTTATTATTAAATAGACTCTCTCCTATCCATAAGAGTCCCTTACGCATAAGGGGGTAAACAAAATATAGGGTAAACCAAAGATCTATTATCCATAACTATCTCTCCTAACTATAAGATAGCTATCATATAGTAGTTATATACTTAGTTATAAGGCTTAAGTTAGTTTAGTCTAAGTCGTACCATAGTTCATACCTAAGGTCTAAGTATCTAATTAGATACCCTTTGTTATTTATATATAACTTAAGGGTTTACCGTATGGTTATATAAGATTGCTATTCTAATACTCACAACTTTTCTTTTTGTAACTATACACCCTTTTATCTAATTAAATCCCTTAAAGCAAACCTATAAATAGCTTTATCTTCCCTTTAGCTAGTCCTACCTACTAAACATATAATAAAGTTATTTACTTAGGTAAAAAACAAACTCTAAATATACCCTTTCTAAACTAAACAATAGGTAAGGTAAAAACTCTTTATATATATACCTTCCTTATTATAAATAAGTTTAGTAGGTATATATATAAGCTCCTTCCTTAACTTTACCTTCTACCTATACTACTACCTAGAGGGTGCTAATTAGCCCTTACCCCCTAGTAGTATATAAGCCTCTCTTCTTCCTACCTTTTTCCTCCTTTTCCTTTTTCTTCCTTATACTATATCAAAACTTTTATACACTAACAATATTCACACATATCATCAATTCTTCTAACATATAACTTCACCTACCTTCCTTACTATTATTCTTTTCTTCTCTTCACATCTCTCATATATTTCCTTCTTTTCCCTTCTTACCTATTAATCTACTAACTTTAATAGATTAATTATACGCCTATCATTATGTCTCTTATCCACAACTAGCCTTCTACCCTTAGCAACATTACTATCTACTCTAAGGGTAGTATTTACTAGTTAACTATTCTAATATTAACCTAAGGTAACTATAACTTTATAGCTACTCTTACTCTTAATATATATTACTTTTTCCTTTTTATACCTTATTTATATACTAATAATCTTTTCTAAGATAAGGAGTATTATACCCTTAATTACCCTTCTCATAATATTAAGATCTAAATAACTACTAGAATGTCTATCTAGGAGTTTATTACTTTAATTATATAATAGTCTTTATATATAGTTAGAATTATTATTTAGTCCTATAGACGTCTCTATACTACTCTATATAGTTGCTACTCTACCTATAGTTAGAAGCGCTTCTATAAGTGTTGTTATATAGCTAACTTCTAAGGTAGAGTATATGCTAAGTACGCCTAGTAGTCTAAGGCTGCTTCCTATATATATTATAGTTATAAGTCTTTAGATAAAGATAGTAATAGTAATAGTAGTTTTAGCTTTAGTTCTAGTAGAGGTGGTTTAGATAATAGTTTAAAGGCTCCTTCTACTAAGAAGGCTCTCCCTACTCCTAAGGCTAGTACTTATAAGTATGTTACATCTTACTAGCTTATCTACCTTAATAACTACTCTTCTCTATATGTTATTAATTAAGAGTAAGGGGTATATCTAATCCTTATATGTATTATAGTTATAGTAGGATAGGGCGTATAGGGTAGGTTCCTATCTATACTTTTTATTAAGTTTATTTCTCCTAGTTATACTTTAGAGTTAGGGTTTTTAGTTTGTATATAATACCTAGGTTAATTAGTATTTCCTTTTAAGAAGTAGATAGTTAATTTATATAGGTAAGCACACAAACAATTATTAATTAGAAGTTACTTCTCCTAATCTATCTATATATACTTTAATATATATCTTAAGTATGTTATATAAGATAAGTTGTTAGAGTGCTAAATTTAGTAACTTCTTAGTAAATACATCTATAGGGTTATCTTGTCTATTAATCTATCTTACCTCTAAGATCTCTTTCTTCTTATATAACTCATATAGGCTTATAATATCTATTATTAACCTCTTTTTATCTATTATGCCTAGTCGTATAAGGCATTTATATAAGGAATATAAATTAGAGTATACCACTACTAGTATATAAGGCATCTAAAGCATATAGAGTATCTAGTTAAGCGTTATACTTAAGGTAATACTACTATTAAAACTAGTAGTTATGCCATATAGCTTACTAGCTAGTATGCTTTATATAACTCTCTTATACTTAGTTAAACTCTAGTATAGTATATTACTTTTAATCTTAAAGTCCTTATTCATATAAGTAGTTTCTTCTATAAGGATAATTACATATCTAAGTTATAAGGATAGGTCTATATTATTTATAAAAGACCTATCTATAAAGATATATATCTTTATATATATAAGGTTAAGTAGGATATAGGTAAGTCCCCTTTAGTAGTTATCTATCTACTATTTTAGTTATACGTTTAAGGCCTAAATATCTTTCTCTTCTAGGGCCTTAACCTAGGTAGTAATAGCCAGGTCGTATAATACTTCTAGTTAGTAAATAGAGGCAAAATAGGCACCTCTTACTCTTTAGGATATATATTATTACTATACGTCCTCTACTTTAGTATTAACTTACTAGAGGTTAGTAGCTTACTCTTTTAGGGTAAACATAATACTATTATCTTTATATAAGTAAATCCTTCTACTATTAAAATCAATTTCTTAATTAATAGTAAGTATTATCTTTAGTTTTACATAAAAACCTTTTGTCTATAGTACTTCTTCCTCCTTCTTAGAGAATACCTTTATACAGAAGGTAAGGGTGTTATCTATCTATATTACTATAATACTAAAAGTCTCTATTTCTATATCCTTAGCTATATAGAGGAGATATAGGTTATATATTAATTCTATTATACCTAAGTCCTCCTTATAGTACTTAGAGTAGGTCTTATACTAATAGAGGCCTAACTCTACTAGTCTATATAATAGTTTAGTAATATATAGGAGCATGTCTAGGGGATATCTATCCTCTAGTTCTTTTAGGAGTCATATAATAATTATCCTAGTAAGGGTATTATTAGATTAGGTGTACGCCTAGGTAATATCCCTAAGCTCTCCTTAACAGCCAAATAATTATATAAGGGTAGGTCTAAGGGTAAGGAGGAGTCTCTAGCTCATCCTCTAGATAGTAGGAGCTTATATAAGAAGCGTCTCTTTCTCCTAATCTCCATAACCTTAGATAACAAGTCTAGACTTCTCATACAGCTTAGCAAGTAGGTTCTTAACTTCTCTTACTATCCTTATTTTATAGATCTACATTTAATTATATATATCTAGCTTATAACATATAAAGGAGAATACTCCTTTATTAATAAGGGAGTTAATCTTAATATTATTAGATTCTTTATATAGTACTCCTAGAGTAGTAATAATATTATTATACCTTAACTTTAGGGCTAGCTTATAGTAGTCCTTTTCCTTTTAGGATAGGAAGGCTCTTAGTAATTATCATATAGCCTTCTTCTACCCTTTCTTAGGTCTTCCCCTCTTCTTAGGTTGCTATTAAGGGGTTAGTTATGTAACATCCTAGGGATCCTCTAGTAGTATCTCCTCCCTATAATAGGGCTTAATATATATCACACAAAACTAGGTAGGACTATTAACTATATTAACTATAATAGTATGTCCTTCTATTCCCTAGATCTTATATAGTCTAGTCTATCCCTTATTTTCTCTCTATATAAGGACTTTACTCTAGATAGGAAGTAATAATACCTAGTAAAGGTTAGGACTATTCTATATGTTAATTATATAATTAACTTCTACCTTAGCCTAAATACCTTAGAGCACCTTTATAGCCTTTTGTATAGCCTTAGCTTGCTAGGTAATGTTATGTAATAGAGGTAAATCCTAGTTAATCCTTAGATATATTCTAAAGACTAGTAGGGTTAGTATAATGCCGTGTAGTCTAGTAGTATTGTTTAGGGCCTTAATTACTATCTAAAGAATAACTTCTTTATCTATATTATACCCTAACTCCTTATAGAGTATCTTATACGCATATCTTAAGGGTATATATACCCTTTTAACTTTGCCTATAGCCTAATATGCTTTAACTAGTATTTCTTTATATAATATGCCTATAATCTTAGTATTATTCCTAAATTCTTCTAAAGTAAAGTTTATGCCTAGGTTATATATAATATAGTCTAGAGGACCTACATACATGTTAATCTAGCATTTTAGGAGTACATACTAGGTGTCTTATATAAATAGTAACTTAAGAAATATGGCTCCCTAGAAGCTAGTCTCTATATTAATAACATAAAGGGCATTCTTATCCCTTAGTTATATAACATCCATAACAATCTTATAGTTAAAATAATTCTTATCCTTAAGTAAGAACTTAAATCTTCTTAGGGCCTAGTCGTACGATTAGCAGTAATAACAGAACTTCTAGATCTTTTCTAGAATGTTAAAATCAACATCCTTATATCCAGCCTTCTTCAGGAGGTAGTATAGGCAATCTATATAAGGATATCTAAACCTCCTATAAAGTCGCCTTAGCTAGGGTTTAGTAAAGAATATCCTAGCTTCTATATGACTTAGGTTAAAGAATAGGTATCCCTATTTTTACATAATAGGTATCTATTTACTATCTTTTATAATAATAGTGTTTTATATATTATTAAAATAGGCTCCTAGTCTATCTGCATTATATAATAAGAAAAGGAATAGTATTAACATATCTAGGATATAATAGGTAACTTATCTAATTTAGTTATTTATCTCTATTATCCCTATAGACATAATAGATTCACCTCCTCTAAATTGTATATTAGTAGATCCTAGCTTCTATATTACCTTTATACATAGGTTCTCTTATAAGTATACCATAACTTATAGCCTTCTAATAGTTAAGAATTTAGCTACCCCTATATCCTATAGTTCTCCTTAGTACATAGCGCTATATAGGTCTTATAACATAAAAATTTCCCCTTCTTCTATTACCTATTTAGAGAAGATATCTTCTCCTATTATATAATAAAGGAATAATGTTAACAGGAGGTATTAGGAGATATCCTAATCTTCCTAGTATTTATCTTTATTATGTAATTCCTCCCCTTCTTCCTTAATAAGGTTTTCTCCTTCTACCTCTAAGAGGTATAGTAAGAAATCTTTATATAGTTCCTAGTTAAGTGTGTTATATGCTTAAAGGTATTAGTTCTTTATATGATTTTGTTCTCTATCTAAGTAATTAGTTAACTAACATCCCTCCTTTTAACATACAAAACATTTCTTAGGTCTATTTATATAATAGGGTCTTAGCCTACTATTCTAAGTACCTCTACCCTTATAGAATAGTTAACGTAATAGACCTTTCTTATATAAACACTATTACTACTAGTCTTTATAGTTAGATATGTATCTCCTATCTATAAAGTATATATCGTATAAGGTAGTCTTCCTATCTAAGGCAACTTATAAAGAAGCCCTAAGATTAGAGAAGAACTCTTTATATATATAATATACCTTAAGGTTACTAAGAGCTGTCTTAAGTTCTAGTACGCCACAGCAGGCCTAGGTGACCTACATATAAAGCATAATCTCTCCTTAGAAACCATCACTAAGTGCTTGTTATACAAGGGGTAGCTTATCTAGAAGTACTTTAAGCACCTCTATAGGTATCTTATCTAGATTCTCCCTCTTAACTTATATAAAGGATATAGTAGTCTAGTTAGTCTAATATAGACTATAGTTAATACTAGTATTAAAATACATATCTAGCATGCTATACATCTCATCCTATCTTTATGTAGGGCTAATATAGTATAGGTAGAATTCTTCTACACACTTAGCTAGGATATCTAGAAATACCATATGGTATTAATCCTCTATAATCTAGAGACGCTAATAGAAACTAATAAAAACCTTTACCTTATTATAAAGTATATTATATAGTTTCCTAGTATAGTTCCTATCTTTTCTCCATCCCTTCTAGAAGACTAAGATCGTACAGGGCTTATATAGACCATTCCTAATAATTCGTTTTAGCAGGAGGTTATAGATATCTCTCTATAGTAGGGGTATACTTTAACTTTAGGGCCTTAGAAAACTTTCTACCTCTTATATAAACCTTATCCTAAGAGGAGTTATTTATACGTTAGGCCTTCTAGTCCCTTAAGCTAGTAATATATCTTAGAGTTTAATTAACTCTACTAGCTGCTCAGCTATGTTCTATTAAGGGGCTACCTTAGGGTTCCTAATAGTAGTTACTAGTATATTAATCATATAGGATAGAGTAGTTATAGTAGTATCCTCTATGTCTTCCTTATTAATCCCTTTAATAAAGTTTAAGATTCATATAGATACTAATCTTTCCTTACCCTTTAGAAGCTAAATTCCTTACTTAGTAAGGAGTCAGACAAACTCATCTTAGTACATATAACTAACCCTTAACTATTAATATAGTAACTAGTCCTTAAAATCTTTATATAGTTAATTAATAAAGATCTTATTTAGTAGTCTTATAATAATTATATTTATTATAATATACCTAATATATATAGTAAGCTCTACTTCTATTAGGGTAGCTATAATATCTAGTATTTATATCTAGAATCTTAGGTTAGTTAACTTCTTCTAGATGCTAAGAGGAATACTACTCCTCTTACTTATATCTTTATATATAATCTAATATTTATCTATATTATTATTATTCTACTAGATTTCCTCTTCTAGTTAAGAGGCTTCTATCTCTTAAGCTAAAGCTATAGTTAGGTAGTAGCTATTTTATCTTATATAGTATTAGATTATTATGTAATATACTATAGTATATACTATCTACTAGTAAAGCGTATAATAGGTTTCCTACCTAGTTCTAACTTACTAGAGTAGACATAGGATGCTTTCTTATATAATATAATAGTATCTAGTCTTCCCTACCCTTACTATCTGGTTCTGACTTACTAGGCGATAATAGTAAGATTAAGGCTCTTAGCATAAGGTAATCCTCCTAGATTCCTAAGTCCTTATCTCTTTACTCTTACTAATCTGTAATTACACAAAGCAATTACGTATAATTACCTAAGTAACTACTAATTAGTATTAAATAGACTCTCTCCTATCTATAAGAGTCCCTTACGCATAAGGGGGTAAATAAAATATAGGTTAAACTAAAGATCTATTATCTATAACTATCTCTCCTAACTATAAGATAGCTATCATATAGTAGTTATGTACTTAGTCATAAGGCTTAAGTCAGTTTAGTCTAAGTTATACCATAGTTCATACCTAAGGTCTAAGTATCTAATTAGATGCCCTTTATTATTTATACATAACTTAAGGGTTTACCATACAGTCATATAAGATTACTATTCCAACACTTATACTATTTAACCTAGCCCTAATATTTACTAGTATATATAGCTAGCTAAGATCTACTATTAGTAATACTACTAAGATTAAGTAATAATAGTAATATATACTATATTAGTACCTTATTAATACTAATAGCTAATATAAATATCTTAGTAATAATTAGTACTAAACTAACTATATATATAACAGCTAGTATAGCTACTATTAGTATAACCCTCCTAACTATAATAACTAAGATTATATAAATAACAGCCTATAACACCCTTTTAACTATAATTAGTACTAGTATAATACTTCCTTAAAAAAGTATTATATATATAGAAAGCTAGGATACTAGTTAACTAAGTACTCTAAGGATAAGTACTAGTAATCCTACTACTAGTAAAAGGATTAATACCTAATAGAAGGATTAATAGAGGCCTTTTAATAATTTATTACTAACTTTAAAGGATATAAGCCCTTTAAATTAGATAATAAGAATAATAATTAACGTACCTACATAGTAAGTCGCCACTTATAGCGAGTCGCCCACCTTAAGAAAAGTAGGGTCATTTTAGGTAGGCTGCACGCGAAAGTGCTGTTACATAATTGTTAGAGCGCCTTAGCAATTATGTAACAGCACTTTTGCGTACAGCCCACCCAAAATAACCCCACTTTTCTTAAGGTAGGCAACTTACTATAAGTAGCAACTTGCTATATAGGTATGTTATATAGATTATAATAATAAGCTTAGTACTATGTTTTTTATATTAACTACCTTCTTTAACTCTATAGTAGTAAACAGCCCTTTATTATTTTCTAAGCTATATAACTAAGTAACTATATACTTTATTATAAAGGAAGATCTCTAAGGGGATTAAGATAAAAATACCTAGCCTATAGTAGATATCTTTACTATTAATAATTAGTATTTAGTAACTACCTTCTAAGGTATTATACTAGACTTAGGTGCTATAGAGTACTTAACAGTAGGATACTAATAGTACCTTACCCTTTATAAGCTATATAGTAGAGACTTACCCCTAGATATAGACTATACTAAAGAAGTAAGGATCTAATTTAGTAATAGGGTATATTTTATATCTAAGGGTACTATTAATATTACTACTCCCTTAGGTACCCTTACCTTCTATATAATACCTAGTAATACTCCCTTCTTACTCTACCTTATAGATATAAATTACTAGAAGATTAAATTTAATAACCTTACTAACTAACTTATCTAAGGTAATACTATTATCCCTATTATATATAAATAGGGGTATCTATAGATACTATTAGAATACTTAACCTAAAGTATTACCTAGTACTATCTTACTAATACTAAGCTATATTAAGTATACTACTAATTTAGCTATCTATTAGTCTAGTAGCTTTATAAGGTGCTTTAGTAATCTAGTAATAAGGTAGAAATTTTAGCCCTAAAAAAGATTACTAAGGTCTACTATTAGTACTAACTTAATACTATAGTACTAGGCTAGTTTAAGTTCTCTTTATAGGATAATAACTATAACTTTAACTATAAGATTATTATTAATATAGTATATCTTAATAGTAACTACCCTATACTATATATTATTAATATAGCTACCTCTTTTTAAGTAGTATAATTCCTTAAGAATATTACTACTAAGTATATATAAGAGGTACTTTATATATATTAGATTAATATATATCTTAGCCTACTAGATTAGATTATTATAGATACTAGCCTTAACTTTTATATAGCTAAATTTAAATAATCTATATACACCCTTTTAATTTATATTAAAAAAGTCCTAATTAAGGCTTATAATAGTATTAGTAAGGTTAAAAGATACTATATACCTCTATACTATATATATAAGATCTTCTATAATAAAGGAGAATCCCCTATTATAGCCTTATAGCTTACTATAAAGGCTATTAATAATACTACTAGCCTAAATAGCCTTATCCCTACCCTACTTATATTTAAGGTATACCCCTAGATTATAGATTCTTTACTACTATTACTATTAATAATAAAGAGGGCTAAAATAGTAAAAAAGGCTATAGAGGTAGTATAGTAGATCTATACTAAGTACTAAGTTAATAAAGTAATTACTACTTATAATAGCCTAGATATATCTAAGACTACTATACTCCTACTTTAATCCTCTATTTAAGTATAGTATAAAAAAGAAGGCTAGTAGGGCCTATACTACCTTATTATAGTTAATAGTACTAAGTATACTATAAAGCTCCCTTATAGCTTATAAACCTTCTACTCTACTATTATTAAGCTATACTATTATAAAGAATCTAAAGATTATAAAGGAAATACTACCTCTAAAGTAGCTAATAAGAGGCCCCTAGAGAATAATAATAATAATAATAAGGGCCTTATGCTAAGTAATAATAAAGAGGAGGATAAGCTTACTACTATACCTACTAAAAAGGTTTTAAATACTATTATTATAAGGGCTCTACTACTAAGGAGACAGCCTAGCCACCCTTATAAAAATAATACTAACTTCCTTAATAAGACAGGCCTAAGTACTATACTTATTACTACCTACTAGGTATCTACTACTTACTTCCTATTATTAAAGGAAGAATCTAACCTCCTATTAGTAATTAATCTATATAAGAAGGGTATTATTACTACCCTAAGAAAGCCCTTTAAATATACTATTAAGCTTAAGATTAATACCCTTATTACCTATAGTATATTCTAATTTATTAAGTATAATAAGTACCTCTATATAGGCTAATAAATCTTTAAGGCCTATATTATTAATAAGGTAAAAAGGATAGATAACTAACTATATAAGAAATTACACCTAGTTATCTAAGGATATATAAATAATAGTAAGGAAGTAATCTTTACCTAGTCCCTTATAATCTAGTAGGCTAGCTAGTAGTTAATACTTATACTAACTCTATTACTATTACTTAAGCCTAGATTTATTATCTAGCTCTAAGATATAATATAGGTATATACTTAATCTACTACTCTATTAAATTAAATAATTCTTATAAGATTACCTAAGTAGATTTAATACTATTATCTAAAGGGTATAATTATATAAGTTATTAAACCTCTATATAGTATTATAAAGGTAGGTACCTACTAGTAGGTAACTTATAGCTACTACTATAAAAAAAATCTTAAGATAGATACTTTAACTTTTAATCCTTACCTACTTATATCTATAGTAGAGAATCTAAACTTTAGTATTATTAGGATATAAACTAATAATATAATTAGACTCTTAGATAAATCCTTCTCTACCTATAAGGTAGAAGAACTTACTAAGGTAACCTTTACTACTAAGGAGAAGTAAATCCTTAGTATTAATAATCCCCTAGTATTTAATAGTAGTATTATAACCCTTACTACTAATAGTAAGATAATCCTTAAGTAAAAGGGCTAGGGTAAGAAACTTTACCCTATTAATCTAACTACTATAAATACTATTAAGTAATACGTTAAGTAATAAGCCTATAGTATATATATTACCTCTATATACTAATCTAAGGCTAGCTTTAATTATTCTATTATAGTATAATACTAAGCGCCTTAGGCTAAGGAGATTAAGGCGCTTAATTAGTATATTAAGTAGTAGATAGATAACCCTAATTATAGCCTTACTTTTTAACTACTTAATCTAACTACTATAAAGCTCTTTATCTTTATAGATAGATCCTTTACTAATAATAAGAATATAATATTATAACTAAGATTCCTTATTACCCTAACTAATAAGATAACTAATAAAGGCTCTAATAATAGTAATAAATTTATAGTAACTAAGAATATTATCTACTTTAGCTTAATAAAGTATAAGAGAGTTACCTATAGTATACTTACCTCTAAGGTATATAGTATAGTTACTAATATAGATATAATATATACTATCTCTATAACCTTAAAGATAGTAACTAATTATATAGGACTTCCTCTAATACTAATAATCCTCTATATAGACTTCTATTTACTTTATAAATACCTTATAAAGCTAGGTACTATAAAAGAGAAAAGGCTTATAATTAATATTATAGCCCTATAGTAGTCCTATAAGAGACATAAAGTCTATAAAATACGCTAGATCTATAGTACTAATAACCTAGCTAATAGATTTATAAAGGTAATACCTAATAAGGTGCTAGAGGAATTAATAAGTAGTAGGAGAGTAAAGATTAGGATAGAGGGATAGGTTTCTTATATATAATTAGGTTATATATATTTAAAAAGTATAATACTTTTTAATCTTTTATTTTTATTATATTTTTAGGCTTTTTAGTATTAATAGGTAAAAAGGGGTAATAGGCGTATTTATTACTACTTTAGAAAGTTATTAGTATTAGGATACTAAGTATCTACAGATAGTAGAGGAGCTAATCTAGGTTATATACCACGCCACATAACCTACCTTAATAGCTCTTTCAATTCCTATAGTACTATTACCAGCCAGCGTGCTAGCCCTCTTTCTCTTCTGTTTAACTCTAGTAACATCTTTGAATATACTACGGTTTAACCCCCATATCCAACGTTGGATCCTGTGATACCAACAGCAACCTTCTTTTTCTCCCGTTGCATCCATCAACGTCGGACCATTTCACACCCGTGTTGGCGTTTAAGAGGTTCCTGGAACCGTTGCCTTCAGACCGCTGACTTGATATCCTCTACCTTTCGCCTGTCACCGTGCCCAAAGGCGCGGAGCTGTGCTGGGCCAGGGCTGGCCCGCCCGCGAGTCATACTCAATAGTCCGAGACCTCAGGGTCGCACGCAGCATCGTGGTACCGAGGGCGATATCCACAGCTGATACAAGCCACCCACTCTGTCTGTCCTAGAGAAGCACTCGTCTAGCCGGGTCTTCCTTGCCAATAGTGGTTCGCGACCAAATACTTAGACCCCCAGAAAATGACAGAACAAGAATTCCCGGATATATCGTTTACTATGTATAATGAAGGCTGCCGCGTCCTTTCTTTGATGCTGCGTCCCGTCAAGTAGCCCGGGAGGAGGTCGAACCGCGAATCCACTGACAATCGGCCGAAGAATCACAAACCGAGTAACGCGCGCGCAAGAGAGAGAGAGAGAGAGAGACTTGTAGGGTCAGGAAGGATCAGCACTCGCTCGCCCAGGATGGCCGCAGCCCGACTCTTCTTCGCCTTGCTTGCCTGCTTCCTCAGCCTGGGAGGCGTCGTCCGCGCGGTGGACCTGGCACCGTCACAGCTGCCGAGCTGCGCCGTGAGTGAATTCCCAGCAAATAAGCAACCGGATGTCGACAAGACAACTGGCTCACACGGATTAGTTGACGTGTATTCTCTCCCAATCCAGCCACACAAACTGCGCCATCACGAATCAAACATGTTTATGCGCCGACACAGCTTTCTCGAACTTGGTCGAGACATGCGTGCAAGCCAGCTGCACAGTCAAGGAAGCGCTAGGTGAGTGTTGCTGGGGGCTGAATCGAATCAGAGCCAGGACGAGAGGGGGTTTGGCGTTAACCATACGTGTGGTGTCCTTGTAGCAACCAAGAACGAGACGCTCACAGCTTGCGGCGTGCGGACGGTCGAGCACGACGAGCTCTTTCAGTTGCTGCGTGGGATCCTCTTCGCGCTGCCGACGTTCTTCATCGTCGTACGGCTTATCAACAAGTATCTGGGGCTGAGCCCATGGGGCCATGATGATACGACGATCATGATCGCCTATGTAAGGCTTTATTCCCTCCCTCTGCGACTGCTGGACTACCCGGACATTGATTGACCGTATTAAAGATCGTCCTTACAGCGTTTATGCCGGCGAACTACCTCTGTGAGTTGCGGTACTTATCCTTGAGAACCCCTTACGAGACTAATACCGATCTCTCATAGTGGCCAAATCCGGGGGTGGGCGTGACATATGGAGTCTCACGGCACCGCAGATTACATCTATCTTACTAGTAAGACTGCTATTCCTCATCCAACACAGTTCTCCTCCTATAGTCCAAGTGTCTATAAGCTAACTGCAAAATTCGAATGGTAAAAGATTGTGTACATCTTCGGCATTTGCTACATAACCTGTCTCGCGTTTATCAAGGCCTCCATCCTCTTCTTGTTCCTCCGCGTCTTCCCGGAGGGAAAGTTTCGGAAGGCCTTGTGGTACACACAAGTCTTCAACCTCTTGGTCTTCATCTCTTTCCTGGCCGGCGCGATCGCGGCCTGCCAACCTATCGAGTATTTCTGGATTGGCTGGGCAAAGGAGACGGATGGCAAGTGCTTCGACGTGAACGCGTTTGCCCTGTCCCACGGCATCGTCAACGTCGTGCTGGACGTGTGGATGCTCGCGCTGCCCCTGTCGCAGATCTACTATCTGAAGATGGACCAGAAGCAGAAGCTGGGGGTGATGCTCATGCTCGGCGTCGGAATCTTGTGAGTCGGACTGCCCTCCGAGAAGGAAAAGAAAGTTGAGAGAGCTTCCCATCACTAACCATGCAAAAAGCCTTGTGGCAGTCAGTGCCTATCGCATACAAGCACTTGTCATATTTGCAAAGTCGACCAACGCCACAGGTGAGAAGCGTCCCTCCAACCCTTCCCGTCTGCTTTACAAACGGGCCTGTGTGCCTGTCCGTCGAGCGTACAGCCTTCCGACTAACTCCTGTTCCTAGCCAACACGTTCCAGACCTCCATCTGGTCTCATATCGAGCTCTGCGTCGGCATCTTTGTAGCCTGCCTACCGAGCACGCGCCAGCTCTGGGGCATGGTGTTCCCCAAGATCGTCAAGGTAACGCATACCTCGCTGACGAGATCAGCCAAGGGTTCCCATGGTGCGAGCCAGGCCTTGCGCTCGACACCGGGCGGCGACAAACCGCCGCGTGTGATATCGGACGAGCAGTCGTCGGTCTCGCAGCTGATGCACGACGGCAACGACATACACCTCAACAACTACGGCTACACGGCATCGGTGCATGCGAGCCATACAAAAGCGAAAAGACACACGGTCACGATCGATTCGTGGCCCTTTCCCAATTCGAAAGGCCCAGGCAGCAGTTGAGACGCGACTATATAAGCGGCAACAGGCCGGGACATGTAAATTATTGCTGCTCAGGAAAAGAAAAAGATCCTTTTGTCAAACACATGATTATGATAGGACATATCGTCCTAGGAGTGGAGGCACGCAGAGCCACGACGGGACCAGGTTTCTCGCATATCGGGCGCCATGAGGGGCTTGTTACCGCAGGCTATGTCGACTGGCGATACAGCTTCGGTACATAGTCGGGCGGCATCTGACAGCACTGAGGTTCACATCATGCCGGGCGTCGTGAGTAGAACGCCTGGGTTGGGCCCAAATCACCTCACCTCCGCCTGCAACTCTCCAACTATTCAATTCTTCAACCCTTCGAACCTTAGAGATCCTATTTAGTGACTACCCGAGGCATAAGCTGCGTTAGGCTACTGATGTACGGCATGGATCCATGAGAAAATGAAAGGAAGTAGATAAGACAGAGTCTCCCTAACATAATTGGGAATGGGGGCATAGCGCCCATGTATATACATATCAATACATAATTTCAAATGAACATCGATACCCAGTCCTGAAGTGATTACTTAGATTGTATGTATCCGCATTTTCGGGTCCCTTTTCATGGTTAAGGAAGCGAAGAGAATCATGCCTCACGTGGCTGCGATGGAAATACTCTCGCTAAACCTTAGTCAGCGTCTCTGGCCCGTTGGTGTATTCTTTGCCCATGGCATCATTTCCTATTTGCTGCATTCTAAGCCCAGACATGCTGGTTATGGGGATTCGGGCGTTGATCACTAACTATTAGTATTGTGATCCATGAACTCTGAAGAATTCTGTACCGGTTTCAAGAGTGGTGAGGTACCCATCGGCCGCCATGATCGGGTGTTACGAAAAGCACTTACCCACTTGGACGAAGGTTTGTGGAATGGCAACGGTGCTCTTGTAGATGGCCATTCAGCGAGGGAGGCTTTAGGATCAACCGCTAAGCCATCAGAAGCTGTTTCTGAAGAATCTGAGCACAGAATAATGAAGAGGAGAATCATAAGAAACAAGGTCTATTAAGCAGAAGCACTTGACATATGTTCGATCTTGCTCAACTAGAAGCCAGCATTTACCGCGCCTCTAATAGCTTGACGGCAACTTTCCCTTGCCAGACGGCTTTGACGCGTTCTACGCCGAGCGCCATCGCCTGCTCAACCTAGACGCATGCAAGGAGTGCTAATCACCAGCTTTCCTCTCACAGACAAGCATCGCTCGTTTCTACCATCAACCTGACCTACAAGACCTGCCAAACTCGGGTGACCCGCTCGGGCAGCAACGACCAGGCAAGGAAACCGGCCACTTCAACAAGCTTCCCCGATGGGTCCACAACGTCGTGTGGACGCGCATAGACAGGCCGCGCTTCTCGCCGTAATCGTGACCAAGAACACCCTCTCAACTCTCCAGCAGACCACCAAGAGCCTCCGACGAAGCACTACGTCTCGAGCCGGGTTTGGATGGCACGCGGAAGAGCGAGGTGGTCTTTTGTGACATTCCAGGCCGCGAGTGGACTCGCTGATGTGGCGCCGGAGATGGAGGCCTCTTCTTTTCAGCGAGGAGGAGGTTATTTTCCTGTCAGCCCTTGCGGCGAGGAAGACGGAGAGCATGGATGCGGACAGCGCCAACGACGACCTGTACTATGCCACGTGGTCGCATATGCTTTCAGGGGTGCTGCCCGCGGCGTTTGAGACGACGGAGAGGGATGGGCATATAGAGCGCCTAAGACGGTGGGTAGGGCAGACTCGGTCATATGGAGGCCGAGCGGTGGAAACGGCAGATGGTCATGGGACTATATGTACACGGGGAAGCAGCAGCATGGACGGCACGTCGCCGCAGCTTGTTGAACGATGGAGGCTTTCGCCCACCTCCAATGAGTTATGATTATAGCTTTGAGATGAAGGCGAGGAAGATGGGAAGTGGCACACCGACGTAACCATATATCCCTGGGGTCACACAATTTCCCGGACTACAATCTGTCTGAGATTCCAGCGCGGACTGAATATGGTCTAGGTATAGAAATTCTACAAGGTTCCCAAAAAGTGTAGGAGAACCTGGACACGTGCAACCCGATTTCACTGTTGACACCTAAATATAGTGGGTGGCTTTGGACAATGGTTTTCCACAAGGACTTTTGTAGTCTTGAACCGACAAATGACATGAAAAGAAAGGGATATGATTCCAATAGAAAACAATTTCTAGCGTAACTAAATTCCTCGCATATGCCCGCGAACTAGTGCAACGCATGGATAGTAAAAAAAAAAAAAAAAAGAAAATAGGCGGTGGAAACGTATCATCTGGATTTTGGTCAAGACTCGTTCGACGGCTGGTGGATTACTGGCTTTATGGGTTCACTACTGGCTAATTATTATTTCAACCTCCAAACATCAATGCCTATCCTTGCTCTGTTTACATGTATCGTATAGTAGAAGGGATGTAAAGACATTTACCATTCTTGGCAGTACGCCCGAGTTTACAGGCACTCACCTGCGGTGCTGTCATCTGACCGTCGTTGTGTGATATCTTGTTTTAATTCCATCAATAATGGCCCAAGCAACCTCCGTCCGGATGAATTCAAACTCGCAGATGGCTTGGGAGCCAGGGGAAGCACTGTCATTTGTCGGGAGACATGCAAGACGTACGTAAGTTACCGCAAGCATGACGATGATGTTCCCAAATGACATGGGGGTAACATACTCTCATCTACCCCCGAATTCTCGTCGACATGGAGCTCGATCGGTGCTTTGGACTCATCAGTACTTAATAGACATGCACTGCCGACGCCCGAACTGCCAAGGGTTGTACTCGGTTAATCAACAGCCATTTAGGGAACTACTTAGTTCTGTCGCCAAGCCACTAAGATGCTGCCGCAGCAGACACTGCCACTTCAACGGTGCCCAGCAGTGCAGGCAGACAAGCAGGAGACATCGTGATGAAAATCCATTTTGGATAAGTGTGGTTTTCGAAAGCGGCAGGAGTCTCTCACCTTGGGTTCTGTTGCGGCCAGAAGTTCCCAAGATCTGCCGTCGGTCGAATTTGGCTGTCTTATCAGCGGTGCAAGCAAGCTCATGCATGCGCATCTGATCTTCAGTCGCAAGACACCTATGTAGAATCATCACTCGCATCCGCAAAGCCTTCCTACCACAGTACTATTACAAGGTGGCCTCCCGTCGGGTGGCGCAGATACGCAATTATCCATACCCAATCGATCGATCAACACCATATAGGTATTATCATCGATACCTCAACAGAAATATGGAGTTTCTATGGAAACACCATGGAAGTATCCAGGTATTTACATTACCAGACCATACAGGTTGTGAGTACCTCTTGGGAGCAAAGCTTTTTTTACAGGCATATCAAAGACAAAAGATGTCACGAAGTGTCGTTGGTGAAGCTAGGATAGATTCGTTAATGATGGACATAAAAAATTAAGCTTGAAAAGCCAACTTGCGCCACAGGGTTGCGTAGCACGAGGCAAGGGAGAGTCCACGCGCCAACGGGCCATCGATGGGACATGGAGGGTCACAGGCGCCGAGTCAGCCCATTTTCCTCTTTGAAGACCGCCCATGTCCCCCTCTTCCAGGGGAGTCGATACCCTGCAAGCGCGAGTCTTAGTCCATAGGAATCGCACCGGAAGTGGGGATGCGTGAAGGGCCGACATTAGGTCGCTCGTCGCCCGGGGCGTATGCGGCACAGCATGCGGTGCAGCAGGCAGAAGTCATTTTTATTTTATTTTTTATACCCACTTAGCGTGGGAGGGAGGGAGGAAGTTTATGGTTCGGGAAATCACAACAACCCAGAAACGGACTACCGCGGCGGGGCCTTTGAGTAAATATCGTCAGGCCCTTTGCGAGGGATGGCAGTTGGGAATACATATGGAGGCGCTGGCCCGAGGAAAACCATGCGTGGTGGACGACTACAGTCGGATTCTTTCAACCTTTACATACCTCGTACGACAGCCGCGGCAGCTCTCCTGAAGAAGAACGCAAAACCGAGCCGGCTTTCGACATGTACTTGGACGACACTCTCATCGTGTACATAAGGGACATCGCTCTGGTGGGACTGGTCACCCTCCCGGCCTTGATTCTCACCGTCCTTCTCTGCCTTCGCACACCGGGGAGTGGCGATGATCCTCGTCGCCAATGGGTGAAATTCACCAAAGTCGCCTTCGGACTGTTTACCCTGTGCGTTCCTTCGTGGTTTCCTCAGCCCCACCCCTGACTCTGGCGTCAAGTCTCTAGTGGTCGCGATGTGTTGATACGAGAGGTCTCTAGGTTCAATGTATTAAGGATGGTCTATGGGGGCGTGGGCGCCGAAAGTTTCGACTGGGTAATTGAGAGTTACGACTCTCAGTACGTGGTTCTAGAGACCCTGGCCAGCATCTGCATACCCATCAGGAACGTGGGCCAGGCGGCCGTCTTCCTCTCGCTCTTCTACCTCACCCGGGCCTTCGCCCTTCTCCAGTCCGACAAGACGTCCGAGGGGCTCAGCGCCGGGCAGAAGTGGACTCTCGGCGCCTTCATCTGGGTGTGTCTGGCGGGCGTCACCTCCATGTGCCTCTCCTTCAGCTCTTGGGCTGCGCGGGTTGCGGCCGGCTTTGGTAATCGGAGCTCTGGCGACATGTCCTCTTTCTACCGCAGCATCGCTAGCTTCAGCCTGGATGTTGCACTCTACGCAACACACTTAATCTGCGCTATCAGTGTCATGGTTTACATTGCCAAGACACGTAAGAAGCTGGGCACCCGGCTTCTCAAGGTACGTTTGTTTCCGAGATACTTTCCCCACCTTCTTCTTTCGGTTCCGTTTCTCGAACAATCAGTTCTGCGTTGAGAAAGATCTATTGGAGCAAGATGCTGATCCCAGGAACCTCCAGGCCTCGAATCTCATGCTCACATGCGGCATTCTCTGGCTCATCCGCATCACGTGGGTGGTGTTGTACATTGTCTTGTCCAACCTCGTAGTCTCTGGGTACGGTGGCTGGGAGGCGCTCTTGATCTCGATCATTGATGACCTGCTCGACGTATATCTGTGCTTTGTTGTCCTCGTACTCCTGTATGTGCTCGCAACCGTGGACAAGTATGCCGTGTTGCAGCCCCAGGAGCAGGAGCAGCGTACCAAGAATAGGGAGCAGGTTGCCTAGGGAGGCTTGTTGCGGGAAAAAGGCGCTTGTTTCTCGCTTTACAGCACACGAGAGCCCGCAAACGTAAACGGTGATAGGGTTGTACTGGGTATGGGCCTATTTCTTATCAGCCAGCGTATAGTTTATGAGGATGATTATGACTACCGGGCCACGGCTACGACAGTGGGTCGAGACACGGAGGAACTCATGTTTAATCGAGACTAATTTAGTGTGATAATACCCTTCATGTCTGTCAATCAAGACATATATCTCTCCAAATCTAGATTCTAGGTGCTGTCTCTTTACAACTATCTCACTCATCCCGCTCTAGACTAGTCATGCGTACTTTTTACTTCTCTTCCACCGCAATGTACTCGTCTGGCGCAACAAAGTCCTCCGTCTCCCACGTCTTTGCAATGTACCTTGACGGAGTCAGCAAAAAGTGACGACGAGGGCCCGGCGGGGCGATCGGGACTCACTTGGTGTGGCTGCCTCGCGCGGCGAGCTCTCCCTTCTTGTTGAAGAAGGTGACGGTCGTGTACGCCAGGGTTCTTCCCACTGCGGGCGCGTCAGGAAACCGTCTACCGTATTGCTTGAGGGCTGAAGCTTACTCTTGTCACAAATGGCAGTGCCCGTCATGATGTCACCCGGTTTCCCTCCCGGATTGAGGTACGTGACTGTTATGGTCAGCATGCCGTTGGTGAGCGGTAGTCGTCTACGCATTAAAGCTCATCCAAATGCAATTGACTGCTGCATACCGTTAATATCAGTTGACACGCCGGTCATGAAGCGGCCCTTGGAGGCCACGGCGAGCGAGCCGCCAAGGTCGACGAGACTAGCGAGGGTGCCGCCGTGGATTGTCGAGAGGCGGTTCTTGATGAGGTTAGCCAGGCTCGCCCTGTACAACCAGCATCGAGAAGAAAGTGAAACACACCGTATGCTCCTTCTGGATGGCCAGCTCAAAATCGACCTTGCCCACCGAAGCGCCGGTCACCCGGAACTAGAAGCGAGTGAGTCGGGGTCCCCAGTATTGAATCAAGTATCATCTCACATTGTTACCGAGTAATCTGACTTGTGTTAGTATTTAGGTTGTGAGATTTACGCTTCGTAGACACCAAGGACTGGAATTAGTGTTTTGAGTCCTGGTGCGAGCTCACTCACCTCGGCTCAAGGCCAGAGTCTTTGGCGAACGAGTTGAGAACCTGGCGGGGGTTCGATTTAGATGCCAATTCACCCTGCGACGGCTATGTGGGAACTCACTGAACGCACGAAGCGCAAGGGCGGCAGCCTGGGAGGCATTTCGGGTCCTTGGATATTTGATTTGAGAAGGATAAAGCACAAGGTGAAAGTGAGTTGTGAACGAGGTGATGAGTATGTGATGAGTAGCTCGGGCAAGCTTCGGCAACTGAGAGGGAGGATGACGTTAGGGGGGGTGAGTACGTACCTCAACAGATAAGAGTAGATAGCGATAAGAATCACGATAAGGATAAGAATGGATCGGTACGTACCTTCCTCTAAAGTCCCCTTGCCTGAGGCGGTAACTTCCGCTGATCCCTGCAGTCGACGAACGATGACGGCTCGCCGTCTGTCGCAAACCTTTGTGATTTGGTCTTCTTCAACCCCACGAAACGATCCCCCTCTCCCTCCCTCCCACTTGCCCGGTCTCGAACTGCCGACCCCGAACCTGCGCGCCTCTCGCCTCCGAAACATGAGATAAACACCTACTCTCCGCCGAAAACGATCCCTCCAGCGCGCAAAATCGCCCATCATGTCGGTCAGCTCGGGTCAATCGCTCCAGCTGGCCGACTACCTGGAGAAGCTGCCGGGCACGACCTTCAGGAAGCTCTACCTGCAGCCCTCGACGGCCTTTGCCATCTTCCGAAGAATGATTCCGCCGTTGGGTGAGCACTAGCCCGTCCCCCCCCGAACCGACGCGCGCGCCTGTGTCGTGCGTGGGGGGGATTTTCGTCGTGCTTTGTCGGAACGCAGGTTTACTGATCCCGGAGCCCAACCAGCAAAGACCATAGTCATGGCCATTCTCTATATGCCGAAGCCCATGTTGTTAGAGGACTTGGATGTTTGGGTCAAACCAGACTCGCGAAGGTGCGCCCAACCCCCGGTTTCACCTCCAATGGCATGGCTAACCTAATCCCTCGATACCGTCTGCAGGCAGAAAGACCAGGCCATCTCGACCCTCCGTAGCCTCCACATCCTCCAGATCACCGTCCCCTCCAAGGAGCGCCCCCAGGAGATGCAGCTCACCACCAACTTCAAGAACTCGCTGCGTCTCGCCCTCGAGGGCGGCGGCACCCACAACTCGTTCGGCGTGCCTTCCTCCCTGCCCGTCCCGCCCGAGATCACCGTGCCCTTCCTCGACCGCTACGCCCGCCGCAAATGGGAGGACATCCTGCACTACATCGTCAACACTGTCAACCCCGGCGGCGCCGACCTGGGCGGGCCTAAGTCGTCCGTTAAGAACCTGCTCGTTGCCGGCCAGCTCGTCCGCCGCCAGGGCTCCGCCGTCGGCATCACCCAGGCCGGCTTCACCTTCCTCCTGCAGGAAGCCAACGCCCAGGTCTGGACTCTGCTGCTGCTGTGGCTCGAGGCCACCGACCACGCCGAGGACGCCGCCGGCATGGAGAGCACCGACATGCTTAGCTTCCTCTTCCTCCTCGCCAGCCTCGAGCTCGGCCGCCCCTACGACACAAACGCCCTCACCGAGGCCCGCCGTAACATGCTCCCCAGCCTCCTCGACTTCGGCCTCATCTACATCCCCTCCCACAAGCCCCAGCAGTACTTCCCCACCCGCCTCGCCACCACCCTCACCAGCAGCTCCAGCGCCCTCCGCAGTGCCGGCGCCGGCTTCTCCGCCGCCCTCGCCGCCGCCACCGCCCCGCGGCCTTCCAACGGCCTCACACCGGGCGGCAGCGAGGAGGGCAAGACCGGCGGCAGCATCATCGTCGAGACAAACTACCGCGTCTACGCCTACGGCCAGACCCCGCTGCAGATCGCCGTGCTCTCCCTCTTTTGCAAGCTCAAGCTCCGCTTCGCCGACATGGTCTCGGGCCGCCTGACGCGCAACTCGATCCGCAACGCCGTCGAGCGCGGCATCACGGCCGACCAGATCATCTCCTACCTCGCCGCCCACGCCCACGAGCAGATGCACCGCCTGGCCGCCGTCCGCAGCCGGCCCGTCCTACCCCCGACCGTCATCGACCAGATCCGCCTGTGGCAGCTCGAGACGGAGCGCATGACCACCACGAGCGGCTTCCTCTTTCGCGACTTCGACAGCCCCCGCGAGTACGAGGACATTGCGGGCTACGCCGCCGAGATCGGCGTCCTGGTGTGGCGCAATGACAAGCTCGGCATGTTCTTTGCGAGCAAGCACGAGCAGATTAGGGACTACCTCAAACTCAGGAAGAAGGCGGAGGATTAGATCTTGGGGCAACGGTGCTTGTACTATGATGAGAGACAGACAGACAGACAGGAGCATAGAAAGTGGCGAGGCGCCACGAAACACCGGGTCACTGAAATGCATTAGCAGGCGTTTGGGGATGGAGACGGAGACGGTCGCGCTCCAATGTAGAAAGTAAAACGGGTATTCGATCCTAACAGTCAAGTTTTCATCTCTCGTAACGGTCATCTAAACATATCGCAAGGGATACCCGGCGTATCCCTTGTACCAGCTTCGTCTATAAACAATGACTTCCCTGCCTTTTCCGAGGGTAACAATGGGCTAGTAGTGCAGATCCAGTATCCCTTCAGTCCGATTCCAACATGTAATGAAAACGCCGATAACCATGATGCTTCTTTCAATCAAGTTTCTCTCCCCTTGGTGTCATTTTAAAAAGCGCTTAAAAGCTGTTTGCGTTTTGTCGTCTCCTTGTCCGATCGAGAGCCACCTATACCATGTCTGCTGCTTCCACTAAAGAGACGTGCCACGAATCCCCTTTCCGCGCCCGTGCTTTTCGGCAAGAGAGTGTCGCGTCTGTTCTTGCGCGCGTATGCCTCTTGCCAGGCGTGCAGGCTCCTTTGAGCTTCCGGGGTACCACAAAGAGCGTCGAGGTGTAAAAAGATGCGCAGGCAACGGTTGTCTTCGTCCGAGAGAAGCTTAGCTTCCCGGATGGCAGCGGTACCATAACGGTCGAGGGCGGTGGTCGTACTCAACGGAAGGTTACCACGGCCCTTGTAGGCTTCTCGCTGTTGAGCCAGAAGAGTGGCTTTGGTTGCGTGCGCCGTAATCAAAGTCGACAGGTTCTTTTCCTGCAGCGATTCGCCGTGAAAGCGATCTTGTAATGATACGAAACGACCCGTCCAGTACGCTGATGACTGAGCGGTGGTAACGATGAGCGGGTTGTCGTCGACAGTCGTCGTCGTCGTCGGCGTCGGCGTGGCGGTTCTGGTTGGGGCACTAGACCCAAAAGTTGAAGATGTGCTTGTTTTACGAGATGGCACCGTCTGCTGAGAAGTCTTGCGCTCGCTCCCGGTGAAGCTAGTCAGCGACGACTTGGAAAGAGAGGCCGTGAGGCTAGACAGAACTGTCAGAGTGCGAGACTTGGGGAGCCGCTTCCTGTCGGCACCTCCTCGACTGGGAGGTCGAGAGTGGGTTTCGGGGTGTTGGTGGGGGTACCGGGCCTGTTGGTCAGAGCTTCCCAGGATAGGGCTGCTCCCGATGGAGCGTAGAGTGTTATCTTCCATGTCTTCCCCGTGAGTGGATGTGTGTATTCCTTGGTGCTGACCAGTTGGAGGGGCTGCCCTTCCGGTAATAGCGGTGATGCTGGAGCTAGCGACAGTTGGATTGCTGGAGAGGGGACCTCCTCCGGAGAAGCTGGCAGAGAGGCGCCGTGCTCCGTAGGTTGATGACGGGAGTCCAGAGGCAGATCGTGGGATGGGCTGGCAATCTTGGCTTCTGTTTGCGTCTTGTTGGTCAGGAGAGGCTTCATCTGGAGATGGGACCCGCGTAAGGCTAGTGTTGGGGTGGGCAATCTCCCCCAGCGCTCGACGATCTTTGACAGCAGCGCCTCTTTGACGACCGAGATGAAGTTTGTGGCTTGGGCCACCCTGTACGACTGGTTGTCGAGAGTGAGATGGACCGGCTTCTGAGCACTGTATGAGATCCGAGTCGTTTTGTGCCTGGGTTCCGTCTCCTTCTTCTGCTTGGGAAGCGCCAAAGCTACTGCTTTCTTGGCCAGCGACAGAAGATAGATTATGAGGTTCCTGATGGACTGCTGGATGCGGCTGCGTGGACTGCAGGTCGGATGGGCGTGCTGGCTTGGCATCGTTAATGCTTGAGATGACGGTGAATTCCTTGGCACGCTGAATGTCCGACCCTCCGATATGTCGAACGGGTCCGACTGGTCCAGAGATGGTCGGTTTAGAGGCGTCAGGCCCAGAACCCCGCGAGCGGCGGCTGCGACGGGGGAGGAACGAAGACGCAGATAGGCGGTCTCGCATCTTTCCAGAAGGAGGACGATGACGGCACAAGGTATTATGAAGAAGAGAAAAGCAGTGTAGGAAAGGGTCGAGAAAAATATACCAAGCGTCGTCAGCCACGCGTGGAGGGTGTTGATCGAGGAAGTCCAAACGATGTTGTACGACTCAACGATGGAGTAAAAAACAAGCTTAGCCGCAATGAGAAAAGTACTGAACCAAAGCGAAATCAGACGCAGGTTGGCATGGAGGAGTTCAACACAATGAAATAAAATTGTGAGGATGCAACGGGTGGTGTGTCGGCAGAGGACCAAGCCAAGCGAGTTGGCGGAGGACATTGTCGGGGAAAACAAAGACGGGCCAAGGGGGTGAATTGCACGCTCTTTTGTAGATTCGGATGAAAAAACTGCGTTTGGTCTTCAGGATATGCAGCCCCGGGTGAATGAACGGGAGCGGTCGAGTTGCAGCTACGACGAGTCTGAGCTGGAGATGAGCTTCAGATGAAAAAAGGTGCTCTGATGTTGGGGATGGATGGATGTTTGGAGGACGCGTTGCACGGTCTGTTGGAGCAAAGCCTTTGACCATGGCAGATATGCATGGAGTTCCTGCCGAGACTATATTTCCTAACCCTCGGACGGAAGGTTCATCCTAGTACGGCTTTCCTGACAGTTGATCCTGTCAACATATTCTTGCAAGAGCGCCTCCATCATGATGCCTTCGTCGATGATGATGCAGGGAATGATGCAGGATCCCCCCATGAGGTAACTACTTAGGAACCACTGGATATCACGTCTGGCCCGGCATGGATGGGTGCTCCTGCTCTAGACGATGCAATAGCCCTCTTGGATTTCGGTGACTCATTATCTACGTCGTATCGTGATGCAGCAACTGATACTCCCTCGATTACACTGATAGCCAGATGGCCATCCGTTCTTGACGCAGAATACACTCACTGGGACTGCGTGGTGCATCTTGTAACCCTCAGCTTTCCCACCCCTCAATCTTGAACTTGAACACCACGTCGCCCTTGCCCCTCTCGATCGGGTTTCCGTTCCCATCCCACAGGGCCCTCTCGCGATACGTAACGTTACCGTCCCAATCCAAAAGAATTTGACTTTGGCGTTGGGTGCCATACATTCCCACTTCGTATCCCAGATTGGCCTGCGCCGGGGGATCGGGCCGCTCGCCCAGCTGCAGGCTTTCGGCCGCCTTTTGATCGTCGGTAGCCCACTGGCCCGGCCCTCTCGAGACGGCCTCCTGCATGGCTTTGCGATGTTCATCGTCCCCTAGGGCAGGGATGAAAATGGACTGCTTCAGCTCCTTGATGTAGTCCACCAGGCTCATACCGGGGTGCTTGGGCAAAGTGTCGGTATCGAGCACCTCGAAGAGCCGTTCAGCCAGGGCATCCTCGTCCAGATTCCGGGCGACGGCATCCTGAATGGCTTCCCTGATGAGGCGCTTTCCATTTACGACCTTGGGCCACGGCTCGGGACCGTCGTAGACGTCGTTACTAAGGCCGTAGACCTCATCGCGCTCCTCCGCGATCCAAGGCACGTCCTTGAGCTCGTCGCACCGGTTGGAGACAATGGCGATGCCTTCGAGCGCGCGTTCGGGCTTCGAATCGCTGCCTCGTTTCCGTCTCAGCTTGCCGGCGACCATGGAGAAGCCGCCGACACCCCTAACGCCGCCATCTTTGATGAGGCGGTTCACCGATTCCGCAACGGGCTCGGCGGGATCAAATCCTAGCCAGGCCGTGACCATGCCGCCGCGGCTGCGAGCGGCGTGGACCGGATGAGCGGCATCCCCGGTGTTGGTCTCACGGTAGTTTGTGAGGACGGCGAGCTGGCCCGTCTTGGTGATGCCTAGCCACGTCCCCTTCTCCGCCCTCTGGAGGTCCCGGGAGGAGAGAACGGATGCACCGGAAGGATGGGACCACCAGTGCGGGCGGGAGGTCGGGCGCAGGATGAACTCGTCTCGGTTGTCGACGACGATGAGGGCGTACTCCGGATGGGCGGTGGTAATGAGGACAATGCACATGTCGGGCGTTGGTATGTGTAGTGTAGCCTGGAAGGGTGGGCCTCGTGTCTTGGAGGTCTGAGCGTCTGATGCTTCCTTTCCGTCACTCGGTGATTCCGATGGGGAAGTCTTTGTCGGTGTTCTTTGTTTGAAGTTCCACTTCTTAGCAATCGAGTTGGGTATGAATCGATCACCTGACGTGGATGTTTTTGACTGGATATCTGTGGTTTGTGGGTGGTGTTTCCAGTACTGTGCGTTTGAGCGAGCGAGCGTTCTCCCTCGAGTTTTCCGGCCTTTATGTCAATGAATCTGAAATCAGTCCACCCTGAAAGTAAAAACAATAGGACCAGTTCGGCGCCGCTCAACTTGGCCCATGGTTAGGTTGTATTGGCTCGGCCTTGGGGGGGTGACATGCATCGTCTGACGCTGAGCTTGGCCGTGGCCGTTCCTCTCCACTCCGAGCGTCGGACAGCGGTGCCGGCCGAGGGGGGGGGGAACTACTGTACTGAGCAGTGGCTGTTGGGGCTGGTAAGAAAGACAGGTGGCAGTGCCAGTAGCGTGTCCATGCTGTTAGTGTCAATTACATAAGATACTCGTGAGCTTGGTTCCCTAAGTCGCTTAGATAATCATCGGATAAATCCCGGGCACTTCATCATGTCCGCCGGATTATTCGCACAAATCGGCTTCCTCCCATCCTCCACTCTCCACTCCAGCAAACCCGCGTCGCACCCCTGCCTCCCGGACTGGCAACACTGTGGTTATCCACTGACGGCGGACCACCGCCGTCGGCCGATTACAGTCGACGAGTGGGAATGGCTTGCTTATCGGCGTAGCCTGAGTACGTACCCCCCAGCTGCTGCCCTGGCCATCAGACCCGTTTCCTGCACTGAGCAAAAGTTCCTAACTGACATGACTTCAGCTTGCCTCGTCATCGTCGTCGTGGTCCGAGGAGCTGTCGTTGGTTGCAATCAAGCCGACGCGTCTATCCTTACCACTGCCTCTTTTCCTGGATAGTCTCGACACCCATTTGTTCCCCGGCGGACTGGCTGCTTGTAAGATCGGTCGTCATACGTCGGCAAATCTCTCGAGGCCTGCCCTATAGAACAACAGGACTCGGCCGGCCGCACCAACAACGGCCGGCGATGTGGGCACCCGTGTCTTCGGCCGCTCGCGGCATGCACTTGGTAATGTCACGGCATGGTTCGCTCTGTAACAGTAAAGGCTCGCACTCGCACTTGGCAGTGCTAGTTTGACTACCACTGATTCAGGATCCTCACTGGTGGGCCGTTGGATTAACATCCCAGCTCTTAATGAGAGAAGCAACACGATTTTGCGATTCCTTCTCTTCAGCATCTGACTCCCACATCACGGCCGCTTTTTCGGATGCCTTCAATACAATTTGATCTGGCAAAAGTGCTATGCGTCTCCGGCCCGTGATAAACGCTAACGACCTTCCGTTTTTGAACTCGCGCACCCAGCCGCTAGTCCCACCAACATCAAGCAATCACTGCCGTCTGACATTTGCCGGAGCTTCATTGAGCCGCGTTTTGGTACCAATGGCGCGGTACGAAATAATTTTCTCTCTGGTGCGGGTCAGCAAAATTAGCTTACGTCCGCGTATTCGACTCTTGGCCGCGACGCGAGGCCCGCCTGACTTACATGCTCGTCCACAGCTACAGGCCCCTGTGGTCTCCATCGCCTCTTGCCGATAACCAGGCACCCCAACCCTGGCCGGATTGCGTACAGGCTTTCCTGTTCAGGAAAACAATTGCAGTAAGACAACGGGCTCCAAATGCATCGATGTGATGTGCTAGCTTCGTCTCACGTCAGCAAGATACAAAGCTATCAACATATTAAGCTTATTTGACACGCCACCCGTTCTCTTGGTTCTCACCTCATAATCCTTTGTCGCAACTGTTCAAGCCAACCGACGCTAGTCTGTCGCCAATGTCATCGCACTAAATTCACCCAACGTTCATTCTTACCCCGGACCACCGATTGTGCACTGAAGAGCGAATTTTGTCCGGTTGCTTGCGGCCAAGACAGACTGGGACCATGAGTTCAAGTTGTCTTAACGACAACGCGCTTGGCCCCGCCGTGCAAGGATGCCGAGGAGACTTCGACTTTACTCTCCGATTCGAAGCCATCTTTCTCACCATTGTTCCTGCCTCCGTTTTTGCTGCTCTCTCACTTCCTCGTATTGCGTACCTTTCTCGGAAACCTCGAATTGTTGGTGCTAAAACGGTACAGACTATCAAGTTGGTATGTGGACCGTGGCAGCAACCAGTTCTTTTGATCTGTACTAACATCTCGTCCAGGCCATCGTCACAGTATTCGCTACACTTCAGTTCGCACTGCTCATTGTTCAAACCACTGATGGCTCGCACGACGGGTTTGCTGCGGCGGCTTCGGCCCTCAGTTTTCTTGCCGCCCTCTTCATGATCGTTCTGTCGTACTTTGAGCATGGAAAGGCGCCGAGACCGTCCATGCTGTTGACGGGGTTCATCTTCCTCCAGATTCTGTTCGATGCTGTAACCGTAAGGACCTCTTGGCTGATGGCCGGGACCTTCCCGACGCAACTGTTCGCCAGGCTCTTCACTGCCTCACTGGCTGTCAGGATTGTCATACTCTTTCTCGAGGCTCAGAGAAAGGCAAAGTGGATTCGCTGGACTCCGGAGGAGCACAGCCCCGAGGAGACGAGCGGGCTCTTTAGCTTGGGAGTCTACTTTTGGCTTAACCGCCTCTTCCTCCAGGGCTACTCACGTGTTCTCGCCATCTCGGACCTGTACGCCCTCGATCGAGGCATGGCAGCAGAGACGATGCAAGCCGCACTGGCTCGAGAACTCGATAAGGGGACGTATCGGGGCAAAAAGCATGGGCTCGCCCGGGCTCTAGCCAAGACGCTTGCGATTCCGCTGTTGTTACCAGTGGCGCCGAGAATAGCGCTCATTGGGTTTTCATACAGCCAGCCGTTTTTTATACAATCTCTACTGCAGTACCTCCAAGAAACGGACGCGCCGAAAAATATCGGATACGGGCTGATCGGTGCCGCCTTTCTGATTTACACGGGCATCGCCGTCTCCACTGCTCTCTACTACTACTTCCATCAGCGAGTCCTCTACATGTCTCGAGGTGCCGTGGCGGCAGCCATCTACAAGAAGACCACCGAAGCCTCGATATCGGTTACCGGTGATGCTGCGGCGGTGACGCTCATGAGCACCGATGCCGAGCGCATAGTCCGCGGCCTCTTACCGCTTCACGAGTGTTGGGCTAGTGTTTTAGAGGTCGCTCTTGGATGTATTTTTCTAAGTCGCCAACTTGGTGTAGCATTCGTCGCGCCCATTGCTGTGATCTTAGTATGTACCGGCATCACAGCAGCCGGTGCAAAGTTCGCAGGCGAGCGGCAATCTCGCTGGATGGCTCAGATACAGAAGCGTGTTGGGCTCACATCAAACGTTATCTCTAACATGAAGCATCTCCGTATTTCTGGCATCACGGATGTTGTGGGCAATTTTGTGCAAGGGATGAGGGTCGAAGAAATGCAGATTGGGAACCAGTTCCGGTGGATCACGATAGTATGCGCACTTGGAGCGCTCGCACCGGCGATGATATCCCCGGCGGTGACTTTTGCGTTTGCCCAGTCCCGTCTGGATGTTACGACCATCTTCACATCATTTTCATTCTTGGTTCTTCTCAACGCCCCGCTAGCCATGCTCTTTCAATCAGTCCCGGGTCTGATTGCTGCCTTTACCTGTCTTGGACGCATCCAGGAGTTTCTTGAGGCGGATCCACGCGTCGACTTCCGGCAGTCTGTCCACTCATCAGCACGGAACGGTGGGCGATCTGAAGAAACCGCGTACAGGGACAGCTTGGAAGATATTCCTCTGAAGTCGATCGACAAGCCGGGCGGCCAAAGCCCGGAGGGCTGCCCCTCCGACCCTGCCATCACCATTGTAGACGGGAGCTTTGGTTGGTCGGCAGACAAGATGGTGCTCCGGAACATCACGGCGTCCGTCCCGGCGTCTCAGCTGACACTTGTTGTTGGCCCTGTGGCGTCGGGCAAGTCCACACTGTGCAAGGTTTTCCTCGGTGAGGTCCCCTTCAGTAGTGGTCTGGTCTCGGTCCCCTCACGCAATGCTGTCATCGGATACTGCGAACAGTCCTGCCACCTGTGGAACGGATCCGTGAAAGACAACGTAGTGGGGTACTCCCCCTTTAACCAAGCACGGTACGATGAGGTGCTCGATGCATGCATGCTTTCCCAGGACTTGCTACTCCTACCGCATGGTGATGATACCAAGATCGGAAGCAACGGCATCATGCTCAGCGGTGGACAGAAACAGCGCGTATCTCTTGCCCGCGCTCTCTACGTCAATAGCGACATCTTGGTTTTTGACGACATTCTGAGCGGCCTCGACAATGACACTGCAGCCGCCGTTTTTCGAAAGGTATTTGGGCTCGATGGTATCATCCGCCGGCGCAGGGCAACGGCCGTTCTATGCACACACGCAATCAAACACCTCCCTCTGGCCGACCACATTATTGCCCTCGGATCGGATGGCACACTGATCGAGGAAGGCACCTTTGACGACCTGATGCGGGACAAGAATTACGTTGCCAGCCTCGGGGTCAAGGCAACACACTCAGACACGGACTCCGAAACCGGCAGCACATCAGACAGCAAACCTGACCCTTTGCCGGCGCCGAAACCGAAGCGTGCTCCGGCCGTTGTTGACGAGTTGATGGAAAAGTCGAGGCAGACGGGCGACATCAAGGTCTATGCGCACTACTTCCACAGCTTGAGCATGCCTGCCACCGTCATCTTCATGCTCTGCTCTGCGTCGTACGGAAATTGGAGTACATTTCCTACTCTCTGGTTATCGTATTGGTCGGAAGACAGCCTCCAAAAGAGCAGTCAGTACTATGCTGGGCTCTTTGGCTTCTTCAAAGCGTTGCAGCTCCTCTCCCTCTTTGTAGGCGGTGTAGCTTTGATCATCTACATGACCACAAGTTCAGGCACCAGACTTCATCAGCAAGCCTTGCAAACTGTCATCCACGCACCACTTGCATTTTTTACTTCGACTGACTCTGGAGTTGTCACGAATCTTTTTTCTCAGGATATGACGCTGATAGGTAATGAACCTAGCCTTATTCCCCTAAGCATTCCTTGCTATGTTCCTAACCCTACAAAAAAGATAACGAGCTACCGAATAGTCTGCTCAATGCTGTTCTGAGTGCTTTTGAGTCGATTGCCATGGGGATCGTTATTGCTATAGGGAGCCCTTACCTGGCCGTCAGCTACCCCTTCGTTATCGCTTTCTGTTGGATTATTCAGAAATTTTACTTGAGGACTAGTCGACAAATCCGACTGCTGGACCTGGAGTCAAAGAGCCCACTCTACACTCACTTCCTTGACACCATCAAAGGTGTGGCGACCATTCGTGCATTTGGCTGGACGGACAAGGACATTGCGTTCAACCAGCAACTGCTCGACACCTCTCAGCGGCCCGCATATCTGCTTGCCATGGTTCAACAGTGGCTCGTCGTGACGATGCAGCTTATGGTTGCCTGCATCGCCGTCCTCCTCGTCGGCCTCGCGATCGCACTTAAAGCTAGTTCTGGGTTCACTGGGGCGTCGATGGTCACCCTCATGACTTGGGGAGACACAATAGCCTGGCTGGTGCGTTGTTATACAACTCTCGAGGTTTCTTTGGGCGCCGTCGCACGCATTAAAACCTTTTCTGAGGAGGTTACCCCGGAGAACCTGGCGGGTGAAGACATCGAACCATCAGAAGAGTGGCCTGAGAACGGCCAAATAGACATCAAGGGAGTGTCTGCTTCGTACAGGTGAGTCGAGGCACGTGTTGTGTCTTGAACGTCGCTGATTGGGATATCGCAAAAGCAGTGAGGAACCATCATCCGATGGTGTCATGACGCCTCCGAATCTCGCGCTAAAAGACCTCACTTTCTCCATCCAAGCTGGCCAGAAGGTCGCCCTCTGTGGGAGAACCGGAAGGTGAGTGTTCAGCGTTAAATCTTTGGATAGCTGAAGGCTTTACTGACTTATCTCAGCGGAAAATCCTCGATGATCCTCCTCCTACTCCGCCTGCTGGACCCCGTGTCGACCTGCTCGCAAAACATTGAGATAGATGGCGTTCCGTTCCACCGCATCAACCGGTCGACGCTCCGCCGGCGCATCATCGCTGTGCCTCAAGACGCCGTCTTTCTCCCTGACGGTAGCACAATCAAGTCGAACATCGACCCGTTCGAGGCGGCTTCGGACGCCGAGTGTCTCTCGGTACTGCGCGTGGTGCAGCTCGCCGGGTTCGTCGAGGAGCTTGGCGGGCTGCACGAGGGCATGAATGCAGATAGCCTCAGCGCAGGGCAGAAGCAGCTCTTTAGCCTGGGACGGGCGATCCTCCGGCGACGTATGAAGGATGCGCGGTCGAAAAGGCGCGGGGGAGGTATCTTGCTGCTCGACGAGGTGAGCTCGAGCGTGGACTACGCGACGGACCGACTCATGCAAGAGATCATCATGAACGAGTTCGCAACTTATACGATCGTTATGGTGTCACATAGATTAGAAATGGTGAAGGACTTCTTTCAGACAGTCATTCTCATGGACCAGGGCCGGGTCATCGAGACGGGCAGCCCGGCGGAACTGATAGAGACGAAAGGAAGCCGGTTTAGCGAGCTGTGGGCCCTTGAGAATCAGGGAAAGACATAGATTTGTCCTTTGTGCGTGAGGAATAGATGTCGTAATTAATAGTAATAGAAGCATAGCAAATGTCTCGGCCTTGGCGACGTGCGATATGCCCAGATTGACGGTTCAGCTCGGGCCGACCTCGTTCGGAGTCACGTGTCCCGCCAGTCGAGACATATCTAATGGGTCTAGATGGCTCTCTGGAGGTAAGATGAAGATGCTGGAACATCGAGACTGTCAGCGCTTGTCGTCGGCGTAGCCCGGACTTGAGTTTCGGGCGACGGCGCAGGGCAACACCGCTGCTCTCCGCAGCCGCACGGCGTCTCTGTCGACGCATGGTGACCACGCAAGTGGAGAGACCTGTCCGGCAAAGTGGCTAGGGTTCACGCAGAAAGTCAAGAATTACACGACGCTGCGGGGCGCTACTTATTTTGGGCCACATCTGTTCAGTGGAGATGCTCGTTTGCTGCTGGTGCCGACATTGACAGCTATCATGGTGTGCTGCTGGCACTGCGAAACGGAGGCGGATAGCAATGTGATTTACGACTCCCGGCGCCTCGAGTAACGAGAAAGACATTGCTCCAAACCTTTGCACTGTTTCATTCCAAACGGAGCACGCTGTCCGTCACGGGTGGCCTCCTGACTGTGGACGAGGTCCGGACAGCCACGGAGAACCTACTCCGCTAGGCCAACTTCAGCAGATTCAACGTTTACAAGTTATTGATCCTTCGCCCTGGGTGACGAAGAATCGTCGCAAGACTCGAGCTTCAGTCAGGCTGGTGGCCGCCACGATTGCTGCCGTTGCAGAAGCATAACGCTCCGCTTCGCACCTTCCCCACGTGGTTTGTCGCGCCTTCCCCGGCCAAGCCCTTCTGTCTTTCCCTCCGCCAACTCGGATCGCTGGTTTTCTTTCCTCCTTCTCATCACACACGCTTCAAGTTGAACAGATTCAAGTCGAAATCCTCCCTTTCAACCGCCTCTGGCGATGGTATCTCCAAGGTGCGCGTCGTCTGGAACTTGACTCTGGGCTTCCCGCTGACGGTGAACAGCAGCGCTTCCGCCGATCGAAACAACGCGGCACCAACGCCAGCAGCCACGCGCGAGGCTACGAAGGAGCCGCCCAAGCGAGGATGTCAATGCTTGTTCGGATTTTCAGTTTGAGTAAGTGTCTCCCTTATCTTTCTTTCAACAACCTCATCTCTCTCGCTCTCACTTCTACATACACATACCTATTCGATGTTTTTACTACCTATTTAATCGACAATATATCCGTACGATAATACCATCTTCTGTCCCTCTCTTTACCCTTTGTTATTCTTCTTGCTTGACACGTGCCTGTCTGTTGAAACATTAAGTAATACTAACACTATATAGACAAAATGCCTTCGCAAGCGCAACAGAACTTCGTCAACACCATGTTTGGCGGCCGGGGTGGCCCCGGTGGTGGGCGTGGCGGGCGCAACAACCGCAACCGTAAGGCCGACACTGAGGCCGAGACAGACGAGACGCGCGCCAAGCGCATCAGAGAGGAGATAGCGGCCGGAGGGCCTGGAGGCTCTCCAGCCCTCCGCCGCCGCCGAGGCCACCGGGGCCATAGGCAATCTGTAAGTATCACTCTGGCTTGTCTATTAGGTTCTGTTTACTGACATGTTTACTATCAGTCATACATAATTTTCAGGTCTGACCTCCGCTTCCAGTCGAGTCCTCCGAGTCCGTCAAGGTCCCGAAGGAAAAGTAAAGAGACGGCCAAGAAGGAGACGAAGGCTCTCCTCAAGTACCTCCAGGGTCTTGTTCTAATGGGTAGGGGTTGTTGGTTGCTTGCTTGACTTCTTTGGGTTGTTTGTGGTAGGAAGTTGGTTGACCTTGTTTGTTTCGACGCCGCGAGCAATCTTCTTGGCCTCGGTCACGCCTGGAGGAGTTCCAGGCCTTAACACCTGCTATGTAATATACCACCCTTGCGTTATTCTTCAACGCATTGTACGTCAGATTATATCCAAAGCCAAGACTGCCCGTTCGCCAGGCACTTCCAAACGTGAATCGTAAACAACAAGATCGAGATACGACGCGTTTAGTTGCACTCACTGCGGAGGCGGCGGTGGTTACAATCGAAGAGACGTCTACATGTCGCTATGGCAGAACGGCGATATTGCCATGACGGTGAATCTGATGGTATCGGTGATGTACAACTGGAGGAAAGACTGTTGGCTGGCTGGCAAGGTGGAGAGAATGAATGTTTTGGCAACCAGATGGCACATGGCTTCGGCAACAGTTCACTTGGCACATGGCATAAGGGGGCTCAATGCACTTAAAGGATGACATCGGCAATGCACTGAACGCTATTACAGTCAACTTGCGTTTGCCTATGTCGCATATTCAACAGCTTTCCCAGGTTCAGTTCTGGAACTGGGTAGGCACAGAAGAAGCTTGAGGTTTCCTTGTACTGACGGCGAACGTACGTCCGTCCTGCCAGCGCCTTGGACATTGCGCAAGCGAATCTCATCTGTAGGCTCTTTACAACTGGAGAAAGACATAGATTTGTCCTTTATGTGGGAAGAATAGTTGTCGTAATTAATGGTAATAAGAGCATACTCGATATCTCAGCCTTAATGACGTACGATATGTCCAAGTTCACAGTTCAGCTCAAGCCAACCTTGCCTGGAGTCATGTGTCCCGCCAGGCAAGACATATCTTTATAGTACACTGTGAATTATAGTGCATTACTACGGAAATAGATTTCAAACTTTATACATAAACCCTAGGGCGCTGCTTACAGCCTGCTCTTCTCTGCACAACACGATCCGTCCCTCTTAGCGAACGCCAGCCTACTGGCGCCGTCCGCTGCGTTCAGGGCCCCTGCGACGGCGCCTCCACTACCTCCGCCGCTAGCAGCAACTTGGCTCGGGGTACTGCAATAGCTAGGTGGCACATCAAGGGCAGGATTGTTCGCAAAGAAGTTGCGCGGGCGGAGAAGGAGGGTAATCGGCTCGGCATTCATCACTGGAAAATCCTCAGGCGAAGGGATGTGCGTAACGCCAAACGTATGCCAAAGAACGATGTCTTCCTGCTCGATGTTCTCGGTGCCGTCGCCGATCCACTCCGGGAGGCCGCGCGAGGGCTCACCCGAGGTCTGCGGGACGTGGCGGCCCGCAGGCCAGAGCTCGTCATCACGGTCTATAATACGTTTCGATTAATCCTCTTGTTTTGGGGTCTTGGCATTGGGGGTAATGGAAAAAAAAAGGAAAGAAAAAGGGGGGGGGGGGGGGGGGGGGGTTGTTGCGCAAGACCGACTTACACTTCGTGACGTGGACCGCGTGCCTCGCGAACCCGGCGCGCTTCCACACGAGGGAACCCTCCTTTGGCAGCAGCCCCGGAACCTCCCTGCTGACCAGCTTGTACGACGAGGGCTTGCCGCTGTAGGGGTGGATCCTGTCCGTGTTGGCAATCTCCCATGTGCGGCTCGTGGAGCCGTCGTAGTCGGTGCGGGCGCGTCCCGTGGTGTCGAGCTTGGTGCGGCGCGCGTAGAAGGCGTTGCCGTAAAAGTTGTCGGGGGAGCCGACGGGCGCGTCCGAGGCGACGGCGTCGACGGCGAAGACGGTGTTGCGCGGCCCGTCGACGTTGGCGTCGACGCGCAGGCAGAAGAGGTGCTGGTGGTTGTGCGCGTTGACGCCCGGGTACACCTGCGTGCCCCAGCCCTTTGTGTCCTCGCCGGGGTTGATTGAGTAGGTGTTGAGGATTCCGGTGAGTTTCACCTCTGGCTGGATCGTTCCGTCTTGCTGTAAGGGGAGTGGTGGCTATGTCAGTGCTCGTTCGCGTGGTGCGAGAGGGGAAGAGAGAGACGTACGTGGAAGACCCATTGGATGATATACTCGTAGTTGGCGGCGGTGAAGATCTGTTGGATGACGAGCTTGCGCCCGCGGGTGACGATGACCGAGTCGTCGCGGAAGTCGCTGTGCTTGAAGAGGATGCCGCTGTCCTCCTCGTGGATGCAGATGGCGTTCTTGATGGTGCGCACGCCGCCGGCGCGCGTGGGGAAGTCGGCGTCGAGGTAGTGGATCTCGCCCTTGCAGTCGCAGCCCAGCGACAGGCTGTTGGTCATGTAGCCGGCGCCGTACTCGCCCAGGTCGAAGGCGTGCTTGCGCTGGTGCGGGTGCTCTGGGTTCCCGTACGGCACGACCATCTCGGCCAGCGACAGGCGGTAGAAGATGGGGCGCACTTCGCCCTTGTCGTTGAAGGTGATGTTGTTGAGGACGATGCCCTCGCGGTAGTTGAAGCCGATGTGGAACTTCCAGTTCTGCCACTCGATCTCGCGCCCGGTCATCTTGAACGAGACGCCCTGCGGCTGCGTGATGTTGATGGGCTTCAGGTCGCGGCGGTAGCCGCCCTGCCTCTGGACGGCGGCCGGGTGGTAGTTGATGGGCGCGGCCTTGCTGAGCGGGCGGCGGACGGTGGGCACGTCGATGGCGATGATGGCCTGCTTGTCGGCGTCGTAGATGGGGCAGAAGTCGAGCGGGTACTGGTACTGGCAGGTGTCCGGGTCCGGACGGTAGTACATGAGGGCCTGTTGGAGGCGGACGGTGTTGCCGTGGCGCTCGTCGTAGCCGATGGTCCACGGGTCACAGTAGACCTTGTGCATATCGGAGGCGGGGATCCCGGAGATCTCGCACTGCTCGATGACCTTGGGGTCGGTGCGGCAAATGTGTTCGACGATCTGCAGCTCTTCCATTGTGATCTGGGAGGGGAGGGTGTCAGTTATCGCAGGAGCTTCGCGTGAGGGGGGGGGGGGAAGAGGCGGAGAGGCTTACGATGGGCTGCACGCCCTCCATAAGCTCCCACTTGGTGATTGCGCCAGAGGCGATATCAACGAGACCGTCGTAGACCTTGCCGCCCTTGGCGATCACCACAACGTCGGCAATGCGGCGTGGGAGAGGCGTCGTGGAGGGCGAGGCAAGCCATCTGGTCAGCTCGGCCTTGCGGGGCTCGTGGAGGGAGACGACATTGAAGAAGACTTCGCCGTGGGCCTTCGTGACGACGGCGATGGCCTTTTCGATCTCGGCCGCCGAGAGGGGGTCTAGGGGATGCGGTGGTGCCATTGTGTCCCTCCGTGAGAGTGTGTGTGGTTGCGTTGTTTGCTTTCCGGACAAATGACGGGCTGTGAGAGATCAAGACAATGGGAACTGAGGGACATTAACAGTTTCGCAGTTGGGGATTGGGGGGTTGTCGAGCTCTAGATAAAGCTTGCATCTCCAACAAAGCCTCTAAGCAGACCGCGTAGATAGGCGCGCTCCATTTCATGCGGTGCGCGACTCATCCGCCGCGGACGACCGGATCTGGCAACGGCTCGTACAAATTCCTGGCGAAGCAGCCGTCAGAGACATACGGTGCGTCATGGTAATGACCAAGAGAGTGCTGTATGTCCAATGGGTTCAGTAGATCCATTGGAGGTGGAGGTGGAGATATGGACCAGGGGATGGGATCGCCCAGGATGATTCTGATAAGAGCTTGAGAGGAGCTGAGCTTGGTGTTATCCAGGGTCGCGTTGCATGGCCTGGCTGCATGGTCGAAGCTCCGGCGCGGTCTCGGTTAATTGCCCTGATAAGGACGGCGTCGCGCAGCTCGTGCATTAGCATGGATTCTGGCTGTATCATCCCCGAGGAATCGCATCAACTCGGGCGCGGGGGAGACGGTCAGACAAAGAGCATGAGGGGAATGGTGAGACGAGGGGCTCAATGGGGGAAAACCAGACGATAAGCTTTTGTTGCTCCGGCTATCTTATCAGAAGCGGGGCTAGTAGGACCCACCTACCGGCACCGGTCACGGTGTGCTAAGTGGGGCCACCCGGGACCAGCATCCGGCAGCCGGTATCGCTCTGGGCCACACACACCAGATTCCGGGTAAAATTGCTACTTTTGGTTTAGATTCGTTTGCTCAGGGTGCGATGCTCTATCAAACACCGATTAGCAGCCTACGCCTTGCTTTGAGTGCGAGAGTGCGAAAGTGCGGAAGTGCAACCACGCAAGAGTAGGCAGCCCAGGGGGACTGGGAGTGGAATCATCCGTACTGGGGCATCTTGAGTCTATTCAACTTTTCAATCGATGCAATCTTTCCATGCGCCCTCCGTCCTGTCACTCACTCGCCCGCCGCAAGTGAAAGACGAATTGCAGCATGCAAAGGCCGATGGATCGGCGTTAAGCATTGCAGGATGACGTCAGCAAAATCTCTGCCGGAAGTCGGTGAATGTATGTGACTGCGTTTTGTTCCGTTGCCATCATCAGCCACACCAACACCGTCTGACCTCCATGCTCTCTCTCAGTTGGGCCCTTGCCTGACACCAGCCTCGATACGTCTCTTCATGGTCTGTCTGGGGACTTGTTTGTTGGTTGGCTTCAAGTTTAAGTCATCAACCCGTGGACAACTGCTGCCATAACCACTGCCACCAATACAGCTCGAGCGTGACTGTTTCTTCCAACAATCACACAGCACCTCGCTTATTTCCAGTAAAATAACGCTGAACATTGAATGGCTTGAATCTATTTACTTCGATTAGGTCTACAGCTCGGGTTGTAGCTTCTCACGCTCAGTCAACCCCCCTGCAAATCTCTCCAAGTTGACAACCGGCCATGGCTTCCTTCGCAACACCCCTGCCGCAGTCAAGCCGGTCCGAGGTCCTCGAGTGGCGCTTCCCAAAACCCTACCACCAATACGTCCTGACCGGCAAATCACGGGCGGCATGGCACACCTCATTCGTCATACCCCAGCTCAACCTCCTCCTTGACGCCGGCCTCGTCGTCAACAACCTGCGGCCCAAACACATCTTTATCACCCATGGCCACGCCGACCACTGCTTGCTCATCCCTGCCTTCACCAAACGGGAGGACCCGCCAGACGTCTTCTGCCCCGTTGAGATGAAGAAGGCCCTCGAAGACTTCATCCTGGCCAAGACTCTTCTCAACCGCGGCGGGCTGTACACAAGTGACGACGCAGAGTCGGTGGGACTGCCGCTGGACGGCAAGGGTGTGGACGAAGAGGGCCGCACAGAAGGCGAGAGGGCGTTTCTGGGCACCCACAAGACGACGGCCGTGAGGCACGGAGATGTTGTCCCGCTGCGGAGGCTGAAGGGCATGAGCGCCATGGTGGTCCAGTGCGACCACAACGTCCCGAGCGTCGGCTACGTCTTCACCACAACAACCCATAAGCTGAAGCCTGAGTACACCGCCCTGCCCGGCCCGGAGCTCAAGAGCCTCCGGCTGTCGGGCGTCGAGCTGACGGCGCCCGTCACAACGCCCGTCTTCGCCTTCCTCGGCGACACCACGGCGTCGACGCTCGCCGCTGAGCCTGAGTGGCTGCGACAGGGCATCCCCGTCGTCATCACTGAGTGCAGCTTCCTGTACGACGAGCACGACGCCCAGGCCGAAAAGACTAAGCACACCAAGTGGAAGGACCTAGAGAAGGTCGTGCGCAAGTGGCCGAAGACGACGTTCATCCTGACGCACTTCAGCATGCGCTACAGCAACAAAGACGTGGTGGCCTTTTTCAACGGCCTCGAGGATGCGCCCACCAACATTGTAGTTTGGGCAGACGGCCATCCGGAGTGAAGTGTTCGTAAAACTAGCATGATTAGACGGGTCACATCCACGAGGAAAAGCGACTATTGCAACTAAATGTATAGACATATGAAAACCCCGTTGAGGCATTGGCGAGTATGCAGCTTTCAGAAGATAGTGACATATTGCACGCAGTACGGAAGCCGACCCACTGAGAAAACAACCTTCCAACGCCTCTAACGCCTCCATACCCGGCCATCTTGGCTACATGAAGGTCCTTTCCGTCTCGCTCCTCAACGCACCTGCAATCCCCTAAATACATCGCCCACCGTCGCTTTCCACAAATCCACGAGGTAATTCGTCCTCGGCCCCCAGATACCCGTCCCAAACTTGGGGAACACCTTCTGAGCAGTCTGTAAGTAGGTCGAGTTGAGATCCAACGCGGCCTTCTGCTTCATATTGGGGTTATCGGGCTGAGGCGTCACCGATCTCACCCCCTTCATATCCATGGCCCGCCACAGCCTGACCAGGTACGAGCTGGTCGCCTCGGCGCCCAAAGTCCAGGAGGCGTGGCTGTACCCGAAAACATACGCCAAGTTCGGGACGTCCTGCAGCATGCAGGCCTTGTAGGAGTACTTTGCGTTCAGGTCCACGGGGTTGCCATCGACGGATATCGCGATGGAGCCGGCAAAGCGTATTTTCAGCCCAGTCGCTGTGATGATGATGTCGGGTCTCAGAGCCGTTCCGCCCTTGAGGATGATCTCCGTGTCCGTCACCCTGTCGATGACATCCGTGACCACGTCGGATTTCCCTGACCGCAAGGCGGTGTAGAAGTCGGCGTCGGGACAGACGCACAGCCGCTGGTCCCAGGGGTTGTAACGAGGCTTGAAGTGTGGGTCGACGGGCACGTTCGGCGGGAGCTGCATCTTTGCGGCGCCCACCAGGAACTGCCGAGCGGCTCGTGGGAACTGTCTACAATAGTAATAGAGGAGGGTGCCGAGAACGAAATACTGTATCCGAAGAATCCGGGCCGTGATGCTCTGCGGCAAGACGGCCATGAGAATCCTGGGCAACGGCCCCGTCCAGGATGGCATGCTGAGAATGTACCCCGGGCTTCTCTGGAGCATGGTGACGTGGGCAGCGTCTGTGGCGATGTTAGGTAGCAGGGTGATCGCGGTCGCGCCGCTTCCGATGATGACAACGTTCTTGTCGCGATAGTCCAGGTCTTCCGGCCAGAACTGGGGGTGGACGACCTGGCCCTTGAAGTTCTGGATGCCGGGGATCTCCGTAGCCAGGGGCTGTTCATAGTCGTAGTACCCGGTGCCCAGGACGACGAAGCGAGCCGAGAACGTCCTGACCTTCTCATCACGCGTCGTGGCTTGCAGCACCCACCTGGAAGTGTCCGAGTCCCAATCGGCGGAGATGACCTGGTGTTGGTACCGGATGTGTCTGTCGATGCCATGCATCGATGCCGATTCCGCTAGATACGAACAGATATCTTGACCACCGGCTAGTGGTTGATTGCCCTTCCACGGGTTCCACGAGAACCCGAATGTGTAGATATCAGAGTCTGATCGGATTCCGGGATATCGAAACAGATCCCACGTCCCTCCCATGCGAGCGCGTCCCTCCAAAATAGCATATGTGGCATTTGGCGGCCCGTGTGCTTGTAGATAGTATGCTGTATTGATGCCGGAAATGCCAGCACCCACGATGATGTAGTCAAAGGCCTCGTCGGCAGCAGACGGACCGGTATTTGAGATGGAGCCCATGATGGAGAAGATGGCGGCACCACTTGTGAGAGTTTCCAGTGTGAAGTTGTAAACCGTAATTCCAGAGCTCTTAAAACTGTGTGAGAGCTCAGGGTCTTTTATGTGCGTGATTCATCTTTCCAGTCTCTACGTGTTGCAAACCGTCCAGCTGGCCCCCCATACCAACGCGGGCCGTGGACACTTGCGTTTGAGTTTCCTCTTACAGATCACATCGTAAACTTGCCGAGGTTGCTCATCGACATGGGACGAAACCCCGAAACACGGTCGTCGCGTTTCCCTTGCCTCCATGTCAGGCATCTGGTTCGCATTCGGCATTAACTTCAGCTGGCACTCTCTGGGAAGTCTATCAAACGCTGATACTATTAGAAACTTAGGGAGACGCAAGGGCATCACATGGAAATGACCGACCGCAGCATATAGAATGTCAACAGTCGTCCGTTTCCACATGGGGGGCATCCAATTTCCTCGGGGTGGCAAACCAACGCAATGCGTGTAGAAACACTACGCACTGACCTTCACAAGATGGGATTCCACCGTTGCCTCGGCCGATCGTCATCGTAGTTTGAGACAGCCAGGATGCACACAGTCATGGGATGGCACCACGTTGGTGTTGCGATTGCGAAAGAGATCGCCCGGAAACTCGATACACTGACGAGTGAGGATGGGTGGACGGCTTAAGTAGACGGTGAATGCGAGATGACGGAGGCCGCGGAGACCCCATGCGGAATCTCGATCTACTGCCGGCTCATCCGGGATGCCCTAAGCCGCCGGCGGGCTAAGTAACAATGGTCTCCCATTTTCTGCACAGTGTACGGTAACAATACACAAGCTGGGCGACCACCACAGAGTGAGCGATGCCGGCTTGTTGAGTATCGTTACCGATCAGTAGATAACCCAAGCAGGGAGTATCCAACGCCGGACTGGTTTGTTGCCTTGGTTTGCTACCCGGAATGTCTCTTCGGCGTTATGTAGGAGATGGCGAAACAATAACATAACCCAACAGAATAGAACTATAACTTGAGCCTCTACAAAGCGATTACTGTGTGATGTAAACACATCGCAAGATTGGCCACCAAGTTGGAGAAAGGCAGGGATGATGGGCAGATACTTGCTGAGTTGCCTTAAACACCTTATTAACGTTGCTTGAAGTAGATCTCAAGGGCAGGTTACATGGTGACACATGTGTATCGACTTCCAGGTACCGTCTGCGTGGCCTGAGATCGGCCAGCCCAGGGGGGCGGGAATATGCACTTCGACGAGGCAGCGAACCTACCGAGCCAACAGGATGCAACCGTGCGCGGGTGCCAAAGCAGTGTGTAAATGCATGTGCAAGTTTCAAATGTTACAATAATATGTGATGAACCAAAGTGTCTAAATATATGAATTCAAAAGTAGTTGTCTCTCTAGAATCTACATACGAAACGGGATCGAGTAGAAATACTCGACTGACGTGGTCAGAGCGTTAAGTGAGCCACATCTCATGTGGGTCACAGCTGGTACTAGCCACACGAAGCTATTCCTGCTTCACGACATAATAGTATTGATAAGTTACAGGAGGTAGGTATCTGTCCGTGAACTTGCCTACCTCATGACCTAAATACTGCTTAGTCTTCCCATGGATTAGAACTACGCATCCCCTTGTCGAAATTTGCGAGCGTCTGCTGTCTCATACACGTGGAACAAGTGAAATTATTAAAAGGGCTGTTTATAAGAGCATGCATTATTTTCTATTACTGTAAAGGAGTGGTATTGTCCCCATTTCGTCTTCTTGTATGTGGCTCCTTTTGCCTGTGCAAAAGTGCTCCTCCTATTGGAAAGGAAGAAGTATCGAAGGGCAAAAATAAGCGTAATCTATAATTATTATTAAAGGAACAACCCCAACGCAAACGCTGACGAAAACTGTCCGGACATCCACAAGGAATGGTCGGGCAGATCTAAACGGACACCATGCTCAGACACCCCTCGAGGTACCCTCGAAGGGATCCGGCAATGCTCAACCCTGTGTATGTTTTGTACGTTCACCATAGCTGGCTTTGTCCGTCAAAGGCGGCGAGAGTCTGGTTGGAATTGTTCAAAGTCGTTGAGAGAAGAAGAGTCGGGCTGAGTATGTAGGTCGCCGGCCTCTGGGTATATCCGTCCATAAGTCATGATGTAAAAGCAGTGTCGTAGAAGTTGAAGAATAAACCGAAGTATTCTGTCCCATGGCTTCCATCTACATCCAAGATGAGGGCCCCCAATTGAAACGCTATTGCCATTCGATATCGAGGTCCCTGTCTCAGTGTGAGACGGCAACAGCCATCGCCATTCCGATGATGCCGGCGAGGAGTCCGATCTCAGGTTCTGACTGGCGTCCAGCAGCGTTAACAGGCGACGAAGTCGAGAAAGGAGGGCTAGTAGGTGGAGGGTTCCATCCAGCACCGCCATTGCCTCCTTCTGTAGCCGATGCAGGGGGGAATCCTCCACCACTTCCTGACGGCGTTGCTGAAGCCGTCGCTGGCGATGATCCGATGCCAGATCCCGAGATGGCGGAGACGAATGATCCAGAAATAGTTTGACCGCCGACCTGGCCTGCTCCAGCACAACCGCACACTTGAGATGGTTAGCCACGCGTCTAGAATGTAAAGCAATGTATTATCGCCACTCAAACGGCTAGGACGAATAGATTTTACGACAAGGTGAGGAAGCGAACTGATGAGATGAGTTGAGGCAGCCTACCAGATGACGCTCCGTTGATGACGGCCTGGAACGATGCGGCCGGGCATCCCGTCGCGACGCAGGGCTCAATGGCGGCATAGAGAGCCGCTTCTTTCCCACATTGACAGGAGAAGTCGAGACTATCGCAGCCCACAAATGAAGCGCCCTCCATAAAACAGCTCTGGGCGCAGGACGGGATCGCGGTAACCGCCACGCTCGCGCAGTTTTCTGCCGCCGCGACGCCGCCCAGAAGCAGGGCTATACCGGCAACGAAGTCAATGGTGTCTTTCATGGTGATGTTCCTTCCTTTAGTACCCAAAAGCAGATGGATGGGAGACTGAGATGCGAATGGATTGGGAAATGGTGAAACGAGAAATGCTTCAAGGGGTCTTCGTGAGCATGGGAATGGAGCATCCAATTCGTTCCTGGGAGCCAGGAGACATGCAGGAGAAAAGGATAACAAGCTGCTTTGGAGAAGAAGCCAAAGGAAAACCATGCGCAGCAGAAGGTGGGAGCAGAAACGGGGTCATACTATTCGAGAGTCACTCTGCTTTCTCCCACCCTTGACCCAGACAACTAGCTAAGCTCTTTTTTCGCCTTCCCAGCTGAACCTCACAGCTCAGCTAGGCACCTCGGCAACTGAACAAGTTCCCTGGATTGTACTTTTCACATGTGCCCTTCTAGCCGACAGCTTTGTTGGCATGAAGTCATGTTCCTGTCAAGCCATATGGGGAGGATCATCGCCAATACGACATTGTTGGAGAGATGCCACCCACACCGCATCGGGAACCAGTGACGTTGGCTCTCCCATTAGCCAATATCTCGGCCGGCCTTTCCTCATCTACGTTTCCCCGCAGTCACGCCGGGTGGTTCGGACGCTACTTGCCGATACGGGGAAAGGCGCGGGGAAAGTGACAGGGATAGTAAGCGTGGAGGGTGCTGATCTTTGGCCCTGACGCTACGGCAGGTGTTCTTCTGCTAAGCTTTTGGGTATGAACGAATCGTTTGTCCGATGTGACCGTTGACATGGACCGCTTTCCATCCAAGTGTTGGACGCCAGTCAGACTAGAAAGGGACGTTACCAGGCGGGGGCCAGCAGGGGTTTGGGGGGAAAAACCTGCTAGTGTGACTAGACGTGCAGACTCTCAGCTACGGTGCTAGCCCTCGTAGAAAGGACCGAGGTTGCACAGAGGTAGAGGCGACTGACAGTTGATCGTGATCGAGTTCATTTGCCAGCTCGTATTGACGGGGTTGTGGTGGTAAGTAGTGACCTTTTGTGGCGCGCCAATCAGATTCATACGAGGCCTCTTGACCTTCGTCGAGCTTCGACTCGTTCTAGGAGGCGTGCCCGTGGTTTGGTTGACCTGCTCGTTGCTACGTAGTGCTAGTGCTTGCCAATACTGGCCTTCACGACCAATTACTGGTATGGTGCGGCAGGGCACTAAAATCGGCTTTGAGACATCTAGCAAGCAACTCATGTGGGATTGGATATGATTATTCCACTTAGCAAGAGCCACGTCTTGCCTAAAATCGTATGAACGCTAAGAAGACTCCGGCCCTTTAGACGCGCACGTACAGGCTATGTCAGCTGGTAGTCGGAAGGTGTGAGCGTGAAATTGTTTAGAGGATACGGAAACTTCAACGCTGGAGCCTGGTCATCATCAATGCTTCCACTCGGAGCCACACGAAGTGTATTCAATTCTCATCCGGTTTTGTTCTTCAACCTAAGAAATGACTATTCGTAGCATCTCCGGGTTTGTTTCTAGAAGCCTAGAACTCGGCCGAGAAGGCCGTGTCCCAAAGCGTGAACGTCAAATTGTAGCTCACGGACGTGTGCGATCTCGGAGTATAGGCTACAATAATCAACGTTATTACTTGCTTCGTTTATAAGCCGCAGAAAAATGCATCGTGCTTCCAATTCTGCGATGGCTTTACAACGCACTCTACCAGAGCTTAGAATTGTCACATTATCTTAGCGGACCTACGTGTAAACATGTAGTATTTACAATGGATGATAGTGATATGCACTACACGGGTAAAAAAAGAAAAAAAAGGAAAAGAAAAGAAAAAAAAACCGAATACGACTAGTCTGCCGTTTTCTTCTTTGCATTAATGTAGGAATCGATGCAACTCTCATGAGTCTGCTTATTCGCCTCGGCGTAACAGAACCACGAGATGAGCTATCTTCTATAGGCAGCATATGGCTTGGCCAATTTATCAGGAACCATAACGTCAAAGTCAACTGGATGTCCATATCAAATCGATGATTTGTTGTCTGGTGACTTGCGACTTACTACATGTAGCCAATAGTCCGGGATTGGCTGTCGACTAGTCATCCTGGGTACCAGGGACACGCCTATGACTTTGTCGTGTGCAAGTTCAATCGCGGTATGTTCTGTGGACCCCGTCAGTCATGCTTTGCGTCAATATGCACTACTGAAAGCTTACGCAGTGTCCTAGTGACTCGCATGTGTTATAGTAGGCACAGTACCCATACTGCGTTTTTCTATTAAGCTTTTGCACTATTGTCTCAGCTACGCATGTCAGTAGTTCTTCGTCATCATTCACGTGGACTGTTGCATCATTCTTTATTGTGCAACTGGCCAATCTATACTGCACTTGATAAGCAGCGAACCAGCGCAGGTGAGAAGCTCTATAGGGGCACGTAACGTGCAGCAGCTTCTACTAACACACAATATATTGACTAACGAACAAGTATCCTTTTTGAGTCCTGAAGCTTTCGACAAGCTCCCCCCTAATTGTAAGATTTGTATCTGAAAATGTGCTGATCAAGTATTCTAGAGACCAGAGACAGCCTCTCTGTGGCCACGTTCAAAGCTCGAATAATAGGAAGCACTCTGGGCACAACGTCGAGCTGGACATGGCATGAGAACGCTATATCGGTGCTGTTCACAGGGGTTTTGGTATTTTGATCCAGCTTCTTCTGGCAGATCAGAAGTTACATGTAGCAAACGGCTCTACCTTGCGCCAGCTTGCAGGACCAAAGCAGCAATTGGCCCGCAGAAGACAATGCTCATGATTGCCACGAGCTCGTGTAATTTTGTCACGGCGCGCCTTGTTTGGTTTCAAGGTTTTGCAAATTGGACGATTGTTTCCAGGCAGAATGGGCAGAAGTCTTCCTGTGTAGCGATGTATGGCGCGGATACAATACGCTTTGCTTTGTTGATAGTCTTTCTGGTCAATTCTTGCACCTTTAGATGGCCGATTCATTGACCTCATATCTTTTGAATGCAGTGTTCGTGCTATTGGCCTCATAGAGATAAACGCTAATAAAATCGACACGACGAGTCACAAGCTCTCGAATTCGCTGTGTGTTTCAGAACTCCTACTCGAAGTTGATTTCGGGACTGATTTAAGGTTCTCGCTCTGGATGGTCTTTCTCACTCATGTTGATTACTATTGATATACTGGCCAATTCGGAGGAAACCCTGGATGATTCGATGGGCGGGTCGATGATTTCAACACCACCGTTGTCGATATTGATCCGTCTGGGGCGCGGTCTTTGATGATCTGCAGACGTTCTTCCGGCGGTATCCTTGATATCGAATCGTCGGACGTGTAGGATGTTGTACTGGTATTAGCCCTGCTGTACGCAATTTCGAACTCCCTCTGGACCGTAATCATTTCGGTTGCCTGTGTCGAGAGACTAAAACCTCTTCCCGTCTCCAGGTCATTAACTTCAGGCCAAAATTTGCCTTGGGAACCTGTTGATGTCCGAAAAGCTCTGGTGTTCGGGAATGACGCTGGGCTTGAGATTTGGTCAGGGAAGTGATGATCAACCAGGGGTTGAAGTGCCGGGATGCATGCCGCAATAACAACAACATCGGCCTCGAGGCTGCGATCGATCGTCAGTCAGAAAACGGAGAACATTTCGATAAGAGACAAGAGCTTCCAAGTTATGATCTGTCAAAGTGACAATCTCGTCTTACCTTGTCCAAATCATAAGATCTGCGGGGTCATCTGCTCATCAGTGTGTAAGCAAGTGTTAAGTAAATTGGGATGTGTTAGTAAGGATACTTGCAAGTGAAATCAGGGCTGCCAAGAGAGTTCAGTCTCGTGCATTTGAAAAGGGCTGTAAATAGTGCTCTGTCGAGTTTATGTTAGTCCATGTTATTCCAAAAGTGTTAAGAGTGCTTTCCCATGCAGACTTACAAAACACCCAACACCAGGGCAATTACCAGTGCAAGCCGTTTTCTTCGGGTAACTTTTAGCCTACGCATAGCCAATGCAACGTAAACAGCAAGGTATCCGTTTGTGGCAGCTGAGATAGCTGTTTTAGGATGTTAATACGCGGGATTGTTACGTCTACCAATGTTAGCTTACCACTGGTGGATATAGAATACGCAACCGCCCTTTCAGGGCCAAGACACGCCGTCTTTGTGAATGTTATTTGTACCACTGCCTCTTGCGGGCATTTTGCGAACAGCCCAACCACGTTTCCCAGTAGCCCAACGACACACAGCAACACCATTGTCCAGAGAAAGAATCGATGAAATCGGCTTGGGTTCAGAAGCCGATTGATCAGAGCTACGATGGCAACCTTCGGAAGTGCCAGGGCAACAATACCAAAGGCAAAGGCCATCAGTGACCACCGAAGCGTTTCTTCTTTTTGTGCGTCTGTGAGAATGGCAACATGTTTGCCATGTCCCAGCGAGACGGCCTTAAGCGTGGTACCGGTCGCTGTCCATCCCGATGCCTGTCAAATTTGGATCGTCAAAACTGTGCTATGCGTCACAAGAGGCCTGCAGGACCCGTACCACTGCCAAAAGGAGAATCCCGTCGTCGTATTGGATCCGCCTTTGTATCCATCCCTTAACGAATAGTCTAGCAAGGGCGAATAGTGTGGAAATGATCGTTATGGGTACCACGGTTGCCACAATGACTGAGCCGATGCTATGGCTATGGTCAACGCCGGAAGGGTCGGCACCGGGCGGCAGTGTGGGGAATGGCGGTATTGCTGCTCTGGGTATTGCTTCGTGCAGCATGTACATTGTACGCGCTGACGCAGAGAGATCAATCGTCATCGACAATAGGCGACCATGATACACCGCATGGAACGAAATTGTCGGCAAGAAAATGGCTGAATAGAGGAAAGATTTGGATTTTGGATTTGCAGGAGGGGAAGATGAGAATGTCAGCTTCTTGATTCAAGCCACCTTTGCTGCTTGCAAAGGGCATGAAACCTGTACCCTGTTCTAGAATACTGTAAGACTACCCAAGCCGCCTGCCTCAAGCACTAGTTCCGCAGTTCGGTGTGGTTAAGGCCCGAGGGCATGTTGAGTTTGCCTTCATCTGATTTGTGGTTCGGTGAAAGAAAATGACCCGACAAGCACGCTCCTGAAATATGAATACTCTCCAACCAACAGGAGCATTCAATGACTACGAAAGCTTGGGACATTCCACCTGCAACCGGAATTCAACCAAGGACCCCCAAGTATCGGAACAGCCATTGGTTGAAATTTCCTAGTTAACGAGGTCAGTGAATCACGAGAAAGGATTACATGGTAAGCCCAGTGACATAGGCACTAGTCCAATTGCAACCACGCTGCGGAGTGATCAAAGGTGCTCTGCACGGTTGCGGAAACAACCATGAGTGTGTGTTTGCCCGAATGAATTGTCATCATCGGTTTAAAAACGGTCTCATTCATTGTGTGGTTAGAATCAGCCCAACGCCATTTTGCGAAGCGAATACCAGTGCGTATTAGTGCAAAAAAAGAACGTTATGAGACATTAACTAATACCTTGAAGTAATGTCTATTGATTCCAGACCCGGTCTATAGCCCCGGTTACCATTGAGTCAGCAGGACTGACAGCAACACGTGTACTGAGTTGGGCTGCATGCTTTGGCGTGCATCCTCAGATGATCAGCGTGACTGACAACTACCGGTAGCATGGCAACGTTGCATCTGTATCTTAACTGAAAAGAAAACCTTATACTCGCGATGAATTATACCCTATGATGTAAAATGATCACGAACGATGATCAACAAAGCCAGGGCATCAACGGCATTCGGATGAATAAACATGTTTATGTATGCTCTCGGACCCATAATGAGCTGAAGTAGACTTTACCCAAAATGGAGAAGGGTTTTCAACTCCAATAATTCGAACCACGTTATAAATCATAGCATTGTAGGTGTTAACGTTAAAGGGCATGTTGGCCTCCCAAAAGACATGAAACTGAGTTTTACAGGATACCGCGGGGGAAGAGACTTTCAAACTTGGGTGACATCTTCGGAGATTATCATAACACGCAAAGCCATATTGGATGTAGTTAGCTCTCCAGCCGCGACCGCCAATGCTTATCTGAGCTCACGTGTTGATGCAGACATGACGTCTCTCATTGGAAACAATCTTGAATTTTGTTTGTCGCACACCCCTGCGTAAAAGCTTATTCGCAACACAGGCAGCTAGCCGATGTGAATATGAAACAAACCCAAAATAGATAGCGAGGGTTTAACCTTGCAATCTTCTGCCGGAGCTGCTACCTGTACCCTGTTGAATCAACCGGTTGTCATAGCTCATATCAGTATGAGCAAAAAATGGACGATGTCATCAAGTGCGAGAGTCAACGTCACGGCGAGAAGCAACATAATTAACATTGTGTTTTCCTTGTTATTGTTAAATCTCTTCTCCGTTATAATATGAGATTCGGAGTCTTCTTGAGCTAGTCGTCCTCCGGCCTAATCTTAATGTAGTTTATCAACGCACTGTCGCAGTCAAAATCACCAGCAATTGATATCCAGCAATGTTAAACCCTTTCTGTCTAGTGAAGGCGCTTACTATAAGTAGCTAGCACAACGTGACACGTCAATCATGTTACATGATTAGCCCTGTAGCTTTCAAGATTTCATATTCCAAGCGAGAAAGATCATGTTGCTAATGCCCGTATCAAATATCCAACAGTCTTTCAGCTCAAAGACGGTGGACCAAGACCACACATGTATGTCTAATTTAATGATGTATCTTCTTATTTTACCCGTAGGCCAGTGTTCAGTTTTCTGTAGAAAGAACATCTAACTGTTTGGAGTCCCCTTCGAGTAAAACGCGAACCAAGTCATACTAGAAGAAGCTACAGAGAAAAACAGTAGACGACATGACAGGTACTCTGGGACTGAGAAGACGGGCACCAAAGAGTGTAGAGAACCCGACCTTTACGTATCCAAGTGTTCGGTCAGATTGAGAACTGACTTTCAATGAACAAAAGTGCGAGGCCAATGATGTGTTCCTCGGCGCGATATTCAATCACACCATGCGTTGTAGCATGATTGTAATCCCATAAGAGAAGGGAAATGGGTATCACGTCCGGCCGATAGCTTTCTACTTTTATTGTGATTCAATTCTGAACGTTCTTCAGGCGCAGATCTCTGCGTTGGAAGCCTTGTTGCCTACCTTCAAAGTCAGCCAACACTCTCCAGAAAAGTAACACACATGTTCATCTTTGCAAGGCGCAAGGCGCAATCAAAAGCTCACAAAGATATCAATTCATGACCACTGGCTGAAGCTTAATAGGGAATGAGCAAATAATTTTGTTGTCCTTGTCGGAATAGGACATGATTAGAAGTGTGAAGATAAAGTAGTGCTAGGGACTTAAGAATGTTTATGTGTCCTGTATAATCCTTGAGAACTACATCTGAGAAAATAAACTGTGTAGCATTGCATAGGAAATCCAACAGCCACGAGTAAACCTGAGTTAGATTTACATTGACACATTTACACACGTCACAAAGAGTTCATCCGGTACCTTTTCATATGGAGATAGCCTTACGCTTCACGCAAGCAAACCGAGTTCCGGCTGGTCTCATTTGGCATTTTCCCTACCGGGGTTATATATCGACTTCTGCCTATCATCCGTCTTCCATGTTTAGATAATTAACACGCATGCTACACATTAAATGCCTTATCCTCTGGAAGTATCATCTCAACAATACCATAGAACATCAAGTAAGAAATAGAATATAATAATGAGATTCCCTCGCTATTGCCCTTAGCAACAAGGTGAAGTTTTTGTACAGCCGCTTACCAGTGTTTTATTTTTCATTAAAAAAGAAAGAAAGAAAGACAAAACCGAGAGGTTTCAGAGCTGGCTCGATTCAAAAGCCACGTTTCGCTAACTCGATATTACGGCGTTCAACGACAAAAAACACAGTTGGGTTTATTTGTGTTCTTTGTTCACAGCTAATTCTCTTATAACTTCCAGCATGTTCGCCCTCTCCATGTATACCCCACAATAAACAAAATGTATTTGCAAGTAACGGAAACCAGGCTAGTAAGGTCTGAACCTTGCCCCTACTCATCTCCTATAATACTGCTCGGATCGCGCTGATGAGATTGGGATAGTCAGTGAATAGGTTGGATTCGAAAGGATGGGCATCAAAGCAAAATCTGTTCGGGGTAGCCACGTGTACATACGGCAGAGAAACTCACACGGGGGATCGTCTATGGACGCTCGCCACACTGTCTTTGGCATTGAGAGATGGCATGACCGTCGTAGATCCCAAGGTCATCCATGCATTTGAGGACGCACTAGGCGAAAATTCAGTTTCCTCAATCCCCGTCACATTCACACTCCAAAGTCGTGCTACTTACTTCAGAGAGCTGCCGCTTTTCAACTTTCACAGGGCCAGCCACAGCCATCGCCAGGATGGTAGCGAAAATGGTGAGGGAGTAGATACGCATGTTGAAAAGGAGGATAAGTATTTGCAAATGCTGGTTTTATTGATGATAAAGTGTATTTCGCTCTTTGATACTGGTCATTTGAAAAGAGGCATACTCAGTTTAAATACAGCTTTCTGGTGTCAATCAGTTTAGTGAAACGATAGATAAGACACTACGAAAGATTCCTTGGCTTACTCCTGCAACAAGCGAGGCGTCCTATCGGAGTTGAGCTTTAGAGCTGGGCGTAGGTATCACGATCCTGTGGGATCTGCCAAGCCCTTCAGGTTGAGCAATATTGGATCACCAGATTCCTACATAGGCTGGAATCTGCAATCACAGAAGAATTGTAAGCACTAGATTCACTCTCCTTCCTTTCATGATCTAGCAAGTCTACCTGATTGCATATATTTGTCGGCCCCCATGAGGGGATTGACAGCTGAGCCTGCTCGGATGCGCGCTCAATTGTGACAGGGTCTCACTGAACCGTAGAAAAGGCCTCTCGTCATTACGTCTGTTCTTTTGACTTTACTAATTGAGTCGCAATTAATCTATTAATCTTGGCATTGGAAAATACCAGATAAGGATGCAGTACACTGATAAAAGCCCCAGTCATCTCAATGCAAATTAGGTCCAGTGTGGTGTGTCGTTTCTGTTCAGACACAACAGGATTACGAACCTATCAATCTCTACATCCCCGACTTTATATTATCTCAGAATGTAATTCAGTTTTAGAATAACATATGCATACCAGTCGTATTAAGTATATCTTCCAAGGCGCCGTATGCGAATAACTATTTCATAACAGAGAATGAATTGAATCTGAACTGAGGATCCTCTGCTACAAAGAGCTGTCTGGTTTTGTTGATGTCTTGCCCCTCCCGAAAAAAGTCCGATTCTACGGTTACTCGTATTGAACAGGCATTTTCGGCGTTTACCAACTGCAAAGCATTGAATAGAGCCAATTCCCCTCCTTCATCTGATTTGGCCAGCCTGACAATTGTTACTGTAACTTTTACGATGCTTTCAAGTCGTACTGTTCTATATCACGTTTTCAATCTTCCACAGGATCAATTAAACGCAAGATGATCCTGGGCGATTTTATTTCAACAGAGTGCCGGCATTTGTTACATTGCCTCTCTTTCCTCTTCCTCCTCTAACAAGTTATGTGCCCTCCCTACACAGCCTCAGCAGAGCTAACTCAAGCCAACACTTGCAAAGGTAATTTGCATTGTACAGGAGGCTAATTTACGCTGAGTGCCTCATCCGGCGTGGGGTAGAATGTCTGCACTTTGGACTAATCCGCGATTTGATCGAGATAGCCTGCAACCGTGACAGTTCGAGCCTCATAAATAGATGGAGACCCATCTTTCGTACTTTCTTGGGATAAATGTTGCAAATAACTGCTTTTAATGTGCACCTCATTATTCAGTACGCTCAAGCTTGTTCCTGGTACCAAAGACCCCACTTGGATCCCTTCGCCAATATGAAGATAAGGTTGTCGTCCGGACTGGCTTGCTTGATTGCGAATATGACGATTGCAGCAGTCATGCCACCACGTGCGGTTGTTTCAAATGTGACATTGCCAGCGCCGCCGCAAATGGCTGCTTCGCTGTCGCCATGCGCAGTATGTTACCGCAACTCCTAGGCAACTTCAGTAAAACTGACAGTGACTGCAGATAGGCTGCATCACAGCCGAAGTTCTCCAATCTTCATGGAATGCTACTAACTTTACGTGTATTTGAATGGACCAACCGCTTAATATAGTTATCGGCGCATGTTTGGCGCAAAATTGCACCGTTATCGCGTCTCTTGGTAAGTAAGACCCTTGCCACTCCAGCTATTGTGCAGGTATCTTATCAGCTCATGGCGTGTTGCATTGCAAGAGGCCCAAAACTATTCCAAAACCTCATGCGGCGTGCCCATCCGCCGCAACAAAGAGCAAGCCCCAATCGCCTGGACGTTGTTTGGAATCGCGTTTATGGCTGTATCTGCACGTCTGCTATCGAAAATTCCTTCCTTGAATCCAGCATTCACCTTTCGCTCAGAAGACGCAGCAATTCTTGCCGCTATGATTGCGTTGATAGCTTCGAACATTGGTTCCCAAACACGTAAGTTGTGGCCTTCCTTGTCCTTATTTTGATAAAGCTTATTGGTTCCTCACAGTGATAGGCCTCGGCCTCGGCAAGGACATATGGTCAATTCCTCCTGAAAATATAACCCAAATCCTACTAGTAAGTGAGATGCATCCTTTAGCACTTGGTACTGTGCCGTGTTTAACCCGGCCGCGAAGGTCTTCTTCGTTGAGGAGCTTCTTTATGCTTTTGTAGTTGCAGTGACCAAGCTGTCAATGATTCTCTTCTATCTCCATATTTTCAACGAAGCATGGTTTCGAGTATCCTGCTACGTCATGCTGGCGCTCACCACTGTCTATGGCATTGGTCAGATGCTTGCTATCACCCTAGTATGCACACCAATTAGTTACAACTGGACACAATGGGATGGAAAACATTTCGGAGAGGTACGCACCCTCATATGGAGACTTTTGCTCAGGGTTCCCTCCATGTATCTTTGACACTGACAATTCGACTAATTCTCAATTACTATAGTGCGGTGAAGTAACTCTCATGACTTTCTTCAACGGTGTTGTCAACCTTGTACTAGACTTCATTATTTTTGTTATGCCAGTGACGCAGTTGTAAGACAACTCTTCCAACATGACTTGACCGGCAACCGTTGGCTAATTATGCGCAAAAGCATCAAAGTCTCGTGGACCCTTAAAAAGAAGATTGGTGTCAGTCTCATATTTCTTGCTGGGCTTTTGTGAGTGTGAATTCCTTCGGTTTCCAAATTTGAGCTATCACTAATATACTGCTCACTTCGTGGCAGGGTGACAATAAGCAGTAGTGTCCGTTTGGCGACGGTTGCTACGTTTGGCAATACGCAGAACCCTACGTGTAAGTACTGTTCCACCACAATTTCCGAAACTCGACTCATTCAAAGGATCCCGTAGACGACTTCAAAGAGCTGTCAATATGGTCCTTAGTAGAGATGCATCTAAGCGTTATATGCACCTGTATGCCTGGAATGACTGCTTTTGTCCGGCGAATCAAACCGTACATGCACCATTTTGATCCCAAGCCGCCACAGCAACAACCTGCTACACGAAGTCAACCCGATCGATCGACTGTGCAAAGGGTGCGAGACGCACTTACGCGGCTTATGGTATCCACTGTTCCCAGGAATCATCAAATGGCCTGGAGAAGTTCAGGTGCTACCAAAAGCAATATTACAAAGACCCAGCCTAGTATCATTGATCCAAACGCCGCCGAGTTCCAAGATTATTCGGCATACGCTCAATATGCCGAGACCCGTGAGGCAGGAACACGGTTACAAATACTGAACAGTAAACCATTTCCGCGAGACAGCATTGAGATACATAGGCAAAAGTAGGCAGGGCAGGAAATATCAATTTGATCGGTTGATACCTGTGTTTGTTCTCTGCAGCTAATAGCTTCTTCAAACACTTGTCTGACGACTCGCATTCGGGAACGACATCTGAGCCGAACGGGAGAGCCTTACTGATGAGCCAGTGATGTTAGGGTCTTCAACCAAGAAATTGCTCGGAAACCCGACGTCAAAGTCCTTGACACTCTCCAAGTATGCGATCTGCTCATCTGTAAGCTTGATCTTGAGGGCGTCGATGTTGGCCTTCAAATGCTCCACCTTGCGCCCGCCGACGATCGGCACGACGTTAGCCGCTTTGGACCGGACGTAAGCCAGCGCGATAGCCGTCACACTGTCGGTGCCATGTTCTCCAGCAACCTTTTCCAAGGCTTCACTAATCCTGATCTCCATCTCGGTTTGCTGCCCAGAGCCATAAAGAGGCCTCAGCCCCTCACCAGCCTTCTTCCGCTCCTCAATGGCCTTTTTTGACTGAAACTTCCCGGATCCCAAAACATCCCATGGGCACAGGGCCATGCCAAACATCCTGGCCATAGGAAGGATGTCGCGCTCAAAGTCGCGGTGCAGCACGCTCCAACGGCCTTGGTAAACACTGAAGGGTGTCTTGCCATGGTCGATAGCGTAGGTGTTCGCTGCGCTGACGACCCACGCTGGCGTGTCTGATATTCCAAGGTATAGAACTTTGCCCTGCTCAACAAGAATGTGAAGCGAGTCTACAATTTCCTTGATTGAGGTCGTGTAGTCCCACCAGTGCAGGTAAAGAATATCGATGTAATCGGTGCCCAGTTTCTTCAGGGAGTCGCGGACGCTAATATGGAGACTCCGGCGGTGGTTGCCACTGAAGTTGGCCGTGTTTCCTTTACCTAGGGCGTGACTCCTGTAGTCGGACGTGTATTTGGTGGCGAGAACAATCTGTTCTCGGTTGCCCTTCTCCTTCATCCATTCACCAATCCACATTTCTGACTGCTCATCCTGGTAGCTGTTTGCAGTATCAATGAAATTGCCGCCCGCGTCGAAGAAAGCGTCCAAAAGTTTGAAGGACTGCTCTTTGTTCATGGTACCCATCATCTCAGCCCAGGCGTCTCCGATTGACATAGCACCCAGGGCAAGAGGAGAGACACGAATGCCTGCATTGGGTGAGAGCACGCGCAGCCTACCTAGCTCGGTGGCTGGCTCTGGGGCCGGGGCCATGAAGTGCGACATATTGCCGAAGCTGGTTTAGAACGGAATAGAAAGGGCTATGGTGCAATTGTATGGAGAGTCGGGAGATCTGCGGTTCATTATAGAGGGAGAAAGCTGAGGCCTTTTATGATGTGAAGAGGAGGGGCAGTGAGTCAATGGGTAAACGGCACACCACCAGGATAAGGTCGGATATAAGTCCGGAATTTAGCTATACACAGGGCAAAAGAGAAGGACAGTTCCGATAGTTATGCTCATTGTGCAATGCTTAGCCTCAAGTGCGGAGACATGGTGCCACTGCGGCAGAGTTCTTCGGTTATAATGAAGGGAAACTTCGGGGATATCAAAGTCGAACTAGTCGTCATCAGCTCTGGAGGACCCTTTTGGTTTTGTGGACAGCCGTAATCGGCATAATGCTAATGGAGTTTGCGGGGTTATCTCCGGGATGACCAGGTGAAACTGAAACCTACGTGAGCACATACAATCGAGGGCAACAGCACGATCAAGCCTGGTTCATGGCTTAAATAAATCCAGAGGCCGTGTCTTGAATAAAACTCCTTTACACTTCACATCGCTATCGCCGTGCTGGCGTAATTAAAAAAGGGCACAGCATTTAAGCCAAGGGCGTGTGCCAGACAAGCGAAACACCTGTTGATACCTTGACCGCTTTGAGCTTACCGCTTTCGCTTCAGCTGCTTCACCAGCTTATTCATGTGAATGATTGCCTCCCTAGCGCCATCCCAGGTCTTTCTCTTTCCCGTCTCAAAGTAGCGGAAAGCATGCGCCGTCTCGACTCCATGGTTTATCAGGTAGCTCATGTACGGATCTTTAAACCAGGTGACCCAACCACGCCACCCCCAGCCAAGATTCTCCATGCCCGTGCCAGCAGCTTTGTGCAAGAAGCCCTGGAACTCCCACTGTTTGACGGCGCTTGGGTCGGACCTGTTTTCAAGGGTCCAACGATCTGCAATCCACTGCTGATGCTGGTCAATGGCTCGTTCCATCTCGGGCCTTGATGGAATCATATCGGCGCTGATCCCGCGCCATATGTTACTGATGGCCATGGAAGTAACGTCGGAGAAAGAAAATCCGTTATTTTTGCCGTACATCGAATATGCAAGAACGGCAATGCTGTCCGCGTGCGCAGGCGGGAACAAGTTCTTGTAAAGTCGGGCGATGGGGCGTCCCCCATAGGGATTCCCAGAAGTGTCCGTCTTGGGCTTGCTCATCTCAATGAATGGAATTAGATCAAAATCCGCTGAATAGCCTGTGCAGCAGATGACAGCGTCGACATCATCTAGAACTGTCCCGTCGGTGAACTCGATGGATTTTCCTCCAAGGAACCTCTGTATGCCGTACAACGATGTGGCTTTTCCTTCCCTCAGAATCTCGACGGTGGTGTCTATACATCCTGCAAGGTAAAGACTAAGTGGTGCCATGTTATCAAGAAGGCGCCAAGAAGGATCGAGCTTGCCATGCTGTTTCATAAGAAATCCGGAAGCAAGCGTCACAAGCTTGTTAGACAGGTTGGGGAAATGACTTTGCAAGAAATAAGATATCTGTCTTCGGGAACGGGTGATCAGGAGATCCGTTGGAACACCATTTCGCCAGCGGCCTACGATAAGAGCGCCGTTGCGATGAGAGATGTAGGCCTCGTCTGTCTGCTCAACAAGAACAGAGAGTATGTCGCTGAGAGTGGCACTCAAGCCAACAAGAACAACCTTCTTTCCCTTGAAGTCTTCTGGCCTGTTGCACGGCTGTTTAGCTAGTTCTGTGCTCGAAACAGGAGGGGCAATGATTTATACTTCCGGAACTGCTGTGAGTGGATGAGGAGGCCCTCGTACTGCTCTTGACCTTCATAGGATGGCATCTTTGGCTTCGTTTGATATCCGTGGCAAAAAACAACCTTGTCAAACTCTTGAGCTTCCGGATGTCCTGCTTTGATCATCTCGACCCGCCATTTGGACCCATCGGCATTTCGCACGACTTGCTTGACAGTTGTATTAAATACCATGTATTTGTAGAGATCAAAAGCCTCAGCGTATGATTCCATATACTCTTCAAAATCTCGTTGTGACAGGAAGGGTCCGTATTCTACTCGAGTGTCAGTGTCTGGTATCCCCTCTTTCCTGCATTGCTCGTGAGGCGAAACGATGACCCACTATCTGGCATTGGGTAATCCGTATAACCGCAAGTGTACTTGCTGATGACTGCCTTTGTGGCTGCACATAAGAGAGATTAGAAGTTTGCATCAGGGCATATTCCCGGCTGAGAATGAAACCCACATGGCAAGGCTGTGGTCATGGTTTTGTCGTCAGTATATGACCAAAGGCCTCCAACGCCACCCCGTCTCTCGAACAATTTTGCATCGAAACCGTCTTCGCGAAATGTCTTGAGCATAGAAATGCCAGTGGCACCTATTAACTTAGTATCATAACTGTCTTGACTGATAGCCGTTGAAGGTGGCACTCACCTGCCCCAATGACCGCCACCGACGGCGGGTTGCCCTTATCCATCACCGCAGACTCGGAGGCAGCAGGTTTTCAATGGTTGTAGACGATTAAAAATGACACCGAGAGCTCGTATGATGGAACAGGTTTCGGGAAATGGGTGATAAATGGGCAAAAGGTACCACTGATAAAGAGATGCAGGATTGCTGAGGTAAGACAATGCAATCTTGGCGCCGTCAGCACTAAATCTGACACGCCCAATCTAGTCCGTACTTGGATGATTGATCACTTGAAGTCTAACCAAATGCCCAATGGGCGTTTATGAAAGGATCTAGCGTTGTCATGCCTACGTTTGTGGAGTCACACCTCCCAGCACATTCGTGGCGAAGAGTAGCGTAGACACCAGCATCATTCACAGCAATACGAAAGGGGATTTAAACCCAACAACAAACAGATGTGTCCATACTCTAGGGGAGTCGCAATAATATTGCAAGGAAGCAGGTATTATGAATATGTAGTTATGTCGAAAGTATCGATGAAACTGGATATCGATCAAACATGTGTTCTCAAGGTGCAGTAACATCTAAGGAGTTTTTCCAGAACATTCCTCATTCCAGGCGATGCTATTCTTACCGTTTATATGTAAAGAAACCGCTAGACCTAATGTATATCGGCAATAGCATAAAGAAGGCAACAACAGTATGTGGTTGCCCAAGCGCCGTATTAGAACGCTATGTAGATTTCCTCAAAACCTTTCTCGCTTCCCAGTATATATTCGTCCTGAACTCCCGAGTTGTCGAGGTGGCAGTAAACTAATCGAGGTTGCTCTTGGTGGGCGATGTGGTGCTCTTTCTTTAATACTCCGGCTGTGGTGGATCTCTTGTTCTCACTGAAAGTCTGAGCAAAGCGTTGAGCAGTCTTTGAAAAAAGCAAGGTGCGTCCGGCCCTGATCCGCCAAAGATACATATGTATAGACACAATCCTAAAGAACCCTGCTCTTGTTTCGGATTCTGTCCCCATGGCTGGAATCAGTACGGCCTCGCCGCCCGAACCGGTATCTCCGGCGATGAATGCTACTGCTTCAATCAGGGTGGTCCAGACCTTGGCAAGGTATCAAAGCAATGGATCAAGGATAACATCCAGATAGGAACTTTGAATTCTGTCTATCCTGGTTTCTTTTTTATACCCGAGGGCAACAATTCGACATTCCTCCACCTTGTTCAGAACAGTTTCAGCGACTGTGGGCACCAAAAGTAAGGCTTGTGGAGGGTCGCTATGCTCTGGCAGATGCTAATGATTCCAGCCAGCAAGGGGAGAGCTATAGTGACGTGTCCGACTCTATATTTGGTATCGACTGTAAGACATCATGCTTGATTTATGCAACGATCTGGCGATGGCGCGATGCTTTCCAGAACGAGTTTGCGGTCCGCATGAAGGGACCTCCCAACCCCGACCTAGCGTCCACCAATAACCATCCAGTTATTGCTGTGAACAGTTCTCAACATTTGTCACCCGTGTGGTTGGAGGCGGAAGCTGCAAGTTTCGGAGACAAAATGATCCCGATGACCTTCAATTGGTAGCAGTATTATACCTAGCACCACACAATAGCTGGTGCATTTTGAAGTCTTAGAACTCGTAATCGAGAAGCTGGTCACCGGAGGAAAGTAGATCAAGGTCACGATACCGGGGCAGGAGAAGGCGTCTATGAGATTCACCGGCCGGCAGTCTTTGTCAAAAGGACAGCTGCTACCCCTGATCTTGGAGGTGATTAATAGTAGAACGTTTGCTCTGACGAGCCACCTTCAGATCTTGATTGCAAATACGAATAAAGATTTGAAAGGATGATAACCGTTCAAGGAACTTGCAGGACTGAATGCAATCGACTATATTATGAAGAATTACATTGACTGACTCTTGGGGTATCCACTCAACCCTATTGACTCAACCCTATTGACGGGTTTATCATCTCAACAAGAAAATATTATCTTCTTGAGGCACGTACTTTGATAACGTCGGATAGGCCAGGAATTTGTCCCCAATTACTCCATCTTGGCTCAATCAGGTAAATAACTCGCAGGAGGAAATTGCAGTACTGTCCTCAAGCCACCGCCCGGTGCAAGGTTGTCTGAGAGACCCAGGCCCTCCAACTCGAGGTCATCTGCTCATGTTAATCTATGACACCCACTAACAAGCATCTGCCAAGAGGGCGCTAGTACGAATTGCGTTATTTGTCTTCGGACGTCAACCTCCGGAGAAGAACCGAGAGTTTGGTCCCTTCGCTACCACCTGCCAACTGGCTAAGCGAGACCGAAGAAGCAATTATGCTTAATTAAGCTACCGCCCTTTGTCGGAAAAAAGGGAGAAAAGATCCCGTCCGGTTTTGGGGGGAAGGGGTCCAGATGTGGCGATATGGGCTCGACGAAGGGAGGCGCCAGGGCCTCGCGGCTCGGTGCAGAGATGGAAATTATACTACGCTACAAACTAGCTCTGGACACAGGTGGCTTGCGTGACATTGATTGCTCCAAGAAGCAAACATTTACGGATCGTGAGATACCGTTTAGCCGTGCCAGTTAGTTTATTTGTGGTTGTACTACCGTCCATTTCCGAGATTACTGTCTTGCTAGTTTTGGGGGGGGGGGGATAGATAAACCAAAGGACCGTGATGGGTATAAAAGTCCGCTGTCAACTCTCAATTCTGTACTGCACAACACCTCTAGCCATCAAACTCTGGTATCATGAAGATCTCAGCAGTCATCCTTGGTCTCACGGCCAGCGTATCCGGCCACACTATCTTTCAGAAGGTCTCCGTCAATGGCGTTGACCAGGGAGCTCTGAAGGGAGTCCGCGCTACTTCGAGCAACTACCCGATCCAGAACGTCAACGACGGTGGTTTCGCGTGCAACAACAACATCCAATACAAAGACAGCAACGTCATCTCTGTCCCGGCCGGCGCCAGAGTTGGTGCTTGGTGGGGCCATGTAATTGGAGGTGCTCAAGGAGGCAACGATCCTGATCATCCCATCGCCGCAAGCCACAAAGGTTTTTAGCCAGCTTCAGTCCATCTGCGTTTTTGGGCCTCTTGTTTCCAAGGACATGACTAATTCGGTGGTTGTATTCAGGTCCCATCATCGTTTATCTCGCCAAGGTCGACAATGCCGCCAGCACGGGTACGTCCGGGCTTCGCTGGTTCAAAGTGGCCGAAGCTGGCCTTAGCGGAAGCACGTGGGCTGTCGACACCATGATCTCCAACGGAGGCTGGCACTACTTTACTCTGCCATCGTGTGTTGCGCCCGGCGACTACCTCATGCGAGTCGAGATCATTGCCCTGCATGGGGCTTCAGTTCAGGGCGAGGCTCAGTTTTATATGGGATGCGCGCAGTAAGTCCAGGATGTTGATGCTTACTTTTGGGTGCTTCGGAAACTCATAGTGCATAGGATCCGAGTGACGGGCTCTGGAACCAACGCAGGCTCCAACTTCGTCAGCTTTCCCGGTGCCTACTCTGCTACTCACCCCGGTATCTTGGTCAGCATCTATGATAGCTCCGGCAAGCCCACCAACGGCGGCCGAGCTTACTCAATCCCGGGCCCCGCTGCCATCACCTGCTCTGGTGGCGGCAGCTCCCCCCCTCCTACTTCGAACCCTCCCTCGACCCCGCCACCTTCCAATGGTGGTGGTTCCACTGCTCCTTTGTACGGGCAGTGCGGCGGTCAAGGATGGACTGGCGCCACTACGTGCGCATCCGGTACTTGCAAGGCCTCGAATGAGTACTACAGCCAGTGTATTCCGTAAAGCATCGGCTATCAAGTGACGCAGTTTGGTTGCAATGATGGCAGGCAACGACAGTAGTCTTTTCTTCAGTTGACAAATGGGAAAAGCACTAGGTAAGTTCAGTTCATGTGGGGAGATTCTTGTAAATAGTTCAAACAATGCACTTATTCGCACATCTGCGCAAATCGCCGGGACCCAGTGGGCTCAAGTAAAATGCCACCGGAAGATAACTTGAACCTCGATAAGATGAGAATCTGACATTAAGAGATGATACTTTCCGTGGTCACATGGATTGGACTTCACGTATAATTATGCCTGAGTAAGCTGAAACACAGCTCAGTGCTCGAGTCATTCAGGCCCATCATGCAAACTGGACTTGATGGTTCTGGCTGCGGTGGAGTCTTGTCGCCACAAGAAATTACGCAGTGGAGCCAATCAGGAATATGTCTGCAAAATACGATATCACCACCACAGGTCGGTTAGCTCAGTTGGTTAGAGCGTGGTACTAATATATCATCGGATATGTCGAGTAATGCCAAGGTCGGGAGTTCAAGCCTCCCACTGATCATTTGCTTTTGTTTCTAATGAGTCCCGGGTAAAAAAGCTTCTCCCCAGGTCGTTATTTTGCAGGATCTTGGTGGTCCGCAAAGCAAAACAGAGAAATCTTGATCCACGTTCCCATGCGGTGGCGGTGGGAACACTAGCCGGATCGGCGGTTCCACTGCCGAGTCTCTTCTCTTTTGCCCGCGACTCTAGTGCCGGAGGTCTCTTTGTATTATTTGCCTGCTACTGATATGTTCCTTTTACTCTAGTTTATTGGTCAAAAAAGGGGTTGTTTTGTTCCTTAGATAATCCAACTTGTGAAGAGCTTTGGCACCGAAAGACATTAGAAATGGCTTACATGATTCGCACTCCAACTAATTCTCGGCGCCGAAGAGACCGGATCGCCACGGAACCCGTTCCAAGAAGCCCTATTACTGGAACGCTCGAGTCAGACAGTGTCCAGAGTTGGCCTCAATGGCTTATGGAAAATGCCCAGACATTCCTGAGACAACCTCAGATGACATTCACCACGGCGACGGATAGCTGGGAACTCGATGTCAGATTGGTAAGCCTCCCTGCCCCGCAAAAGGTTTGGTGCAGCGGCGCCGATGAACACCAACTAACGGCGAGCTAGGCATGCACTATGCTGTCATCAGATCCCCGATCCATGGAGCAGACTTGACTCTCCTCTCTGAATTTAAAGTCTGTTTTCTTTAAAGAAAGCCGCCGACTTGTTGGCATAGCAGCCGGTGTATGATCGTCTGTGCGTCCGATCATTTGTCTTTTGAGCGACCGTAAAAGTTGTACGCCATCCTCCCAGCTTACTTGAGTCTTGGAAAAAAGATAAAGAAAACCTTATTCGAGCATCGTGTACTCCGTACCAAAATCCATCATGGAATTCGAAATTCCCGCAGTTCACCAAGCAATCGCTGTCAGGGCTCCAAGAGAACCTCTCATCCTCATCGACGCCCTGACATACCCACCCGACGTCGGCGAGGTCATTGTCAGCGTAGAATGGACTTCCTCGACACCGTACCACCTGCACCAGGCAGATGGCGGACTTCTCATCGACATGTTCCCCCGGATCCTGGGCGACACCTTTGCCGGCACGGTGCTCCTGGTCGGTCCTGGCCCGCATCACGTTCATGTCGAGACTGGGGACAAAGTAATGGGGTACTCGTTCCGCGACGACAAGGACGGCAAAGAAAAGGCCGCGCAAACCCTCATCACCGTTCCAACGTTTCTGCTCGGAAGGCTGCCCAAGGGCCTGACGATGGAGGAAGCAGTAACGGTCCCTGACAATCTCGTCACGGTCTTCCAGGCCGCGGCTGTTGATCTCGGCCTCTCGTTGCCGTGGCCTATCCCCAACGGATGGACGCCTCCGGAGGCCGATGCGCCGATTTTGCTGTGGGGCGGGGCCGGAAGCGTCGGCATGTACTCCGTTCAGGTCTTCCGGCACTGGGGTTACAAGAACGTGATAGTGGTCGCAAGCGGCAAACACCACGAGTACCTTCAATCACTTGGCGCCACTGCTTGTTTTGACTACCGCGACGAGGGAGTGGTGGAGAGGATCCGAAAGCATCTTGGTCCAGAGGGCGTGCCATACATAATCGACTGTATAGGCCACTTATCAGGCTCACTCAAACCCATCACTCAACTCGCTGAGCGAGGCACCAAGGTCGCTGTGATGTTACCCGTGGTTATCAAAGACCCGACCGAGATCGAAGCTCCAATATACCAGATGACGGAACCTGCTGAGGGACAGTGGAAGGACGGTGTTATTGTCAAGGGTGTGAGGACCCATTTCTATCTCAAGGTACGTTGTATACCTGTCTCGCTAGAAGTAAAATCTCTCTCTAACAAGGCTTATATCCTCACAGAACAAACTCTTCAAAGACAAGATGCAAAGTGAGATTATACCGACATTGCTGGAACAGAAAGCGGTGCGGCCAAACCCCCATAAAATAGTGGAAGGGGAATCATTGTTGGAGCGCGCGCAGGATGCTATTGTACTATTGAGAAATAAGGCTGTGAGTGGTCAAAGGCTTGTATGGAGAGTCAGCGAGGGTGATGCTCTCTAGGGCTCCAGTCTCGGGCGTGACATTTTCTTCCTGGCCGGCAACGCGCCAACGGCTGTGGAGACCTCTATGAATTCCCAGTTCTTAGTAGGATCATTAGTTTCAGCTCTAATAAGGTAGCAACGATATGTGTTTTTTTGAAACGCTGGTCATGCAGAAGTGACTGGACAGGTTTGGAGACAGCTTGCGACAACTGATATTGTCTGTCATGATGCAATTATTGGTTTTCTATCCTGGTTGGCTTAAACGCGGCACATCCTTCCGTCGTTGGCGACACTCCACGCCTCACTGCCGACAGCGTTGCGAACGTAGAAGAAACCCTTGGGGTCCCACTCCTTCTTGAGGCACAGCAATGAGTTGTAGTTGCTGCCGAAGAATGTCTGCTGAAAGTTGGGCTGCTGGAAATCGGCCTCGTTCATGTAAGCGCCACCGGTGGGGGTGAGCGCCTCGATCTCCTTCATGACCACGTTCGTCATGAGATCCTGTTTGGCGAGCATGTCCTCCCAAGGAGCGGTGAAGTTCCAGACGGTGGTCAGGGTGGCGTGGACGATGGTGTCGCGCCAGACGGGGGTAACGGAGTTGGTCTCCTTGTTGCCGAACTTGCTGACGTCGGTTCCGACACCGATAAAGGTGACTCCCTTCTCGGCGGCGCTGCGGGAGAAAGATCCAATCTTGGTGATGTTGGAGCGGGGAATAAGACGGCCACCGTATTGGGCAATGCCGATCTGGATATTGCCGATGGGCAGCGGGCCAAAGTACTTGTCGTAGTGGTTGTAGTAGCTCTCAAACTCAGAATAGTTAACGGTGTACTTCATACCGAGACCATCTAGGCGGGTGATAAACGGGGCAAGAATGGTCTTGACCTCGTCGGCGGTCTTATTGTACGCGTTGATAGGGGCGATCTGGAAGAAGTCGGCACCGAAGTAGTAGACGACCATGGTACCAGCGTCAACCATGGCGGCAATCTCCTCATGAAAGGCATCGATAGCGTTGAAGAAGGCATCCTTGTTATTGTCGGCGGCCATCATGACAAGAGTGGCGCCGCCGAACTTGGCATCAGGGTGAGCCTTGACAGTCAAGGAGGTGACGACGCCCCAGTTACCCGGGCCACCACCAGACAGAGCCCAAAACAGGTCAGGGTTCTCGGTCTTGGAAGCGGTCAGGAGTGTGCCATTAGCAGTGACGACCTCCCACTCCAGAACGTTGTCAGCGCTGAGGCCAAAGCTGGTGGAAAGAGCACTGTGACCACCACCCTGGGTGTAGCCTCCAGCAAGTCCGACGGTCGGGCACTCGCCGCTGACAACCGCGAGGCCAGCGTTGTGCGCGAGCTCCATGACCTCGTAGCCCTTGACACCGGCGCCCACCTTCACGGCCTTGCCCTGGTACGCGGCGGTGTTCCAGTCAACGATCTCGGCGCTGTTCATGCTGTGAGTCCAGACGGCGAGAGCGCCGGCACCGGTGGAGCGACCAAGGTAGTCGTGACCTGTGTTGCGGACGATGAAGCGGATGTTGTGCTCCTGGGCGAACGCCATGGTAGCCTTAATATGCTCCGGGGACTTGGCATCCACGGCGTAGACGACATAGTTGCCCAACAGACAGGGGCGAGACTCCGGCTGGAAGGGATCGCAGCTCTGGTTTGCGAAGAAGGGAGCCATGATAGAGCTGGAGGAGTTCATGCTACATACAAGTCAGCATTCTGCCAAAGAATCCTGGGCAAATCAACAACGTACTGGATCTCCTCAGACTGCCATTTGCTCTGCAGCGAAGCACAAGTGGCCGCATCGTAAGTCGGATCGTGGCAGGGTGAGCCCAAGGGAACAGTAGCAATCAGGTTACCGCCCACGGTGGTATTGAGGGCATCCCACTGCGCCTTGGCAGGCCAGCAGCTGTCACCCGGGAAGCATTTGCAGTCGCTGGTGACCCTCTTAGACACACCGGTGATTCCTTGATCAAAGTAACGCTCCGGAGCAGCGAGTGCCACACCAGCAAGAACCGCTTGTAGGATAGACCTCTTCATCTTATGACTTGGCGTGAGAAGAGAAGAGGGAGGAGGGCAGGGAAAGATGGCGTATGGTGAGACAAAGATCGGCACTCGGTTGACGAGTCAGCTTGCGGGGAAGATGAAGAGAAAAGAGCGAAATTCTTGCGTCTCGTTCTACCAGATACAATCGGCAGCCGTAGGCGGCACTTTTAGTATCCTGCATCCTGCATGACAAGGGAACCACGCATCCGGAGCCATGGCATGGATGCCCATCTCGTGGGACGAGGTCTTCCAACTTGGGATTGGTACCGAGATTTGGGCACTATTGAAATTCCCCCTTTCCCCTTCCCCCTTCCCCCATCCGAACTGCGGAAGCCGGCCGTGTGTATTATCAAGCAACAACAAGTTTATGTCAGAACCGCGCAGAGAGGACCGGCCATGATGAGCAACCGGGGTCTGGCTAAACTCCGGTGTTAAGCTTTTGGTGGAGAAAGAAGCCATCTTATGGGGAAACTACCAAGGGAAGATCAAGAATTCCCGGCTATCCCTGTCGACTACTCGGTGGTGGTGGTCAGAACGTTGTCTCCGCTCACACCTCGCTTCTACTTGGTCGTATCCGGCTGATGGACCTCCGTGCTCCTACAGGCCCAGGGTAACGAAGAGTGGATCGTGAGGATACCGTCCTTGTTTCCCTTGCCATAGCCAGGTTTATCCGGACATGGTGAGCTCACCCAGGCATCCTTCCACAGTCTTGTTCAGCGGGACTTCGAGGATGGCGCATATCAAGTGATACAGAGACACCAGCAGTATCCCCGACGGCCTCGGGTGGACTAAATGGTCTGGAAAATTGGTACGCTCGTTACAGAGTACATTACATGTCCATTTTGGTAAGACTACTCTATGAGGGCGACTCATTTTCGAGACACTTTTCCCTCTACAACTGCAAAGGAAAAGCATAGTATCTCCAAATCGGGCCGCATACTATGTAGGTCGAACTTGGTAGAAAGGTGCTCACGAATACACCGCGGAGTTCTCCTCGCTGTTTTTCTCTGATGGTCGTCCAAGGGTCAATAAACGGGCCCAACTACGGAGTATTAGTAGTATGTAAGTATGCCTTTCGGAGATGAATGTGCATGGATCTTCAGCAAAACTCTATTCATGGGACCCTTGTCCGGAATGTGGGGACACCCACTGCCTGATCCATGTTCTTATAAGATAAGTGGTGGAAAGCCGCTCCTCACCACCTCTAAGCGAAGGGTACGGATATACATGTACTACCTATGTGGTCCATCAAGGGCCTTGCGGTGGTGCTGGCCGGCAGTGGATTTCAATGCATCCAGGGTTTCTTGAAAACAGCGTCGTACGAGGCAATGCGTTGACGGCGAGGGGAAGAGTTCGGGAAACCAGAGCGTGCGTTTGACTGGGAACCTGCAGTCTTGCTAAACATCATTAAGAACAGGGCGTAAAGCAAAGAATTGGTTGACCCCTGGAGGACTTGAAGAATCATGGACCCCCCCCCCCCCCCTTCTCTTCGGACCACAGGATGAGGCGACGGCAAAGCAGGGTCGACACGTTCATCCAAACTCGATACGTACGGGATCGTATGCCTCCTTGCGGTCAACTGTGAAGGAGGGCTCTCAGAGTAGCTGGGATCATCAGATCATCAGTACTAACCGGCACTATTGGGAAATGTTAGTGGGACTTGTGCAAATCTGCATCTCTCAGTTTGTGTACCACGTACCACGTGCATCTGTCTGTCAGCAGAACACCAGATCGATCAGCCACCACAACACAACCTTGGAAAAGGCACAGACATTTCGCCCCGTCCCGGTGGCGTGGCGTTCTTCGAACGTGGCACATACGCTGAAAGAAACTGTGTCTTACTAGCTATCCGGACACGGAAGGAGCCTCGAGAAATTCCTTCATGCCAAGGTACTTGAGTCACGACAACGTTGATGGCCTTTCGTTTTTTAATTAACAATTTACATCGTTTCCGCATGATACCCCTAGTTCTTTGGCGCTCTCCTGATGTCCCTCAAAAAGCGGGATGTCGCTCCACGCGGATCCGTGGCGACGCCCCGTACCGGCCCGGGAGAGTTTTCTAAATTCCATGGTACGCAACTTGCGCTCGAATGATACACTCACCTGAAAAGCGGGATAGATCACCATGGATGCATAGGCCTTTCTGGAAGACTGCCAAACCAGTCAAAAAGAGGCAGGGATATGAACGCTAGGTTGGCTCACCATACCACCTCCGTGGAGTCGCGTCGACGTGACAGAGCGACCCCAACTGCGTGCCAATTTCTGGACTTGTTCCGACCAACGTCGACATTTTCTTGGTTAATGAAACATAACCGGACCAAATAATGCATAACGTTGGAGTCGGTAAACAGCAATACTCATCCGGTATCAGGGCAACCCTCCAGCTGTTCGTCGAGGCATCCACCTTGTAAAAAGATGGGCGCCGGTGTTACGTGTGTTTAAGCCTTTTCCGCATGCGGTGAATTTCCCGAAACGGCGAGCCTTGGCCAGGGTCCTCCTCGTCTGTCGCGCCAACTGTAATAATCAATTGCTTCACGGACCAGCCCTTATCCTCTACTACAGGACACTATATATAGTCTATATGTTACAACACCTCGCAGGCATTTGACCCGCCCGGAATGGCAAACTCATCGCCATTGCTCCGTCTGATGGATCACGTCGGTGAGACAATACGACATCAAGGATTGATCGTCTCAGGATGGGGTTGGCTGGCTTGGTTCTCAAATATCAAAAATCATTAATCTTTTTCAACGACGCATGCTGTCCCTGGTAGTGCGCTAATTAGTACGACGCACACCGTTGTGGTACGATAGCGTAGTGCAGACGTAGTATAGTTTACGATACAGATACTAGTAGCACGCCGAGGAGATTGCAGGGCGTAGGGACAGATAACGGCCATGGCTACTAGGATGCTAAGCGCATCTTGAACTCGGAGGTGACATTCAAAGTGACTGGTCGCAACACGTAGTGCTTGGCAAGATGTGGACCGGGGTCTACTCCCCCAAACTCCCCCCTGAACTGCGGCGTCGGCAGACTTTCCGGTGATGGAAGAGTCCTCGTATGGAGTTCTAACCCCTGCGCAACCTCGTGGCGTTTCGCCCTTTGCGAAAGCGTGGTTGGCGAGGAAGACGAAGAAACTTGCCCCTCAAGAAAGACCCAAGAGTGGCCCAATCATCAGTGACGAGAGACCCAAACAAAGTTCATACTTGCAGCCCGGCTTGGCCGTTACTGTGAGTTAGATACCTTCGCACACATTGACAGGGAATGACCCTCTAGCCTGGGTAGATGATCGGATGTGCCCTGTTTATGAGGTTAGATTGGAGTCCATGTTGGAACAATCAGAAAAACTGGAGAAACCGGGCAGATATTTGTAAACTACATCAGTCCCCCGTCTACTCTGCCCCTCTCATCATGAGATCACTTCCAAAATCGCTAGTTGGATGACGATATTGACGAACTGGTTTCCCCATAAAGCGGTCGAATGCCAGTCAGCTCCGCAACCCCGTCTTCGTGTGCTCCTCCCTCTTCCTCCCGTGCCGACCTTGGGCAGCAGGGCCTTCGGCAACACCCCTCTCACCTCGCCGCATCTTGACGACAAATCCATTCGCTGGCCTTCGGCCCTGCTGCTTAGCATCAAGTCAACTCCGCGCGCAGAACTGGTACCGAGGAGGCGTTTCCCATTGCCAGTCACGATGGATACGCCGTGGACGTACAACACCCCTCCGGGAACGGAGACTACGGGTGTAAAAATCACGACAGTCGCGTTGGTTTTTACGGCACTGTCACTGGTAGTGATGAGCATGAGACTGTATGTCCGTGTCATCATGTTGAAGGCCGCCGGTTTAGGTACGTCGAGAACGTTGAGATGTCATGGAGCAAAGGAGGGGACTGACATGCGCATATAGATGACTGGATTATCGCCGTAACGTGGTTTTGCGCTTGCGGTTTTGCAGTAGTCACCACGATCCGTAAGTTATTCCTTCACTTGCGGTCTTCTCTAGATGCTAACCAGTACGACAAGAAACGAAATGGGGCCTTGGACTCCAAAACATTAATGACATGCCACAGGAAAACCTCTACAGCTTTGGTATATTACAGTATGCGGGCGCGCCCTTGTAAGTGCACGACTGTATCTCCAGGACAGAGGCAACGCCCCGCTGACCTCCATCAAAGCTACATCACCAGCATCCTCGGCTTCAAGATTAGCTTGCTACTGTCTTACCTGCGCTTCATTCCAAAGGGTCCCTACAGAGTGGCAACGTTTATCACCATGGGTATGTGTGTTGCATACCACATCTCGTTTCTCGTAGTCCAGATAACCCTCTGCACACCGGTAAGCCTCGCCTTTATCAGAAGAATTTCGTCCAGCCACTGACAGCCTCAAGGTTGCGAAGCAGTGGAATCCGTCAATCGTAAATGGCTCCTGCATTCCTGGAGTTCCCTTCTACACCGCCATGGCCTCGTTGACCATTCTCTTTGACCTTGTAGTGTGAGTTGTACTACCGATGCTTTGTTTCTCCGGACCTTTCCGACTGACTGTATGACTGCCAGCATGTTCCTCCCCTTCCCAGTCCTCGCGACCTCCAAGATCCAAAAGCGCAAGAAGTTTGTCCTCCTCGGCCTCTTTGGCCTTGGCGGCTTCATTACCGTCATCCAGATTATCCGTATCCAGACCGTCCACGCGCTCGAAAACTACCTCGACTCGGCGCCCCTCATCATGTGGTCCACAATCGAGAACAACCTCGGCATCATCGTCTCCTCTGTCCCGACCCTGGCACCCCTCGTCAAGTATTTCAATGAGAAGAGCAGGTCGGGAAGCCGGAGCAACAAGTACGGCGGCCCTAGCGGCTACGGCAGGTCAAGGCAGAGCGGCAACGTGGGAAGCAAGTACGCGCTGCAGAGCTGGCGGCCAGGGATGAACGGGATGCAGCCGCTGGGTAGCGTCACTGACCGCAGCGAATATGCTGTGGAGCACTCGAGGATAGGCAAGGGGTCTGATGACGGAAGCGCGGATGACCATCTCAACGTGCCAGGTATCGTTAAGAAGACAGAGTTCGTGGTCACCAGGGATCCGGTGGAACCAGGGCGAGCTGTCTAAGGGGCAGTGGATTGAGGGGAAATGAGTTGTGATGACTTGATGGGCTAGGGGTCCAAAGATCCGAACAATATTCATGGTTGCGGTGCTTTGGGCATGTATGTAGTGCAGCCCATACGCAAACCCGGCCCATATGTAAAACGTTTCCAACGCATCGACGTGGCCCCAAAACCCATTAACCTGATTTCAACATTTATTGTCATGTCCTATTCTCGCCTCATCATGGCTGGTTTCAATTGACTCGCCCAAAGCAAAGCTCGCTGTTGGTCCCTGTAAACCTGACTCGTTGTCTGCTACCTATATCTTCAGCCTATATGAAATGCTCCACTCAAACCACAAGATTTTTTTTGCTGGTAGCCACTGGTCATTAAAGTTGAATAGCCGTTGTGACCGGGGTATTGACAAAGGTCGTTCTAGACCGTGGAATACAGAGAATTATTCTGGAACCAAAGATAACATGCACACTGCAGAATAAGCACAGCTGAGTGTTCACTCACATTACCTGCAGCTGGAGTCAGTTGGGAAGCCATGTGGCTATGTGCCATTCCACAAGGATGTGCGGGGTGTCCTGTGTTGTTTTCCTAAGAATACAAAGAACAAATCAAGTCTGTCTTCCCGATGAACCAATGGCCGCTTGCCTTGTCGCCGCCGTCTCCGTCGTCCTTCTTCACTCGTCCCTGTTGCCCAAGTTTCAATAATATTGGTATATACCTTGGAAACCCTAAAAGGATTGACCAAGGAACTAATTATTAAAAGGACTATCCGTAGAGTCCTCTCTCTTCACAAAAATTCCAGCATCATCTCCCTCTCTACCGCATAAACCGAAGCCATGGTTGCTGCTCATATCTCTCTGTCCTTCATCGCAGTATTCTCAGTAGCCTCCGAGTTCTTGAGTCGCAGATAGATCGGGGTTGCTGAACGCCGCAAAGTTGCGGCGGGAGTGGATACTTTCATCTCCCGTTGGGTTACGAAGGGCATTGTTGCCGCTGGCAATTTTCTGGACGCGTCCGCCTTGGATATGACGGAGAATGCCGATGTCGTCCTTCATGAGCTCCTTCATCTCGTTAATCTTCTTACGGACCTCACAGCTCTTGTGCTTATTCTGCATGGCTTTCTCAAAGAACTCAAGGTTGACCATGGTCTCGCTGTAGATGGTCGTGTCAGCGCGGACACATTGAAAGACTTCATCATCATAGAGGGCATTCCGGGCGCCAATATTGCTGCCCCAGTTGAGCATGTTGGAGTTCTGGTAGACTACCAGATGGCGGAAGATCTCGGTGGGGTATTTCCCACCGTTGATGGCGACCGCGGTAATAACGTCGCGTTGCGTGAGATTCTGGCACTTGGCGACCTTGTCCATGATAGGATCGTAAAGGGGATGATCTTTCAAAATTTCATGCCAGAAACTGGTATCAATGTCTTCAAGAATGATTCAAGGAGCTGGGGGTCGGTCTTGGCGACGAGTGTCTTGATGAATGCGCGGGCATCATCGATGGCATCCTTGAACCACTTGTGGTTCTCTTGCAGAACGGCCTCGTCGACCCACGCCTCGGTGTCGCAGCGTAGTAAGAGGTCTTTGAGAACGCGATTGTATTCGCCATCGTAGTTGACGGGAAGAATGGCCTCAAGGGCGAGGAAGTCAACTATGTCAGGGTGGCGCTCTCGCTCGGGGATATTCTTGTCTTTGAGACTGTTGCAAATAGACTGGTAGATGGAGTTGTCCGACATGCAACGGCGGAAGGCATTGGACTCAATGCGAGACTCGATTAGGCCCAAGAGAGGAGGGGTGTAGGTTGCTGTCTTGCGTATGTTGTTCTTGGCCTCTCGGACGCGTCGACTGCGCTCCTCAGTGGTAATATGAGGTGTACCGCGGTCGCGACAGGCCGACATGTTGAGTGACTTGGTGTGTGTGATGTGAAACAGGATAATGAAGTTTCTGAAGACGATGACCTTGCCTTTTCTGACTTGAATGTCCTTGCTGTGGCTTTGTGAGATAAAGGCTTAAAGATGATAGAAGTTAGGTCTCATACCTGTATGCTGAACAGCAATTTCGAGGCAGTTTGTAGGTCTTTGGAACCACTGAACTTGAATGACCTTGGCTTTGATGGCTTTCTGCAGCAGTTGAGTATCCAGGTTGTGTGTTGTATCGAGGAGAAAGCAAGAGCACACACCAAAGAACTCACAAACACAAAAGACGTAGACCAAGGATGGTTGAGAAAAACAAAGAAGTTGTCAAGTGAAGCAAGAAATCAGTGAGAAAAAATGAATATGACAGAGGATGCAGCGCTGCAACCCGATCAATCAATCAAACAGACCCCCCTATATCTGATTGATTGACCACTTTGGGTGCCAATATTTGATTGATTGGAAGATATCTGAGATATCTATACGCTTTACCTATTTAGGAAGTCAGTGAAGTTATCACGAAGTACGTCTATAGTGCTGATGTACCTATCCCTCTACCCATCCCTCTTCTGTTTGAAGTGGTGCCCTCCCACGGTAACCCTGCCGCCTCGGAGCCAGTTCTGTAGACATTATGCCTCCTCTAGCGTGGATGGCATCATCGAGAGCCTCTATAACGTCAAGGTTAACTTCACAAGGCTGAATGCCCTCTTATAGTCTGTCGCCATCACAGGTATAGTAAGGATATCCAGGGCAAGGTTGCTGAGAGTGGGAAAGGCCTGACGATGGTTTATCCACTACTGAATGGGGTCATCAACAGGTTAGGCAATAGATTAGCAGAGGTACTAATCCAACTTAGAAGCCTTATTTGTAATAGCTTTAGTAGTATAGCTATTTAGCTATTGTTAATACTTAGAGTCCTCTATATATAGTAGCATAGTAATTAGGGTAAATATCCCTCTACCTGGAGACTAGGATCCTCTGCGAAGGGTATTACTAGCATACTAGTATTACTAATAGTTATATAGACCTTCCTTTACGTCACAAAGCCATACTTATTATGCTAGATTAGTCTATTACTTCTCTAACTATCTTAGGCCCTAGCTAGGATAAAGAATAATTAAGGCCGCGTAGAGTACTAAGTCCCCTAGCTAGGTATAGTATTTGTTTAGAACCTTCTATCTATTAAGTATAGATAAGTAGAAGTATCTATAGGAGTTAAAGGTGCCCCTATAGAGTTATAGTAGTTAGTTGTAATGTTAACGTGGGGTATACTTGTTAAGTGAGTGTTAAGGGATACTATTTATTAAGGGAGCTGGTGGTGTAGTTACTTGTGATGTGGTTGTTTGTAATGACCTTAACCTTTAAGTTGTAGTAGACTAATAGGTAGATAGTTATAATGCTATAAGATTAATCTCTTTAACTATAGGCTTATTAAAAAGCCTCTTTTACTCCTCTAGATAGTCTATAAGGTATTTAATACTAACTATTATATCCTATAGTTAACTATAACTATTACCCTTCCCCTAGCCTTAGTACTATATTATCTAACTATAAAGGGGCTTAAGTATATCCTAGATCTTAATAAGAAGATACTAATCCTCCTCTATAAGGTAGTCCTTAGTAGGTATTTACTTATTTAGTTATAGTAGAGTTAGATTATTAAGGATATAACTTATAATCTAACTTTACTTAAGGAGGGCATATTATATTATAAGGTAGGTTAAGTTCTAATATGTATTATTATTAAGTATTAACTATAACTCCTATAGTAAGGGCTTAAATATTGTAAAGCTATTAGGCGCCTTATTGCTAATCTTAAGGAACCTTTTGTATTGTTAGGGTGAGGATTGAATATACTTAACAATATTCTAGAGCTTACTAACTAGGCCGTATGTATGCTAGAGCTTAAGGTCTACCTTTAGTTAACTAGCATTAAGGACCTTATTAGACTCCTATTTAAAAGCTTTACTATTAGTACTATATAGAAAGGCCTAACCTATAAGGTTAAGAATATACCTATAGTATTATATCTACTAATCTAGTATATTAGCTTAGGTATAGTCTATTAATAGACTAGTAAAGAGATATATTATATAAGTATTGTTATTACTTATGTTATTATAAACAACTATACTAATACGGCCTGTAATCCCCTACTTGTTAATAACTTAAAGGAGTATCTAGGTAATATTCATACCCTTATAGGACTTAGGTTAATAGTAGAGGGTAATGAGATACTAGGTCTGCTTTACCCTTATGTTAAGGAAGTAGCAGAAGATAGTAATAATAGCATACTTATTAGGTAAAGTCTAGAGGTTAAAGGAGAGGTGGATTTTAGTTATTATGTTATGTATCTTGTTATAGATCTTAACCTTCTTTACCTAATAGAGAGTATTTATATACTACCTTATACTTTTATAAGACTATAGTATCTAGAATAATAAATTAGGGTTAAGTTTAAAAAGGAGGTACTATATCTATTGATTTGAAAAGGTTAAAAAGGGATTACTTGTATTAATAAGAAAAGCAATAGTAAGCTTATAGTATATTATTACTTAGTTCTTTATAATAGTAATAGGGGTAGATTAGGCTTATTTTGCTAGTAGAGGTAATAATAATAGATCTATCTTATCCCCTTACTTAGTAGTTATGTTTGTTGTCTTAAATATATAATAAGTGTTGTTAAGATGGGACCCTACTGATAAGGTTGACATTGCAATAAATACCCTTAGGTAGCCCTTCTCATTACATCAACAGCATATCTAGTATATATTACCCTTTATCCCACCTGGTAGTATATAGCAGACAAAGAGGCTATAATCCTTAATCCAAGTAGTCTAACCCTTTAAGCCCTTTATTAACAGCAGTAAGTTGTTAACGTACTTCCGCCCTTTAAATATAACATAAGGTATGGCGTTAATAGTATCTTAGGCGTTGAGATTGTAGGTTGATATGTCGCTAGTAGTGGATTAAGGTTAGTTAAGTTAGGGGATAAGTTGATAAGGCGGTAGTGCGCCAGGAAGCCGTGAAGCCATTTGGAAAGGCTGAAGGAGGGTAGAAGACTTAAATAACCGTAGGCTATTACTAGCAAATTCGGCGTAGTAGAAGTGTTGTTAGTTAATAATATTACTGGTGAATTTGGCGTAGTAGCTGTGTTGGATTAAAGTGTGCGGCCCTACCCCCGGCCCGGAACTGGAGAAACAGCCCCCCTAGAAGCCGGCTCTATACTATATACCCCTTTTTTTTTTAGAAGTTATTAACTATAGTGGTGTAATAGTTAATAGAGCTGAGACTAGTATTCTAGGTTGAGGTGCTCCAGGTTTAAATCCTAGCTGTGGTGTTATTTCTGGCTTGAATTGAAGTGATAGCTTAGAGGGTTGCAACCTAGCAAATCCATCAGCTAACACCAGAATAACTTCATTTTTGCCCTATATTTATATTGGATCCTATAATCCTATTGGTCCGGCGCCGGAGATATATTCTCCTGAAAACCTCCGGATATCTCAGATATATCTGTCAAATCGTCGAATGCGTATTTAATTAATTGATATATAAAAAGGGCTGTATTTGACTTATTTGATTGAGATATGTGGGGCGATATCTGATCGGGTTGTAGCGCTGAGAGGATGTGGAATGGGGGAAAATTGAGGCAAGATATCAGCTGGACTTTGCAAAAGGAAGGCACGACTACCCTGAGTCTGGAAGTGAGCCAGAGAGGCTGCTGGAGAAAGCTTCCAGATGATGAAACTTCTGGCTCATTGGTTTGACGTAGAGACTCCGGAACGTGATCAAAGAAAATATATGAGAAGATTGTTGACAATTTGCCTACTATGGTTACAGCTGGTTATTGTAAAGATAATCTCAGGTGATGGCTTAAGAAGTCACAATCATTTCACTTTGCTCTTTGTGATCTTTCTTTTATATTTGTCTACTATATTCAAGAAAAGAACTCCTTCTCTTTCCCTCTTCGTCGTCTTTCCCTGTCTTTCTCTGTTGGTCTTGCCTTTCTTTACGTAGTTCTCGTCGGGACGGCAGGGGGACGATGATAGGGGACAAGAAGTCCAACCCCTAGGTCCAGATAGGACAATCCAATTGCTGCAAAATATAACCACTTGTAAGGGGGGGGGAGGGTGACTCTGAGGCTCACTTATGGGATCTAGATCAGTAAGTACTTACTGTGCTTGTTGCTGAAATACGAAGACGTCACTTCATATTTAACTCAAGACTTCAAACTTGGAGACATAAGAAAACCACTCGCCCAACTACATCACTGCATTAAGTATGCCGACTAGACTTCGTCACATGACAATGCTCAATAATTTTCTGGGATTTTGTTTGATTTGGTATCTTCCAATTTACTATGCAGTGTGGGAAATGGCTACCACCTAGACTGTGATTCTGGTCCGTTTTCATGTGTCATCAAGTCGTCATCTCATAAGTCGAAAAAAAAAAACATAACTCCTTCCGAAACTCAAGTCAACCTTTGCCAAATAAGACGCAACAAAAATTCGTGACCCATGATTCGCAACAAGATGAACCAGCGAAAGATCGGCAACACGAGCTCAAGTCGCCAACGGGTTGATACCGAGGACTTTCATACCGTTTTCGAACACTTGTCGCGCATTCTCATATAACACAGCGCGTGCAAGGTCCAGCTTTGGGTCCTCAGCCGTTTCTTCCTCCTCTTCTTCCTCATCGCCTCCTTCGTCATCATCAAGACACACCACAATCTGCTCGGCTAGCCGATACAGAAAGGCCAGGGCAGCAGATGGCTCGATTGTCTTGTACGCGGCATTGACAACGTCGGGATACTGGGCCATAAGCCGAAGGAGGTTTGTGTACTCTTCTTCCTCCAAGTGGGAGTAGTCGACCTCTTCGAGCGCGTTGGGATCCACACCAAGCTGTTTGATAGTCAGACAAAGACGGGTGTAATGCAACTGCAGAGCAGCGCCTGTTTCGCCTTCAAACTCTGTCATTTTCTTGCTGTCGAACGCGTAGCCGTTACCGCGCTTCGTATGCATGTCTTGCGCAATGAGCGATGTGATGCCGAAAGGCTCAGCGGCCGCGAGTGGGGCCCCGGAGTTCTGTTCTGTGGACATTGCGTCTTTGACGGCGTTGGCGCACTGGTTAAGCATGTCTCCCAGAAGATGCGCGTTGCCAAGCTGAGACGACAGGCCTTGGACTTTGCCGAAGTTGACGTGCTGGATCTTCTTGGCCAGGTCGTCGCGTCCCATCAGCTCGAGTGCCTTGATCACACCGCGGAAGTGAGAGTCTTGCTCGGCGTTGACGACGTAGATCATCTTGTCGAAGCCGTACTGCTTCTCCCTATCAAGGATCGCGGCGACGTCCCGAGAAAAGTACATGGTAGTGCCAGTACGGTTCCGAATCATTCCGGTTCCGAGGCCCTTGGCGCCGTGCTTCTTGAAGTCGATGAGCCAAGACCCGTCGCTTTCTTCGGATATGCCCTTATCTTTGAGCAGAGACTCGACCTCTGCGATGGACTCTGACGTCACTTGGGACTCGCCCGCATACTCGTCAAACTTGATGCCGAGGCGCGCGTACGCCTTTGTGTAATCTTCGACATAAACATCGCGGAACCTCGTGGTAAGGGCCACTGCATCAGCATCACCTTCCTCCATACGCTTGAAGAAGGCGTCACGTTCGGCATAGATACCCTGGGACTCAATCTCTGCTGTATTCTTCCCTTCTTCTTTGGCCTTGAGACTCGCATCTTGCTCGGGCTTGAACAGTTCGTTGATCTGGTTGTGCACCTCCAGGAGATGGCGGATGGGGTCCTTGCTGAACTCTTCCTCCGACCCGAACTTGTTCCAGCCAACGGCAAGGAGGGCGATGTTTTTGCCCCAATCTCCCAGATAGTTCAGTCTGACGACGTCCCATCCCATGCGCTCGTGAAGATTGGCGATGGAGGCGCCGTTGATGGTGCTGCGAAGGTGCCTGCCTTCGAACTCGGCTGCGATGTTCGGAGAGGAAAACTCCACCACGACCTTTTTCCGTCCGCCGCCTGAAGATGCAGCGTCCCGTAGGCCATGTGAGTCGTCCGCACCATATAGTTCCTTCCGATCGGCAATGAAAGGTACTATGAGTCTTGGTAGGAAGAACGGGTGGGAGAAAATGCGGATATGGACCCCATCGACGAAGGGGAAGGTATAAAGAGGCGATTTGGGAAACTATGCGCTGTTCCATTAGCTTGTCAACCTTGCTTTTGAAAGACATGTTTCTTACCTTTCCAAGCAGCTCAGCTGCAGCGTCGCCTTTGCCCTTGATCTTGAGACGTGGGAGGATAACAGCAAGGTCGCCCATGGAGATGGCAGCCGTAGACTGAATGGCATCATAGGCAACCGCAGGGTCGCATTCTGCAATCTCAGCCACAATTTGGGCGATGTAGGATCGGAAGACGTCAAGCGGGCGTACCAGCACCTCGGCATCGGGAAAAGAAGGAAGAGGGGAATCGAGGCTGAGCTTCTCGAGCGAAGACTGAAGACCACTGATTGAGAGAGTCGCCATGATGGTTGATTCAAGCTGACATGCGTTTTGCACAGCTTATATTGCAGTGTAAGAGGAGAGAGGAGGGAAATTCCATCACAAACGAATGGATTTTAGTTTGGCTCTTTGGCATCCAGGCTGAATTGTTGTTGATTATGGGTGGTGTGGTTGGGCATCGAGATAGGCCGACGCGGCATGTCGTAATTGGCTCAAGTTCGTGTAAGTGCAGATGCAGGCTTACCGGTCAGAAAACGAGGCAACATTCCACACCAAAGGGCTGGGGGAAAACTATAGGCTGCATTTGCTTTCATCTAAGCAGCCTTGGAGCAGATCAGTCTGGCTTTCGTGAAAATGGGGCGATGAAGTCGCATTAACTTCGCGTCTCCTATTGTTCATCGAAGATCAAGTCTGGTATGTGTCATTTGAAGCCTATGCTCTCAAGGGTCGTTTCAAACAGTATTCCAAAATCGTAGTCTTCAGGCGCTTACTCTGTTCAATACAAAACATCCCGAAGCCAATAAAGACAACCCTTCCACGCACACCAACAGTACCAGTGATATAGCGCTCGTGATGGCAAACCCACTCTGAATGTCCCTGCCAGACGCCGCCCATCCGACTCCTACAAAAACAGAAAGAATAACTGATGAAAGCCTCAAAATCCACAGACGGTAATGATTTGGCCCTTCCTCGATCTCCAAGCCATAGCCGACGCCCGTTGGTCGTTCCGACGGGAATCGACCATCAATTTTGTGAATAATTCGTTCCAATAGGTCGCGATCATTATCCCTAAGATCCGATGCTTTCTCATAACAGCTGAGCAATAAAGATGACGGTATCGGAACAAACGAATCTTTGATTGGCGAATATATACCGCGTTCTGATTGAGGTGGATATTCTGGCTTTTCAGTTGCACAGACGAATCGGTCAGGGCGGATTTCAAACTGTCTGATCAGTTACAGAACAATAGCACAAGCTACGTCGTATGGAAAATTCGATGAGCTCACCTTGACATAATGCATGCCTATAGGGATGATTAGTTTCGCACGATACAGCAAGCTGGGCCATGACAGCCACGACTTTTCTTCTAGAAGTTCTTTGAGTTCTACAACGAAGGTTTTATCGTCGTGGCATGAACTTATCTCCTTCAATGCCGGAAGTCGACTTCCGTTCATGGGAAGGCAAATTGGGATATACTTAACGTTGTCGGAATTGTTCTCCAAACCAAACCGACTCCCAGCGACAGCATTGCCAGCATGGCTTGGATGTCTACTTCTCCTGATCCACCTAACAACATAAGTCCTCATAGAGTGACTAAGATCCGGAAAGGCGGGGTTGAGTATCTCCGGCATTGCCATCCCATGGAATCTGCGTTCGGAGCTTCTTCGGGTCATCACCCTCTAGCCAATGGGGAGAGCTGGGTGAGACTCGCCGCTTTTGCTCACCTTTCACGAGAACCAGGGTAAGGCTAGGGTGATGTTAGGGTGATGTCAGGGTGAGGCTAGGGTAAGGCCTAGGTGAAACTAAAGTGATTAATTAACCTAGGTTAGGATTACTAAAAACAAAAAAACCTTATATAAATAGGATATAGGCTTAGTAGAGCAGACTAGTATAATCCTATAGTAACTATAACTAGTAACTACTTAAAATATATCTTATAATCTAAGTTTTTATAAAGGACTTTTTTATAACATACTTATATAGTAAGTAACGTATTATAGTAAGTAACATACTTTTCCCTACCCTTCTACTTTTATATAAGTAAATTTAGCTATAACATATAAAATTAATTAAAACTACTTATTATCCTCTTCCTTATTACTATCCTAAACTACTTTATAGGTTTATATATTATATCTAGCCTTTCTATAATTACTATATTATTATGTATATAGTTTAGTACCTTCTATATAACCCTCCTTTTAAGGGTTATTCTCTCCTTTAGTACTAATACCTTCCTTTTCTCCTTATAGTACCTCTACTTTAGTAGTATTAAGTAACCCTCTAAGACATAGTTAGGTCTTTTTTACCCTCTAGTACTTACTTAGTACCTTTATCCCTATATAAAGCTTATAGTTCTTAGCCTTAATAATAGTAAGCCTATAGGCTAACTTATTAATACCTTTAGCCTAAAAGTTAATTACTTTATATATTACTATTAGTAAGCTACCTTAATATACTTAGATCTTTTTTTTAAGGGAAGTAATACTCTATATACCCTTTAGTACTATAGTTAGTATTTTTAGGTCTTAAGACCCTTAGCTATTTAGCCTTAAGTTTAATAGTATTAGTATTTTTAGCTTAAAATCTAGGTAAGAAATAACTACTTTAAGGTTAAAAGGTATAAGGCCTATCTATTTAAAACCTACTTATATATTATTTTTACTTATTAAGGTAAAAAATACTATTTTAAAAGTAAAAAAGAAGTTATCTTATATAATATATAAAATTTATATCTATATTATCTTCTTAATTTCCTTACTATATAAGTACTTTAATAGGCTAAAATACCTAATATTAAGAGGCTAAAGCTTATATAATAAATAGGGAGGTATATAAAAAGTAATAAGTAAGAATAACAAGGGGTTATTCAGAATAGTCATAAGGAAAGTAGAGAAGATAGATAAAGGTAGACAGAAAAGGTATATTAATATATTAACCATATAGAAGTCCATAGTAGAAAAGACTGTCTAAGTAGAGGAATAACTCTTAGTTATATAGGAAGTCCTTTAGATATGTATAGTATCTAAGCGTATGTCTAAGCGCCAAGAGGTGCTTAGTATGTGTCTCGTATATGCCCGTATATGCCTATATATATATGTAGGTAGGTATAAGCATAGGTATAAGCGCCAATATATGTAATGCTTAGAGGTATATACGTTTATATATAGTAGTCTGTAGTAGTTTGCATTAGTTTATATTAGTATAGTTATATATAGAAGTATATACTTCTATAGTTCATTTTTCAAGAGGAATCTAGAAAAATTACTTATATAATTATAGGACTTTTAGTTATAGAGTTATATAGAGATTTATATACCTAAGAATTAAAGAATATTACTTCTTAATTCTTAGTTTCCTCCTTAAGTTATATCTAAGTTATAGATAAAACTTACTTATTATTATATAAAAACTTATAAAAAACCTTATATAAGGAAAAAGTAAGAAAGTTATAGTTATAATTATAGTTAAAACTTATTAAAAACCTAATTATATAAAAATAGGAAAAAAAAATAAGAAAATAGGGGAAACCTAATATTTAAGCTATACTACTTTCTTTTTAGAGAGTATTTCTTTATTATCTATAGTTTCTTTAGGTAAAAACCCCTTTATATTAAGATTTATAGTCTCTATAAAGTATTTAAATACTTCTTTATTAACAGACTTAGTAAATATATTTGCTATATTATTCTTTATGTTAAATAGACTCTCTCCTATCTATAAGAGTCCCTTACGCGTAAGGGGGTAAATAAAATATAGGGTAAACTAAAGATCTATTATCTATAACTATCTCTCCTAACTACAAGATAGCTATTATATAGTAGTTATATACTTAGTTATAAGGCTTAAGTTAGTTTAGTCTAAGTCATACTATAGTTTATACCTAAGGTCTGAGTATCTAATCTAATGCCCTTTGTCGTTTATGTATAACTTAAGGGTTTACTGTATAGTTATGTAAGATTACTATTCTAATACTTATAACTTTTCTTTTTATAACTATACGCCCTTTTGTCTAATTAAATCCCTTAAAGTAAACCTATAAATAGCTTTATCTTCCCTTTAGCTGGTCCTACCTACTAAACGTATAATAAAGTTTTTTACTTAGGTAAAAAACAAACTCTAAATATACCCTTTCTAAACTAAACAATAGGTAAGGTAAAAACTCTTTATATATATACCTTCCTTATTATAAATAAGTTTAGTAGGTGTGTATGTAAGCTCCTTCCTTAACTTTACCTTCTGCCTATACTACTGCCTAGAGGGTACTAATTAGCCCTTACCCCCTAGTAGTATATAAGCCTCTCTTCTTCCTATCTTTTTCCTCTTTTTCCCTTTTCTTCCTTATGCCTTAGAGTTAGGGTTTTTAGTTTCTATATAATACCTAGGTTAATTAGTGTTTCCTTTTAAGAAGTAGATAGTTAATTTATATAGGTAAGCACACAAACAATTATTAATTAGAAGTTACTTCTCCTAATCTATCTATATATACTTTAATATATATCTTAAGTATGTTATATAAGATAAGTTGTTAGAGTGTTAAATTTAGTAACTTCTTAGTAAATATATCTATAGGGTTGTCTTATCTATTAATCTATCTTACCTCTAAGATCTCTTTCTTCTTATATAACTTATATAGGCTTATAATATCTATTATTAACCTCTTTTTATCTATTATGCCTAGTTATATAAGGCATTTATATAAGGAACATAAATTAGAGTATACTACTACTAGTATATAAGGTATCTAAAGTATATAGAGTATCTAGTTAAGCGTTATACTTAAGGTAATACTACTATTAAAACTAGTAGTTATACTATATAGCTTACTAGCTAGTATGCTTTATATAACTCTCTTATACTTAGTTAAACTCTAGTATAGTATATTACCTTTAATCTTAAAGTCCTTATTTATATAAGTAGTTTCTTCTATAAGGATAATTATATATCTAAGTTATAAGGATAGGTCTATATTATTTATAAAAGACCTATCTATAAAGATATACATCTTTATATATATAAGGTTAAGTAGGATATAGGTAAGTCCCCTTTAGTAGTTATCTATCTACTATTTTAGTTATATATTTAAGGCCTAAATGTCTTTCTCTTTTAGGGCCTTAACCTAGGTAGTAATAGCCAGGTTATATAATACTTCTAGTTAGTAAATAGAGGTAAGATAGGCACCTCTTACTCTCTAGGATATATATTATTACTATATGTCCTCTACTTTAGTATTAACTTACTAGAGGTTAGCAGCTTACCCTTTTAGGGTAAATATAATACTATTATCTTTATATAAGTAAATCCTTCTACTATTAAAATTAATTTCTTAATTAATAGTAAGTATTATCTTTAGTTTTATATAAAGACCTTTTATCTATAGTGCTTCTTCCTCCTTCTTAGAGAATACCTTTATATAGAAGGTAAGGGTGTTATCTATCTATATTACTATAATACTAAAAGTCTCTATTTTTATATCCTTAGCTATATAGAGGAGATATAGGTTATATATTAACTCTATTATACCTAAGTCCTCCTTATAGTACTTAGAGTAGGTCTTATACTAATAGAGGCCTAACTCTACTAGTCTATATAATAGTTTAGTAATATATAGGAGTATGTCTAGGGGATATCTATCCTCTAGTTCTTTTAGGAGTTGTGTAATAATTATCCTAGTAAGGGTGTTATTAGATTAGGTATACGCCTAGGTAATATCCCTAAGCTCTCCTTAACAGCTAAATAATCGTATAAGGGTAGGTCTAAGGGTAAGGAGGAGTCTCTAGCTTATCCTCTAGATAGTAGGAGCTTATATAAGAAGTATCTCTTTCTCCTAATCTCCATAACCTTAGATAATAAGTCTAGACTTCTTATATAGCTTAGCAAGTAGGTTCTTAACTTCTCTTACTATCCTTATTTTATAGATCTATATTTAATTATATATATCTAGCTTATAATATATAAAAGAGAATACTCCTTTATTAATAAGGGAGTTAATCTTAATATTATTAGATTCTTTATATAGTACTCCTAGAGTAGTAATAATATTGTTACGCCTTAACTTTAGGGCTAGCTTATAGTAGTCCTTTTCCTTTTAGGATAGGAAGGCTCTTAGTAATTATCGTACAGCCTTCCTCTACCCTTTCTTAGGTCTTCCCCTCTTCTTAGGTTGCTATTAAGGGGTTAGTTATATGACATCCTAGGGATCCTCTAGTAGTGTCTCCTCCCTATAATAGGGCTTAACATATGTCGTATAAAACTAAGTAGGACTATTAACTATATTAACTATAATAGTATGTCCTTCTATTCCCTAGATCTTATATAGTCTAGTCTATCCCTTATTTTCTCTCTATATAAGGACTTTACTCTAGATAGGAAGTAATAATACCTAGTAAAGGTTAGGACAATTCTATATGTTAATTATATAATTAACTTCCACCTTAGCCTAAATACCTTAAAGCACCTTTATAGCCTTTTATATAGCCTCAGCTTACTAGGTAATATTATGTAATAGAGGTGAATCCTAGTTAATCCTTAGATATGTTCTAAAGACTAGTAGGGTTAGTATAATACTATATAGTCTAGTAGTATTATTTAGGGCCTTAATTACTATCTAAAGAATAACTTCTTTATCTATATTATACCCTAACTCCTTATAGAGTATCTCATACATATGTCTTAAGGGTATATATACCCTTTTAACTTTACCTACAGCCTAATATGCTTTAACTAGCATTTCTTTACATAATATACCTATAATCTTAGTATTATTCCTAAATTCTTCTAAAGCAAAGTTTATACCTAGGTTATATATAATATAGTCTAGAGGACCTATATATATGTTAATCTAGTATTTTAGGAGTACATACTAGGTATCTTATATAGATAGTAACTTAAGAAATATAGCTCCCTAGAAGCTAGTCTCTATATTAATAACATAAAGGGCATTTTTATCCCTTAGTTATATAATATCTATAATAATCTTATAGTTAAAATAATTCTTATCCTTAAGTAAGAACTTAAATCTTCTTAAGGCCTAGTTATATAATTAGCAGTAATAATAGAACTTCTAGATCTTTTCTAGAATATTAAAATTAACATCCTTATATCTAGCCTTCTTTAGAAGGTAGTATAGGCAATCTATATAAGGATATCTAAACCTCCTATAAAGTCGCCTTAGCTAGGGTTTAGTAAAGAATATCCTAGCTTCTATATAACTTAGGTTAAAGAATAGGTATCCCTATTTTTATATAATAGGTATCTATTTACTATCTTTTATAATAATAGTGTTTTATATGTTATTAAAATAGGCTCCTAGTCTATCTATATTATATAATAAGAAAAGGAATAGTATTAGCATATCTAGGATATAATAGGTAACTTATCTAATTTAGTTATCTATCTCTATTATCCCTATAGACGTAATAGATTTACCTCCTCTAAATTATATATTAGTAGATCCCAGCTTCTATGTCACCTTTATATATAGGTTCTCTTATAAGTATACTATAACTTATAGCCTTCTAATAGTTAAGAATTTAGCTACCCTTATGTCCTATAGTTCTCCTTAATATATAGTACTATATAGGTCTTATAATATGAAAATTTCCCCTTTTTCTGTTGCCTATTTAGAGAAGATGTCTTCTCCTATTGTATAATAAAGGAATAATATTAATAGGAGGTATTAAGAGATATCCTAATCTTCTTAGTATTTATCTTTATTATATAATTCCTCCCCTTCTTCCTTAATAGGGTTTTCTCCTTCTACCTCTAAGAGGTATAGTAAGAAATCTTTATATAGTTCCTAGTTAAGCATGTTATATGCTTAAAGGTACTAGTTCTTTACATAATTCTATTCTCTATCTAAGTAATTAGTTGACTAATATCCCTCCTTTTAACATATAAAACATTTCTTAGGTCTATTTATATAATAGGGTCTTAGCCTGCTATTCTAAGTGCCTCTACCCTTATAGAATAGTTAACATAGTAGACCTTTCTTATATAAATACTATTACTACTAGTCTTTATAGTTAGATATATATCTCCTATTTATAAAGTATATGTTATGTAAGGTAGTCTTCCTATCTAAGGCAACTTATAAAGAAGCCTTAAGATTAGAGAAGAACTCTTTATATATATAATATGCCTTAAGGTTGCTAAGAGCTATCTTAAGTTCTAGTACGCCATAGCAGGCCTAGGTAACCTATATATAAAGTATAATCTCTCCTTAGAAACTATTACTAAGTGCTTATTATATAAGGGGTAGCTTATCTAGAAGTACTTTAAGCACCTCTATAGGTGTCTTATCTAGATTCTCCCTCTTAACTTATATAAAGGATATAGTAGTCTAGTTAGTCTAATATAGACTATAGTTAATACTAGTATTAAAATATATATCTAGTATGCTATATATCTTATCCTATCTTTATATAGGGCTAATATAGTATAGGTAGAATTCTTCTATATACTTAGCTAGGATATCTAGAAATACTATATAGTATTAATCCTCTATAATCTAGAGACGCTAATAGAAACTAATAAAAACCTTTACCTTATTATAAAGTATATTATATAGTTTCCTAGTATAGTTCCTATCTTTTCTCTATCCCTTCTAGAAGACTAAGATTATATAGGGCTTATATAGACTATTCCTAATAATTTATTTTAGTAGGAGGTTATAGATGTCTCTCTATAGTAGGGGTATGCTTTAACTTTAGGGCCTTAGAAAACTTTCTACCTCTTATATAAACCTTATCCTAAGAGGAGTTATTTATATGTTAGGCCTTTTAGTCCCTTAAGCTAGTAATATATCTTAGAGTTTAATTAACTCTACTAGCTGCTTAGCTATATTCTATTAAGGGGCTGCCTTAGGGTTCCTAATAGTAGTTACTAGTGTATTAATTATATAGGATAGAGTAGTTATAGTAGTATCCTCTATATCTTCCTTATTAATCCCTTTAATAAAGTTTAAGATTTATATAGATACTAATCTTTCCTTACCCTTTAGAAGCTAAATTCCTTACTTAGTAAGGAGTTAGACAAACTTGTCTTAGTATATATAACTAACCCTTAACTATTAATATAGTAACTAGTCCTTAAAATCTTTATATAGTTAATTAATAAAGATCTTATTTAGTAGTCTTATAATAATTATGTTTATTATAATATACCTAATATATATAGTAAGCTTTACTTCTGTTAGGGTAGCTATAATATCTAGTGTTTACATCTAGAATCTTAGGTTAGTTAACTTCTTCTAGATGCTAAGAGGAATACTACTCCTCTTGCTTATGTCTTTATATATAATCTAATATTCATCTATATTATTATTATTCTACTGGATTTCCTCTTCTAGTTAAGAGGCTTCTATCTCTTAAGCTAAAGCTATAGTTAGGTAGTAGCTGTTTTATCTTATATAGCGTTAGATTGTTATGTAATATACTATAGTACATACTATCTACTAGTAAAGTATATAATAGGTTTCCTACCTGGTTCTAACTTACTAGAGTAGACATAAGATGCTTTCTCATATAATACAATAGTATTTAGTCTTTCCTACCCTTACTATCTAGTTCTAACTTACTAGGTAATAATAGTAAGATTAGGGCTCTTAGTATAAGGTAATCCTCCTAGATTCCTAAGTCCTTATCTCTTTACTCTTACTAATCTATAATTATATAAAGCAATTACGTATAATTACCTAAGTAACTACTAATTAGTATTAAATAGACTCTCTCCTGTCTATAAGAGTCCCTTATATATAAGGGGGTAAATAAAATATAGGGTAAACTAAAGATCTATTATCTATAACTATCTCTCCTAACTATAAGATAGCTGTTATATAGTAGTTATATACTTAGTTATAAGGCTTAAGTTAGTTTAGTCTAAGTCGTACTATAGTTTATACCTAAGGTCTAAGTATCTAATCTAATACCCTTTGTCGTTTGTATATAACTTAAGGGTTTACCATATGGTTATATAAGATTACTATTCTAACACTTTATATAACGTACTCACATAGCAAGCAGGCCAACATAGCGAGCAGGCCACTTTTCCTACTTTCTACCTCTTTAACCTTTATACTAACTTTCCTCTACATATAAACATGTAATCTACCTTAATTAAAAGCCGTATTATCCTTACCCTCTAGGCTATTGAAAATAACCTAAAAATATCTATACAAAAAGCAGCTTCTACCTTTAAGGTCCCTTAGACAACCCTTTAGTACTGACGTACTAGACGCGTCACACAACCTAAAAGATAACTAAATTTAATAAAGATAACTATATCTAAAGAGGAGGTGATTCTTAAATAAGTTATTAACCTAATTAATTAAGGGTTCCCTCTATAATAAGAAGACATATAAGAAATAGCTAACTAACTCCTAAACGCATATAATAGGACGTATACTAGACCCTAATAGGTAGAGAACTTTATATAATGCGTCCCTAAATTAAAAATATAATTTTAACGTTAAATTAACTATTAGAGGGCCTTAGCTAAAGATCCTATAATTATATAAGGCTAGTTTATACTTATATAAAACATAATTATAAAGTATAGGATATAGGATAATAAAATCTATAATTTTAATAAGACTAGCTTCCTAATAGGAATGCTATTACACGCTAAGGTTATTATAACTTCTAACTATAAGGGAAGGCCTTATATAAAGCAGCCTAGTAATTACAAATAGGTTTCTATTATTTAGGGTATATATACAGATAGCTAGGCAATACCTCTATACGTTATTATAAAGGGTAAATATTACCTCCTCTCCTAGTATACTAATAGCTAATTCCTAGCCACATAGCGCATCCACCTAAGCAAAAATAGATAGACAATAAATAATATTAGCCTAGATTAGCTAAATTATTTTAATTAATACATAAAGTCCTATATAAAGGGTACTTATCGCCTCTTAATCCTTAATAGCTATAACAGCTATAAATTAACTAACTTTAATAAATACTATAAGAAAGAGAATATTATTACTCTTTATATACCTCCCTATTTATTACATAAGCTTTAGCCTCTTAATATTAGGTGTTTTAGCCTATTAAAGTACTTATATAGTAAGGAAATTAAGAAGATAATATAGATATAGATTTCACATATTATAAAGGATGACTTCTTTCCTACCTTTAAAGTAGCATTCTTTACCTTAATAGGTAAAAGCAATATACAAGCTGGTTTTAGATAGGCAGGCCTTATACCTTTTAACCCTAAAGTAGTTATTTCTCACCTAGATTTTAAGCTAAAGACGCTAATACTATTAAACTTAAGGCTAAGTAGCTAAGGCTCTTAGGACCTAAAGATACTAACTATAGCACTAAAGGGCGTATAAAGTGCTACTTCCCTTAAAAAGAAGATCTAGGCATATTAAGGTAGCTCCCTAATAGCAATATACAAAGTAATTAACTTCTAGGCTAAAGGTATTAGTAAGTTAGCCTATAGGCTTACTATTATTAAGGCTAAGAACCATAAGCTTTATATAGGGATAGAGGTACTAAGTAAGCACTAGAGGGCTAAAAAGACTAGACTACGTCTTAGAGGGTTACTTAATACTACTAAAGTAGATATACTATAAGGAGAAAAGGAAGGTATTAGTGCTAGGGGAGAGAATAACCCTTAGAAGGAGGGTCGTATAGAAGGTGCTAAACTACGTATATGACGATATGGTAATTACAGAAAGGCTAGACATAATGCATAAACCTATAAAGTAGTTTAGGATACTAATAAGGAAGAGGATAATAAGTAGTTTTAATTAATTTCATATGTTATAGCTAAATTTACTTATATATAAGGCAGAAGGGTAGAGGAAGGTAGCCTGCTTACTATGTTAGCCTACTTACTATATAAGTACGTTATATATAATATAAAGAGACTTAGTTATTATTTATAGCTTATCTAGAAAAGTAATATTTTATATCTATATGTTTAGATTTCTTATAAAGCTCTGGATTTTCTATTATATGTTATACTACCTTATTATCTATTAGAATAATAGGCTTATTTAACGTTATATTTAATCCTAAGTTATTATATATATAGGAAAAAGAGTTATATAAATATATAGATTCCTTTATAGCTTTATATAAAGCTATATATTTAGCTTTATAAGTAGATAAAGTAATAGTCTTCTGTTTTATACTATTCTAACTTATAATATTATAGTACCCTAAGGTAGTTATATATCTAGTAGTAGACATTCTATTGTCTAGGTCTCTAGCCTAATTAGAGTTAGAAAACGCTATTATCTATAAATCTATATTATAGTTATATATTAATCCTAAATTAGGATACTTATTAAGATATCCCTATATCCTATTAAGGGCTATAAAATACTCTTTAGAGGGGTTACTTATATATCTAGCATATATATTAACTAGATATGTTATATCTAGTCTTATTTTAAGACTAGTAAAGAGGAGAGATCCTATCTCTTATTAGTATTATGTTATTTCTTCTTTTGTTACTTGCCCTAGATTTTTCCTTAACTTAATAGTAGGATCTATAGGCGTATTATAAGGATAAATATCCTTTTTATTATACTTTTCTAGTATATTATTTATATATTTGGTTTGGTAGATATATAAGACCTTATCCTTTTTATTTATATATATTTTGTTCCTTAAAAACGTATATGGAATTCCTAAGTCTTATATTTGTAAATCCTTGTTTACATTATTATAGAAATATTCTATATCTTTATCTATAGGAGCTACTATTATAATATTATCTACGTGACAGGCTATTATAGCTCTTATATTATTATTATTAGCTATAAAGATTCCCTTATCATAAGGAGATTCTTTAAAGCCTAATTTATATAGTATAGATCTTAACTACTTATACTAGAGTCTAGGGCTCTGTTTTAGACCATATAGGGCCTTATTTAGCTTATAATATAAAGCTTTTTTATTTATATTATTAGTATATTCTAGGGTATTTGTTTTATAGTTATAAGAGAAACCTATAGGTAGTTATACCTATATCTCTTTATCTATATCGGTATGGCAAAAAGCATTAGAGATATTAAATTGCCTAAAAGACTAGCCTAATTTTATTCCTATAATAAATATAGCTCTATAGTTTTTAGGTTTATAGGTAGTACTAAAGGTTTCTAGATAATTAATACCTATATATTAATTAAATCCTTATACTACCCACCTTGCTTTATATTTTAATAGGTTATCATTTATATCTGTCTTTAATTTATATACCTATCTTCCTCCTAAGGGTTTAATACCTATAGGTAAAGGAAGTATTATCTAAGTATTTATATTATATAAGTTATTAACCTCTATAACTATTACTTAAATCCATTCTTTCTTAAACATAGAAAGTATAGCCTTTTTATAGGTAGTAGGGTCTTTATTAGTTGTTATAGTAAGGATATATATAGCTTTATTAAACCTATTTATCTTATTATTATAATTATTTATAGTGGAAAGTATTGGTTTAATTATAGGGTAGTCTTCTATAGTATATAAAGTGCTTTCTTAGTCTGCTACCCATTTATAGTCTTTAAGCTTATTATTATCCTGCTTAGGAATTTCTACTATTATCTTAGATTTATTTATATTATTTATATTATTATTATTATTATTATTATTTATCGGCTTTATGTTTATACCTCTAAGATTTAAGTCTTCCCTTCTACTTTTATAGTTATATAGGGTTATATTATTACTACTATTATTATAATAAGTTATATTATTATTATTTATATTATTAATAGTAGGAGGTATAAACTAATTTTCTAGAATAACTATATCTCTAGTCTAAAAGGAAGTTTTCTTTTAAAAATTATAAATTTTATATATATTATTCTTATAGTTAAGTACTATAGCTTTTATTACTCTATTATCTAACTTTTTTATCTTAGGATCCTTATTTTTATAATAGCATATAGATCTAAAGGTTGTTATATTATCTAAGTTAGGTTTTATATTATTTGCTATCTTATAAGGGGTCTTATAGTTAAGAGCTTTATAAGGAGTTATATTATATAAATCTACTATAGTTAAAGTAGCCTTACCCTATAAATATAAAGGCAAATTTGCCTGTAAAAGCATAGCTCTAACTTTATTAGTTATAGTTCTTATTACTCTTTCTATTATACCGTTAGGTTCGTAAGTATAAGGAACTTTTATATTATGATTTATTCCCTTAATAATATATGTATAATTTATAGTATTATTATTAAATTCTAGACTACTAGCTGTGTTAAAGTCTTTTATCTTATTTTTATTTATATTATTCTTATTTATATACTCTAGAACAGTAGAATTTACTTCTTCTGCTTCTTTAGTTCTTAGTAATTTTATAGATATAAGTCTAGATTTTCTTTCTAAGAAGATAATAAACCATCGATATTTATTATAAGTAGAAGGTGTTATAGGTCCATAGAGATTAGAAGAGACTTTTTCTATATACTTATATTCTTTATTATAGTTATTAGAATTCTTATTAACTTTAGTAGTAAAGTTTGCCTTTATATAGGTACTATAGGTATAGTCTTCTTCTATTATATTATCAGTTATATTTATATTATCTTTAAGTTGTATTAGGACTTTTCTACTTATGTATCTAAGTCTATTATGCTACTTTTTATAGTTATTTATCTCCTTATTATTCTTAACCTTCTTATATTTATACGGTTTTCTTCTTATATTTATAGTGTTTATATATTTATTATTATTATTTAGATCCTCTTTATTTAATACCTTTATAGATAGGTAATATAGGCTGTTTTTTATCTCCCCTTTACAAAGGGTTTCTTTATTTGTTATATTTATTAAAGATACCTTTGTATCCTAGAAAAGGGAGGCTATCTTTAGTCTTCTTAGTCTATTTTGACTTAGAAGATTTATACCTATCTTAGGTATATAGTAATAGTCTTTAAGGATATATATATTATTATTATTATTAGGAAAAGAGATAGCTATATCTCCTTATAAAGAGACTTTCTTTTTCCTAGTATCTCCCTAGTTAACATACTTATTTATAGAAGTAGTCTTTATAAATAGGGATTTATTACATATTATAGTAATAGTAGTAGTAGTATCTAGGCAGAAAGGAGTATATTTATTATTTATAGTTATATATATAGGGTTATTCCTTATATTACTACCTATTATTTTATTATTAGTTATAGGTTTTATAGAGGAGGTTATAGGACTTATATCAACAAAATCTAAGTTAATCTTACTCTCTTCCTTATATAGAGGGTTATCTATAACTATGTTGTCTTCTGTAACTGTTATATATGTATTTTCTATATTAGATTTATTAGATTCTTCTAAATCTTCTTCCTCTATAATAGCTCTTTTAGCTATTAAGGCCTTTTAGGCCCTATAGAGTTTATTCTTCTTTATATTAGTCCTTTGTTGCCTTAGGACTTCTTCCTTATCCTTATTTTTCCAGCCTTTAGGGGCTTTATTTAGATATAGGAAGTTATAGTCTTTAACCATATGGTTTGTTAACTTGTAATATGTATAGTAAACACCCTTTGTCTTTTTCTAAGGCTTTTTAGTTCCTTTTCTAAAGGTAGAAGTATATAATACTATAGAGGATCCTTTTCTTTTTGCTTTGTCTATTAGATTTGTAAAAAGGGATTCTATAGTATAAGAATCTACATCCTTTCTAAGGGCTTAAGTTACGTTAGTTATAAAGCCTTTATAACTACTATCTAGACTATTTAATACCTAAGCTATAATAACTTGTTTTGGTAAAGCCATATCTTTAGAAGATAGGTTGTCTATAAGCTCTTTTACCTTATTAAGGTATTCCTCTATAGATCTAAAAGAGTCTAATAAAGTATTAAAGAACTCCTTATAGGTAAGATATTTATTAGTAAATCCTGTAGGCTTATATAGATCCTTTAGTTTCTTCTAAGCTTTAAAGCCTATTTTAGAGTCTTTTATAACCCTTAAAGGGGAATCCTTATAAAATAGCTTAATATAAGCTAATACTTTATTATTACTCTTCTGTTAAGAAGGTATAGTTAGAGGTATTTCTAAACTAGAGTTAATATCTTTACTAATAAGTAAAGCCTTAAATCTAGTTGCCTAAATATTATAGTTAAGGCTGCTAGATAGGTAGGGTATAGTTATAGATTTTTCTATAGTATTAATTTGTTTTAGTATTAGTCGAAAAAGAGGTATAGGAGGGTTTTTATTAACTTTTATTAATACAGATAAATTCGTATTAAAAAATAGATATTTAAAGTAGTTTAGTTAGAAGTTACTGTCTTGCGTTACGTTAGGTTAGTAATAGTATAATACTTATAGGTTAAATCTACTAAAGATTTTTACTAGCTAGATAGCAGACTAGTTAGTCTAGTAGTCTAGTTAACTACAAGATTAACTTAATTAATTAACTACTAATTAAGAGGTCTTAGGTTTAATTCTAGCTTAAGGTAAAAGAAAAGATCCTTTGTTAGTTAGATCTAAAATTAACTAACAAATTAGGTGTTATGTTGTTATATATTGTCTGAAGCTATAGTAACATTAAATATAGCAGGGTGTATAACTTACCTAGTAAGCTAATCCCTCTATTCTATTAAATATAGATTGCTAGGTATAGGGTATAGTCGCCTTAGAGTTATATTCTGTAAAATTCCCTTAGCTGATATGGTTTGTCCCCTAGCGAGGTTGAGTTTTTTATAAAAAAAAATAATTAAAGACTTAGATATAAAGTCTTAGAGTAGAAGGTAAAGGTATAAAGTATATAAAGAGAAACCTTCTCTACTAAGCTAGGCTTATAACTAGTAAGAATAATAAGGGGTTATTTAGAATAGTTATAAGGAAAGTAGAGAAGATAGATAAAGGTAGATAGAAAAGGTATATTAATATATTAACTATATAGAAGTCTATAGTAGAAAAGACTGTCTAAGTAGAGGAATAACTCTTAGTTATATAAGAAGTCCTTTAGATATATATAGTATCTAAGCGTATGTCTAAGCGCTAAGAGGTGCTTAGTATATGTCTTATATATGCCTATATATGCCTATATATATATATAGGTAGGTATAAGCGTAGGTATAAGCGCCGATATATGTAATGCTTAGAGGTATATGTGTTTACATATAGTAGTCTGTAGTAGTTTGCATTAGTTTGCATTAGTATAGTTATATATAGAAGTATATACTTCTATAGTTCATTTTTCAAGAGGAATCTAGAATAATTACTTATATAATTATAGGACTTTTAGTTATAGAGTTATATAGAGATTTATATACCTAAGAATTAAAGAATATTACTTCTTAATTCTTAGTTAATAATATTCTCCTTCTTATAGTATTTATTAAAGTTAGTTAATTTATAGCTATTATAGCTATTAAGGATTAAAAGGTAATAAGTACCTTTTATATAAGACTTTATATATTAGTTAAAATAATTTAACTAATTTAAGGTAATATTATTTATTATTTATTTATCTTTACACAGGTAGATATACTATATAGCTAGGAATTAGCTATTAGTATACTAAGAGAGGAGGTAATATTTACCTTTTATAATAATATATAGAGGTATTACCTAGCTATTTATATATATACCCTAAATAATAGAAACCTATTTATAATTACTATACTACTTTATATAAAGCCTTCTGTTATAGTTAGAAGTTATAATAACCTTAGTATATAATAGTATTCCTATTAGAAAGTTAGTCTTATTAAAATTATAAATATTATTATTCTATATCCTATACTTTATAATTATATTTTATATAAGTATAAACTAGCCTTATATAATTATAAGATCTTTAGCTAAGGCCTTTTAATAGTTAATTTAACGTTAAAATTATATTTTTAATTTAGGGATATATTATATAAAGTTCTCTACCTATTAGGGTCTAGTATATATCCTATTATATATATTTAGGAGTTAGTTAGCTATTTTTTATATATCTTCTTATTATAGAGAGAACCCTTAATTAATTAGGTTAATAACTTATTTAAGAATTACCTCCTCTTCTATTATAGTTATCTTTATTAAATTTAGTTATTTTTTACCTTATAATATACCTATATAGTAAGTAACATATTATAATAAGTAATATACTTTCTTCTACCTTTCTACCTTTTATATAAGTAAATTTAGTTATAATATATAAAATTAATTAAAACTACTAATTACCCTCTTTCTTATTACTATCCTAAACTACTTTATAGGTTTATATATTATATCTAGCCTTTCTATAATTACTATATTATTACGTATGTAGTTTAGTGCCTTCTATATAACCCTCCTCCTAAGGGTTATTCTCTCCCCTAGTACTAACACCTTTCTTTTCTCCTTATAGTACCTCTACTTTAGTAGTATTAAGTAACCCTCTAAGATATAGTCTAGTCTTTTTTACCTTCTAGTACTTACTTAGTACCTTTATCCCTATATAAAGCTTATAGTTCTTAGCCTTAATAATAGTAAGCCTATAGGCTAACTTACTAATACCTTTAGCCTAAAAGTTAATTACTTTATATATTACTATTAGTAAGCTACCTTAATATACCTAGATCTTCTTTTTAAGGGAAGTAATACTTTATATGCCTTTTAGTACTATAGTTAGTATCTTTAGGTCCTAGGAGCCTTAGCTACTTAGCCTTAAGTTTAATAGTATTAGAGTCTTTAGCTTAAAATCTAGTTAAGAAATAACTACTTTAGGGTTAAAAGGTATAAGGCCTATCTATCTAAAACTAGCTTATATATTATTTTTACCTATAAAGGTAAAGAATACTACTTTAAAGGTAGGAAAGAAGTTATCCTTTATAATATATAAAATCTATATCTATATTATCTTCTTAATTTCCTTACTATATAAATACTTTAATAGGCTAAAACACCTAATATTAAGAGGCTAAAGCTTATATAATAAATAAGGAGTTATATAAAAAGTAATAATATTCTCCTTTTTATAGTATTTATTAAAGTTAGTTAATTTATAGCTATTATAGCTATTAAGGATTAAGGAGTAATAAGTACCCTTTATATAAGACTTTATATATTAATTAAAATAATTTAACTAATTTAGGCTAATATTATTTATGATCTATCTATTTTTACTTAGATAGATATACTATATAGCTAGGAATTAGCTATTAGTATACTAAGAGAGGAGGTAATATTTACCCTTTATAATAATATATAGAGGTATTACCTAGCTATTTATATATATACCCTAAATAATAGAAACCTATTTATAATTACTAGGCTGCTTTATATAAGGCCTTCCCTTATAGTTAGAGGTTATAACAACCTTAGTATATAATAGTATTCCTATTAAGAAGCTAGTCTTATTAAAGTTATAGATATTATAATCCTATATCCTATACTTTATAATTATATTTTATATAAGTATAAACTAGCCTTATATAATTATAGGATCCTTAGCTAAGGCCCTCTAATAATTAATTTAATATTAAAATTATATTTTTAATTTAGGGACGTATTATATAAAGTTCTCTACCTATTAGGGTCTAGTATACATCCTATTATATATATTTAGGAGTTAGTTAGCTATTTCTTATATATTATCTTATTATAGAGGGAACCCTTAATTAATTAGGTTAATAACTTAATTAAGAATTACCTCCTCTTTAGATATAGTTATCTTTATTAAATTAGGTTGTCTTTTACCTTATATAACGCATCTGGCGTGTTAGTAGTAGAGGGTTAATTTAGGGACCTTAAAGGTAGAGGCAGCTCTTTATATAGATATTTTTAGGTCTTTTTTAATAGCCTAGATAGTAAGGATAATATAGCTTTTAATTAAGGTAGATTATATATTTATATATAGAGAAAAGTTATTCTAAAGATAAAGAGGGTAGATTTAAGAGGACATACGTTACTTATTATAATATATTACTTACTATATAGGTATATTAAAGCTATTTTATAACTTTATATTAAAAATAATCTAAAGAGAGTATAACTATAGTTAGGACCTTAGCTATTACTAGTACCTAAACGTTTATATAGTTTTTATAATACTACTATTTACCTAGTAATTTACTACTATAGCCTTATATCTAATAACTCTAAACTAATTAGTAGATATATATAGGCTTAAAAAGCTTAGTATAAAATTACTAGCCTCTAAAGGGGGGTATATCTTTTACTAGGCTTTAATTAGAAGTATTATAATAAATACGCTTACTAAACTAATTATATATAAATAAGATAATAAATACTAAAGGTAATAATATATATAAAACTATAATAGCTAACTTATCTTTAGGTAGAAAAATATAAACTATAATACTAAATAAGGGGAGTTAAGGCTTTACTAGAGTTTTATACTCTTATTTATATAGATACTATAGATATATAACTTCTTTAGAATATAGCCCTTAGATATATAATAATATTACTATTAGTATTATAGGATCTAATATTAAATATAAGGGTTAAACTATAGTATATTTAAAAATATTACTAAAGTTAAATAGAAGAGAAAGAGGGCTAGTATACTAGCTAGTAATAGTACTATAAATATTAAAAGACCTATTAAGGTAGGTTATATAGTATAGTATGTAATTTAAATTAGCTCCTCTACTATCTATAAATACTTAGTATCCTAATACTAGTAACTTTCTAAAGTAGTAATAAATACGCCTATTACCCCCTTTACCTATTAATACTAAAAAGCCTAAAAACATAATAAAAATAAAAGTGTTACAATATTAACTATTATAGATCCTATCAGACTTATTAGGCATAACCCTAATAACTAGCTATAGATTAACTATTAATCCATCAGTAGATCCACTATAGATTTAGGGGTTATTTACCTAACTATTTATAGTAGAACCTATAATAATTCTCTTCTAGTTACACATAATTAAACCATAGTATTTACCCCTATTATTTATTACTTGCCTATTAATATATATAGTTAACTATATTACCTACCTAGTAATATACTAATACTAATTAGTAGTTAATTTTTACTACTATAGTAGTTATCTTAACTAATTCCTACTTCTATATATAAACTCTATAGATTAGTAAGGTACTAACTAGAAGAGATAAATTTTACTACCCTTATAGTAAATTATTTATGCTTATTACTATATTATATAGTTAATTAGAGGCTACTAGTAGAAGTATATTATAAACTAACATAACTAAAAGGTCGCCTAAGATATATAGCCATCCTATAAACAACCCTAATTTCATTACGTATTAAGAAATTACTACTTAACTATAAAAAACACCTTACTTTACATACTAATAGCTAAGAAATACCATATAGATACCACATAAAGAAGGCTTATTTTAATAAGTAATAAGTATTATATAAAGGCTTACCTTAATAAGCAATAAGTTTCTACTATAAGTTTAAGGCAAAGTTATAAATTAACGCAAAAGTACTATAAATACCCTATGAATCCTTACTGCCTATACTACTAGTAGTAAATCCTCTAACATATAGATACGCCTTCCAGCCTACTAGAAGAAACGCATATGTTTAAGGGGTAGTTAGGCTAACAGAAGGTAGTAATAATAACGCTAAAAGAAGAAGTTAATATAGTCTACTAATCTACTAAGGAGGCTAAAGAAATACCACAAGAAGGCTAATATAAAGAGGAGGGAATATACGCAATACAGCAGGGGGATACACAAGAGGCTAAGGATACTATAAACCCATACCCTATTCTATAGGCATACATAAAGAATATTAACCTATAGCTATAGGGCATTATTAATATTAAGAAGATGCCTAGTAGTATTAAGCAGAAACATAGAGCCTACATACTAGACACTACTATTATATACTTTATAATAAAAGCCTAATATAAAGATTTTATAACTAATTAACTATAGTAATAGGCCTATAATCATCTCTATAAATAAAAGGTTAAAGACTATAATAGTATTAATAAGGAAGTCCTCCTTAAATTCTATAACTTCCTAATTAATAATAGCATCTAGGTTAAATTAAACTAGAGGTAGGTTACTTCTTATATATATAAGGCATTAGAGGCTAACAATATATACGTCTAGACTAAAGAAGAGATTAATAAAGTAGCTAGAACTAACCTAAGGTTTAAAGTAAGGACTATAAACCCTAGATTTATTAATAGGTTACTAGGTTATAGGATCTACTTATTACTAAGGGTAAGGTAACTACTATTAACTAACCTTAAATCTACAGCTAGACCTAAGATATATAAATAGCATAAAGATACCTAGTTTTAACAGGCTTCTTCCTATTATAACCTATTATTTAAGTTGCTACTACTATTAAGTAAAAACTCTACCTAGGTAAGCCTAACCCTAATAATAGTTATAGTTAAGAGATTATAAGACTATAAATCCACCACGCTAACTACTTAATTTAATAGTAGAATAGTACTAAGTAACAGCCTAACTTTATAATAATTAACTAATCTTATTAAGCTCTACTCTAACAATCCTATATTAAAGTATATAGGCGGTTAATATAAAATAATTAATTTAAAGCTTCCTACCTTCTATAAGCTCTATAACTATATTAGAATCCCTACTAGTAGGTATAAGGCTATAGTAATAATAATACTAAGTAGTAATACCTAAGAGTATTACTCTATTAATCTCTATAGATTTACTAGTAATTTTAACATACTAATAGTAAATATTAAATTAGAATTTAAAGGCAATAAGGTCTATAGCGCTAGGATTATAGAGTTATACTATATTACCTTTAAATCTATTACACATAACAACCCTAGGAAAAGTAAATATAAAATCCTTAATCTACTTATTAAGAAGGTTACCTAGCTAGTACGTACTACAACCTATAATAGCATACTAAAAGACAAGGAATACTATAATACCCTTATTAACTATTACTAAGGAGTACCTAAGTACGCTATAGTATTACTTAGCCTACCTATAACATATAACACACTCTGCACGCAGCTACGTAACAGCGTAGCTAACACTATACTTTTCTATAAACTATAGGCCTAGTACTATACTAAAGAATACCCTAGTAATAATAAGTAATACTAGGTTGACTACAAGCATAATAGTAACTATAACTATTACTTATAGCTAAAAATAGACCTACTGCATAAAAACCTAAGAAATAGGGACAACTTTATAGCAAGGAGGAGCTTATTAGTAACGGCGTAGTAAGGATATAGATAAATAGATAGGTTTTACATACGTAATGGATTTGTTATATAAAAAAGAATATAATACTTTTAGATTTTTGTTTTTATTGCGTTTTTAGGCCCTTTATAGTTAACTAGTAAAGTACTATAAATCTATAGCGAATTTCTCCTTAAGAGAAAGTTACTAGTATTGTAATATTAACTATTATAGATCCTATTAGACTTATTAGGCGTAACCCTAATAACCAGCTGTAGATTAACTATTAATCTATTAGCAGATCTACTATAGATTTAGGGGTTATTCACCTAACTATTTATAGTAGAACCTATAATAATTCTCTTCTAGTTACATATAATTAAACTATAGTATTTACCCCTATTATTTATTACTTACCTATTAATACGTATAGTTAACTATATTACCTACCTAGTAATATACTAACAAAAAGATTAAAAAGTATTATACTTTTTAGATATATATAACCTAATTATATATAAGAAACCTATCCCTCTATCTTAATCCTTACTTTCTTACTACCTACTAATTCCTTTAGCGCCTTATTAGGTACTACCTTTATAAATCTATTAGCTAGGTTATTAGTACTATAAATCTAGTATATTTTATAAACTTTACGTCTCTTATAAGACTACTATAAAGCTATAATATTAATTATAAGCCTCTTCTTCTTTATAGTATTTAGCTTTATAAGGTATTTATAAAGTAAATAGGAGTCTATATAAAGGATTATTAGTATTAGAAGAAGTCTTATATAATTAGTTATTATCTTTAAGGTTATAGAGATAGTATATACTATATCTATATTAGTAACTATACTATATACCTTAGAGGTAAGTATACTATAGGTAACTCTCTTATACTTTATTAAGCTAAAGTAGATAATATTCTTAGTTATTATAAATCTATTACTATCATTTAGGTACTTACTAGTTATCTTATTAGCTAGAGTAATAAGGAATCTTAGTTATAATATTATATCCTTATTATTAGTAGAGGATCTATCTATAAAGATAAAAAGCTTTATAGTAGCTAGATTAAGTAGTTAAAAAATAAGGCTGTAATTAGGGTTATCTATTTACTACTTAATATACTAATTAAGCGCCTTAATCTCCTTAGCTTAAGGCGCTTAGTATTACGCTATAATAGAATAATTAAAGCTAGCCTTAGGTTAGTATATAGAGGTAATATATACGCTATAGGCTTATTACTTAACATATTACTTAATAGTATCTATAGTAGTTAGATTAATAAGGTAAAGTTTCTTACCCTAGCTCTTTTACTTAAGGATTATCTTACTATTAGTAGTAAGGGTTATAATACTACTATTAAACGCTAGGGGATTATTAATACTAAGGATTTACTTCTCCTTAGTAGTAAAGGTTGCCTTAGTAAGTTCTTCTACCTTATAAGTAGAGAAGGATTTATCTAAGAGTCTAATTATATTATCTATTTATATCCTAATAATACTAAAGTTTAAATTCTCTACTATAAATATAAATAGGTAGGGATTAAAAGTTAAAGTATTTATCTTAAGATTTTCTTTATAGTAATAGCTATAAGTTACTTACTAGTAGGTACCTACCTTTATAATACTATATAAAAGTTTAATAACTTATATAATTATACCCTTTAGATAATAAAATTAGATCTACTTAGGTAATTTTATAAGGATTATTTAATTTAATAAAGTAGTAGATTAGGAATATACCTATATTATATCTTAAAGCTAGATAATAAATCTAGGCTTAAGTAATAGTAATAAGGCTAGTATAAGTATTAACTATTAGCTAGCCTATTAGATTATAAGGGACTAAGTAAGGATTACTTCCTTACTATTATCTATATATCCTTAGATAACTAAGCGTAATTTCTTATATAGTTAGTTATCTATCCCTTTTACCTTATTAATAATATAGGCCTTAAAGATTTATTAGCCTATATAGAGGTACTTATTTTACTTAATAAATTAGAATATACTATAGGTAATAAAAGTATTAATCTTAAGCTTAATAGTATGCTTAAAGGGCTTCTCTAGAGTAGTAATAATACCCTTTTTATATATATTAATTACTAATAGGAGGTTAGATTCTTCCTTTAATAATAGGAAGTAAGTAGTAGATACTTAGTATATAGTAATAAGTATAGCGCTTAGGCCTATCTTATTAAGGAAGTTAGTATTATATTTATAAGGGCGGCTAGGCTGTCTTTTTAGTAATAAAGCCCTTATAATAATAGTATTTAAAACCTTTTTAGTAGGTTTAGTAGTAAGCTTATCTTTATCTTTATTATTACTTAGTAGAGGGCCCTTATTATTATTATTATTATTCTCTAGAGGACCCCCTTCCTTATTATTCTCTAGGGGCCCCTTATTAGCTACTTTAGAGGTAGTATTTCCTTTATAATCTTTAGGTTCTTTATAATAGTATATGTTAGAATGTTAATTCCTACTTAAGGCTAATTCCGTTATAACTAAGTAGTAGGCCTGCTTTTTAGGTTGCTTATAGTATAGCTTAATAATAATAAAGTAGAAGGTTTATAGGCTATAAGGGAACTCTATAGTATACTTAGTACTATTAACTATAATAAGGTAGTATAGGCCTTACTAACCCTCTTTTTTATACTATACTTAAATAGGGGATTAAAGTAGGAGTATAATAGTCTTAGATATATCTAGGTTATTATAAGTAGTAATTACCTTATTAATTTAGCACTTAGTATAAATCTACTATACTACCTTTATAGCCTTTTTTACTATTTTAGCCCTCTTTATTATTATTAGTAATAGTAGTAAAGAATCTATAATCTAGGGGTATACCCTAAATATAAGTAGGGTAGGGATAAGGCTATTTAGGCTAGTAGTATTATTAATAGCCTTTATAGTAAGCTATAAGGTTATAATAACGTATATACATAGTAAGCAGGCTAATATAGTAAGCAGGCCACTTCCTTATTACATATTAAAGGCTACTTTTTTACCTATTTTTTAAAAATTAAAATTAATTCTAAAAAACGTCTAGTTTTCTATAGTACGCTTTAATAAGAGTTATATTATAGGAAATAATACTAGGAAAAATACTATTCTACCCTAACCCTTATATACCTAGCTAACTACTTATCTAAAGGTCTAGATAAGAGATATAGGGGTTAGAGTAGGAGAGTATTTTCTATAGTATTATTCTCTATAGTATAACTCTTATTAAAGCCTAATATAGAAGACTAGACCTTTTTTAGACTTAATTTCGATTTTTAAAAAATAGGTGAAAAAGCAGCCTTTAATATATAATAAGGAAGTAGCCTACTTACTATATTAGCCTGCTTACTATACATATACGTTAAGGGATTCTCTTTTATTATAGAAGATCTTATATATATAGTATAGAGGTATATAGTATCTTTTAACCTTACTAATACTACTATAAGCCTTAATTAAAACTTCTTTAATATAGATTAAAAAGACGTATATAGATTATTTAAATTTATCTATATAAAAGTTAAGGCTAGTATTTATAATAATCTAATCTAATAGGCTAAGATATATATTAATCTAATATATATAAAGTACCTCTTATATATACTTAGTAGTAATATTCTTAAGGAATTATACTACTTAAAAAGAGGTAGCTATATTAAAAACATATAGTATAGGGTAGTTACTATTAAGATATACTATATTAATAATAATCTTATAGTTAAAGTTATAGTTTCTATCCTATAAAGAGAACTTAAACTAGCCTAGTACTATAGCGTTTAGTTAGTACTAGTAGTAGACCCTAGTAATCTTCTTTAGGGCTAAGATTTCTACCTTATTACTAGATTACTAAAGTACTTTATAGAGCTATTAGACTAATAGATAGCTAAATTAGTAGTATACTTAGTATAGTTTAGTATTAGTATAGTAGTACTAAGTAATACTTTAGGTTAGGTGTTCTAATAGTATCTATAAATATCCTTATTTATATATTATAGGAATAATAGTATTACCTTAGATAAGTTAGTTAGTAAGGTTATTAAATTTAATCCTCTAATAATTTATATTTATAAGGTAGAGTAGGAAGGGAGTATTACTAGATAGTATATAAAAGGTAAGGGTACCTAAGGGACTAGTAATATTAATAGTACCCTTAGATATAAAATATATCCTATTACTAAATTAGATCCTTACTTCTCTAATATAGTCTATATCTAAGGGTAAGTCTCTACTAAATAGCTTATAGAGGGTAAAATACTACTAGTATCCTACTATTAAGTACTCTATAATACCTAAGTCTAGTATAATACTTTAGAAGGTAGTTATTAAATACTAATTATTAATAGTAAAGATATCTACTATAGGCTAGGTATTTTTATCTTAATCCCCTTAGAGATCTTTTTTTATAATAAAGTATACTATTACTTAGTTATATAACTTAGAAAATAATAAAGGGCTATCTACTACTATAGACTTAAAGAAGGTAGTTAATATAAAAAACGTAGTACTAAGCTTATTATTATAATCTACTTAATTATTATTCTTATTATCTAATTTAAAGGGCTTATATCCTTTAAAGCTAGTAATAAACTATTAAAAGGCCTCTATTAATCCTTTTAGTAGGTATTAATCCTTATACTAGTAGTAAGATTACTAGTACTTATCCTTAGAGTACTTAGTTAACTAGTATCCTAGCTTTCTATATATTAAAGATATATAGGGTAAGGAAGGACTTATATAGTATAGTAATCTATAGGAAGAAACACTACAACCTACATAAGTCACATAAGATACTTCCTCTAATCAGCTTAAGTTATCTAGTTAATTAGTTAAAAAATCTCCTTTAATTAACACAAGAGTTCTTACAATTAGAGGGGTAGAAACTCCTAAGTTTCTTATGTTATTATAGTTTAACTAAAATTATTAAAAGGTCTTATTATATAAGCTAAGAGAAGGTAGGTATATATAAAGAAGAGAAAAATTACTTACTTTATCTATTAATCTATCTATAACGCCTTTTATCTTTACTAATTAGGCATCCTCTAGTTATATCCTTAGCTAATTAAGGAAGATAATCTCTAATTACTACCCTACCCTACTATATCTATCCCTTAGTTTCTATCTTTAGTCCCTTAATATATAGAAACTATAATCCTATAGTAATTAGTTCTAATTCTTCTATCCTCCCTTACTCTTCTTCTTTAAAGACTAGTCTTTTCCCTAATTAATACTATCCTACTTAATCCTAGTATTACACCTTACCTAACCTTCCTAATTATCTTTAGTACTTAGGGGTAGCTAAGTACTATATAAATCAGCCTAATATGCTACTTCTATAACTAGATTATTAAACTAGTTAACCTATTCCTATTAGGTATACTTCTTAATATTAAGCTTCTTCTTTAGCTAGGTTTAGCGTTTTAGTAGGGCTATATGTTTCTTTACTAGACAATCTTAATTAGATTTAGCCCCCTCTCTTTACTTAATCTCCTTAATACTTATAGTCTTCTTATACTTATTCTATTACTCCTTATTACTAAGCTTTAACTAATCTATTATAGGCTTTACTAGATTAGCTATAGTACCTTAGTACTACTAAAAGCATATAGGGTATGGTTTAGGACTTAGGTCGTAGCGGAGCTATATAAAAGGACATAACAACACTACACTACTCTAAGTAACTTAGGTTCTATATCTAATCTAACGTAAGGGAGATACAATCTATTTAGAGCTTTTAAGGTCTAAACAGACATATTACCCCCTAATTAGACATAGTAAAGATCTCCCTATCGCCTAAGTTACTATGCTAAACTATATTAATAAGGGTGTAAGGCTCTAGTTTAGAGTATTATTTTTTAAAAGATAAATAAGTATATAAAGAAGTACTTATTTTTCTTTAATCTAGGGTATACTATATCTATCTAATTATACTCTCTTAATAGATACTTAAGTAAGTATCTATAACTTATAAATACTCTAAAGAAAACAAAAGAAAAGAAATTACTACTTATTAACTTCTAAATAGTAAATATAGTAACCCTAACCCTACTCTAATTATCCCTTAGTTCTTTTTATAATCCTCTAATTATAGAAGAACTACTAAGTATATACCTATTTAGACCTTATCCTAATTATACCTATGCCTATTAATTACCCTCTTTATCTTTATTATCCTTAGTATCTCTATTATTAGCCTTATCCTATTCTTCTCCTATATTCTATTATTTCTATCCTTTCTATCCCTTAGCCTAACCTAGTAGGAACTAAGGTGTATACGCTTAGGTAGTAAACACTACTTTAGTAATAGGGTTATTAAAATAATCTACCTATTTATAATATCTATACTCTAGAATACCCTTCTTCTAATTATAGTATATATTCCTATACTACTTTAGAATATCCTTATGGCGTTAGGCATATTACACGTAATTGGCTTCTTAAGCTTCCTAAGCATACTATTTAGATAACAGGAGAGAGTCCTAAACCTTTATCTAGCCTTCCTATACGCCTAGTATAGGTAGTTTAGGTAAAGTATATTTATCTACTTTAATATATTTAATCTTCTTTAGGCTTTAGTATTATAATAGTATATCTCTAGGAATTAAAAGTCTAGATAGTAAGTAAGAGAGCTTAGAGCTTAGTATAGTAGGAGCTTTAGTAGGAGGGCTAGGTTATATAATATAGTCCTCTTAGGCAAGAAGTTATTTCTATCTTCTATTTAGAGGTGTTTAAGGCGGTAATATAGTGTCTATATTTTCCCTTAGCTAAGCAACCTCTAATTATAACCACGATATTATAATATTATTCTTATAGTCTAGGGAGGAGGGCTTATCCTAATACCTATGTTTTAGAAGGTTAAGTAGTTAGGGGGTAGAGAGGCAGTCCTCTAAATGCTACATAGGGGTATAATTAAAGTCTTTAAGGTTTATTAGATTATAGATTATACTTATAGGGGACTAGCTTTACTTCTTCTAGCTTTACTTAAGTTAGTTATATTAGTAGTAAGCTTCCTCTAATATTCCTTTAGGAACTAGTCTTATAGCCTTATGTTAGTATCTACTAGAAATATAAAACTTAGTGCTAATCTACCTAATCTACTAATGTTAGACTCTTTTACTATAGTCTAGGTTCTAAGACTCCTTAACATCCTACTTATTTATACTAATTAGGTATAGAGATCTAGACCTAAGTACTAATCTAAACTACTTAGTAATATAGAGTCTATACTCCTAACTACTAGTCTACTAAACTATATCTACTATATATATACTAGTATTAATTAGCTAAGTAATATATATTAGTATGTTAAGCTTATAGTAGAACTTCCTTAAAGCTTTAATATTATTAATAAAGAGAGCCTCTAAATAACTACTAGACTATATAGGATTATATTAGTATACTATACTATCCCTCTAATCTATAATTATACCTATAAAGTATCTATACTAGGCTAAGAATGAGGGGAAAATAACTAAATTAGCCTCTCTTTATATTATGTTATAGATTTCCTAAGTTAGTATTACTAACTTAGGCTCTTAGTTATTATCTAAATAGCTTTTTAGTATAGAGGGATAATAGTAATCTATCTTTTTACTTTTAGACCTTAAGCTATAATAACTATTATAGCTATAATTTTATCCTTAGTAATCTACTACTTAGATTATATACATCCTTATAGGTTATAATAGTTACTAAGTACTATTTAGGCCTGTCTATATCCTATGTCTTCTTATTATCTATATTTATTTAGTCCTTAGAATACTAAATTAAATTGGCTTAAGAACTAATTAGCGTCTTCCTATATAAGCTAATTAGGGAACTAAGTATTAGAAGGTGTTAGGAATAGTTCTTATATTAGAATCTAAGTAGGGTATACTACTATCTTACTAGTAAAGTAAATATAAGCTTTTAGGTTATAAAACTAAGACTCTTAGGGCTTAAGTTCTTTAGTAGGAGGTATATATCTAAATAAGATAATTTAGTTCTTATCCTAGGTACTATAGTAGAATTAGCTATTATTCTAGAGGTCTTAGTAGGTATAGACGTCCTAGATTTATAGATAGCCTATTACATAAGTAAGAGGGGAAGGAGCTAATAGGGATGCTATTATTATCTATTTAGAGGTATTATTAATATATATGTTCTAAAGAGAAAAGATATAATAAAGAAAGAGGTACTACTAGATCTAAATAAGGAACTTAATATATGTTTTTATTATTATTAGTAGAGGGAAGGGAATAGTTAAGGAGGGGGGGGTAAAAAAAGGCCTTTAAATAGGTTTCTAAGAGAAGGGGTTGTAAATTATAGCTTAGTAGCTATAGTAGGAGTATCTAATCTAAGGAAGGAAGGAGTAGATATAGTAGAAAAGAATAATAAGATATTTATAAGGTAAAGGAGAGGGGTAGAAGGTTAAAGAAAGGTAAATAAAGGTAAGGGTTAAATAAGGTTAAGTTAAAAGGTAAATAAAGTCTAAAGTTTTAAGAGGCTTCCTCCCTTAGTTACTTTTAGAAGGAGTAGCCCTTATTACTTAAAAGAAAGTCCTAAGGGTAAGAGGGTAAAGGCATCTAGAGTATTTATTTAGAGCCTTAGTAACTTTAACTTATAGGTAAATTATAGTAGAGGTTATTAATAATTTATAGTAGTAATAAAGTTAAAGGGTATATTAGAGTCTTACCTCTAAATAGTAAATACCCTTTAGCTAGTTTACTCCTTCTATTTCTAAATTACTACTCTTCTATTATAGTAACTATTTAGACCCTCTTCTTATTACTATAAAAGTAACTATCTTTTCTACCCCTTAGGGTTTTCTTCTTTTTCTCTTTCTTACCTACCTATATTAGAAACTAATATTATTACTACCCTTACTTTTTTAGACCTATACTCTTAACTTTTTATTATTTCTTCTTTTAACCTTTTAGACTTTTAACCTTTTAGAATGTCTTCCTCTATTAATAAGTACTAGCTTAATAACTACCTATAGTAACCTATTAATCCCTAGTTTCTTTTAACACCTCCTCCTTTAAAGAAGGAGGCTAAGGCTTTTAGAGGTACTAAGTTATACTTAGTAATACCTACCTATCTTAATATAAGTTTCCCTAATAATATCTTTAAGGTCCTTCTTTCTTTAACATAAGGTCTAAATAGTTCCTTAAGACTACTATATAGGTTAATCTTCTATCCCCCTTTAGCTAACTATACTCTAAATTCTAAATTTATAACCCTTACCCTAATTAATCCCTTAAGGAAGCTACTATAGTCTTCTAGTAGGTACTCCCTAATGCTACTATTATTTAGGGTATTCTTAATACGTTTAGAAATAATAGTTATAAGTTCTAGTAGGCTATCTATATTAGTAAGGAGGTAGGATCCTACTTTAGGTCCTTCTCCTAGTACCTTATATAGTACGCCTTAGCTATAAATTCCCTACTAATATAAATATTTAGTATATAGAACCTAGTTTTATATAATTACTATACTTAGAACTTTTAAAAGTTTGTTAGTATAAAGCCTAGTTAGGTATAGAGCATAATACCTTATTATAACTACGTTTCTTTACCCTAGTTATTCTATAACTACTATAAAAACTATATATTCTTAGAGGCTAAAAACAAGAAGTACGACTTTTAGGAGAATAAAGGTTATTAGGGTTATACTAATCTATCTAGTAGCCCTAATTAGTACTCCCTTACTAATCCAGCTTATTATTAACATCTAAGTAGTAGGGGACTACTATTACTAGCACCTCTAAATAATCTATTATCTAGGGCTATAAACTATTTCTATTTTTATAACTTCTAAGATTATACTAATACTCTAATTATTATGCTTAGCTTATCTAAATAGACTAGTGGTGCTATATCTATTCTAGAGACGTCTGGCTAGTTAGATGTTAAGTACTAAAAGATAGGAAGTATAGTTATGCCCTTTAGGAATAAGGTTTTAGTTCCTCCTTTAACTATTTAGACCTCTAAATAGCTGTTAAATATATCTAGAGCTTTATTAGTTACTACCTAATCTACTATATAAGGTACCCCTCTATAGTCCTTAGTAAGGTTATTAAGTTAGTATAGTTTTAGTAATAAGGAGGTAGGTAAAAATAGTAGTAGTACTAGTTTCTAGTAGTAATTAGTAGTTCTTTAATAGTATTATATAATAAGTTGGTTTATAGTAGTTTAGGATCCTCTAATCTAAGTTATCTTCTTTCTTTATAATATAATTTCCTTATGTATTTTTAGCTCCCTATCCTTTATCCCCTATATTATTCTTCTATAAAGAATAATATATATATTAAAGGAGGTAAAAATATAAGTTTACTAAAATTTAGATAAAAGGGAATTTTAATAATAGGCATTCTAAATAAGGATAAAGGAAATTAAAATAGGATTAGAGGGGTAGTATAAGCTAGCTAATAGAAGAAGTCCTTAATATCTACTAGGATATTACCTTAAATAGTACCTTTATCTACTAGGTAAAGGATACTATTAGCACCTATATAGTACTTCTTTAGCCTATTAGCCCTATATATTACCCCTATAATAAGTTCCCCTATAAGAGTTTCTAGGACGTATAATAGGCTAATTAGGGAAACTAAGTAGACTCTAAACAGTCCTTTCTAATAGTAATTAGTCTTTCTAGCTACTAATATATCTATCTAGCAAGGAGTGTTAAAGATAAGGACTAAATCTCCTACCTATAGCTTCTCTAATTAGTGCTTTACTATATGTTTCTTATTATATTATTCTATAACCTTCTAGCAATACTTTATAACTATCTTAGCTGCTTTCTATCTGTTTTCTATAAGCTATTAGAAAGCTCTAATCTAAAGCTAGAGTTCCTCTTCTACTATTTAGACCTTCTCCTACTCTAGGACGTACCATATCGTAAGTTTCTCTTTAATTAGTATAACTATATCATACCTTATAACAATATAGAAGGGCGTTATGCTATAGCTTAGGTAGATAGTAGTATAATTAGTAAATAGGATAGTAGGTAGGATATATCTAATGTCTTTCTTTCCCTAATCTAACTATATTTGTAAGGCGTGTACTATTATCTAATAACCTTTCTTAAGAATACTATTTACCCTTAGGTTATAAATAGAGGTAACCTTCTTATATCCCCTAATCCTCTTATTTAGAGCTTTAATATAACCTCTATTTTCTTATCCTCTATCTATAATTAGAGTCCTATAGACCCTATAATAATAAATAACGTCTTCCTATAGGAACTTTACAATATTAGCTAAAGTCGTATTACAGAAGATTTACGCCTTAGGCTATTTAGATAGGTCGTATTAGGCCTCTACAACCTTCTATTTCCTAACATATTAGATATCTAGGTAGACATACTAAAATAGCTAGGTATAGGGTGTAGTTAAGATATAAGGGTTATCTATATAAGCTAATTAAGCCCTTTAATAAGTATTACAGCCCTAAACTATAGTCTTAACATCTATATACATCCTAGGCTAGAAGTATTTATCCTAGAGGTAGAAATAGGTTACCTTATATCCCTAATATCTAGTCTTATTATATACTATACTAATTAGAGCTTACTACTAGGATAGGCTGTTAATAACCTAAAGAGGGTTAGGAGTTCTATAAGTACCTCTTTTAAAGAGGATCCTATCCCTTATAATAAAGCATAGCGCTATTTTCTTAAACTAAAGGAACTTAGGTATTAGGATTCCTAGTAGGTACTTAAGTATAAGGAGAAAGTAAGTAATTTGCTTTAAGTATGTTAACTATTCTTCTATAGAATTTAGTAGGTCTAATAGAATATCTAGAAGCTAATTAGAATCTCTAGGTTTAGGGTCTTAATCTAAACAGCTATATGCTTTAAGGAAAAAGTTTTATACTACTATTATTTAGAAAAGCTTAGTATTAATAAAGTCTTTAATATCTTTTTTATCCTTTACTTCCTTCTAATTAGATAGTCCTAGAGGTTTTCTTAAAAGACTATTAGCTATAGAATTCTTCTTACCTAGAATATACTTAACCTTAAAGTTAAAGAGTCTAATCTAAGTTAGCTAATAAGTTATTATTACTAAAGGGATATTATTTACTATACTATTAATCTAGGCTACTAAAACCTTTATATCTATCTCTAAGAGGAAATAGACTCTAAAGAGGTAGTTATAGAGGCGTTTTAGACTTATAAGAACTACCTATACCTTAAGCTTCCCTATATTATACTTAAGCTTTAGTCTATACTAGATACTACTTTTATATCTTATAACTATAAGTTTACTATTAATAATCTAACTAAGGGTATACCTCTATCCTTCTCTACTTATGTCTATAGTAAGGACAATCTAACTAGCATTAGGCCTAAAGTTAAGGATAATTAGAACTAGGCTTAAAGTTAGTTTAGACTTAAGGGTATCTATTACTAGCTTCTAATCTAAGCCCTAAGAGAATTTCTTAGTTTTTTATAGGAGACGTATAAGTAGGAGGGCTACCTTAGTAAAATAGGGAACCTAGGACTTATAGAATATAATAATGCCTAAGAATAATTAGACGTCCCTAATATCTCTATAGAGTTCCTATTCTAAAATCTTTAGAACTTTAGCTTAATCTAGGCGTCTTCCTAACGTCTTATAGAGATACCTAGTAATTACTACTAATTCCTAGCACTATTATAACTTTCCTCCTAAGATTATATATCCTAAGAGCTCTATATTTATAAGAGTCTAATTAATATTATAGAGGTGTTTATATATAAATTAATAAATACCTAGGTATCCTAGAATTAGTTTATTATTATAGCATAAGTAGGGGCCCTTAATACCTATATTATCTATAAAAGCCCTATAACAATCTAGAATTAGATTATAAAGGATTTAGGTAATAATACGGTAGAATTAAGCAATAGAGTTAGTAGTACCCTAGGGTAGGTAGTAGTATCTAAATAGACCTAATAGCGTTATAAATATTATAAGATTATAGCTTTTCTTATCTAGAAGGATCTAATTATACCCTAAGAAGAAGTCTAGTAGTAAGACAAGCTAGTCTATAGTAAAATCTTTAGAGAACTTATCTACCCCTAGAGGCAACCATACATTATAAAGAGTAACCTTATTATATCTTATTACTAAATTAATAAGTTATAGGTTGCTATCTTTCTTTAGAACTAGAAACTAAAGGTTTCTATATATACTATAGCCTTCTTTAATAATACCTCTAATTACCTATTTATAGAGGACTTCTATAGCCTTAGGAACTAAGGCCTTAGGGATAAGGATCCCTTTTGCTTACTATACTTTATAGGGGATAGTCTTAATAACCTAGGGTGGTATAACTATTAGGTTAAGTATCCTATATTCTTTAAACTCCTAGGCTAATACAGCCTTATAGTTAACTAGGATTTACTCTAGCAGCTTAAGCTCTTCTAGCTAGAGGTAGAGATACTAATTAGTAATCTATTTTAGCCTTTCTAGTATAAGTTAGGAGTACTCTTTAATATTAGAAAATTTCAGCATGATTAGATCCCTATACAGCCTAGTAGACATAGTAAACTTTTCTCTAAGGGCTTTAATCTTTTTAACCTTCTAGTATAGGTTACTATCTAGAATAGACCTATTAGAGGGGTAGTTATCTATAGGGTGGATTTTTACTCCCTTTCTTTTATATATTATAAAGACTTTAGTAGTAGTAGTCTTCTTTATAGCGTATATAATCCTTTTCTTAGTTTATTTTACTTATATAACTATAGTCTAAATTCTTTTCTAGAACTTTTAAGTCTCTAATTACCTTTATTACCTAGGTAGTATAGTCTTAGCTAATAGTAGTTTAGATGCTATTTTTATATAGGAGTATCCCCCTATTATAGTTACTATCTAAGTAATTATAGCTACATAAGGTCTTATAAGATCTTCTACTATATAGGTTATTAAGACCTCTACTTCTTAGTTATTTAGAGTTACTAGGACTACATCTCTATCCTTATGGTCTAGGTCTAGGTAGTATTAAGGGCTAGTAGTAGTCCTAGGGTGGCTACTAGCACCTAGTTTTTTAACTCTTTATCCCTAGAGATTATCTATATATAGCCCTCTAGGTTAGGTAGTATATAGTTAAGCTTAGCTTCTATATTCCTCTAAATAACTCTAATAGGGATCTATATAAGAGTATTACTTATAGTAAAATTTATACTAATTAGTCCTCTAGACTAACCTAAAGTTATCTAGCTATCTATAATAAACAGAAGGCCTAGTAATAGTAGTTCTAAAACATAATCTTTATTAGTAATAAAGAAGTATAATTAAACCTTATACCTATTAATATAGACATCTACGTAATAGAACCCCTTAAAGTGTGAATCCACCTAATTAGTCCTATAGGTCTTTATTATAAGTGTCGTATAGGTAAAGGGGATGTTAGCTCTCTTAACATATTGTCTTATTAGGATATTAACCTATACTCCTATATCTAGAATACTACTAATTGTTAGGGTAGTAATTTCTCTATTAGGCTGTATTATCTTTACTTTAAGCTAAAGGTAAGCCTTTAACATAACTACCTCTAGTAGCTCTAAAGGGGGCGTAATATAGGCTACTCTTACTATCCTAGCTACTAGGGGTTTTCCTACTTTAACAGCTTAGTTATATTCTCTAATTAGACCCTTAATATCTAACTTTTAACTAGGCTTAGTTATAAGGTTAATTAAAGAAGACAGTACTAGGAGAAAAACCCCTTCTAGCTTAGTTACTTTATATCTATAGTCTTTTAGAGTATTTACTATAGCCTTATTAAACTTAGGCTATATTTAGTATAGGAGTTTAGTAGGTAGAGAGACTAGGGTATTAAGTTTCTTTTCTATAAGGCGGCAAGCTTCTTAGGCAAAATCTAGCTTTTAGGGCTATTTAGAAGAAAGAGTAGGCATATCCTTTAGCTTCTTAGAGGGAGGGGTAGGAACCCTAGTAGCTATATCTTTTAGGGTTTAAGGTCGCTAAAGAATAGTATACATAGGGGTAGTTATAGTTAGTTTAGAGGATAGAGTTAGATTATCTTAGTTAGTAATTTCTATAGTTTTAGGCTCTTTAAAAGCAACCCTTTTCTTACTTAGAATTTTAACTATAATATTTACTATAGGTTTTCTTAAGTTAACTATATATAAGCCCTATATATACTTCTAGGTTATAGTCTTAGGTATTTTTATAGGGTTACCTCTAGTAACTATAAAGACATAAGAGGTATTAGACTAATTAGAAGGGGGAATAACTACTTAAAGGTACCTAACAGCTTAGGTAGTAGGTTCTAACTTAGAGAATATTACTTCTAGAAAGCTAGCTTAAGTTTACTAGGGTAATCCTATTTAGTAATTAAGGATCTCCTTAGTAATCTAGTCAAGAATAGGGTTATTATAGAAGTTTAAAATATAGCTAAGTAATATAGTCTAATTAGTATATCCTTAGTTATAGCTTTTATTAAGAATAGTATAGGGAATAGTAGATATTAGTAAGCTACCTATTTATTACCTATATTTCTATAAACCTTAGACTAATAAGAGAAGCTAAGTATCTTTATCTATTATATACTACTTATATTCTCTAATCTAAGTATAAGAAGTAGAATAATAGTACTAATACTAGTCCTTTAGTCTACTAACCTATTTATATAGGTCTAATCTACCTATATTAACTAAGAAAACTTATGCGCCTAGGCGAGGGTAGGCTAACTAGTAATAGATCTTTAGTTTAGTAAAGTCCTTAGCTAGATTAGGCTTAGTACTAAAAGGCTTTATAATCTTAATATTAATTAGGGTATATCGCTATAGCTAAGGCTGCTAGTTCTACCTAGTTATCTATTTAGACTATCCTAAGGTAGACCTTAAAGTTATTATCTAAGAATTAGAGGTAAAGAAAGGAGAGTACTCTTTCTTATAGGCAATTATATCTAGTAGGGCAGACTTAAACTTAAGATAACTAGTCTATTAAACAAAGGTATTAAGAGTAATACCTAGCTTATCTATAGCATCTTTAATAGTTTCTTACCTAAATTACTTACATATAGTCTTAATTAGAGTTTAGTCTATTATATTATAGAGCTTTTATTACTTTACTTATATAATAACATTATTAATCTTAATAAATAGGTTCTAAGTAGTAGTAAGATCCTAATTAGAGATAATAGGTCTCTTAGTTACTTTCTTAATTTGCTCTTCTTTATCTAGAAACTAATTAGCGTCTTATTATCTAAACTTAGTAAGAAGGTAGGCTTTTCTATTAGTCTAAGAGAGAGACCTAATAGTATCCTTAATAGGGGTCTAATAGTCCCTACCTATAGAATAGGCAACTAGGGTGCCTATATAGTAATAAGGGACTCTAGTAATCTTATATTAGTCCTTAAACTTCTCTAAGAACTTAATAATATTATCACCCTTAAAGACAGGAGATCCATCCTAGCTAGGTATAAGAAGCTTATAAAAGTTATAAATATTATTCTAATTAGTATATAGAACTAACTAAGTAGTAGGGGTAGCTAGGAGGCGCTTTATAATAGCCTCTAGGAATCCTTCTATAGAGGGAGGGGTTATATAAGTAGTTACTAGGACTAATAGCTAAGGTATAGTAGTAGCTAAGGTTTTAGTTTTAAGTCTAATATCTTACTAAGATAGGCCTTAGGTATTACTAGTTTTAGTTACTAAGTTGCTATTATTATCTAAATTAGAAGTAATTAGTAGATCTTAGTAAACTATAAAGTTAGCCCTAGGAGACTTATGCTAATCAGCCCTATCTTTAGGTAGAGTATTAGCTAGAGGAAGAGAGGAAGACCCTTTAGTTCTAAAAGACATATACTAGTTGCTTATAGTTAGTATTAAAGTAGCGTTAAGTAATTCTAGAAAGTCTATAATTCTTATAATAGTTCTATAATTATTGTTTTCTAAGTATTAGTAGGTAAGACTAGCTAAAGACCATCCTATAAGCTAAATTAAAGTCACTAGGATAGTTCCTATAGTCTAAATAAAGGATTTTCTATAGGAGATAGCTCTAATTAGATTTTCTATAGAGATTATTACTAATTTTCTATATAGAATTTTCTATCCTTAGGTAATATTATATAGCTATTTATATTATAAAGCCTATTAAGGGTTATAGGCATCTTAAGTATTACCTATTACTAAAATTAATATATAGAGTAGGGGTAACCTAATTAGGCACTACTTATATCTATTAAGTAATCTTTTCTCTAAGGCGTAATCCTTATTTTATATACTAAGGACTACCTAAAAAACCTAAAGGTTATCTATTACTAAAATCATTTTACTAAAATTGTTTTACTAGTATTATTTCACTTATACTATTACTAAATCTAAGTTTTTCTTATCTCTAAGTTTTCATTACTTACTATATTATCTATCTTAATAGTTACTCTAAAGGTATTAGTAAAGAGGGAGGGAGGAAGAAGCCATAGGATACTTAATTAGTAGTCTATACTCTATCTATTTAGACTTATCTTTACTATTAATAACTCTCTTCTAGAAGGGGAGACTATTAAAAGTATATAGGGTGTGGTTTAGGACTTAGGTCGTGGCGGAGCTATACAAAAGGACATAACAACACTACACTACTCTAAGTAACTTAGGTTCTATATCTAATCTAACATAAGGGAGATACAATCTATTTAGAGCTTTTAAGGTCTAAACAGATATATTACCCCCTAATTAGATATAGCAAAGATCTCCCTATCGCCTAAGTTACCATACTAAACTATATTAATAAGGGTATAAGGCTCTAGTTTAGAGTATTATTTTTTAAAAGATAAATAAGTATGTAAAGAAGTACTTGTTTTTCTCTAATCTAGGGTGTACTATGTCTATCTAATTATACTCTCTTAATAGATACTTAAGTAAGCATCTATAACTTATAAATACTCTAAAGAAAACAAAAGAAAAGAAATTACTACTTATTAACTTCTAAACAGTAAATATAGTAACCCTAACCCTACTCTACTACTTAACTAACTTAATATAACCTTTAGGCTAGCTTAGCTTAATTAGAGTATTAGGTATGCTAGGTATATTAGATAAGCTTATATTTAAGAGTAATTAGGTTAATCCTTTTATCTTTAGGGTCTTAGGTAGTTAGGAATTATAGTATAAAACAATCGCCTAATTAGGGTTAGGCTTATTATTAATTAAGCTTATAATTATTATTAGCTAATAAGTAGGAATTTATTATTTTTAGCCTAGGAGGGGTTTTAGTATTTTACATACTAGTCCTTTATACTTTTTAGTCTTAATAGCCTAATTATATTAAGATAAGTACTTCTTCTTTATATCCTATTATCCCCTATATCTTTATACTTAACTAAGCTTTAAAGAGATAAACCCTAATTATAAAGACATACTTATTACTTCTATATTCTACTATAATCTTCTTAGCCCTTAGTTAATTATATTATCCTTATCCCTTTTGTTAGAGTCCTCTAAGTTATTAGAATTAGTACCCTTAATTAATAGCTCTAGCTAATTAGAAGTTAGTTCCTTATCTAAGAGTAGATCTACTAAATCTACTATAATATCCCCTTAACTATCTGCCTCTTCTAGAGAAAGATAGAAGCCGTCTAGGGACTTTAGAAATTTCTTTAATTAATTCCTAAAGTACGTCATACTAGTAATTAGCTCCCCTACTAGAGTTAATAGCTAATATAAAGAGCTCTTAGGCGACATAGAGTAAATCCTAAAAGGTCCTTACTAGTAGTATTCTAACTTCCTTATTATTAATATATTAATCTATTATTAAATATTAAAGATAAGGACTAAATCTCCCTCCTAAAGTTTCCCCTTCCTTATCTACCTAATATGTTTTATATTAAACTAATTATAACTAAGGGTATAGCGTTTTATAATAATCTAAGAAGCCTTATCCTAATTATTATCTAATTATTTAAAGGCCCTTAACTAAAGCTATATTTCTTATTCTAGGGTCTTAATAGAGTCCTAGTCTAAAACTCTCTAAGTTACTATCTATCCCTCTATTAGTATAACTATATTATATCTATAGTTAAGATAGAAAGGCATATAACTACTAGAGGCTCTAACTATTATTTAGTTAGTAAAAAGAGCTATAGCTAATATTAGCTAAATATCCTTTTTCCTTTAGTCTAACTAGATCCTTAGTATATAGGTAATTAGCTAATACCCCTTCTCTAAAAGTCTATTTACATAAGGGTTATATACTAAAATAACCTTCTAGTATATTCTATAATACTAATTTAGCTTAATTACTACCCTAGTGTTTTCCTTCCCCCTATTAATAATTAAGGTTCTATAGATACTATATTAGTAGATTATATCTTTCTAGATAAACTTTATAATATTTAATAACATAGCATTTTTTAAGATATAGGCCTCTAGATATCCTATAAACTTATAGTAGGCTTTAACAACCTTCTATTTCCCTACATACTAGATATCTAAAGCAACTCTTAAAAAGGGGTAACTATATAGAACTAAAGAAACATAGTAGTTATTAGGGCATACTAATTAGGCTTTCTAGTATGCTTTATAGCTTATAATTAGCTCTCTAACCTATATATACATCCCAGACTAATAGTAACGTTTAGTAAGTTATAAATATGTTACCTCTTATCCCTAATACCCTAATTTATTATATAATTTATTAATTAAATTAAGCCGCTATTTTAGATTATTAATAATATAAAGAGGTTCTAGGTATGTCTTTATCCTTAGTCTAAACAGGAGTTAATTCTATATAATAAATTAAATAGCCTTCTACTTAAACTTATAGAATTAGTATAGTAGAATACCTAGTAGTCTCTTTAGTATAAGGAGAAAATAGGTAATCTACTTTAAGTTAGTTAACTAGGGGTAGTTACTAAGTAAATCTATTAGAATTTTAATTTCTCTAGGCTAATTAGTCATATTATCTCTATATATATAGGCTAATAGAAAGAAGTTCTTAGCTATTCTTATTTATAGAACTATTATGATATTAACTATTATAGATCCTATTAGACTTATTAGGCGTAACCCTAATAACCGGCCGTAGATTAACTATTAATCCGTCAGTAGATCTACTATAGATTTAGGGGTTATTTACCTAACTATTCATAGTAGAACCTATAATAATTCTCTTCTAGTTATATATAATTAAACCATAGTATTTACCCCTATTATTTATTACTTACCTATTAATACATATAGTTAACTATATTACCTACCTAGTAATATACTAATACTAATTAGTAGTTAATTCTTATATTAATTTTTACTACTATAGTAGTTATCTTAACTAATTCCTACTTCTACGTGTAAACTCTATAGATTAGTAAGGTACTAACTAAAAGAGATAAATTTTACCACCCTTATAGCAAAGTATTTATGCTTATTGCCATATTATATAGTTAATTAGAGGCTACTAGTAGAAGTATGTTATAAACTAATATAACTAAAAGGTTACCTAAGATATATAGCTATCCTATAAATAACCCTGATTTTATTACGTATTAAGAAATTACTAATTAACTATAAAAAACACCTTACTTTACATACTAACAGCTAAGAAATACTATATAGATACTATATAAAGAAGGCTTATTTTAATAAGTAATAAGTATTATATAAAGGCTTACCTTAATAAGTAATAATTTTCTACTATAAGCCTAAGGTAAAGTTACAAATTAACATAAAAGTACTATAAATACCCTATAATTCCTTACTACCTATACTACTAGTAGTAAATCCTCTAACATATAGATATGCCTTCTAGTCTACTAGAAGAAATATATATGTTTAAGGGGTAGTTAGGCTAATAGAGGGTAGTAATAATAACGCTAGAAGAAGAAGTTAATCTAGTCTACTAGTCTACTAAAGAGGCTAAAGAAATACTATAAGAAGGCTAATATAAAGAGGAGGGAATATATATAATACAGCATGGGGATACATAAGAGGCTAGGGATATAATAGACCTATACCCTATCCTATAGGCATACATAAAGTACGTTAACCTATAGCTATAAGGCATTATTAATATTAAGAAGATACCTAGTAGTATTAAGTAAAAACATAGATCCTATATACTAGACACTACTATTATCTACTTTATAATAAAAGCCTAACATAAAGATTTTATAGCTAATTAACTATAGTAATAGGCCTATAATTACCTCTATAGATAGAAGGTTAAAAACTATAATAGTATTAATAAGGAAGTCCTCCTTAGATTCTATAACTTCCTAATTAATAATAGCATCTAGGTTAAATTAAACTAGAGGTAGGTTACTTCTTATATATATAAGGTATTAGAGGCTAATAATATATATATCTAGACTAAGAAAGAGATTAATAAAGTAGCTAGAACTAACCTAAGGTTTAAAGTAAGGACTATAAACCCTAGATTTATTAATAGGTTACTAGGTTATAGGATCTACCTATTACTAAGGGTAAGGTAACTACTATTAACTAACCTTAAATCTATAGCTAGACCTAAGATATATAAATAGCATAAAGATACCTAGCTTTAATAGGCTTCTTCCTATTACAACCTATTATTTAAGTTACTACTACTATTAAGTAAAAGCTCTACCTAAGTAAGCCAAACCCTAATAATAGTTATAGTTAAGAGATCATAAGACTATAAATCTACTATACTAACTACTTAATTTAATAGTAGAGTAGTACTAAGTAATAGCCTAACTTAATAACAATTAACTAATCTTATTAAGCTCTACTCTAATAATCTTATGTTAAAGTATATAGGTAGTTAATATAAGACAATTAATTTAAAGCTTCCTACCTTCTATAAGCTCTATAACTACGTTAGAATCCCTACTAGTAGGTATAAGGCTATAGTAATAATAATGTTAAGTAGTGACGCCTAAGAGTATTACTCTATTAATCTCTATAGATTTACTAGTAATTTTAACGTGCTAATAGTAAATATCAAATCAGGATTTAAAGGCGATAAGGTCTATAGCGCTAGGATCACAGAGTTACACTATATCACCTTTAAATCTATTACATATAATAACCCTAGGAAAAGTAAATATAAAATCCTTAATCTACTTATTAAGAAGGTTACCTAACTGGTATATACTATAACCTATAATAGCATACTAAAAGATAAGGAATACTATAATACCCTTATTAACTATTACTAAGGAGTACCTAAGTACGCTATAGTATTACTTAGCCTACCTATAACATATAACATACTCTACATATAGCTATATAATAGTATAGCTAATACTATACTTTTCTATAAACTATAGGCTTAGTACTATACTAAAGAATACCCTAGTAATAATAAGTAATACTAAGTTAACTATAAGTATAATAGTAACTATAACTATTACTTATAGCTAAAAACAGACCTACTACATAAAAACCTAAGAAATAGGGGTAACTTTATAGTAAAGAGGTGCTTTATCTATAAGAAACCTAAATACTAGTTAACTAAGCATACTAAAGAAGAACATTAGTCTTCTTTCTAGTAGTATAAAGGCATATACTTAATAGATATTTTACTATTAACATTTAACTACTTTCTACTTAACTATAAGGGGATAGAGAGTACTATTAACTTTAAAGGAGCTAAGGATAAACATAAGCTAGATAATAGTAATAGCCCCTTTAATAGTAATACCTTCTTTATATCTATAGCCTTTTATAGTAAAGATAGTATTAATAGCTAGAAGGTGTTTACCTAACTACGTAACTAGGCTATACTCTACATAATTATAAAAGACAATCTATATAAAGAGGAGACTACTAAGGAGAAACATACTACTAATAAGGTATTTACCTTTAATAACTATTACTCTACTATAACTTTCTAGGGTATTATACTAGATATAGGGGTAGTAAGAGTCTCTATAATTAGTTAGTAGTAATATACTATATTAAAAAGGCATCTTAACTATAAACTTCTACTAGATATATTACATACTAGTAAAGTAATAATTTACTTTAGTAGTAGTAATTACTTTAACTTAATAGGTACTATAGAAGTCCCCACGCCTATAGGGAATCTTACCTTCTATATAATAGACTCTAACACCCTATTTCTCCTTTATTTAAAGGATATAGACTACTATAGAGTAAAATTTAATAATCTTATAAATATACTAGTAAAGGGTAATATAATCATACCTATTATATAGAAATAGGGCTACATATAGATACTACTAGAGTAACCTAAGCGTACTATTACCTAATACTACCTAACTATAAGGGTATAGCTATAGGCTATAACTAAGAAGGGTATAAAAGGTAGGTCTATTTAAGTATAAAGACTTTAAGCTAAAGATTCTAAGTTCCTAACTTTAGCCTTAAGCCTTAAGTTAGTAAGGCTTAGCTAACCCTTAGCTAAGGAACACCTAAAGTACTCCTATTAGGCTATATGTCCTATTAGCATATAGCCCCCTTATAATTACCCCCCTCCTTATATCCTTAGTCCCTAAGGATAAGTAGAGACTATAGTATTAAGCACTAAGTAGTTACTAACTAATTACCCTCTACTCTAGCTATTTTATTAACCTCTTTATTAGATAATAGGATCTATTCTAGTATTATAAATCCTAGTATGCCTTTAGCCTCCCTTTACTATAATTCCTTTATAGTTAAAAATAAAATTCCCTTAACTCTATTTATTTTTAAACTAGGTACTTCTATTTATAGTCTAATAGTTTATTATATAGCTTTACTTAATATAATAATACTTACCTTACCTTTACCTTACTTTATTATTATTATACTAATAGTTCTATTTCTTTTAGTAAGTGTCTATTAAGCCCTTATTGTTATATAGTAGTATTATTATTTTTATTTTTTATCTTCCTTTTCTTCCCCTAAGGTAAGGTTTTTATTTTCCTTTTCTCTTCTTCTTTTCCTTAGCACTACATTATTATTAACCTTTTGCTATGCTTCTTTATTAACAACTTTTCTTATTTTACCTATTTTCTTACTATTACTTTATCAACTATATACTAATTAGTTACTACATTTCCTTTTCTTCTTTTCATCTATTTTATTCCTTATTCCCCTTCTTATTACACCCTTACTAACCTATTACTAATTATAAGCATTATTATCTAAGTTACTAGTATCCTCTAGATACTATATAACCCAAACAAGGGTTTTAATAGCTTAAAGGGGGGCACTCCTTATATTAACTATCTTAGATAGATTTATTACAACCTTAATAAGTTTATTTACTACTAGGCTAACTATATTACAAACTATCTTACCTACTATATTAATAAGAAGAAGTATTCTACTATAAGTTTTTACTAGTCCTTTACTAAGAGTTTAGTATCTCTAATCTATTTTACTAGGTTCTAAAGGAACTCTAGGGTGCTATATAATCTACCTAAAATTACTATATATACCTTTACTAATTAGTTACTAAGTATTAACTTAGTCCTCTTAAACTTTAGCGTATTAACTAGTCTCTTTAGTATATTACCTATACTTAGACTAAAATTAGTAAGTATATTACTAATCCTTTACGTAGTATAAACCTACTCTAGCTCTAACATATTACTATCTAGGAGTTAGTATCTAATTACAAACATATAAGCTTAATAATTTAAGTTTAGCTTTATTATAGTTCCTTTACTAAGCATTTACCTTAGCTAACTTATTTTTTTAGGTAGGTATTATTACCCCTAATAATATTATAGATTAATTAAACTAGCTTTAACCTATATATATTTATAATAACTCTAAGGTAAAGGGTCTATAAATACTTATTAAATACCTTAATAGTTACTAGGGTAAATACTTTAATAAGCTAGTTAGTAAGGGAGAACTTAAATATTTCCCTAAGTAGGCTAAGTTCTATAAAAAGGTTAATAATTATAAGAATAACCCTATACCTATATACGCTATTTACATTATAGGGTTAGTACTAATTACTTATAGAACTAGTACTAAGACACCTTAGAAGAAGTATAAGCTTATAGGTACTACTACTAACTCTATAAAGCATTACTATAATAAGGGTAAGGGTAAGGAGGTTACTATTACTATCTTAAGTAGTAATAATAATAGTAATAACAATAAGTATATTAACATCCTTACTAATAATAATTCTTTACTAAGTAGTCTTACTCTAATTACTATCTAGAACTAATATAAGAAGAAAAAGGCTATAGAGAAGAAGCATAAGGAGGAGAAGGCTGTATATAAGGAAGCTATTTATATCTATAAGGAGTAGGAGGTTATAGAGAAGAAGCACTAGAATAAGGAAGAGGCTAAGAAGAAGAAAGGTAAAGGCAAATAAGTTACCAACCCTCTAGTAATCCCTTACGTATTTCGTAAGTTTTATAACCTTAGTAAAGACTATTATAACTATGTTTATACTATTTGCTAAAAGCTTACTAAGTAGTTATTAATCTAAGAGTATAATACCTACAACCTAAAGGCTAAGAGATATATACCCTATATAAAGAACACTAACTAAGCCTTTATTAATAAGTATAATAAGGATAAGGAAATTACATATAACATTATATATAATTATAAGTTAGAATAGTAGTCTACTAGTAATAAGTAGTCTCCTATAAACTCTAAGGTAGAGAGTAATAATAATAATAATAATATTAAGATTTAGTTAGTAGTAATAGTTACTATATACTTTATAACCCTTTACCTATAGCTTTATTAACTTAGTATTCTTCTCTACTTAGTTAGTTTTTGCTTTTTTTTTCTTCTTATTAAGATACCCTAGGTAGGCCTCTAACCTAATTTAATAGGGGTAACTATTCTTTTTGCCTATAGCTAGGTAAGTACTTAGTAATAATAACCTAATTCTATACTATTTATCATCCTATTTCTTATGTTTCCTTCTTATAGCTTTCTTATATATAGCAACTTTCTATTATATATTATATAGGTATTCCTCTAGTTCCTAAGTGTTATATTCTACAGGCCACCCTACCTATTTAATAAGGTATTAGCAGTCCTTTACTAAACCCTAGCTAGTAATAATCTCCTCTACCTCTTATTCTTTTAGTTTATCTTTAAGGTTAAGGAGGATTAGTTAACTATTACTATACCCTTACTAGATATTCTATAGTTTAATTATAAATACTAAGAATATATTATATATACGCTAATACTTTTTAGGTAAGTATACTCTATATGCTTAGGGGCTAATCCTTTTTATAATTACTACTTAAATAAATCTTAGTACTAATTTTCTATTCTTAAACCTAAAATTCTTTATTAATAGTCTAATAATATCTCTATAAGAGTACTCCTTAGGGGTATATCTTATATTATATCCCTATGCTTAGGTACCTATTACCTTTTCCTAATTAAGCTATACATACACCTAGAGTTTACTAATATAGATAAGTCTCTCTTTAACTCCCTAGACTATAACTCTTATAGTAGAGGGGACGTATTTAATATACCTTAGATTATACCTATATAGGGCTTCTATTAGTAATAGGCTAGTAGTTATATAGCAACTATTATTATATATAAACTCTACTTTAGGGAGCTAGACCGCCTATTAACTTACTAATCCTATAGCGTATACTTAGAGATACTTCTTAAGTATCTAGATTATTCTCTCTATCTATCTATCCGTTTAGGGGTAGTACGCTATAGATAGTTAGCTTTAGATCTCTCTTTTTATAGTAAATTTCTTTTAGAATTTACTTATAAGGAGTTTATCCCTATTACTAATAATACCCCTAGGGGTACTAAATCTATATTCTATCTTTTTATAAAGTATTTAGGTAAGCTATACTACTAAAATAGTCTTCTATATTAGAATAAATATAGTAAACTTTATTATCCTATCTATAATAATAAGGATGCTATTATATTTAGTACTAGTATCCTAAATACTTAGTAATAGGCCTATAATAAAGTCTATACTAATTTCCTTAAAGGGATATACTAGTATTAGTAACAACTAGAGTTCCCTATAAGGTTTATACCTAGGTATTCTAACCCCTTAGTACTATTAGCATATTTAGATATAATCCTATATGTCTAAAAGGATATCTAGCTAGTAGAATAACCTTAAAATAAGTTCTTAAGTCTTATTTACTCCTATATAGCCTATTATTAGCTTATTATAGTATTAGTAAATAATTACTAAGCATAATAATACTTTATCTAGAATAAATAGTCTTATCTTATAGAATAGGGTCCCCTTCTTATTAAGGTAGTACCCCTTTTGTTCCCTAGCTAATCTATAAGCCCTTACCGCCTACTTCTAGTAGTTCCTATCCTTAGCCTATAGTCCTTAGATAAAATCTTCTAGGGTGTCTAATAGCTATTAGAGTAATGCCATTCTATACTCCACAAGCTCTTCTATAACTATATATAGGATATACTACTCTAGAATAATAATCCTAGCTCTAGGCGTTTCCTCCCCTTCTTTAGGTATTTACTAAGCATTCTATAATTCTTCCTAGCCCTTTTAGCTATAGGTTTCTATAGCTATAACTTTTATAGTAGTGCCCTAAGACCCTCTAGTCCTATAGGGACTTTAGGGTAAGGAATGTTCCCTATTTATAGTAGCTCTAACAGCTTATATAAAAGTAATTACTATTTTACTCTCCCCTTCTAGGGTAGTAATAGTTTACTAGCTGTTTAATAAGAGTTCTTCTACTAGTCTTAACTTCTTTAAGAGGGTAGGGAGTATATTATTATATACTACTTTGCCTTCTATATAATCTAGTCTTCTTAACAGTCTGTCTATAGGGTTTATTACTCCTAAGTAGTAGTATATTTTAAAGTTAAATACTAATAAGTAGTAGACCTATCTAGTAAGCCTTCTATAAAGGTCTTATACTAAGGCGTTAATAACACCCTTTAGGGCCTAATAGTCTATTAGTACTATAAAGACCTTAGACGTCCCTTATAGATAGTATGCCTAGTAGTCTAGGCTTTCTACTATAGTAAGGAGCTCTTACTATCCTATTACCTATCTCTACTCTATATTAAATAGCTTCTACAAAAAGTACGTAATTAGTTACTATTAACTATCTAAAAGTTAGGATAGGATCCCTAAGATTACTTTTTAGGATATATCTATCTTAACCCTAGACTCCTATATAAGGTCCTAATATTATAGAATAGTTACTAAATAAAAGGTAACCTTTAACTTATTAAATACTATCTACACCTCTAGAGTCTAATTAAACTCTTATTCTTACTTAGGACTACTCCCCTTAAGTATAGACATTATAAGAGATATAATTCCTAAGTATTTAGGTATAAATTTCTAATAGAAGTTATAAAACCTAAGGAATACTTATATATCCCTAATAGACTATAATAGCTTCTATTTAGTAACTACTTATACTCTATTTAGGCCTATTAAGATACTATTTAGTAAAATAACGTATCCTAAAAACTTAGTTTTATTTATATAGAATTAACACTTACTAAGTTTTACATATAGCTATACTTTATAGAGCTTTATAAGAACCCTCTTAATATCCTTTATATGCTATTCCCTAGTTTCTAAATAAACTATAATATTATCTATATATATAATATAGTATATATTAACTAAATTACTAAGCGCTTAGTAAATATACGCCTAAAACGTTATAGGTACGTTAGTTAATCTAAATAGCATAATAGTATACTTAAAGTGCCTATATCTTATATAGAAGGCTGTCTTCTACTAGTTAGTCTTCTTAATATAAATATAGTAGTATACATCCCTTAGGTTAATCTTTAAGATCTATTTTACTTAGTAAAGCCTTTCTAAAAGCTTACTAATTAAGGGTAATAGGTACCTATTCTTAATTATAACTTTATTAAGTCCTCTATAATCTATATAAAGTCGTACTATCCTATCCTTCTTTAGGATAAAAAGGATTAAAGTACTAGCCTTACTAACTAACAGCTTTATATAACTATTTAATAAGTTCTTAGCAATATAGGACTATAGTTCCTTAAGTTATTACTTACTTAGTAGGTATATTAGTTTAAATAGAGGTTTCTTATCTTCTACTAGATTAATAGAGTGTTTAGTATTAGGAAGGGGATTAATTGTCTTTACCGCTTCTTTATTAAATATTCCCTACTTAGATTCTAACTCTAGGGGAAGTAGGGCTTATAGATTTCTTTCTTTTTCTTCCTTACCTAAGGAGATAATATTAGGTTTATTTTCTAATATAGCTCTATAGATATACATAACATATACCCTTTTATAATTCTTAATAATCTCTATTATAATCTACTTTAGTTTAGTAAGTAATATATAATTATACTTCTAGGTATTAGTAGTTATGTTAATAATAATTCCCTCTTACCCTATAGATTCCTATAACAATAGTAAGTTACTAGACCCTTTAGGCTTTTTAGACTTAGCAAATAGATACTAAATCTTCTATAGCTATCTATAGGAGTTAATTAAGAAGAACGTTACCTAATATGTCGCCTTTAGCTTTATTTCCTTTCTATTAAATCCTATAAGGATTAGGTATAATATATTTGCTTTTTTTAGGCCTAGTTATCTTACTAGGCTTAAGCTAATAATATCTACTTATACGTAAGTATCTATATCTATACTAACCTTATATTTAGTATGTCCTTATAGAATAATTACTCTACTAGTAGTAGTTTCTCTAATAGGGACTATATCCTTCTTAGTAGGGTAATCTAGAGTATTAACCCTACCTATTTGTTTCCTATATTATAAAGTTCTTAAACTCTTATCCTAATAAGAATAGTATTTACTCTTACCTTTAAGACATCTAGTTACTAACTAATTAGTATGTTATTACTATTCCTTAGTTCCTTATAAGAGGTTAATATATAGCCTAGTATCCTATAGTTATAACATTTAAGGGTAGTTATAATATCGCCCTATTATAGGGTACTTACTTTATAGTTAGCTATTTATCCTCTACCTCTTAATACCCCCTATATACTAAACCTAGAGGATAATATAGAGGTAGAGGAGGCCTAGCTATATGCTTAAGATATTAATCTCTAGAATAGTAGAGGGCGTTATTTTATATCTATATCTTCTCTTAGTTATTTCTAGTATTTATTCTATAAAGGGTCGCCACGTGACTTATAATTTAACTCCTAATATCTTTAGGCTTTTTATACTACTTAGCATAGGGTTTTAATTTCTACCTTCTAATAGATTAGCTCTTCTTAAAGTACTATAGGAAGTCTAAAGAAGAAGTTAAATACTTATTCTTTATCTTCCTTAATCTTATTCCTAAGTATACTATAAATTACTAACTATTCTATAAAGAAGACTATAGGGGAATCTCCTATTTTCTTCCTTATGCTAAAAAGAGTATAATAGTATTCTCTTTCCTAGGCTATAGGGTTAATATATATTTAGTAGATAAACATAAGGAAGTTATCCTAATTTATATCCTTATTTAGGCCTATATAGTAGTTTCTCTATTAAGTTTATATTAACACTATTACTTTAGATAGAGCCTATATAATCTTATACCCTATAGAGGCTTCTACCCTTAGATTATTTACCTCCTTAATAGCCTTTATCTAATTATCTATTTAGGCTATTATAGCGTCTTTATTAAGCACCTTATAATTATAGTTTAGGGGTTTTTTATATTCTTTTAGTTAGTCCTTTATTAACATATATTTAGTAAGCATTTAGAGTAGTTCCTAATTCTATCTTTACATTTCTATATTCTAATATTATATTTTAGCCTACTATATTTAGAATATTTATAGGATACTAACTAGACTTAGTTCCTATCCTAAGTCCTCTTATAGCCTATATGTCTAACCTCTTTCTACTAATAGGGATACTAATCCTTTACTATACGTTTAGCGTTAGGTATAACCCCTAGAGACATCCCTTATTAGTTTGTAGTACTAATATGTTAACCTACGTTTAGCTTCCTACTACCCCTCTCTAATAAGGTTATTAAGATCTGTGTTATAGGGGTAAGGTAATACCTAGTAGTTACCTATAGGAGTAGTTAGTAGTACTAGGTTATAGGTTTTAGGTAGCTATAGCTTATTATAGCTTTTATCTTACCTAAGGATTACTAAATATTTACTATCTAACTAGTAACCTAATATTTTATCCTATACTAGTCATCCTAGTCTATAGAGCTTAAAGAATTATAAGGGTATAGCTATAGGCTATAACTAGGAAGGGTATAAAAGGTAGGTCTATTTAAGCATAAAGACTTTAAGCTAAAGATTCTAAGTTCTTAACTTTAGCCTTAAGCCTTAAGTCAGTAAGGCTTAACTAACCCTTAGCTAAGGAACACCTAAAGTACTCCCGTTAGGCTATATGTCCTATTGGCGCATAGCCCCCTTACACTAACTAATAGTAAATTATAGTAAATCTACTACTAATTTAGCTATCCCTTAGTTAAGTATCTTTATAAGGTACTCTAATATACTAGCTATAAGATAGTAATCTCTAATATTAAGGAGATTAATAAGTTCTACTATAACTACTAGTTAAATTTAAAGGCGCTAAGAAGGTTTAAATTTACCCTTTATAATAATTATAAGTTTAACTATAAAATTATTATAGATATTATATATCTTAATAGTAATAAGCTAGTTTTATATATTATAGACATAGTAACTACCTTTAACACTATAAGATTCCTCTAAGCTATTACTATAGAATATATATAGGAAGTACTATAAATATACTAGATTAACGTATATCTTAGCCTACTAGATTAGATTATTACTAATATAGGCCTTAATTTCTATATAGCTAAGTTTAAGCATACTACCTATATGTTATCTATTAACATTAAGGAAATACCTATTAAGGCCTATAATAGCATTAGAAAGGTTAAATATTATTATATAGCACTCTACTAAGCATATAAGATATTCTATATAGAAACTAATATAGAACCTAAAGTTATACTCTAAATAGTAGTAAAAGCAGTAAATAATACTACTAGCCTAAACAGCCTTATACTAACCCTATTAGTCTTTAGAGCATACCTATAAATTAATAATAATTTACTACTAGTACTATTAACTACTAAAAGGGTAGAAATAATATAAAAAGCTATAGAGGAAATACAGTAAATTTATACTAAGAGACAGGTAAATAACATACTAGCAACATATAACAGCCTAAATACTATAGCTACTACTATACTACCTCTTTAATTTCTAGTCTATATATAGTAAGAAAAGAACAGCTAGTAGGGCCTATTCTAGTTACTCTCTAATAATAGTACTACTTATATAGTTAAATTACTATAAGGCCTATAGAATTTCTATATTACTATAGTAAAGCCCTACTACTAACATAAGGAGGATTTTAATAATACTATATAAGCATAAGATACTAGTACTACTACCCTACCCTCTAAGTTTCTTAATAGGTAAGGAGGTAAAATATATAAAGGTATTATAGTTACTATAGAATAGCTATAGTAATAGCACTATAGCCGCCTATAAAAGAACCTAGTAGAGATATTTACTACTAAGACTAACCTATTAATTACTAACTATTTTATAGTAAAAGAGGATACTAACTACATACTTACTATTAAACTCTATAAGAAGGGTATAATAACTATATCTAGTAAACTATTTAAGTAGTCTAACTACTAGGAGATTAAGAGATTAATAGCCTAAGGCGTGTTCTATATTATCTAGTATAATAAAAAACACTATAGAGGCATCTATATATTTAAGTTGTAATTAGTATATAAAATTAAGGGTAAGAATAAGACCCTATATAAGAAGTTAAGACTTATTATCTAAGGGTATTATTACAATATTAACTATTATAGATCCTATCAGACTTATCAGGCGTAACCCTAATAACCAGCTATAGATTAACTATTAATCCATTAGTAGATCTACTATAGATTTAAGGGTTATTTACCTAACCATTTATAGTAGAACCTATAATAATTCTCTTCTAGTTATACATAATTAAACTATAGTATTTACCCCTATTATTTGTTACTTACCTATTAATATATATAGTTAACTATATTACCTACCTAGTAATATACTAATACTAATTAGTAGTTGATTTTTACTACTATAGTAGTTATCTTAACTAATTCCTACTTCTACATGCAAACTCTATAGATCAGTAAGGTACTAACTAGAAGAGACAAATTTTGCTACCCTTATAGCAAAGTATTTATACTTATTACTATATTATATAGTTAATTAGAGGCTACTAGTAGAAGTATGTTATAAACTAACATACCTAAAAGGTCGCCTAAGATATATAGCTATCCTATAAACAACCCTAATTTTATTACATATTAAGAAATTACTACTTAACTATAAAAAACACCTTACTTTATATACTAATAGCTAAGAAATACTATATAGATACTATATAAAGAAGGCTTATTTTAATAAGTAACAAGTATTACGTAAAGGCTTACCTTAATAAGTAATAAGTTTCTACTATAAGTTTAAGGTAAAGTTATAAATTAACATAAAAGTACTATAAATACCCTATAAATCCTTACTACCTATACTACTAGTAGTAAATCCTCTAACATATAGATATGCCTTCTAGTCTGCTAGAAGAAACATATATATTTAAGGGGTAGTTAGGCTAATAGAGGGTAGCAATAATAACGCTAGAAGAAGAAGTTAATATAGTCTACTAATCTACTAAAGAGGCTAAAGAAATACTATAAGAAGGCTAATATAAAGAGGAGGGAATATACACAATACGGTAGGGGGATACATAAAAGGCTAAGGATACTATAGACCTATACCCTATTCTATAGGCATACACAAAGTATATTAACCTATAGCTATAAGGTATTATTAATATTAAGAAGATACCTAGCAGTATTAAGCAGAAACATAGAGCCTACATACTAAACACTACTATTATATACTTTATAATAAAAGCCTAACATAAAGATTTTATAGCTAATTAACTATAGTAATAGGCCTATAATTATCTCTATAAATAGAAGGTTAAAGACTATAATAGTATTAATAAGGAAGTACTCCTTAAATTCTATAACTTCCTAATTAATAATAGTATCTAGATTAAATTAAACTAGAGGTAAGTTGCTTCTTATATATATAAGGCATTAGAGGCTAATAATATATATATCTAGACTAAGGAAGAGATTAATAAAGTAGCTAGAACTAACCTAAGGTTTAAAGTAAGGATAGTAAATCCTAAATTTATTAATAGGCTACTAGGTCGTAGGATCTACCTATTACTAAGGGTAAGGTAACTACTATTAACTAACCTTAAATCTACAGCCAAACCTAAGACACATAAACAGCATAAAGATACCTAGTTTTAACAGGCTTCTTCCTATTACAACCTATCGTTTAAGTTACCGCCACTATTAAGCAAAAGCTCTACTTAAGTAAGCCTAACCCTAATAACAGTTATAGTTAAGAGATTATAAGACTATAAATCCACCATACTAACCACTTAATTTAACAGTAGAGTAGTACTAAGTAATAGCCTAACTTCATAATAATTAACTAATCTTATTAAGCTCTACTCTAATAATCCTATGTTAAAGTACATAGGTAGTTAATATAAGATAATTAATTTAAAGATTCCTACCTTCTATAAGCTCTATAACTATATTAGAATCCCTACTAGTAGGTATAGGGCTGTAGTAATAATAATATTAAGTAGTAACGCCTAAGAGTATTACTCTATTAATCTCTATAGATTTACTAGTAATTTTAACATACTAATAGCAAATATTAAATTAGAATTTAAAGGTAATAAGGTCTATAGCGCTAAGATTATAGAGCTACACCACATTACCTTTAAATCTATTATACGTAACTACCTAGGGAAAAGCAAACATAAAATCCTTAATCTACTTATTAAGAAGGTTACCTAGCTAGTACGTACTACAACCCATAACAGCATACCAAAAGACAAGGAATACTATAATACCCTTATTAACTATTACTAAGGAGTACCTAAGTACACTATAGTATTACTTAGCCTACCTATAACATATAACATACTCTACGTATAGCTACATAATAGCATAGCTAATACTATACTTTTCTATAAACTATAAGCCTAGCACTATACTAAAGAATACCCTAGTAATAATAAGTAATACTAGGTTAACTATAAGTATAATAGTAACTACAGCTATTACTTATAACTAAAAATAGACCTACTATATAAAAACCTAAGAAATAGGGGTAACTTTATAGCAAAGAGGTACTTTATCTATAAGAAACTTAAATACTAGTTAACTAAGCATACTAAAGAAGAATATTAGTCTTCTTTCTACTAGTATAAAGGCGTATACTTAATAGATATATTACTATTAATATTTAACTACTTTCTACTTAACTATAAGGGGATAGAAAGTACTATTAACTTTAAAGGAGCTAAGGATAAATATAAGCCAGATAATAGTAACAGCCCCTTTAATAGTAATACCTTCTTTATATCTATAGCCTTTTATAGTAAAGATAGTATTAATAGCTAAAAGGTATTTACCTAACTACATAACTAGGCTACACTCTACGTAATTATAAAGGATAATCTACATAAAGAGGAGACTACTAAGGAAAAACCCACTACTAATAAGGTATTTACCTTTAACAACTAATACTCTACTATAACTTTCTAGGGCATTATACTAGATATAGGGGTAGCAAGAGTATCTACAGTTAGTTAGTAGTAATATGCCACATTAAAAAGGCATCTTAACTATAAACTTCTACTAGATACGTTACATACCAGTAAAGTAATAATTTACTTTAGCAGTAGCAATCACTTTAAGTTAATAGGCACTATAGAAGTCCCTATACCTATAGGGAATCTTACCTTCTATATAATAGACTTTAACACCCTATTCCTCTTTTGCTTAAAGGATATAGATTACTATAGAGTAAAATTTAACAACCTTACTAATATATTAGTAAAGGGCAATACAATTATACCTATTATATAGAAATAAGGCTATATATAGATACTACTAGAGTAACCTAAGCATACTATTACCTAATACTACCTAACTAATAGCAAATTACAGTAAATACACTACTAATTTAGCCACCCCTTAGTTTAGCACCTTTATAAGGTGCTCTAATATACTAGCTATAAGATAGTAATCTCTAATATTAAGAAGATTAATAAGTTCTACTATAGCTACTAGTTAAATTTAAAGGCGCTAGGAAGGTTTAAATTTAGCCTTTATAATAATCATAAGTTTAACTATAAAATTATTATAGATATTATATATCTTAATAGTAATAAGCTAGTTTTATATATTATAGATATAGTAACTACCTTTAACGCTATAAGATTCCTCTAAGCTATTACTATAGAACATATATAAGAAGTACTATAAATATACTAGATTAACATATATCTTAGCCTACCAGATTAGATTATTACTAATACAGGCCTTAATTTCTATGCAGCTAAGTTTAAGCATGCTACCTACATGTTATCTATTAACATTAAGGAGATACCTATTAAGGCCTATAATAGTATTAAAAAGGTTAAACATTATTATACTATACTTTACTAAGCATATAAGATATTCCATATAGAAACTAATATAGAACCTAAAGTTATGCTCTAAATAGCAGTAAAAGTAGTAAACAATACTACTAGCCTAAACAGCCTTATACTAACCCTATTAGTCTTTAGAGCATACCTATAAATTAATAATAATTTACTACTAGTACTATTAACTATTAAAAGGGTAGGGATAATATAAAAAGCTATAGAGGAAATATAGTAAATTTATACTAAGAGATAGGTAAATAACATACTAGTAATACATAACAGCCTAGATACTATAGCTACTACTATACTACCTCTTTAATCTCTAGTCTATATATAGTAAGAAAAGAATAGCTAGTAGGGCCTATTCTAATTACTCTCTAACAATAGTACTACTTATATAGTTAAATTACTATAAGGCCTATAGAATTTCTACGTTACTATAGTAAAGCCCTACTACTAATATAAGGAGGATCCTAATAATACTACATAAGCATAAGATACTAGCACTACTACCCTACCCTCTAAGCTTCTTAACAGGTAAGGGGGTAAAATACACAAAGGTATTATAATTACTACAAAACAGCTATAGCAATAGCACTATAACTACCTATAAAAAAACCTAGTAGAGATATTTACTACTAAGACTAATCTATTAATAGCTAACTACTTTATAGTAAAAGAGGACGCTAACTATATGCTTACTATTAAACTCTATAAGAAAGGCGTAATAACCACGCCTAGTAAACTATTTAAGCAATCTAACTACTAAGAGATTAAGGGATTAATAGCCTAGGATGTGTTCTATATTATCTAGTATAATAAAAAACACTATAGAGGCATCTATATGTTTAAGTTACAATTAGTATATAAAATTAAGGGTAAAAATAAGATCCTATATAAGAAGTTAAGACTTATTATCTAAGGGTATACTAATAATAGGAAGGCTATAATACTTACCTAGTTACTAACTATCTAATATATAGCCTAACGCTTAATCCTTACTATCACCCTATTATTATTACTTAAAAACCACCTTTTATAGCTATATAATATAATATAGGTATATATATAATTAGCAACCCTACTTAACTATATAATTCTTATAAGACTACTTATTAAGATCTAACACCTTTATAATACTAACATAATAATAGAGGTTAAGTAACTATTATATAGCATACCTAAGGCTAGAACCTACTAGTAGGTAACATATAATAACTATTATAGAAAAGCCCTCTAGATAGATACTTTAACCTTTAACCCTTACCTACTTATTTTAGTATAAAACAATAAAGATTTTACATTAATTAGCATACAGACTAATAATACTATCAGCCTTATAGATAAATTGTTTTCTAACTATAAAGATACTAAGTTAATAAAAGTAACCTTTATAGTAAAGCTAAAGTAATTCCTTAAGCCTAGTAAACCTATTACCTTTAATAGTAGCATACTTTCTCTTAATAATAATAGTAATATTTACCTCTACTAGAAGGGATAAAGTAAGTAACTACAGCCTATTAACCCTAATTTACTAGAATTACACTAGTAGTATATTAAGCAGCACGCCTACAGTACGTATATTACCTTAATCTACTAGCCTAAGGCGTGCTTTAACTACTCTATTACTACCTAGCACTAATTACTAGATATAAGTAATATAAAGAGCTTAACTAATAAATTAAGTAGTAAATAAAGAACCCTAACTAAGGCCTTTATTTTTAACTACTTAACCTTACAACTATAAAGCTCTTTATCTTTATTAATAGATTATTTACTAACAATAGTAATCTCACCTTATAGCTTAGATTTATTATTATTCTTATAAACAAGTAATATAGTAAAGATAATACTACTATAAAAACCCCTAATAATACTAGTAAATTTACTATTAAAGGGAATATTATCTACTTTAGCTTAACAAAGTATAAGAGGGTTATATAGAGCATATTAGCCTCTAAGATCTATACGATAGTTACTAGCGCTAATATTACCCACACAATAACCACTATACTAGTAATAGTCACTAACCACCTTAAATACCTATAAATCCTAATAGTTATATATACTAACTCCTACTCCCTCTATAAGTATCTTATAAAACTTAGTACTATAAAGGAGAAACGCCTTATAATTAATATAATAGCGTTATAGTAGTTATATAAGTACTAAGAGATATATAAGATTTAATAGATCTATAGTAATAATAACCTAGCAGATAGATTTATAAAGTTATTACCTAATAAGGTACTAGAGGAGCTTATTAGTAATAGCATAGTAAGGATATAGATAAATAGATAGGTTTTATATACGTAATAGATTTATTACATAAAAAAGAATATAATACTTTTAGATTTTTGTTTTTATTACGTTTTTAGGCCCTTTACAGTCAACCAGTAAAGTGCTATAAATCTATAGCGAATTTCTCCTTAAGAGAAAGTTACTAGTATTATAATATTAACTATTATAGATCCTATTAGACTTATTAGGTATAACCCTAATAACTAGCTATAGATCAACTATTAATCTATTAGCAGATCTACTATAGATTTAGGGGTTATTTACCTAACTATTTATAGTAGAACCTATAATAATTCTCTTCTAGTTACATATAATTAAACTATAGTATTTACCCCTATTATTTGTTACTTACCTATTAATACGTACAGTTAACTATATTACCTACCTAGTAATATACCAATAGGTATACTAATAATAGGAAGGCTATAATACTTACCTAGTTACTAACTATCTAACAAATAGCCTAATAGTTAATCCTTACTATTACCCTATTATTATTACTTTAAAACTATATTCTATAGCTATATAATATAACATAGGTATATATATAATTAGTAACCCTACTTAACTATATAATTCTTATAAGACTACTTATTAAGATCTAATACCTTTATAATACTAACATAATAATAGAGGTTAAGTAACTATTATATAGTATACCTAAGGCTGGAACCTACTAGTAGGTAATATATAATAACTATTATAGAAAAGCCTTCTAGATAGATACTTTAACCTTTAACCCTTACCTACTTATTTTAGTATAAAATAATAAAGATTTTATATTAATTAGTATATAAACTAATAATACTATTAGCCTTATAGATAAATTATTTTCTAACTATAAAGATACTAAGTTAATAAAAGTAACCTTTATAGTAAAGCTAAAGTAATTCCTTAAGCCTAGCAAACTTATTACCTTTAATAGTAGTATACTTTCTCTTAATAATAATAGTAATATTTACCTCTACTAGAAGGGATAAGGTAAGTAACTACAGCCTATTAACCCTAATTTACTAGAATCATACTAGTAGTATGTTAAGTAGCACGCCTATAGTATATATATTACCTGAATCTACTAGCCTAAGGCGTACTTTAACTACTCTATTACCACCTAGTACTAATTGCTAGATATAAGTAATATTAAAGAGCTTAACTAATAAATTAAGTAGTAAATAAAGAACCCTAACTAAGGCCTTTATTTTTAACTACTTAACCTTATAACTATAAAGCTCTTTATCTTTATTAATAGATTATTTACTAATAATAGTAATCTTACCTTATAGCTTAGATTTATTATTATTCTTATAAATAAGTAATATAGTAAATACAATACTACTATAAAAACCCCTAATAATACTAGTAAATTTACTATTAAAGGGAATATTATCTACTTTAGCTTAATAAAGTATAAAAGGGTTATATAAAGCATATTAGCCTCTAAGATCTATATAATAGTTACTAGTACTAATATTACCTACATAATAACTACTATTATTATAATATTAACTATTATAGATCCTATTAGACTTATTAGGCGTAACCCTAATAACCAGCCGCAGATTAACTATTAATCTGTCGGCAGATCTACTATAGATTTAGGGGTTATTTACCTAACTATTTATAGTAAAACCTATAATAATTCTCTTCTAGTTACATATAATTAAACCATAGTATTTACCCCTATTATTTATTACTTACCTATTAATATATATAGTTAACTATATTACCTACCTAGTAATATACTAATACTAATTAGTAGTTAATTTTTACTACTATAGTAGTTATCTTAACTAATTCCTACTTCTATATATAAACTCTACAGATTAGTAAAGTACTAACTAGAAGAGACAAATTTTACTACCCTTATAGCGAATTATTTATACTTATTACTATATTACATAGTTAATTAGAGGCTGCTAGTAGAAGTATGTTACAAACTAACGTAACTAAAAGGTTACCTAAGATATATAGCTATCCTATAAATAACCCTAATTTTGTTACATATTAAGAAATTACTACTTAACTATAAAAAACACCTTACTTTATATACTAATAGCTAAGAAATAACATATAGATACTACGTAAAGAAGGCTTATTTTAATAAGTAATAAGTATTACGTAAAGGCTTACCTTAATAAGTAATAATTTTCTACTATAAGCCTAAGGTAAAGTTATAAATTAATATAAAAGTACTGTAAATACCTTATAAATCCTTACTGCCTATACTACTAGTAGTAAATCCTCTAATATATAGATACGCCTTCTAGCCTACTAGAAGAAACATATGTGTTTAAGGGGTAGTTAGGCTAATAGAGGGTAGTAATAATAACGCCAGAAGAAGAAGTTAATATAGTCTACTAATCCACTAAGGAGGCTAAAGAAATACTATAAGAAGGCTAATATAAAGAGGAGGGAATATATATAATACAGTAGGGGGATATATAAGAGGCTAAGGATACTATAGACCTATACCCTATTCTATAGGCGTACATAAAGTATATTAACCTATAGCTATAGGGTATTATCAATATTAAGAAGATGCCTAGTAGTATTAAGTAGAAACATAGAGCCTACACGCTAGACACTACTATTATATACTTTATAATAAAAGCCTAACATAAAGATTTTATAGCTAATTAACTATAGTAATAGGCCTATAATTATCTCTATAAATAGAAGGTTAAAGACTATAATAGTATTAATAAGGAAGTCCTCCTTAAATTCTATAACTTCCTAATTAATAATAGTATCTAGATTAAATTAAACTAAAGGTAGGTTACTTCTTATATATATAAGGCATTAGAGGCTAATAATATACACGTCTAAACTAAGGAAGAGATTAATAAAGTAGCTAGAACTAACCTAAGGTTTAAAGTAAGGACTATAAACCCTAGATTTATTAATAGGTTACTAGGTTATAGGATCTACCTATTACTAAGGGTAAGGTAACTACTATTAACTAACCTTAAATCTATAGCTAGACCTAAGACATATAAACAGCATAAAGATACCTAGTTTTAACAGGCTTCTTCCTATTATAACCTATCGTTTAAGTTACTACTACTATTAAGTAAAAACTCCGCCTAGGTAAGCCTAACCCTAATAATAGTTATAGTTAAGAGATTACAAGACTATAAATCTACTATACTAACTACTTAATTTAATAGTAGAATAATACTAAGTAATAGCCTAACTTTATAATAATTAACTAATCTTATTAAGCTCTACTCTAACAATCCTATATTAAAGTATATAGGCAGTTAATATAAGATAATTAATTTAAAGCTTCCTACCTTCTATAAGCTCTATAACTATGTTAGAATCCCTACTAGTAGGTATAGGGCTATAGTAATAATAATGCTAAGTAGTAACGCCTAAGAGTATTACTCTATTAATCTCTATAGATTTACTAGTAATTTTAATATGCTAATAGTAAATATTAAATTAGAATTTAAAGGCGATAAGGTCTATAGCATTAGGATTATAGAGTTATGCTATATTACCTTTAAATCCATTATATGTAATAACCCTAGGAAAAGTAAATATAAAATCCTTAATCTACTTATTAAGAAGGTTACCTAGCTGGTATGTACTGTAACCTATAATAGCATACTAAAAGATAAGGAATACTATAATACCCTTATTAACTATTACTAAGGAGTACCTAAGTATGCTATAGTATTACTTAGCCTACCTGTAACATATAACACACTCTGCATGCAGCTATATAACAGTATAGCTAATACTATACTTTTCTATAAACTATAGGCCTAGTACTATACTAAAGAATACCCTAGTAACAATAAGTAATACTAGGTTAACTATAAGTATAATAGTAACTATAACTATTACTTATAGCTAAAAACAGACCTACTACATAAAAACCTAAGAAATAGGGGTAACTTTATAGTAAAGAGGTACTTTATCTATAAGAAACCTAGATGCTAGTTAACTAAGTATACTAAAGAAGAATGTTAGTCTTCTTTCTAGTAGTATAAAGGCGCGTACTTAATAGATATTTTACTATTAATATTTAACTACTTTCTACTTAACTATAAGAGGATAGAGAGTACTATTAACTTTAAAGGAGCTAAGGATAAACATAAGCTAGATAATAGTAATAGCCCCTTTAATAGTAATACCTTCTTTATATCTATAGCTTTTTATAGTAAAGATAGTATTAACAGCTAGAAGGTATTTACCTAACTATATAACTAGGCTATACTCTACGTAATCATAAAGGATAATCTATATAAAGAGGAGACTACTAAGGAGAAACATACTACTAATAAGGTATTCACCTTTAATAACTATTACTCTACTATAACTTTCTAGGGTATTATACTAGATATAGGGGTAGTAAGAGTCTCTATAGTTAGTTAGTAGTAATACGCTATGTTAAAAAGGCATCTTAACTATAAACTTCTACTAGATATATTACGTACTAGTAAAGTAATAATTTGCTTTAGTAGTAGCAATTACTTTAACTTAATAGGTACTATAGAAGTCCCTATGCCTATAGGGAATCTCACCTTCTATGTAATAGACTCTAACACCCTATTCCTCTTTTACTTAAAGGATATAGATTGCTATAAAGTAAAATTTAATAATCTTATAAATATACTAGTAAAGGGTGATATAATTATACCTATTATATAGAAATAGGGCTATATATAGATACTACTAGAGCAACCTAAGCGTACTATTACCTAATACTACCTAACTAATAGTAAATTATAGTAAATATACTACTAATTTAGCTACCCCTTAGTTTAGTACCTTTATAAGGTGCTCTAATATGTTAGCTATAAGATAGTAATCTCTAATATTAAGGAGATTAATAAGTTCTACTATAGCTACTAGTTAAATTTAAAGGTGCTAAGAAGGTTTAAATTTACCCTTTATAATAATTATAAGTTTAACTATAAGATTATTATAGATATTATATATCTTAATAGTAATAAGCTAGTTTTATATATTATAGATATAGTAACTACCTTTAATACTATAAGATTTCTCTAAGCTATTACTATAGAATATATATAGGAAGTACTATAAATATACTAGATTAATATATATCTTAGCCTACTAGATTAGATTATTACTAATATAGGCCTTAATTTCTATATAGCTAAGTTTAAGCATACTACCTATATGTTATCTATTAACATTAAGGAGATACCTATTAAGGCCTATAACAGTATTAGAAAGGTTAAATATTATTATGCTATACTCTACTATATGTATAAGATATTCTATATAGAGATAGATATAGAACCTAAAATTACGCTCTAAATAGTAGTAAAAGTAGTAAATAACACTACTAGCCTGAATAGCCTTATACTAACCCTATTAGTCTTTAGAGCATACCTATAAATTAATAATAATTTGCTACTAGTACTATTAACTATTAAAAGGGTAGAGATAATATAAAAAGCTATAAAGGAAATATAGTAAATTTATGCTAAGAGATAGGTAAATAACATACTAGTAACACATAACAGCCTAGATACTATAGCTACTACTATACTACCTCTTTAATCTCTAGTCTATATATAGCAAGAAAAGAATAGCTAGTAGGGCCTATTCTAATTACTCTCTAATAATAGTACTACTTATATAGTTAAATTACCATAAGGCCTATAGAATTTCTGCGTTACTATAGTAAAGCCTTACTACTAATATAAGGAGGATTTTAATAATACTATATAAGCATAAGATACTAGTACTACCGCCCTACCCTCTAAGCTTCTTAATAGGTAAGGAGGTAAAATACGTAAAGGTATTATAGTCACTATAGAATAGCTATAGTTATAGCGCTATGGCCGCCTGTAAAAAAACCTAGTAGAGATATTTACTACTAAGACTAATCTATTAATAGCTAACTACTTTATAGTAAAAGAGGATACTAACTATATGCTTACTATTAAACTCTATAAGAAAGGCATAATAACTATGCCTAGTAAACTATTTAAATAATCTAACTACTAAGAGATTAAGGGATTAATAGCCTAGGGCGTGTTCTATATTATCTAGTATAATAAAAAATACTATAGAGGTATCTATATATTTAAGTTGTAATTAGTATATAAAATTAAGGGTAAAAATAAGACCCTATATAAGAAGTTAAGACTTATTATTTAAGGGTATACTAATAATAGGAAGGCTATAATACTTACCTAGTTACTAAGTATCTAGTAAATAGCCTAATAGTTAATTCTTACTATTACCCTATTATTATTACGTAAGAACTACCTTTTATAGCTACGTAATATAACATAGATATATACATAATTAGCAATACTACTTAACTATATAATTCTTATAAGACTACCTATTAAGATCTAATACCTTTATAATACTAATATAATAATAGAGGTTAAGTAACTATTATATAGTATACCTAAGGCTAGAACCTACTAGTAGGTAACTTATAATAACTATTATAGAAAAGCCCTCTAGATAGATACTTTAACCTTTAACCCTTACCTACTTATTTTAGCATAAAATAATAAAGATTTTATATTAATTAGCATGTAGACTAATAATACTATTAGCCTTATAGATAAATTATTTTCTAACTGTAAAGATACTAAGTTAATAAAAGCAACCTTTATAGTAAAGCTAAAGTAATTCCTTAAGCCTAGTAAACCTATTACCTTTAATAGTAGCGTGCTTTCTCTTAACAATAATAGTAATATTTACTTCTACTAGAAGGGATAAGGTAAGTAACTATAGCCTATTAACCCTAATTTGCTAGAATTATACTAGTAGTATGTTAAGTAGTACGCCTATAGCGTATATATTACCTTAATCTACTAGCCTAAGGCATGCTTTAACTACTCTATTACTACCTAGTACTAATTACTAGATATAAGTAATATTAAAGAGCTTAACTAATAAATTAAGTAGTAAATAAAGAACCCTAACTAAGGCCTTTATTTTTAACTACTTAACCTTACGACTATAAAGCTCTTTATCTTTATTAATAGATTATTTACTAATAATAGTAATCTCACCTTATAGCTTAGATTTATTATTATTCTTATAAATAAGTAACATAGTAAAGACAATACTACTATAAAAACCCCTAATAATACTAGTAAATTTACTATTAAAGGGAATATTATCTACTTTAGCTTAATAAAGTATAAGAGGGTTATATAGAGCATGTTAGCCTCTAAGATCTATATAATAGTTACTAGTACTAATATTGCCTACGTAATAACTACTATACTAGTAATAGTTACTAACTACCTTAAATACCTATAAATCCTAATAGTTATATATACTAACTCCTACTCCCTCTATAAGTATCTTATAAAACTTAGCACCATAAAGGAGAAACGCCTTATAATTAATATAATAGCGTTATAGTAGTTATATAAGTACTAGGAGATATATGAGATTCAATAGATCTATAGTAATAATAACCTAGTAGATAGATTTATAAAGTTGTTGCCTAATAAGGCGCTAGAGGAGCTTATTAGTAATAGCGTAGTAAGGATATAGATAAATAGATAGGTTTTACGTACATAACAGATTTGTTATATAAAAAGTATATAATACTTTTGGATTTTTGTTTTTATTATGTTTTTAGGCCCTTTATAGTTAACTAGTAAAGTACTATAAATCTATAGCGAATTTCTCCTTAAGAGAAAGTTACTAGTATTATAATATTAACTATTATAGATCCTATTAGACTTATTAGGTGTAACCCTAATAACCGGCCGTAGATTAACTATTAATCTATTAGCAGATCTACTATAAATTTAGGGGTTATTTACCTAACTATTTGTAGTAGAACCTATAATAATTCTCTTCTAGTTACGTATAATTAAACTATAGTATTTACCCCTATTATTTATTACTTACCTATTAATACGTATAGTTAACTATATTACCTACCTAGTAATATACTAACAACTATACTAGTAATAGTTACTAACCGCCTTAAGTACCTATAAATCCTAATAGTTATATATACTAACTCCTACTCCCTCTATAAGTACCTTATAAAACTTAGTACTATAAAGGAGAAGCACCTTATAATTAATATAATAGCTTTATAGTAGTTATATAAGTACTAAGAGATATATAAGATTTAATAGATTTATAGTAATAATAACCTAGTAGATAGATTTATAAAGTTATTACCTAATAAGGCGCTAGAGGAGCTTATTAGTAACAGTATAGTAAGGATATAGATAAATAGATAGGTTTTATATATATAACGGATTTATTACATAAAAAAGAATATAATACTTTTAGATTTTTGTTTTTATTATGTTTTTAGGCCCTTTATAGTTAACTAGCAAAGTATTATAAATCTATAGCGAATTTCTCCTTAAGAGAAAGTTACTAGTATTATAATATTAACTATTATAGATCCTATTAGACTTATTAGGCGTAACCCTAATAACCAGCTATAGATCAACTATTAATCTATTAGCAGATCTACTATAGATTTAGGGGTTATTTACCTAACTATTTATAGTAGAACCTATAATAATTCTCTTCTAGTTACGTATAATTAAACTATAGTATTTACCCCTATTATTTATTACTTACCTATTAATACGTATAGTTAACTATATTACCTACCTAGTAATATACTAATAAGAACCTTTATGTTAATAAAATCCTTAATATCTTCCTCTTAATTAGCTTTATATAAGTCTAATAGGCCTAGAGGCTTCTAAGAGAGCCTATTAGCTACTATATTCCTCTTACTATTAATATGCTTAACCTTAAAATTAAAGAGCCTAATCTATAAAAGCTATTATATTATTATAGCTAATAGTAAGTTATTTACTACTCTATTAATCTAAGTAACTAAAACCCTTACGTCTATCTTAAGTAGAAAGTTAATCCTAAATACGTAGTTACGTAATTACTTAAGACTTATTAAGACTCTATATATCTCTAACTTCCCTAAATCATACTTTAATTCCACCCCTTACTAGATTCCACTTTTATATCTTATAACTATTCTCTTACTATCTATAAGTCAACTAAGAGTATAACCCTACCTATCCCTACTTAAATTAGTAGTTAGAATAATATAGCTAGCATTTAGAGAGTAGTTAATTAGGACTAAGACTAGTATAGTAGTAAGAGTAACCTTAAGAGTCTCTATAGCCTTAATCTATAGCTCCTCCTATTAAAAAGGTTAATTCTTTAGGAGTAACTAGTAGAGAGGTACTATAATTAGTAAAAAACACTCTACCTAGTAGTAATAGAATATTATAATCCCTAGAAAGGATCTAACCTCTAACATACTATTATACTTTTCCTATTCTAGAATCTTAATAATCTTAGCTTAATTAGGTTTACATCTAACAGTACTATAAAGGTATCCTATAATTACTACTAACTCTTAGTACTATTAAGACTTAACTACTAATATTATATATCTAGCTAACTCTATATTTACTAGGACTTAATTAATATTATAGAGGTGTTTATAAATAAATTAATAGATCCTTAGATATACCTAAAGCTCTTTATTGTTATATCTTAATTAAGGGCCCTTAATTATAATATTATTAACAAACGTACTATAACACTAAGGAATTAGATTATAAAGGATCCTTATTATAATTCTATAGAACTATACTACTAAATTTATTACTCCTATTAGTAGAGTATAGTATTTAAATAGACTAAGTAGAGTAGAGAATATAGTTAGATTATAACTCTTTTTATCTAGTAAGATCTAATTATAACCTAAGAAGAAGTTAAGTAATAACATAAGCTAGTATATTATATACTCTTCTAAAAACTTATCTACTACTAGAGGCTACTAAGTATTATAAAGAGTTACTATATTAACCTTTATTACTAAGTTAATTAGGCGTAAGTTACTATCCTTTTTTATAATAAGGAACTATAGATTCTAGTATATAGTATGGCTTTCTTTAATAATACTATATGCTACCTACTTATAGATAACCTTAAAAGCCTTTAGTAAAAGAGCCTTTAGAATTAGGATACCCTTTACTTACTACGCCTTATAAGGGATAGTCTAAATTACTTAAGGCGGCATAACTATAGGGTTAACATACCTATACTCTAGAAATTCCTATACTAAAGCCTTCTCTTAATTAAGTAAAATCTACGTAAAAAGGTTATACTCTACTAGTTATAGATACTAGTACCCTTCTAGTAGCTTTATTAGGTAATCTTCTATTAACCTTAATTATAGCTTAATATTAGAGAACTTTAGTATAATTAGGTTACTATATAGTCCTAATTAGTCCTCTAGCTTATATTTAATTTCCTTAATCTTCTTAAGCTTCTAGTAGGGGTTACTATTAGGGACTAATCTGTCTAATAGTATGTTATTAACTAGTTAGACCTTCTAATCCTTCTGTTTATATATTATATTAACTTTTATAGTACGTCCTATTAGAGTATTCCCTATCTCCTAGAACTAATAAGTAGCCTTTTTCTAGTACTTCTAGATCTATTACCTAATTAACTATTCTTCCTAGTAAGATACTAGCTTTATTATTAGGTTATAAGTAGCGTCTAGTTTAGTATGTTTATATTTATGTTTCTAGGTAGTTCCTATAATTACTATAGCGATTTTCTAAATCTATGCTATATATAGCTTAATTAATAATTACCCTACTATTATTATAATATCCTTAGCTTACTTATTATTAATTACTATAGCTAATATATCCCTTTCTTTAAGATTAAGGTCTAGGTATAAGGTCTTAGTCCTAGTAGTATCCCTAGTTATACTACTAGACTATCTTTTCCTATATTAAAGACTTCTATAATATATTAATTAAGGTAGGGAAGAATATCTATAACTTTAGAGGGCTAGTTTATCCTAATTACTCTAACTAGTACTCTTAATAGGGTGTTCTCTATATAGATATAAGCTATAATTAAATAATCTCTATATATAAAAGAGAGCTTATAGTCCTAGGTAAAAGGTAATCCTAGTAAGAGAGGGTTAGAAATCTCCCTTTTATCTTTAATAAAGAAGCATAAGGTCACCTTATACCTATTAACCTATACTTCTATAAAATAGAATCTATTAAATATCGTTAAGCTGCTTAGATTAGACTTAAAAGTCCTTATCTAAAGGCTTATATAGATATATAGAATTCCTACTACTTTAATATATTATTTTAAGAGGATATTTACCTAGGCTCTAGTGTCTAGGATTACTATAATAGGGTTACCTAAAGAGGGTTAATTAACTAAGGTTATATAGACCTCTAGCTAGAGATAAGTATTTAAAATAACAGATATTAGAAGAGCTAGTATAGGCTATACTCCTCTAACCTATACTACCTTAGCTAATCTTACCTATCCTAAAGAGATTACAGTATTATACTTATTAAGAAGTCCTTAAATATCCCACCTCTATTTATTAGTCTTAGCTAGGTTAATTAGGGACTTTAGCACCTTAATTAGGACTCTATCTATATTAACATATCCTTAATTACATAAGGCTATACTTATTGCTATGTTAAATTCTAGCTAGATCTTCCTTAGGAGACTAATAGGGAGAGATACTAGGGTGTCTAGCTTTTTCTTAGTAAGTCTATACGCCTCTTACTTTAGATCTAACTCTTATAGTTATTTAGCATTAAGGGTCTTTACTAAGTTAGCCTATCTATTATTAATCTATATAGAAGTACTCCTACTAAATACTAGATTAGGGTCTAAGGCTTATTACTCCTTATTACTATTAAGCTTTATTACCCTTCCTAAGTCACCTAAGGATTTAACTAACTTCTTCCTAACTATAGGGATAGGTTCTAGCTTCTTTACCCTATAGTTAACCTTAGTCTTATCTAATTAATATAGGTTAGGTACTTACTAGTAGTCCTTCTAGGGTCTACTATAGCTAATAGTATAAATATCTATATAGTCCTCTACCTAGTTTAAGTAAAGTATATAAACATACTTAACTACTATAGATTAACTAGGTATAGAGAGTATAAGAGAATCCTACTAGGGCAACCTAATCTAGTAATTAAGGATCTACTTTATAAGAAACTTATAGTCTTTATTAACTAATATATTTATAACATAGGAAAGAAGAGTAATTTAGTCTATAACACTACGTTTCTATCCCTCCTCTACTATAATAAATAGTATGTTATTTATTAGACTCTAACTATTACGCCTACTATAGTACTAGGCTCTATAAATTAGGATAACTAGTATTATATCCTTATCTAGGGTATACTAATTATATTCCTAAATAAACCTATATTACTATAACTAATAATACTAGTACTAATTATATAGTCTAAGAGTATTTACCTAATTAGGTCGTACTATATTAACTCTAAATACCTAAGTACTACCCTAAGGCTATATACTATTCTAGTAGATCTTTAGCTTACTTATACTATTAGCTAACTCTTAATTAGTCTTATTAGGTAAAGTCTAAGTAATCTAGACGTCTATTAGTATCTAATAAGTCTAATATCTTAGTAGGTAATAGCTTGTTAGATTTATTTATAGCTATTAGGTTATTAGGTAGGACTAAGAGGTCTTTACGCCCTAATTAAAAGTAAATAGAGGGCTATATTCCTTCTAATAGGTAATTACGTCTAGAAGTCTAGCCTTAAATATTAGGTAAGTTATTAATTAAATAAACTTTTCTAAGCTAAGTCTTAATTCCTTTATAGCATCCTTAATAATATTAATATAGAATCTCTTATAGATTACCTTAATTAGGCTCTTATATGTTATTATATATAAGCCTTATTACTTAGCCTTTATAATTATATTATTAATCTTAGTAAAAAGAGCTTATATAGTATTTAGATTAAAGCTAAAAATTAGTAGTCTAGTAGTTACCTTCTTAATCTATTCCTTTTTATCTAGGAAGCAATTAGCATCCTATTAACTATATTCCTAAAGTAGAAATACTTTTCCTTCCTTCTATAGTAGATCCTTAATAGCATCTTTAATAGGAGTCTAATAGTCTCCTCCTATAGTATATACTATAAGCTTATATCTAAATTAATTAGGGACCCTTATAATCTTATACTAATCCTTAAACTTTTTAAGAAACTTTATAATATTATTACCTTAAAAGACTATAGTACTATCCTAACTAGGAAAGGGGATCTTATAAAAGTTAATATTCTTAGTCTAGTTACTTATTCTAAGTATAGGGTTAAGGTTCTATAAAAAGCTTATCTAGATCTAGGTAGTAATTATGCTAACTAAGGTGTTAATTAAGGCGTTTACTTCTAGTAGTAGTAAGGAAACTAGTTTCCTTTCCTAAGTCACCTTTTACACTAGCTAATTAGAAGAGTTCCTAGCATCCTTATTATCTAATAGAACTAACACCTTAGAGTCCTTATACCTAGTAAAACTAGCACCTAAGATAGATAGTAGAGTAAGATTAAGGTTATTACTTATAGTAATATCTAATCTAGGCTTAGAGGCTATACTCTTAGAGAAGGATAGATAGTTATCTAACATCCTATTAGTTAACTATAAGTAAAAGAGTTAATAATTAATAGTATTAAGTATCTAAAGGATGTTACCCTTATATATTAACTCTAAATAGACTTTTATAAGGTGTGTAATAGTCTAACTTAAAAGCTAGATAGATGTTATTATAGTAATTAGGGCTACCTATATAGTTACTACTATACTATCTTATATTCCTTATTATAATTTTAGTAAGAGCTCCCTATAGGTCTACTTAAGGCTTAATTAAAGGTTTTAGTAGGTAATTAGGGAAACTTACCTTATAAATACCCTTAGTCCTAGGGTTCTACTTATCTAAATTAGGTAATACTCTAGGCTCTAAGTTATACTAATTAGTAGTAAGAGCTCTTATTATATAATTAACTAAGCTTAATAGAAGATTTTAGTACTCTCTACCCCTAATCTTATATTAATTAATCTAATTATCTTCCTAATTATGTTATTACTATTAGATTAATAACATAATTTCTATCTTCTTTTATAGATCTACTTATTTTTATCTTATAAATTAATTCTCCCTTAAGTTTCTAAAGTCTTTTATTCTCCTTTACTATAGAGGTTCTATTATCTTATTATCTATTATCTTATTATCTGTTGTCTTATTATCTGTCGTCTTGTTATCTATTATCTTTTTATCTATATTAATCTAGCTTCTAGCTACTTACTTTTACTTAGATTATATTGTTTTATTATTATTATTACCTATTATCTTAACTTCTAGAAGGGGAGACTATTAAAGATATATAGGGTAAGGAAGGACTTATATAGTATAGTAATCTATAAGAAGAAATACTATAACCTATATAAGTAATATAAGATGCTTCCTCTAATTAGCTTAAGTTATCTAGTTAATTAGTTAAAGAATCTCCTTTAATTAACATAAGAGTTCTTATAATTAGAGGGGTAGAAACTCCTAAGTTTCTTATATTATTATAGTTTAACTAAAATTATTACAAGGTCTTATTATATAAGCTAAGAGAAGGTAGGTATATATAAAGAAGAGAAAAATTACTTACTTTATCTATTAATCTATCTATAACGCCTTTTATCTTTACTAATTAGGTATCCTTTAGTTATATCCTTAGCTAATTAAGGAAGATAATCTCTAATTACTACCCTACCCTACTGTAATATATAATACTTTTTTAAGGAAGTATTATACTAGTAAAAGCATGTAGGGTGTAGTTTAGGACTTAGGTTATAGTAGAGCTATACGAAAGGACATAATAATATTATACTACTCTAAGTAACTTAGGTTTTATATCTAATCTAACGTAAGGGAGATATAATCTATTTAGAGCTTTTAAGGTCTAAACAGACATATTACCCCCTAATTAGATATAGTAAAGATCTCCCTATTACCTAAGTTACTATGTTAAACTGTATTAATAAGGGTGTAAGGCTTTAGTTTAGAGTATGAATTTTAAAAGATAAATAAGTATATAAAGAAGTACTTGTTTTTTCTCTAATCTAGGGTGTGTTATATCTATCTAATTATACTCTCTTAATAGATGCTTAAGTAAGTATCTATAACTTATAAATACTCTAAAGAAAATAAAAGAAAAGAAATTACTACTTATTAACTTCTAAATAGTAAATATAGTAACCCTAACCCTACTCTAATTATCCCCTAGTTCTTTTTATAATCCTCTAATTATAAAAAAACTACTAAGTATATACCTATTTAGACCTTATCCTAATTATACCTACGCCTATTAATTACCCTCTTTGTCTTTATTATCCTTAGTATCTCTATTATTAGCCTTATCCTATTCTTCTTCTATGTTCTATTATTTCTATCCTTCTTATCCCTTAGCCTAACCTAGTAGGAACTAAGGTGTATATACTTAGGTAGTAAATACTACTTTAGTAATAGGGTTATTAAAATAATCTACCTACTTATAACATCTATACTCTAGAATGCCCTTCTTCTAATTATAGTATATGTTCCTATACTATTTTAGAATGTCCTTATAGTATTAGGTATATTACATGTGATTAGCTTCTTAAGCTTCCTAAGCATGCTATTTAGATAATAGGAGAGAGTCCTAAACCTTTGTCTAGCCTTCCTATACGCCTAGTATAGGTAGTTTAGGTGAAGTATATTTATCTACTTTAACATATCTAATCTTCTTTAGGCTTTAGTATTATAATAGTATATCTCTAGGAATTAAAAGTCTAGATAGTAAGTAAGAGAGCTTAGAGCTTAGTATAGTAGGAGCTTTAGTAGGAGGGCTAGGTTATATAATATGGTCCTCTTAGGTAAGGAGTTATTTCTATCTTCTATTTAGAGGTGTTTAGGGTGGTAACGTAGTGTCTATATTTTCCCTTAGCTAAGTAACCTCTAATTATAACTATAACATTATAATATTATTCTTATAGTCTAGGGAGGAGGGCTTATTCTAATACCTATGTTTTAGAAGGTTAAGTAGTTAGGGGGTAGAGAGGTAGTCCTCTAAATGCTACGTAGGGGTGTAATTAGAGTTTTTAGGGTTTATTAGATTATAGATTATACTTATAGGGGACTAGCTTTACTTCTTCTGGCTTTACTTAAGTTAGTTATATTAGTAGTAAGCTTCCTCTAATATTCCTTTAGGAACTAGTCTTATAGCCCTATATTAGTATCTGCTAGAAATATAGAACTTAGTGTTAATCTACCTAATCTACTAATATTAAACTCTTTTACTATAGTCTAGGTTCTAAGACTCCTTAACATCCTACTTATTTATGCTAGTTAGGTATAGAGATCTAGACCTAAGTACTAATCTAAACTACTTAGTAATATAGAGTCTATACTCCTAACTACTAGTCTACTAAACTATATCTACTATATATATACTAGTATTAATTAGCTAAGTAATATATATTAGTATGTTAAGCTTATAGTAGAACTTCCTTAAAGCTTTAATATTATTAATAAAGAGAGCCTCTAAATAACTACTAGACTATATAGGATTATATTAGTATACTATACTATCCCTCTAATCTATAATTATACCTATAAAGTATCTATACTAGGCTAAGAATGAGGGGAAAATAACTAAATTAGCCTCTCTTTATATTATGTTATAGATTTCCTAAGTTAGTATTACTAACTTAGGCTCTTAGTTATTATCTAAATAGCTTTTTAGTATAGAGGGATAATAGTAATCTATCTTTTTACTTTTAGACCTTAAGCTATAATAACTATTATAGCTATAATTTTATCCTTAGTAATCTACTACTTAGATTATATACATCCTTATAGGTTATAATAGTTACTAAGTACTATTTAGGCCTGTCTATATCCTATGTCTTCTTATTATCTATATTTATTTAGTCCTTAGAATACTAAATTAAATTGGCTTAAGAACTAATTAGCGTCTTCCTATATAAGCTAATTAGGGAACTAAGTATTAGAAGGTGTTAGGAATAGTTCTTATATTAGAATCTAAGTAGGGTATACTACTATCTTACTAGTAAAGTAAATATAAGCTTTTAGGTTATAAAACTAAGACTCTTAGGGCTTAAGTTCTTTAGTAGGAGGTATATATCTAAATAAGATAATTTAGTTCTTATCCTAGGTACTATAGTAGAATTAGCTATTATTCTAGAGGTCTTAGTAGGTATAGACGTCCTAGATTTATAGATAGCCTATTACATAAGTAAGAGGGGAAGGAGCTAATAGGGATGCTATTATTATCTATTTAGAGGTATTATTAATATATATGTTCTAAAGAGAAAAGATATAATAAAGAAAGAGGTACTACTAGATCTAAATAAGGAACTTAATATATGTTTTTATTATTATTAGTAGAGGGAAGGGAATAGTTAAGGAGGGGGGGGTAAAAAAAGGCCTTTAAATAGGTTTCTAAGAGAAGGGGTTGTAAATTATAGCTTAGTAGCTATAGTAGGAGTATCTAATCTAAGGAAGGAAGGAGTAGATATAGTAGAAAAGAATAATAAGATATTTATAAGGTAAAGGAGAGGGGTAGAAGGTTAAAGAAAGGTAAATAAAGGTAAGGGTTAAATAAGGTTAAGTTAAAAGGTAAATAAAGTCTAAAGTTTTAAGAGGCTTCCTCCCTTAGTTACTTTTAGAAGGAGTAGCCCTTATTACTTAAAGGAAAGTCCTAAGGGTAAGAGGGTAAAGGTATCTAGAGTATTTATTTAGAGCCCTAGTAACTTTAACTTATAGGTAAATTATAATAGAGGTTATTAATAATTTATAGTAGTAATAAAGTTAATAGGTATATTAGAGCCTTACCTCTAAATAGTAAATACCCTTTAGCTAGTTTACTCCTTCTATTTCTAAATTACTACTCTTCTATTATAGTAACTATTTAGACCCTCTTCTTATTACTATAAAAGTAACTATCTTTTCTACCCCTTAGGGTTTTCTTCTTTTTCTCTTTCTTACCTACCTATATTAGAAACTAATATTATTACTACCCTTACTTTTTTAGACCTATACTCTTAACTTTTTATTATTTCTTCTTTTAACCTTTTAGACTTTTAACCTTTTAGAATGTCTTCCTCTATTAATAAGTACTAGCTTAATAACTACCTATAGTAACCTATTAATCCCTAGTTTCTTTTAACACCTCCTCCTTTAAAGAAGGAGGCTAAGGCTTTTAGAGGTACTAAGTTATACTTAGTAATACCTACCTATCTTAATATAAGTTTCCCTAATAATATCTTTAAGGTCCTTCTTTCTTTAACATAAGGTCTAAATAGTTCCTTAAGACTACTATATAGGTTAATCTTCTATCCCCCTTTAGCTAACTATACTCTAAATTCTAAATTTATAACCCTTACCCTAATTAATCCCTTAAGGAAGCTACTATAGTCTTCTAGTAGGTACTCCCTAATGCTACTATTATTTAGGGTATTCTTAATACGTTTAGAAATAATAGTTATAAGTTCTAGTAGGCTATCTATATTAGTAAGGAGGTAGGATCCTACTTTAGGTCCTTCTCCTAGTACCTTATATAGTACGCCTTAGCTATAAATTCCCTACTAATATAAATATTTAGTATATAGAACCTAGTTTTATATAATTACTATACTTAGAACTTTTAAAAGTTTGTTAGTATAAAGCCTAGTTAGGTATAGAGCATAATACCTTATTATAACTACGTTTCTTTACCCTAGTTATTCTATAACTACTATAAAAACTATATATTCTTAGAGGCTAAAAACAAGAAGTACGACTTTTAGGAGAATAAAGGTTATTAGGGTTATACTAATCTATCTAGTAGCCCTAATTAGTACTCCCTTACTAATCCAGCTTATTATTAACATCTAAGTAGTAGGGGACTACTATTACTAGCACCTCTAAATAATCTATTATCTAGGGCTATAAACTATTTCTATTTTTATAACTTCTAAGATTATACTAATACTCTAATTATTATGCTTAGCTTATCTAAATAGACTAGTGGTGCTATATCTATTCTAGAGACGTCTGGCTAGTTAGATGTTAAGTACTAAAAGATAGGAAGTATAGTTATGCCCTTTAGGAATAAGGTTTTAGTTCCTCCTTTAACTATTTAGACCTCTAAATAGCTGTTAAATATATCTAGAGCTTTATTAGTTACTACCTAATCTACTATATAAGGTACCCCTCTATAGTCCTTAGTAAGGTTATTAAGTTAGTATAGTTTTAGTAATAAGGAGGTAGGTAAAAATAGTAGTAGTACTAGTTTCTAGTAGTAATTAGTAGTTCTTTAATAGTATTATATAATAAGTTGGTTTATAGTAGTTTAGGATCCTCTAATCTAAGTTATCTTCTTTCTTTATAATATAATTTCCTTATGTATTTTTAGCTCCCTATCCTTTATCCCCTATATTATTCTTCTATAAAGAATAATATATATATTAAAGGAGGTAAAAATATAAGTTTACTAAAATTTAGATAAAAGGGAATTTTAATAATAGGTATTCTAAATAAGGATAAAGGAAATTAAAATAGGATTAGAGGGGTAGTATAAGCTGGCTAATAGAAGAAGTCCTTAATATCTACTAGGATATTACCTTAAATAGTACCTTTATCTACTAGGTAAAGGATACTATTAGTACCTATATAGTACTTTTTTAGCCTATTAGCCCTATATGTTACCCTTATAATAAGTTCCCCTATAAGAGTTTCTAAGATATATAATAGGCTAATTAGGGAAACTAAGTAGACTCTAAATAGTCCCTTCTAATAGTAATTAGTCTTTCTAGCTACTAATATATCTATTTAGTAAGGAGTATTAAAGATAAGGACTAAATCTCCTATCTATAGCTTCTCTAATTAGTACTTTACTATATGTTTCTTATTGTATTATTCTACGACCTTTTGGTAATACTTTATAACTATCTTAGCTGCTTTCTATCTATCTTCTATAAGCTGTTAGAAAGCTTTAATTTAAAGCTAGAGTTCCTCTTTTACTGTTTAGACCTTTTCTTACTTTAGGATGTGTTATGTTATAAGTTTCTCTTTAATTAGTATAACTATATTATACCTTATAATAATATAGAAGGGTGTTATACTATAGCTTAGGTGGATAGTAGTATAATTAGTAAATAGGATAGTAGGTAGGATATATCTAATATCTTTCTTTCCCTAATCTAACTATATTTATAAGGTGTGTGCTATTATCTAATAACCTTTCTTAAGAATGCTATTTACCCTTAGGTTATAAGTAGAGGTAACCTTCCTATATCTCCTAATCCTCTTATTTAGAGCTTTAATATAACTTCTGTTTTCTTATCCTCTATCTATAATTAGAGTCCTATAGACCTTATAATAATAAATAACATCTTCCTATAGGAACTTTATAATATTAGCTAAAGTTATATTATAGAAGATTTACGCCTTAGGCTATCTAGATAGGTTATATTAGGCCTCTATAACCTTCTATTTCCTAATATGTTAGATATCTAGGTGGATATACTAGAATAGCTAGGTGTAGGGTGTAGTTAAGATATAAGGGTTATCTATACAAGCTAATTAAGCCTTTTAATAAGTATTATAGCCTTAAACTATAGTCTTAATGTCTATATACATCCTAGGCTAGAAGTATTTATCCTAGAGGTGGAAATAGGTTGCCTTATATCCTTAATATCTAGTCTTATTATATATTATGCTAATTAGAGCTTACTACTAGGATAGGCTATTAATAACCTAAAGAGGGTTAGGAGTTCTATAAGTACCTCTTTTAAAGAGGATCTTATCCCTTATAATAAAGAGTAAGAATAACAAGGGGTTATTTAGAATAGTCACAAGGAAAGTAGAGAAGATAGATAAAGGTAGACAGAAAAGGTATATTAATATATTAACTATATATAAGTCTATAGTAGAAAAGACTGTCTAAGTAGAGGAATAACTCTTAGTTATATAGGAAGTCCTTTAGATACGTATAGTATCTAAGCATATGTCTAAGCACTAAGAGGTGCTTAGTATATGTCTCGTATATGCCTATATATGCCTGTATATATATATAGGTAGGTATAAGTATAGGTATAAGCGCTAACATATGTAATACTTAGAGGTATATGCGTTTACATATAGTAGTCTGCAGTAGTTTGCATTAGTTTGCATTAGTATAGTTATATATAGAAGTATATACTTCTATAGTTCATTTTTCAAGAGGAATCTAGAAAAATTACTTATATAATTATAGGACTTTTAGTTATAGAGTTATATAGAGATTTATATACCTAAGAATTAAAGAATATTACTTCTTAATTCTTAGTTTCCTCCTTAAGTTATATCTAAGTTATAGATAAAACTTACTAATTATTATATAAAAACTTATAAAAAACCTTATATAAGGAAAAAGTAAGAAAGTTATATTTATAATTATAGTTAAAACTTATTAAAAACCTAATTATATAAAAATAGGAAAAAAAATAAGAAAATAGGGGAAACCTAATATTTAAGCTATACTACTTTCTTTTTAGAGAGTATTTCTTTATTATCTATAGTTTCTTTAGGTAAAAACCCCTTTATATTAAGATTTATAGTCTCTATAAAGTATTTAAATACTTCTTTATTAACAGACTTAGTAAATATATCTACTATATTATTCTTTATATGTATATAATATAAAGAGACTTAGTTATTATTTACAGCTTGTCTAGAAAAGTAATATTTTATATCTATATGTTTAGATTTCTTATAAAGCTCTGGATTTTCTATTATACGTTATGCTGCCTTGTTATCTATTAGAATAATAGGCTTATTTAACGTTATATTTAATCCTAAGTTGTTATATATATAGGAAAAAGAGTTATATAAATATATAGATTCCTTTATAGCTTTATATAAAGCTATATATTCAGCTTCATAAGTAGATAAAGTAACAGTCTTCTGTTTTATACTATTCTAACTTATAACATTATAGTACCCTAAGGTAGTTATATATCCAGTAGTAGACATTCTATCGTCTAGGTCTCTAGCCTAATTAGAGTTAGAAAACGCTATTATCTGTAAATCTATATTACAGTTATATATTAATCCTAAATTAGGATACTTATTAAGATATCCCCATATTCTATTAAGGGCTATAAAATGCTCTTTAGAGGGGTTACTTATATATCTAGCATATATATTAACTAGATATGTTATATCTGGTCTTATTTTAAGACTAGCAAAGAGGAGAGATCCTATCTCTTGTTAGTATTATGTTATTTCTTCTTTTGTTGCTTGCCCTAGATTTTTCCTTAACTTAATAGTAGGATCTATAGGCGTATTATAAGGATAAATATCCTTTTTATTATACTTTTCTAGTATATTATTTATATATTTGGTTTGGTAGATATATAAGACCTTATCCTTTTTATTTATATATATTTCGTTCCCTAAAAACGTATGTGGAATTCCTAAGTCCTATATTTGTAAATCCTTGTTTATATTATTATAGAAATATTCTATATCTTTATCTATAGGAGCTACTATTATAATATTATCTACGTAATAGGCTATTATAGCTCTTATATTATTATTATTAGCTATAAAGATTCCCTCATTATAAGGAGATTCTTTAAAGCCTAATTTATATAGTATAGATCTTAACTACTTATACCAGAGTCTAGGGCTCTGTTTTAGACTATATAGGGCCTTATTTAGCTTATAATATAAAGCTTTTTTATTTATATTATTAGTATATTCTAGGGTATTTGTTTTATAGTTATAAGAGAAACCTATAGGTAGTTATACCTATATCTCTTTATCTATATCGGCGTGGCAAAAAGCATTAGAGATATCAAATTGCCTAAAAGACTAGCCTAACTTTATTCCTATAATAAATATAGCTCTATAGTTTTTAGGTTTACAGGTAGTACTAAAGGTTTCTAGATAATTAATACCTATATATTAATTAAATCCTTATACTACCCACCTTACTTTATATTTTAACGGGTTATCATTTATATCTGTCTTTAATTTATATACCTATCTTCCTCCTAAGGGTTTAATACCTATAGGTAAAGGAAGTATTATCTAAGTATTCATATTATGTAAGTTATTAACCTCTATAACTATTGCTTAAATCCATTCTTTCTTAAACACAGAAAGTATAGCCTTTTTATAGGTAGTAGGGTCTTTATTAGTTATCATAGTAAGGATATATATAGCTTTATTAAACCTATTTATCTTATTATTATAATTATTTATAGTAGAAAGTATTAGTTTAATTATAGGGCAGTCTTCTATAGTATATAAAGCGCTTTCTTAGTCTACTACCTATTTATAGTCTTTAAGCTTATTATTATCCTGCTTAGGAATTTCTACTATTATCTTGGATTTATTTATATTATTTATGTTATTATTATTATTATTATTATTTATCAGCTTTATGTTTATACCTCTAAGATTTAAGTCTTCCCTTCTACTTTTATAGTCACATAGGGTTATATTATTACTACTATTATTATAATAAGTTATATTATTATTATTTATATTATTAATAGTAGGAGGTATAAACTAATTTTCTAGAATAACTATATCTCTAGTCCAAAAGGAAGTTTTCTTTTAAAAATCATAAATTTTATATATATTATTCTTATAGTTAAGTACTATAGCTTTTATTACTCTATTATCTAACTTTTTTATCTTAGGATCCTTATTTTTATAATAGCATATAGATCTAAAGGTTATTATATTATCTAAGTTAGGTTTTATATTATTTACTATCTCATAAGGGGTCTTATAGTTAAGAGCTTTATAAGGAGTTATATTATATAAATCTACTACAGTTAAAGCAGCCTCACCCCATAAATATAAAGGCAAATTTGCCTATAAAAGCATAGCTCTAACTTTATTAGTTATAGTTCTTATTACTCTTTCTATTATACTATTAGGTTCGTAAGTATAAGGAACTTTTATATTATAATTTATTCCCTTAATAATATATATATAATTTATAGTATTATTATTAAATTCTAGACTACCATCTATGTCAAAGTCTTTTATCTTATTTTTATTTATATTATTCTTATTTATATACTCTAGAACAGTAGAATTTACTTCTTTTGCTTCTTTAGTTCTTAGTAATTTTATAGATATAAGTCTAGATTTTCTTTCTAAGAAGATAATAAACCATCGATATTTATTATAAGTAGAAGGTGTTATAGGTCTATAGAGATCAGAAGAGACTTTTTCTATATAGTTATATTCTTTATTATAGTTATTAGAATTCTTATTAACTTTAGTAGTAAAGTTTGCCTTTATATAGGTACTATAGGTATAGTCTTCTTCTATTATATTATCAGTTATATTTATATTATCTTTAAGTTATATTAGGACTTTTCTACTTACGTATCCAAGTCTATTATGCTACTTTTTATAGTTATTTATCTCCTTATTATTCTTAACTTTCTTATATTTATATAGTTTTCTTCTTATATTTATAGTGTTTATATATTCGTTATTATTATTTAGATCCTCTTTATTTAATACCTTTATAGATAGGTAATATAGGCTGTTTTTTATCTCCCCTTTACAAAGGGTTTCTTTATTTGTTATATTTATTAAAGATACCTTTATATCCCAGAAAAGGGAGGCTATCTTTAGTCTTCTTAGTCTATTTTGACTCAGAAGATTTATACCTATCTCAGGCATATAGTAACAGTCTTTAAGGATATATATATTATTATTATTATTAGGAAAAGAGATAGCTATATCTCCTTATAAAGAGACTTTCTTTTTCCTAGCATCTCCCTAGTTAACATACTTATTTATAGAAGTAGTCTTTATAAATAGGGATTTATTACATATTATAGTAATAGTAGTAGTAGTATCTAGGTAGAAAGGAGTATATTTATTATTTATAGTTATATATATAGGGTTATTCCTTATATTACTACCTATTATTTTATTATTAGTTATAGGTTTTATAGAGGAGGTTATAGGACTTACATTTTCAAAATCTAAGTCAATCTCACTCTCTTCCTCATATAGAGGGTTATCTATAACCATGTTATCTTCTATAACCGTTATATATATATTTTCTGCATCAGATTTATCGGATTCTTCTGAATCTTCTTCCTCTATAATAGCTCTTTTAGTTATTAAGGCCTTTTGGGCCCTATAGAGTTTATTCTTCTTTATATTAGTCCTTTGTTGCCTTAGGACTTCTTCCTTATCCTTATTTTTCCAGCCTTTAGGGGCTTTATTTAGATATAGGAAGTTGTAGTCTTCAACCATATGGTTTTTTAACTTGCAATATGTATAGTAAACACCCTTTGTCTTTTTCTAAGGCTTTTTAGTTCCTTTTCTAAAGGTAGAAGTATATAATACTATAGAGGATCCTTTTCTTTTTACTTTATCTATTAGATTTACAAAAAGGGATTCTATAGTATAAGAATTTATATCCTTTCTAAGGGCTTAAGTTATGTTAGTTATAAAGCCTTTATAACTACTATCCAGACTATTTAATACCTAAGCTATAATAACTTATTTTAGTAAAGCTATATCTTTAGAAGATAGGTTGTCTATAAGCTCTTTTACCTTATTAAGGTATTCTTCTATAGATCCAAAAGAGTCTAATAAAGTATTAAAGAACTCCTTATAGGTAAGATATTTATTAGTAAATCCTATAGGCTTATATAGATCCTTTAGTTTCTTCTAAGCTTTAAAGCCTATTTTAGAGTCTTTTATAACCCTTAAAGGGGAATCCTCACAAAATAGCTTAATATAAGCTAATACTTTATTATTACTCTTCTATTAAGAAGGTATAGTTAGAGGTATTTCTAAACTAGAGTTAATATCTTTACTAATAAGTAAAGCCTTAAATCTAGTTGCCTAAACATTATAGTTAAGGCTACTAGATAGGCAGGGTATAGTTATAGATTTTTCTATAGTATTAATTTATTTTAGTATTAGTTAAAAAGGAGGTATAGGAGGGTTTTTGTTGACTTTGGTTATAATAGGATGGGTTTTTTGGATTTTGGTTAATACAGATGAATTCGTATTAAAAAATGGATGTTTATAGGAGGTCGGTTTGTTAAAATTAATTGTATACGACTTTTCATTACGTAGAAGATTAATTTAAAGATATATATAGGTATTCAATACCCTAACCCTTACTAGCCAAATAGTAGACCAGTTAGTCTAGTAGTCTAGTTAACTACTATATCAACTTAATTAATTAACTACTAATTAAGAGGTCTTAGGTTTAATTCTAGCTTAAGGCAAAAGAAAAGATCCTTTATTGGTTAGATCTAAAATTAACTAATAAATTAGGTGTTATAGTGTTATATATTATCTAGAGCTATAGTAACGTTAAATATAGCAGGGTATATAACTTACCTAGTAAGCCGATCCCTCTATTCTATTAAATATGGATTGCTGGGTATGGGGTGTAGTCGCCTTAGAGTTATATTCTGTAAAATTCCCTTAGCCGATATGGTTTGTCCCCTAGCGAGGTTGAGTTTTTTGTAAAAAAAATAATTAAAGACTTAGATATAAAGTCTTAGAGTAGAAGGTAAAGGTATAAAGTATATAAAGAGAAACCTTCTCTACTAAGCTAGGCTTATAACTAGTAAGAATAATAAGGGGTTATTTAGAATAGTTATAAGGAAAGTAGAGAAGATAAATAAAGGTAGATAGAAAAGGTATATTAATATATTAACTATATAGAAGTCTATAGTAGAAAAGACTATCTAAGTAGAGGAATAACTCTTAGTTATATAGGAAGTCCTTTAGATACATATAGTATCTAAGCGTATGTCTAAGTACCGAGAGGTACTTAGTATATGTCTTATATATGCCTGTATATGCCTGTATATGTATGTAGGTAGGTATGAGCGTAGGTATAAGCGCCGATATATATAATGCTTAGAGGTATATACGTTTACATACAGTAGTCTGTAGTAGTTTACATTAGTTTGCATTAGTATAGTTATATATAGAAGTATATACTTCTATAGTTTATTTTTCAAGAGGAATCTAGAAAAATTACTTATATAATTATAGGACTTTTAGTTATAGAGTTATATAGAGATTTATATACCTAAGAATTAAAGAATATTACTTCTTAATTCTTAGTTAAAGCATAGCGCTATTTTCTTAAACTAAAGGAACTTAGGTATTAGGATCCCTAGTAGGCACTTAAGTATAAGGAGAAAGTAAGCAATTTGCTTTAAGTATGTTAACTATTCTTCTATAGAATTTAGTAGGTCTAATAGAATGTCTAGAAGCTAATTAGAATCTTTAGGTTTAGGGTCTTAATCTAAACGGCTATATACTTTAAGGAAAAAGTTTTATACTACTATTATTTAGAAAAGCTTAGTATTAATAAAGTCTTTAATATCTTCTTTATCCTCTACTTCCTTCTAATTAGATAGTCCTAGAGGTTTTCTTAAAAGACTATTAGCTATAGAATTCTTCTTACCTAGAATATACTTAACCTTAAAGTTAAAGAGTCTAATCTAAGTTAGCTAATAAGTTATTATTACTAAAGGGATATTATTTACTACGCTATTAATCTAGGCTACTAAAACCTTTATATCTATCTCTAAGAGGAAATAGACTTTAAAGAGGTAGTTATAGAGGCGTTTTAGACTTATAAGAACTACTTATGCCTTAAGCTTCCCTATATTATACTTAAGCTTTAGTCTATACTAGATACTACTTTTATATCTTATAACTATAAGTTTACTATTAATAATCTAACTAAGGGTATACCCCTATCCTTCTCTACTTATATCTATAGTAAGGATAATCTAACTAGTATTAGGCCTAAAGTTAAGGATAATTAGAACTAGGCTTAAAGTTAGATTAGACTTAAGGGTATCTATTACTAGCTTCTAATTTAAGCCTTAAGAGAATTTCTTAGTTTTTTATAGGAGATATGTAAGTAGGAGGGCTACCTTAGTAAAATAGGGAACCTAAGACTTATAAAATATAATAATACCTAAGAATAATTAGACGTCCCTAATATCTCTATAGAGTTCTTATTCTAAAATCTTTAGAACTTTAGCTTAATCTAGGCGTCTTCCTAATATCCTATAGAGATACCTAGTAATTACTATTAATTCTTAGTACTATTATAACTTTCCTCTTAAGATTATATATCCTAAGAGCTCTATATTTATAAGAGTCTAATTAATGTTATAGAGGTGTTTATATATAAATTAATAAATACCTAGGTATCCTAAAATTAGTTTATTATTATAGTATAAGTAGGGGCCTTTAATACCTATGTTGTCTATAAAAGCACTATAATAATCTAGAATTAGATTATAAAGGATTTAGGTAATAATATAGTAGAATTAAGTAATAGAGTTAGTAGTACTTTAGGGTAGGTAGTAGTATCTAAATAGACCTAATAGCGTTATAAATGTTATAAGATTACAGCTTTTCTTATCTAAAAGGATCTAATTATACCCTAAGAAGAAGTCTAGTAGTAAGACAAGCTAGTCTATAGTAAAATCTTTAGAGAACTTATCTACCCCTAGAGGTAACTATATATTATAAAGAGTAACCCTATTATATCTTATTACTAAATTAATAAGTTATAGGTTGCTATCTTTCTTTAGAACTAGAAACTAAGGGTTTCTATATATGCTATAGCCTTCTTTAATAATACCTCTAATTACCTATTTATAGAGGACTTCTATAGCCTTAGGAACTAAGGCCTTAAGGATAGGGATCCCTTTTGCTTACTATACTTTATAGGGGATAGTCTTAATAACCTAGGGTAGTATAACTATTAGGTTAAGTGTCCTATATTTTTTAAACTCCTAGGCTAATATAGCCTTATAGTTAACTAGGATTTACTCTAGTAGCTTAAGCTCTTCTGGCTAGAGGTAGAGATACTAATTAGTAATCTGTTTTAGCCTTTCTAGCGTAAGTTAGGAGCGCTCTTTAATATTAGAAAATTTCGGCGTAATTAGATCCCTATATAGCCTAGTAGACGTAGTAAACTTTTCTCTAAGGGCTTTAATCTTCTTAACCTTTTAGTATAGGTTACTATCTAGAATAGACCTATTAGAGGGGTAGTTATCTATAGGGTGGATTTTTACTCCCTTTCTTTTATATATTATAAATACTTTAGTAGTAGTAGTCTTCTTTATAGCGTATATAATCCTTTCCTTAGTTTGTTTTACTTATATAACTATAGTCTAAATTCTTTTTTAGAAATTCTAAGTCTCTAATTGCCTTTATTACCTAGGTGGTATGGTCTTAGCTAATAGTAGTTTAGATGCTATTTTTATATAGGAGTATCCCCCTATTATAGTTACTATCTAAGTAATTATAGCTATATAAGGTCTTATAAGATCTTCTACTATATAGGTTATTAAGACCTCTACTTCTTAGTTATTTAGAGTTACTAGGACTATATCTCTATCCTTATAGTCTAGGTCTAGGTAGTATTAAGGGCTAGTAGTAGTCCTAGGGCGGCTACTAACACCTAGTTTTTTAACTCTTTATCCCTAGAGATTATCTATATATAGCCCTCTAGGTTAGGTAGTATATAGTTAAGCTTAGCTTCTATATTCCTCTAAATAACTCTTATAGGGATCTATATAAGAGTGTTACTTATAGTAAAATTTATACTAATTAGTCCTCTAGACTAACCTAAAGTTATCTAGCTGTCTATAATAAATAGAAGGCCTAGTAATAGTAGTTCTAAAATATAATCTTTATTAGTAATAAAGAAGTATAATTAGACCTTATACTTATTAATATAGATATCTATATAATAGAACCCCTTAAAGTATAAATCTACCTAATTAGTCCTATAGGTCTTTATTATAAGTATTATATAGGTAAAGGGGATGTTAGCTCTCTTAATATATTATCTTATTAGGATATTAACTTATACTCCTATATCTAGAACACTACTAATTATTAGGGTAGTAATTTCTCTATTAGGCTGTATTATCTTTACTTTAAGCTAAAGGTAAGCCTTTAATATAACTACCTCTAGTAGCTCTAAAGGGGGTGTAATATAGGCTACTCTTACTATCCTAGCTACTAGGGGTTTTCCTACTTTAATAGCTTAGTTGTATTCTCTAATTAGACCCTTAATATCTAACTTTTAACTAGGCTTAGTTATAAAGTTAATTAGAGAAGATAGTACTAAGAGAAAAACCCCTTCTAGCTTAGTTACTTTATATCTATAGTCTTTTAGAGTATTTACTATAGCCTTGTTAAACTTAGGCTATATTTAGCGTAGGAGTTTAGTAGGTAGAGAGACTAGGGTATTAAGTTTCTTTTCTATAAGGCGGTAAGCTTTCTAGGTGAAATCTAGCTTTTAAGGCTGTTTAGAAGAAAGAGTAGGTATGTCTTTTAGCTTCTTAGAGGGAAGAGTAGGAACCCTAGTAGCTATATCTTTTAGGGTTTAAGGTTACTAAAGAATAGTATACGTAAGGGTAGTTATAGTTAGTTTAGAGGATAGAGTTAGATTATCTTAGTTAGTAATTTCTATAGTTTTAGGCTTTTTAAAAGTAACCCTTTTCTTACTTAGAATCTTAACTATAATATTTACTATAGGTTTTCTTAAGTTAACTATATATAAGCCCTATATATACTTTTAGGTTATAGTCTTAGGTATCTTTATAGGGTTGCCTTTAGTAACTATAAAGACGTAAGAGGTATTAGACTAATTAGAAGGGGGAATAACTACTTAAAGGCACCTAACGGCTTAGGTAGTAGGTTCTAACTTAGAGAATATTACTTCTAGGAAGCTAGCTTAAGTTTACTAGGGTAATCCTATTTAGTAATTAAGGATCTCCTTAGTAATCTATTTAAGAATAGGGTTATTATAGAAGTTTAAAATATAGCTAAGTAATATAGTCTAATTAGTATATCCTTAGTTATAGCTTTTATTAAGAATAGTATAGGGAATAGTAGATATTAGCAAGCTGCCTGTTTGTTACCTATATTTCTATAAACCTTAGACTAATAAGAGAAGCTAAGTATTTTTATCTATTATATACTACTTATATTTTCTAATCTAAGTATAAGAAGTAGAATAATAGTACTAATACTAGTCTTTTAGTCTACTAACCTATTTATATAGGTCTAATCTACCTATATTAACTAAGAAAACTTATACGCCTAGGTAAGGGTAGGCTAACTAGTAATAGATCTTTAGTTTAGTAAAGTTCTTAGCTAGATTAGGCTTAGTACTAGAAGGCTTTGTAATCTTAATGTTAATTAGGGTATGTTACTATAGCTAAGGCTACTAGTTCTACCTAGTTATCTATTTAGACTATCCTAAGGTAGACCTTAAAGTTATTATCTAAGAATTAGAGGTAAAGAAAGAAGAGTACTCTTTCTTATAGGTAATTATATCTAGTAGGGTAGACTTAAACTTAAGATAACTAGTCTATTAAATAAAGGTATTAAGAGTAATACCTAGCTTATCTATAGTATCCTTAATAGTTTCTTACCTAAATTGCTTATATATAGTCTTAATTAGAGTTTAGTCTATTATGTTATAGAGCTTTTATTACTTTACTTATATAATAACATTATTAATCTTAATAAATAGGTTCTAAGTAGTAGTAAGATCTTAATTAGAGATAATAGGTCCCTTAGTTACTTTTTTAATTTGCTCTTCTTTATTTAGGAACTAATTAGCGTCTTGTTATCTAAACTTAGTAAGAAGGTAGGCTTTTCTATTAGTCTAAGAGAGAGACCTAATAGTATCCTTAATAGGGGTCTAATAGTCTCTACCTATAGAATAGGTAACTAAGGTGCCTATATAGCAATAAGGGACTTTAGTAATTTTGTATTAGTCCTTAAACTTCTCTAAGAACTTAACAATGTTATTACCCTTAAAGATAGGAGATCTATCCTAGCTGGGTATAGGAAGCTTATAAAAGTTATAAATATTATTCTAATTAGTATATAGAACTAACTAAGTAGTAGGGGTAGCTAGGAGGCGCTTTATAATAGCCTCTAGGAATCCTTCTATAGAGGGAGGGGTTATATAAGTAGTTACTAGGACTAATAGCTAAGGTATAGTAGTAGTTAAGGTTTTAGTTCTAAGTCTAATATCTTATTAAGATAGGCCTTAAGTGTTACTAGTTCTAGTTGCTAAGTTACTATTATTATCTAAATTAGAAGTAATTAGTAGATCCTAGTAAACTATAAAGTTAGCCTTAGGAGACTTATGCTAATTAGCCTTATCTTTAGGTAGAGTATTAGCTAGAGGAAGAGAGGAAGACCCTTTAGTTCTAAAAGATATATACTAGTTGCTTATAGTTAGTGTTAAAGTAGTGTTAAGTAATTCTAGAGAGTCTATAATTCTTATAATAGTTTTATAATTATTATTTTCTAAGTATTAGTAGGTAAGACTAGCTAAAGACTATCCTATAAGCTAAATTAAAGTTACTAGGATAGTTCCTATAGTCTAAATAAAGGATTTTCTATAGGAGATAGCTCTAATTAGATTTTCTATAGAGATTATTACTAATTTTTTATATAGAATTTTCTATCCTTAGGTAATATTATATAGCTACTTATATTATAGAGCCTATTAAGGGTTATAGGCATCTTAAGTATTACCTATTACTAAAATTAATATATAGAGTAGGGGTAACCTAATTAGGTACTACTTATGTCTATTAAGTAATCTTTTCTCTAAGGTGTAATCTTTATTTTATATACTAAGGACTACCTAGAAAACCTAAAGGTTATCTATTACTAAAATTATTTTACTAAAATTATTTTGTTAGTATTGTTTTACTTATACTATTACTAAATCTAAGCTTTTCTTATCTCTAAGTTTTTATTACTTACTATATTATCTATCTTAATAGTTACTCTAAAGGTGTTAATAAAGAGGGAGGGAGGAAAAAGCTATAGGATGCTTAATTAGTAGTCTATACTCTATCTATTTAGACTTATCTTTACTATTAATAACTCTATTTCTAGAAGGGGAGACTATTAAAAGCGTATAGGGTATAGTTTAGGACTTAGGTTATAGTAGAGCTATACAAAAGGACATAATAATACTATACTACTTTAAGTAACTTAGGTTCTATATCTAATCTAACGTGAGGGAGATATAATCTGTTTAGAGCTTTTAAGGTCTAAATAGATATATTACCTCCTAATTAGACATAGTAAAGATCTCCCTATTACCTAAGTTACTATACTAAACTATATTAATAAGGGTGTAAGGCTCTAGTTTAGAGTATGAATTTTAAAAGACAAATAAGTGTGTGAAGAAGTGCTTGTTTTTTCTCTAATCTAGGGTGTGCTATGTCTATCTAATTATACTCTCTTAATAGATACTTAAGTAAGCATCTATAACTTATAAATACTCTAAAGAAAATAAAAGAAAAGAAATTACTACTTATTAACTTCTAAATGGTGAATATAGTAACCCTAACCCTACTCTACTAGTACTAATTATAGTTAAAAGGGCGTTATAGGCTGTTATTTATATAATTATAGTTATTATAGTTAGAAGGGTTATACTAGTAGTAGCTATACTAGTTATTATATATATAGTTAGTTTAGTACTAATTATTATTAAGATATTTATATTAGCTATTAATATTAGTAAGATACTAATGTAGTATATATTACTACTATTACTTAATCTTAGTAGTATAACTAATAGTAGATCTTAGCTAGCTATATTAGAATAGGGTAGGGTTTTACTTTTTCCTTTTTATAAGTTTTCTATCTTCTATAAGCCTAATTAAGTAGAATACTATTTAATTATAGAGAGATAGGTAATATAGGGGAGGATAGATTATAAGGGAACTAAAATATAAAAGTATATTAGTATATATTAAATATATAGTTATATATATATATATATATATATATATATATATATATATATTAAGAAATATAATATATATAATAAAATAACTTATACTTTAGTTTATCTAGAGTTAATTCTTCTTTTTCTAAAGTAGCTATAAAAGGGTGTTCTTTTTTATAGTAGGCTACTATATTAAAGGCTTAAAATCTAGTAGCTTTAGCTATAAATCTTTTTTTATAGCTCTTTATATTATAAATTAATTCTATTTCTCTTCCTTTACTTAAATTAATAGATAATGAATTAAGAGAAAATAAATTATTAGTAATAGGATACTATTTAGTACCTTTAAATATATAGTCTTTTTAATTTTCTAGTTTATAGGCGTATATATATTATATTCTAGTACTATTAATAGATATTTATAAGTTATTATTAGAAATACTTTACTAAGAAGATACTTAAGAGGTTAGGGAGGAAGTAGAAGGTTAAAAAGACTTACTAGATTCTAAAGCTATTTTTTATATAGTTTTATATAATATATAGTTTTTTTATAGATTTAATAATAAGTTTTAGTATAATAGAAAGAATATAACTTTAGTAAGTTAAAGTAAAGACTTAAAGTATAAGTAATACTAGTATATAGTTACTTATAATATATAAGGTATAGACTAATTAGCTTTAAAGATATAGTTATAAGGCTAGTTTTTAATAGGTATACTAGAGATTATAAGGTCTTTATATAGTTTTATACCTTATAATTAGTAAAGTATAAAAAATATAATTATATAATATTTTATTCTTTTAATATTTACTTAAAAACTAAAAAGCTTAGGATAAGTATTATATACTTTAATTAAATAGTAACTTTATACTAAAATAAAGTATATTATACTTTAAGTTATATTTATTTAGTTTATAAACTTACTTAATTCTTTATTCTAAAGTCTTAGCTTAGTTAAACTTTAGTCTAAAGCTTTATACTTTAGTTTACTAAGTTATATATATATACTTTATACTTACTAGTATTTACTAGTAAGTTAAAGTATATAATACTTAAACTCTATAGTAAACTAAAGTAAACTTAACTAACCCTAAAGCTTTAGCTTAGTTAATCTTAGGTATAAAGCTTATTACCTTAATAACTAAAGTAAATATATATATAAACTTTATAACCTAAGCCTAAAAGAGTAATATATATTAAAAATAATTTAATTTTTAAAATCTAATATAAACTTAAGATATAGTATATTTCCTAATTAGGAAAGTAGATAAGATAATATAGCTTATTTATACCCTAGACTATCTAAAGTTTAACCTTATATCTAGAAGTCTTACCCCTTATATATAAGGTTTAAAATATATTAGAAGTAGATATTAAAATTAGGATAATTTAAGAAATCTAGAAAGCTAATATTTACCTATTTTACCCCTCTTCTTATTATTAGTTTTAAGATAAAGTAATAATACTTATATATAGTAGTTAAATTCTTCTTTATTCTAAGGAATAGAGTAGAAAACTATCCTTTTTTCCTTTCTTACTTATTAAGAGGTTAAAATAGACTTTTCTACCCCTCTTTCTACTTTACTAGCTACTAACTAGGCAGCCTAGTAAGTAGTTATTTAAATCCTTCTTTAATATCTTTAACAGGGCCTATCCCAGCCTATCCCTACCCTTATTAACCTACAAAAACTACAACTATATACTCCTTGTTAAGGGCTTTAAAATAATATACCTTATACCCCTATTGACCCTCTTCTTAATTTCCTAGAATTTCCAGAACCTATTTCCTCTTAGATTACTTCCTAGCCCTCTATACCTTCTACTTAGCTTCTAGCTATAGAGGAAATTCTACCTTCTTCCTCCTTAAGTTTTTTAGTAAGTTATATATATACTACTATTTATTATATATTTTATATATTAATATATAATTATAGAGAATTTATAAGACGTAGAGTTATTTTTTATATAAGGCTTCTTTTAAGTCTAAGGATTCTCTTACTACTTATAAGTATTAGATAAAGTATTAAGGGGGTTATATTAAGAAGTAAAGGGGTTTTTATATAACATACATATATAGTAAGCAACACATTATAATAAGTAATATACTCTTTTATACTCTTCTTTACTTCTTATAAGTTAATTAAGCTATAATATATAAAATTAATTAAAACTACTTATTACCCTCTTCCTTATTACTATCCTAAACTACTTTATATATTTATATGTTATGTCTAGTCTTCCTATAATTACTATAACGTTACGTATGTAGTTTACTACCCTCTATATAACCCCTATTTTAAGATGTTTCCTTACCTCTAGTACTAATACCCTTCTTTTCCTTTTATAGTACCTCTACTTTAGCTATATTAAGTAACCCTCTAAGGTATACTTAGGTCTTTTTAGCCCTCTAGTACTTACTTAGTACCTCTATCCCTATATAAAGTCCTTTATTCTTAGCCTTAAGAATAGTAACCCTATAGGCTAACTTACTAATACCTTTAGCCTAGAAGTTAATTACTTTATATATTACTATTAGTAAGCTACCTTAATATTACTAGATCCTCTTTTTAAGGGAACTATAGCTTTATACGCCCTTAATTACTATAGTTAGTATCTTTAGGTCCTAGGAGCTATTACTACCTAGGGGTAAGCTAGGGGGTATTAGTATCTTTAGCTTAAAATCTAGTTAAGAAATAACTACTTTAGGGTTAAAAGGTATAAGGCCTATCTATCTAAAACTAGCTTATATGTTATTTTTACCTATTAAGGTAAAGAATACTACTTTAAAGGTAGGAAAAAAGTTATCCTTTATAATATATAAAATCTATATCTATATTATCTTCTTAATTTCCTTACTATATAAGTACTTTAATAGGCTAAAACACCTAATATTAAGAGGCTAAAGCTTATATAATAAATAGGGAGGTATATAAAGAGTAATAATATTCTCTTTCTTATAATATTTATTAAAATTAGTTAATTTATAGCTATTATAGCTATTAAGGATTAAGAGGTAATAAGTACCCTTTATATAGGACTTTATATATTAATTAAAATAATTTAACTAATCTAGGCTAATTTTATTTATTATTTATCTATTCTTACTTAGGTAGATATGCTATATAGCTAGGAATTAGCTATTAGTATACTAGGAGAGGAGGTAATATTTACCTTTTATAATAATATATAGAGGTATTACCTAGCTATCTATATATACACCCTAAATAATAGAAACCTATTTATAATTACTAAGCTACTTTATATAAGGCCTTCCCTTATAGTTAGAAGTTATAACAACCTTAGTATATAATAGTATTCCTATTAGGAAGCTAGTCTTATTAAAATTATAGATATTATAATCTTATATCCTATACTTTATAATTATATTCTATATAAGTATAAACTAGCCTTGTATAACTATAGGATCCTTAGCTAAGGCCCTCTAATAGTTAATTTAATATTAAAATTACATTTTTAATTAGGGTTGTTATTATATAAAGTTCTCTACCTATTAGGGTCTAATAGGTATTATATTACGTTTAGAAAGAAGTTAGTTAGCTATATCTTATATATTATCTTATTATAGAGGAAACCCTTAATTAATTAGGTTAATAACCTATTTAAGAATTACCCCCTCTTTAGATATAGTTATCTTTATTAATTTTAAATATATCTTAGCTTATATAACACATCTAGTATATTAGTAGTAGAGGGTTAATTTAGGGACCTTAAAGATAGAGGTAGCTCCTTATATAGATATTTTTAGGTCTTTTTAGATAGCTTAGAGGGTAAGGATAATATAGCTTTTAATTAAAGAGGATTATATATTTATATATAAAGAAAAGTTATACTAAAGATAAAGAGGCTAGAATTAGGAGGACATACATTACTTACTATAATATGTTGCTTACTATATATATATGTTAGTTATATAGTTATATATATAATTATATTTTTTTTATATTTTATATATAGTATTAAAGACTTATAGTAAGTAATACTTAATAACTTTTTATTACTTAGTAAAGTATTATAGTAGTAGTATAATACTATTATAAGTAGTTAAATATACTATTACTTATATTAGTAATATAGTTTACTATTAAACTTAAAGTATTATACTAGGTATAGTATAGTTAACTTAGTAAACTTAGAATACTATACTAAAGTAAGTATAGTTAACTTATTAAATTAAGACTTTAAGAATACTAAGTCTAAAGCCTTAAGTTATCTTATATAACTTAACTATATATAGATTATAAAAGCCTAGCTTACTAGTCTTAAATTATTATATAATATATATAAACTACTTTACTTTTACTATTAGATTAAAGTAAAATATAATCTATTACTATAAGTTTATAATTTTATAGTAGTACTACTACTACTTTTAGTATATTAACTATAACCTTTATATTATATATTACTATTATACTATATATTACTATATTATATTATTATTAACTCTTTTAATTCCTAAGTAAGTCTTTTATTAAAATATATATATATATATATTATTAACTAATACTATAATAGAATAGAAAATTCTAATATACCTCTTAGTACTTTATACTATAATAAGTTTAAAGAACTAAAAGATAAAGTTAACTATTATATTAGTTTAAATATTAATAGTAATAAGAATCTTACTATTAGTATACTAAATATAGTAGAGTTAATATAAAGTAATAGTACTTTTATTAAATCTATTTATAATCTTATACTAAAAGAGTTAGAAACTTTAGAACAAAACTAATAAGAATAAGAAGATTACTTTAATATTAATACTCTTAATATATTTAATCCTTATACTATATTATATAATATTAGTATTAAATATAAAGAAAGTATTATTAATAATAGTCTTAAACTACTATTATTTAAAGTTTTTAATAATAAATTTTCTCTAAATACTAATAATAAAGAGTTTAAAGTAAGTAAAGTAATATACCTATATAGTAAGTCGCCTAACATAGTAAGTCGCCTACTTTTTCTATTTTCTACCTCTTTAACCTTTCTACTAGTATTCCTCTACATATAAATATATAATCTTCTTCTTAAGAAAGCTATATTATCCTTACCCTTAAAGCTATTAGAAAAGACCTAAAAATGTCTATATAAAGGGCTAGCTCTACCTTTAAGGTCCCTTAGACAACCTTATATAACTAACATACTAGATATATCATATAAGGCAAAAGATAACTAAATTTAATAAAGATAACTATAATAGAAGAGGAGGTAATTCTTAAATAAGTTATTAACCTAATTAATTAAGGGTTCCCTTTATAATAAGAAGATATATAAGAAATAGCTAACTAACTCCTAAACGTATATAATAGGATATATACTAGACTCTAATAAGTAGAGAACTTTATATAATATATTCCTAAATTAAAAATATAATTTTAATATTAAATTAACTATTAAAGGGCCTTAGCTAAAGATCCTATAATTATATAAGGCTAGTTTATACTTATATAAAACATAATTATAAAGTATAAGATATAAGATAATAATATCTATAATTTTAATAAGACTAGCTTCTTAATAGGAATACTATTATATACTAAGGTTGTTATAACCTCTAACTATAAGGGAAGGCCTTATATAAAGCAGCCTAGTAATTATAAATAGGTTTCTATTATTTAGGGTATATATATAGATAGCTAGGTAATACCTCTATATATTATTATAAAGGGTAAATATTACCTCCTCTCTTAGTATACTAATAGCTAATTCCTAGCTATATAGTATATCTATCTAAGTAAAAATAGATAGATAATAAATAATATTAGCCTAAATTAGTTAAATTATTTTAATTAATATATAAAGTCTTATATAAAGGGTACTTATTACTCCTTAATCCTTAATAGCTATAATAGCTATAAATTAACTAACTTTAATAAATACTATAAAAAGGAGAATATTATTACTTTTTATATACCTCCTTATTTATTATATAAGCTTTAGCCTCTTAATATTAGGTGTTTTAGCCTATTAAAGTATTTATATAGTAAGGAAATTAAGAAGATAATATAGATATAGATTTTATATATTATAAAGGATAACTTCTTTCCTACCTTTAAAGTAGTATTCTTTACCTTTATAGGTAAAAATAATATATAAGCTAGTTTTAGATAGATAGGCCTTATACCTTTTAACCCTAAAGTAGTTATTTCTTAATTAGATTTTAAGCTAAAGACTCTAATACTATTAAACTTAAGGCTAAGTAGCTAAGGCTCCTAGGACCTAAAGATACTAACTATAGTACTAAAAGGCATATAAAGTATTACTTCCCTTAAAAAGAAGATCTAGGTATATTAAGGTAGCTTACTAATAGTAATATATAAAGTAATTAACTTCTAGGCTAAAGGTATTAGTAAGTTAGCCTATAGGCTTACTATTATTAAGGCTAAGAACTATAAGCTTTATATAGGGATAAAGGTACTAAGTAAGTACTAGAAGGTAAAAAAGACTAGACTATATCTTAGAGGGTTACTTAATACTACTAAAGTAGAGGTACTATAAGGAGAAAAGAAAGGTGTTAGTACTAAGGGAGAGAATAACCCTTAGTAGGAGGGTTATATAGAAGGCACTAAACTACATACGTAATAATATAGTAATTATAGAAAGGCTAGATATAATATATAAACCTATAAAGTAGTTTAGGATAGTAATAAGAAAGAGGGTAATTAGTAGTTTTAATTAATTTTATATATTATAGCTAAATTTACTTATATAAAAGGTAGAAAGGTAGAAGAAAGTATATTACTTATTATAATATATTACTTACTATATAGGTATATTATAAGGTAAAAAATAACTAAATTTAATAAAGATAACTATAATAGAAGAGGAGGTAATTCTTAAATAAGTTATTAACCTAATTAATTAAGGGTTCTCTCTATAATAAGAAGATATATAAAAAATAGCTAACTAACTCCTAAATATATATAATAAGATATATACTAGACCTTAATAGGTAGAGAACTTTATATAATATATTCCTAAATTAAAAATATAATTTTAACGTTAAATTAACTATTAAAAGGCCTTAGCTAAAGATCTTATAATTATATAAGGCTGGTTTATACTTATATAAAATATAATTATAAAGTATAGGATATAGAATAATAATATTTATAATTTTAATAAGACTAACTTTCTATTAGGAATACTATTATATACTAAGGTTATTATAACTTCTAACTATAAGAGAAGGCTTTATATAAAGTAGTATAGTAATTATAAATAGGTTTCTATTATTTAGGGTATATATATAAATAGCTAGGTAATACCTCTATATATTATTATAAAAGGTAAATATTACCTCCTCTCTTAGTATACTAATAGCTAATTCCTAGCTATATAGTATATCTACCTAAGTAAAGATAAATAAATAATAAATAATATTACCTTAAATTAGTTAAATTATTTTAACTAATATATAAAGTCTTATATAAAAGGTACTTATTACCTTTTAATCCTTAATAGCTATAATAGCTATAAATTAACTAACTTTAATAAATACTATAAGAAGGAGAATATTATTAACTAAGAATTAAGAAGTAATATTTTTTAATTCTTAGGTATATAAATCTCTATATAACTCTATAACTAAAAGTCCTATAATTATATAAGTAATTTTTCTAGATTCCTCTTGAGAAATGAACTATAGAAGTATATACTTCTATATATAACTATACTAATACAAACTAATGCAAACTACTGTAGACTACTATATGTAAACGTATATACCTCTAAGCATTACATATGTCAGCACTTATACCTATGCTTATACCTACCTATATATATATATAGGTATATATAGGTATATATAAGACACATACTAAGCACCTCTTAGTGCTTAGACATATACTTAGATACTATATGTATCTAAAGGACTTCCTATATAACTAAGAGTTATTCCTCTACTTAGATAGTCTTTTCTACTATAGACTTCTATATGGTTAATATATTAATATAACTTTTCTGTCTACCTTTATCTATCTTCTCTACTTTCCTTATGACTATTCTAAATAACCCCTTGTTATTCTTACTAGTTATAAGCCTAGCTTAGTAGAGAAGGTTTCTCTTTATATACTTTATACCTTTACCTTCTACTCTAAGACTTTATATCTAAGTCTTTAATTATTTTTTTTTATAAAAAACTCAACCTTACTAGGGGACAAACCATATCGGCTAAGGGAATTTTATAGAATATAACTCTAAGGCAACTACACCCTATACCTAGTAATCTATATTTAATAGAATAGAGGGATTAGCTTACTAGGTAAGTTATACACCCTGCTATATTTAACGTTACTATAGCTCTAGACAATATATAACAACATAACACCTAATTTGTTAGTTAATTTTAGATCTAACTAATAAAGGATCTTTTCTTTTGCCTTAAGCTAGAATTAAACCTAAGACCTCTTAATTAGTAGTTAATTAATTAAGTTAATCTAGTAGTTAACTAGACTACTAGACTAACTAGTCTGCTATCTGGCTGGTAAAAATCTTTAGTAGATTTAACCTATAAGTATTATACTATTACTAACCTAACGTAACGTAAGATAGTAACTTCTAACTAAACTACTTTAAATATCTATTTTTTAATATAAATTTATCTATATTAATAAAAGTTAATAAAAACCCTCCTATACCTCTTTTTTAACTAATACTAAAATAAATTAATACTATAGAAAAATCTATAACTATACCCCGCCTATCTAGCAGCCTTAACTATAATGTTTAGGCAACTAGATTTAAGGCTTTACTTATTAGTAAAGATATTAACTCTAGTTTAGAAATACCTCTAACTATACCTTCTTAATAGAAGAGTAATAATAAAGTATTAGCTTATATTAAGCTATTTTATAAGGATTCCCCTTTAAGGGTTATAAAAGACTCTAAAATAGGCTTTAAAGCTTAGAAGAAACTAAAGGATCTATATAAGCCTATAGGATTTACTAATAAATATCTTACCTATAAGGAGTTCTTTAATACTTTATTAGACTCTTTTAGATCTATAGAGGAATACCTTAATAAGGTAAAAGAGCTTATAGATAACCTATCTTCTAAAGATATAGCTTTACTAAAATAAGTTATTATAGCTTAGGTATTCAATAGTCTAGATAGTAGTTATAAAGGCTTTATAACTAACGTAACTTAAGCCCTTAGAAAGGATGTAGATTCTTATACTATAGAATCCCTTTTTGTAAATCTAATAGATGAAGCAAAAAGAAAAGGATCCTCTATAGTATTATATACTTCTACCTTTAGAAAAGGAACTAAAAAGCCTTAGAAAAAGACAAAGGGTGTTTACTATATATATTGTAAGTTAACAAACTATATGGTTGAAGACTATAACTTCCTATATCTAAATAAAGCCCCTAAAGGCTGGAAAAATAAGGATAAGGAAGAAGTCCTAAGGTAACGAAGGACTAATATAAAAAAGAATAAACTCTATAGGGCCTAAAAGGCCTTAATAGCTAAAAGAGCTATTATAGAGGAAGAAGATTTAGAAGAATCTAATAAATCTAATATAGAAAATACACATATAACAGTTATAGAAGACAATATAGTTATAGATAACCCTCTATATGAGGAAGAGAGTGAGATTGACTTAGATTTTGAAAATGTAAGTCCTATAACCTCCTCTATAAAACCTATAACTAATAATAAAATAATAGGTAGTAATATAAGGAATAACCCTATATATATAACTATAAATAATAAATATACTCCTTTCTACCTAGATACTGCTGCTACTATTACTATAATATGTGATAAATCCCTATTTATAAAGACTGCTTCTATAAATAAGTATGTTAACTAGGGAGATACTAGGAAAAAGAAAGTCTCTTTATAAGGAGATATAGCTATCTCTTTTCCTAATAATAATAATAATATATATATCCTTAAAGACTATTACTATATGCCTGAGATAGGTATAAATCTTCTGAGTTAAAATAGACTAAGAAGACTAAAGATAGCCTCCCTTTTCTAGGATATAAAGGTATCTTTAATAAATATAACAAATAAAGAAACCCTTTGTAAAGGGGAGATAAAAAATAGCCTATATTACCTATCTATAAAGGTATTAAATAAAGAGGATCTAAATAATAATAACGAATATATATATACTATAAATATAAGAAGAAAACTATATAAATATAAGAAGGTTAAGGATAATAAGGAGATAAATAACTATAAAAAGTAGCATAATAGACTTAGATATGTAAGTAGAAAAGTCCTAATATAACTTAAAGATAATATAAATATAACTAATAATATAATAGAAGAAGACTATACCTATAGTACCTATATAAAGGCAAACTTTACTACTAAAGTTAATAAGAATTCTAATAACTATAATAAAGAATATAAGTATATAGAAAAAGTCTCATCTAATCTCTATAGACCTATAACACCTTCTACTTATAATAAATATTAATAGTTTATTATCTTCTTAGAAAGAAAATCTAGACTTATATCTATAAAATTACTAAGAACTAAAGAAGCAGAAGAAGTAAATTCTACTATTCTAGAGTATATAAATAAGAATAATATAAATAAAAATAAGATAAAAGACTTTAATATAGATAGTAGTCTAGAATTTAATAATAATACTATAAATTATATAACGTACTTACATAGCAAGCAGGCCAACATAGTAAGTAGGCTACCTTCCTCTACCCTTCTGCCTTATATATAAGTAAATTTAGCCATAACATATAAAATTAATTAAAACTACTTATTATCCTCTTCCTTATTAGTATCCTAAACTACTTTATAGGTTTATACGTTATGTCTAGCCTTTCCGCAATTACTATATTGTTACACATATGGTTTAGTACCTTCTGTATGACCCTCCTTCTAAGGGTTATTCTCTCCCCTAGCACTAACACCTTCCTTTTCTCCTTATAGTATATCTACTTTAGTAGTATTAAGTAACCCTCTAAGACGTAGTCTAGTCTTTTTAGCCCTCTGGCGCTTACTTAGTACCTCTATCCCTATACAAAGCTTATAGTTCTCAGCCTTAATAATAGCAAGCCTATAGGCTAACTTACTAATACCTTTAGCCTAGAAGTTAATTACTTTATATATTACTATTAGGGAGCTACCTTAATATGCCTAGATCTTCTTTTTAAGGGAAGTAGTACTTTATACGCCCTCTAGTGTTGTAGTTAGTATCTTTAGGTCCTAGGAGCCTTAGCTACTTAGCCTTAAGTTTAATAGTGTTAGCGTCTTTAGCTTAAAATCTAGGTAAGAAATAACTACTTTAGGGTTAAAAGGTATAAGGCCTACCTATCTAAAAGCAGCTTATATGTTACTTTTACCTATTAAGGTAAAGAATACTACTTTAAAGGTAGGAAAGAAGTTATCCTTTATAATATATAAAATCTATATCTATATTATCTTCTTAATTTCCTTACTATATAAGTACTTTAATAGGCTAAAACACCTAATGTTAAGAGGCTAAAGCTTATATAATAAATAGAGAGGTATATAAAGAGTAATAATATTCTCTTTCTTATAGTATTTATTAAAGTTAGTTAATTTATAGCTGTTATAGCTATTAAGGATTAAGAGGTAATAAGTACTTTTTATATAGGACTTTATATATTAATTAAAATAATTTAGCTAATTTAGGCTAATATTATTTATTATCTATCTATTTTTACTTAGGTAGATACGCTATATAGCTAGGAATTAGCTGTTAGTATACTAGGAGAGGAGGTAATATTTACCCTTTATAATAACATATAGAGGTATTACCTAGCCATCTACACACACACCCTAAATAATAGAAACCTATTTGTAATTACCAGGCTGCTTTATATAAGGCCTTCCCTTATAGTTAGAAGTTATAATAACCTTAGTATATAACAGCATTCCTATTAGGAAGCTAGTCTTATTAAAATTATAGATTTTATTATCCTATATCCTATACTTTATAATTATATTTTATATAAGTATAAACCAGCCTTATATAATTATAGGATCTTTAGCTAAGGCCCTCTAATAGTTAATTTAATATTAAAATTATATTTTTAATTTAGGGACATATCATATAAAGTTCTCTACCTATTAGGGTCTAATATACATCCTATCGCATGCATTTAGGAGTTAGTCAGCTATTTCTTATACGTCTTCTTATTGTAGAGGGAACCCTTAATTAATTAGGTTAATAACTTATTTAAGAATCACCTCCTCTTTAGATATAGTTATCTTTATTAAATTTAGTTGTCTTTCAGGTTGTGTGACGCGTCTAGCGCGTCAGTACTAAAGGGTTGTCTAAGGGACCTTAAAGGTAGAAGCTGCTTTTCATACAGACATTTTTAGGTCATTTTTAATAGCCTAGAGGGTAAGGATAATACAGCTTTCAATTAAGGTAGATTACATATTCATACGTAGAGGAAAGTTAGTATAAAGGTCAAAGAGGTAGAAAGTAGGAAAAGTAGCCTGCTCGCTATGTTAGCCTACTTACTATATAAGTATGTTATATATTATTAAGGGAATAAATTATAATATAAAAGTTCCTTATACTTATAAACCTAATAGTATAATAGAAAGAGTAATAAGAACTATAACTAATAAAGTTAGAGCTATACTTTTATAGGCAAATTTGCCTTTATATTTATAGGGTGAGGCTGCTTTAACTATAGTAGATTTATATAATATAACTCCTTATAAAGCTCTTAACTATAAGACCCCTTATAAGATAGTAAATAATATAAAACCTAACTTAGATAATATAACAACCTTGAGATCTATATGCTATTATAAAAATAAGGATCCTAAGATAAAAAAGTTAGATAATAGAGTAATAAAAGCTATAGTACTTAACTATAAGAATAATATATATAAAATTTATAATTTTTAAAAGAAAACTTCCTTTTAGACTAGAGATATAGTTATTCTAGAAAATTAGTTTATACCTCCTACTATTAATAATATAAATAATAATAATATAACTTATTATAATAATAGTAGTAATAATATAACCCTACGTGACTATAAAAGTAGAAGGGAAGACTTAAATCTTAGAGGTATAAACATAAAGCCGATAAATAATAATAATAATAATAATAATATAAATAATATAAATAAATCTAAGATAATAGTAGAAATTCCTAAGTAGGATAATAATAAGCTTAAAGACTATAAATAGGTAGCAGACTAAGAAAGCACTTTATATACTATAGAAGACTACCCTATAATTAAACCAATACTTTCTACTATAAATAATTATAATAATAAGATAAATAGGTTTAATAAAGCTATATATATCCTTACTATAATAACTAATAAAGACCCTACTACCTATAAAAAGGCTATACTTTCTGTGTTTAAGAAAGAATGGATTTAAGTAATAGTTATAGAGGTTAATAACTTACATAATATAAATACTTAGATAATACTTCCTTTACCTATAGGTATTAAACCCTTAGGAGGAAGATAGGTATATAAATTAAAGACAGATATAAATGATAACCTGTTAAAATATAAAGTAAGGTAGGTAGTATAAGGATTTAATTAATATATAGGTATTAATTATCTAGAAACCTTTAGTACTACCTATAAACCTAAAAACTATAGAGCTATATTTATTATAGGAATAAAATTAGGCTGGTCTTTTAGGCAATTTAATATCTCTAATGCTTTTTGCTATGCCGATATAGATAAAGAGATATGGGTATAACTACCTACATGTTTCTCTTATAACTATAAAACAAATACCCTAGAATATACTAATAATATAAATAAAAAAGCTTTATATTATAAGCTAAATAAGGCCCTATATAGTCTAAAATAGAGCCCTAGACTCTAGTATAAGTAGTTAAGATCTATACTATATAAATTAGGCTTTAAAGAATCTCCTTATGATAAGGGAATCTTTATAGCTAATAATAATAATATAAGAGCTATAATAGCCTGTCACATAGACGATATTATAATAGTAGCTCCTATAGATAAAGATATAGAATATTTCTATAATAATGTAAACAAGGATTTATAAATACAGGACTTAGGAATTTTATATACGTTTTTAGGGAACAAAATATATATAAATAAAAAGGATAAGGTCTTATATATCCACCAAACCAAATATATAAATAATATACTAGAAAAGTATAATAAAAAGGATATTTATCCTTATAATACGCCTATAGATCCTACTATTAAGTTAAGGAAAAATCTAGGGTAAGCAATAAAAGAAGAAATAACATAATACCAACAAGAGATAGGATCTCTCCTCTTTGCTAGTCTTAAAACAAGACTAGATATAACATATCTAGTTAATATATGTACTAGATATATAAGTAACCCCTCTAAAGAGTATTTTATAGCCCTTAATAGAATATGGGGATATCTTAATAAGTATCCTAATTTAGGATTAATATATAACTATAATATAGATTTATAGATAATAGCGTTTTCTAACTCTAATTGGGCTGGAGACCTAGACGATAGAATGTCTACTACTAGATATATAACTACCTTAGGGTACTATAATATTATAAGTTAGAATAGTATAAAACAGAAGACTATTACTTTATCTACTTGTAAAGCTAAATATATGGCTTTATGTAAAGCTATAAAGGAATCTATATATTTATATAACTCTTTTTCCTATATATATAACAACTTAGGATTAAATATAATGTTAAATAAGCCTATTATTCTAATAGATAATAAGGCAGCATAACGTATAACAGAAAATCTAGAGCTTTATAAGAAATCTAAACATATAGATATAAAATATTACTTTTCTAGATAAGCTGTAAATAATAACTAAGTCTCTTTATATTATATACATATAAAGAATAATATAGTAGATATATTTACTAAGTCTGTTAATAAAGAAGTATTTAAATACTTTATAGAGACTATAAATCTTAATATAAAGGGGTTTTTACCTAAAGAAACTATAGATAATAAAGAAATACTCTCTAAAAAGAAAGTAGTATAGCTTAAATATTAGGTTTCCCCTATTTTCTTATTTTTTCCTATTTTTATATAATTAGGTTTTTAGTAAGTTTTAACTATAATTATAAATATAACTTTCTTACTTTTTCCTTATATAAGGTTTCTTATAAGTTTGTATATAATAATAAGTAAGTTTTATCTATTACTTAAATATAACTTAAGGAGGAAACTAAGAATTAAGAAGTAATATTCTTTAATTCTTAGGTATATAAATCTCTATATAACTCTATAACTAAAAGTCCTATAATTATATTAGTAATTTTTCTAGATTCCTCTTGAAAAATAAACTATAGAAGTATATACTTCTATATATAACTATACTAATGTAAACTAATACAAACTACTACAGACTACTATATGTAAACGCATATACCTCTAAGTATTATATATGTTAGCGCTTATACCTATACTTATACCTACCTATATATATATACAGGCATATACAGGCATATACGAGACATATACTAAGCACCTCTTAGTGCTTAGATATATACTTAGATACTATACGTATCTAAAGGACTTCCTATATAACTAAGAGTTATTCCTCTACTTAGACAGTCTTTTCTACTATAGACTTATATATAGTTAATATATTAATATACCTTTTCTATCTACCTTTATCTATCTTCTCTACTTTCCTTATAACTATTCTAAATAACCCCTTGTTATTCTTACTAGTTATAAGCCTAGCTTAGTAGAGAAGGTTTCTCTTTATATACTTTATACCTTTACCTTCTACTCTAAGACTTTATATCTAAGTCTTTAATTATTTTTTTTTATAAAAAACTTAACCTTACTAGGAGACAAACCATATCAGCTAAGGGAATTTTATAGAATATAACTCTAAGGCGACTACACCCTATACCTAGCAATCCATATTTAATAGAATAGAGGGATCAGCTTACTAGGTAAGTTATATACCCTACTATATTTAATATTACTATAGCTCTAGACAATATATAACAACATAACACCTAATTTGTTAGTTAATTTTAGATCTAACTAATAAAGGATCTTTTCTTTTGCCTTAAGCTAGAATTAAACCTAAGACCTCTTAATTAGTAGTTAATTAATTAAGTTAATCTAGTAGTTAACTAGACTACTAGACTAACTAGTCTACTATCTAGCTGGTAAAAATCTTTAGTAGATTTAACCTATAAGTATTATACTATTACTAACCTAACGTAACACAAGACAGTAACTTCTAACCAAACTACTTTAAATATCTATTTTTTAATACGAATTTATCTATATTAACAAAAGTCAACAAAAACCCTCCTATACCTCTTTTTTAACTAATACTAAAACAAATTAATACTATAGAAAAATCTATAACTATACCCCGCCTATCTAGCAGCCTTAACTATAATATTTAGGCAACTAGATTTAAGGCTTTACTTATTAGTAAAGATATTAACTCTAGTTTAGAAATACCTCTAACTACACCTTCTTAACAGAAGAGTAATAATAAAGTATTAGCTTATATTAAGCTATTTTATAAGGATTCCCCTTTAAGGGTTATAAAAGACTCTAAAATAGGCTTTAAAGCTTAAAAGAAACTAAAGGATCTATATAAGCCTATAGGATTTACTAATAAATATCTTACCTATAAGGAGTTCTTTAATACTTTATTAGACTCTTTTAGATCTATAGAGGAATACCTTAATAAGGTAAAAGAGCTTATAGACGACCTATCTTCTAAAGATATGGCTTTACCAAAACAAGTTATTATAGCTTAGGTATTAAATAGTCTAGATAGTAGTTATAAAGGCTTTATAACTAACGTAACTTAAGCCCTTAGAAAGGATGTAGATTCTTATACTATAGAATCCCTTTTTATAAATCTAATAGACAAAGCAAAAAGAAAAGGATCCTCTATAGTATTATATACTTCTACCTTTAGAAAAGGAACTAAAAAGCCTTAGAAAAAGATAAAGGGTGTTTACTATATATATTACAAGTTAATAAACCATATGGTTAAAGACTATAACTTCCTATATCTAAATAAAGCCCCTAAAGGCTAGAAAAATAAGGATAAGGAAGAAGTCCTAAGGTAATAAAGGACTAATATAAAGAAGAATAAACTCTATAGGGCCTAAAAGGCCTTAATAGCTAAAAGAGCTATTATAGAGGAAGAAGGTTCAGAAGAATCTAATAAATCTAATACAGAAAATATAAATATAATAGTTATAGAAGACAATATAGTTATAGATAACCCTCTATATGAGGAAGAGAGTGAGATTGACTTAGATTTTGAAGATGTAAGTCTTATAACCTCCTCTATAAAACCTATAACTAATAATAAAATAATAGGTAGTAATATAAGGAATAACCCTATATATATAACTATAAATAATAAATATACTCCTTTCTGCCTAGATACTACTACTACTATTACTATAATATGTGATAAATCCCTATTTATAAAGACTACTTCTATAAATAAGTATGTTAACTAGGGAGATGCTAGGAAAAAGAAAGTCTCTTTACAAGGAGATATAGCTATCTCTTTTCCTAATAATAATAATAATATATATATCCTTAAAGACTATTACTATATGCCTGAGATAGGTATAAATCTTCTGAGTTAAAATAGACTAAGAAGACTAAAGATAGCCTCCCTTTTCTAGGATATAAAGGTATCTTTAATAAATATAACAAATAAAGAAACCCTTTATAAAGGGGAGATAAAAAACAGCCTATATTACCTATCTATAAAGGTATTAAATAAAGAGGATCTAAATAATAATAACAAATATATAAACACTATAAATATAAGAAGAAAACTATATAAATATAAGAAGGTTAAGGATAATAAGGAGATAAATAACTATAAAAAGTAGCATAATAGACTTAGATATGTAAGTAGAAAAGTCCTAATATAACTTAAAGATAATATAAATATAACTAATAATATAATAGAAGAAGACTATACCTATAGTACCTATATAAAGGCAAACTTTACTACTAAAGTTAATAAGAATTCTAATAACTATAACAAAGAATATAAGTATATAGAAAAAGTCTCTTCTAATCTCTATAGACCTATAATACCTTCTACTTATAATAAATATTAATGGTTTATTATCTTCTTAGAAAGAAAATCTAGACTTATATCTATAAAATTACTAAGAACTAAAGAAGCAGAAGAAGTGAATTCTACTGTTCTAGAGTATATAAATAAGAATAATATAAATAAAAATAAGATAAAAGACTTTAACATAGATAGTAGTCTAGAATTTAATAATAATACTATAAATTATATATATATTATTAAGGGAATAAATTATAATATAAAAGTTCCTTATACTTATAAACCTAACAGTATAATAGAAAGAGTAATAAGAACTATAACTAATAAAGTTAGAGCTATGCTTTTATAGGCAAATTTACCTTTATATTTATAGGGTAAGGCTACTTTAACTATAGTAGATTTATATAATATAACTCCTTATAAAGCTCTTAACTATAAGACCCCTTATAAGATAGCAAATAATATAAAACCTAACTTAGATAATATAACAACCTTTAGATCTATATGCTATTATAAAAATAAGGATCCTAAGATAAAAAAGTTAGATAATAGAGTAATAAAAGCTATAGTACTTAACTATAAGAATAATATATATAAAATTTATAATTTTTAAAAGAAAACTTCCTTTTAGACTAGAGAAATAGTTATTCTAGAAAATCAGTTTATACCTCCTACTATGAATAATATAAATAATAATAATATAACTTATTATAATAATAGTAGTAATATTAGAATAGCAATCTTATATAACTATACGGCAAACCCTTAAGTTATACACAAACGATAAAGGGTATTAGATTAGATACTTAGACCTTAGGTATAAACTATAGTATGACTTAGACTAAACTAACTTAAGCCTTATAACTAAGTATATAACTACTATACGACAGCTATCTTATAGTTAGGAGAGATAGTTATAGATAATAGATCTTTAGTTTACCTTATATTTTATTTACCCCCTTACGTATAAGGGACTCTTATAGACAGGAGAGAGTCTATTTAACACTAATTAGTAGTTGCTTAGGTAATTATACGTAATTACTTTATGTAATTACAGATTAGTAAGAGTAAAGAGACAAGGACTTAGGAATCTAAGAGGATTACCTTATACTAAGAGCCCTAATCTTACTATTATTACCTAGTAAGTTAGAACCAGATAGTAAGGGTAGGGAAGACTAGATACTATTATATTATACAAGAAAGCATCCTATGTCTACTCTAGTAAGTTAGAACTAGGTAGGAAACCTATTATATACTTTACTAGTAGATAGTATACACTACAGCATATTACATAATAATCTAATACTATACAAGACGAAACAGCTACTACCTAACTATAGCTTTAGCTTAAGAGATAGAAGCCTCTTAACTAAAAGAGGAAATCTAGTAAAATAATAATAACATAGATAAATATTAGATCACATATAAAGATATAAGTAAGAGGAGTAGTATTCCTCTTAGCATCTAGAAGAAGTTAACTAACCTAAGATTCTAGATATAAACACTAGACATTATAGCTACCCTAATAGAAATAGAGCTTACTATATATATTAGGTATATTATAATAAACATAATTATTATAAGACTACTAAATAAGATCTTTATTAATTAACTATATAAAGATTTTAAGGACTAATTACTATATTAATAGTTAAGGGTTAGTTATATATACTAAGATAAGTTTATCTAACTCCTTACTAAGTAAGGAATTTAGCTTCTAAAGGGTAAGAAAAGATTAGTATCTATATAAATCTCAAACTTTATTAAAGGGATTAATAAGGAAGACATAGAGGATACTACTATAACTACTCCATCCTATATAATTAATATACTAGTAACTACTATTAGGAACCCCAAGGCAGCCCCTTAACAGAACATAACTAAGTAGCTAGTAGAGTTAATTAAACTCTAAGATATATTACTAGCTTAAGGGACTAAAAGGCCTAACATATAAATAACTCCCCTTAGGATAAGGTTTACATAAGAGGTAGAAAGTTTTCTAAGGCCCTAAAGTTAAAGTATACCCCTACTATAGAGAGACATCTACAACCTCCCACCAAAATAAATTATTAGGAATAGTCTATATAAGCCCTATATAATCTTAGTCTTCTAGAAGGGATAGAGAAAAGACAGGAACTACACTAGGAAACTATATAATATACTTTACAATAAGGCAAAGGTTTTTATTAGTTTCTATTAGCATCTCTAGATTATAGAGGATTAATACTATATAGTATTTCTAGATATCCTAGCTAAGCATATAGAAGAATTCTACCTATACTATATTAGCCCTATATAAAGATAGGATAAGATATATAGCATACTAGACATATATTTTAATACTAGTATTAACTATAGTCTATATTAGACTAACTAGACTACTGTATCCTTTATATAAGTTAAGAGGGAGAATCTAGATAAGATACCTATAGAGGTACTTAAAGTACTTCTAGATAAGCTACCCCTTATATAACAAGCACTTAGTAATAGTTTCTAAGGAGAGATTATACTTTATATGTAGGTTACCTAGGCCTACTAGGGCGTACTAGAACTTAAGATAGCTCTTAGCAACCTTAAGGCATATCACATATATAAAGAGTTCTTCTCTAATCTTAGGGCTTCTTTATAAGTTGCCTTAGATAGGAAGACTACCTTACATAACATACACTTTATAGACAGGAGATATATATCTAACTATAAAGACTAGTAGTAATAGTATTTATATAAGAAAGGTCTACTATATTAACTATTCTATAAGGGTAGAGGCACTTAGAACAGCAGGCTAAGACCCTATTATATAAATAGACCTAAGAAATGTTTTATATGTTAAAAGGAGGGATGTTAGTTAACTAATTACTTAGATAGAGAATAGAATTATATAAAGAACTAGTACCTTTAAGTATATAACATACTTAACTAGGAACCATATAAAGATTTCTTACTATACCTCTTAGAGGTAGAAGGAGAAAACCCTATTAAGAAAGAAGAGGAGGAATTACATAATAAAGACAAATACTAGGAAGATTAGGATATCTCCTAATACCTCCTATCAACATTATTCCTTTATTATATAACAGGAGAAGACATCTTCTCTAAATAGGCAACAGAAGAAAGGGAAATTTTCATATTATAAGACCTATACAGCACTATATACTAAGGAGAACTATAGGACATAGGGGTAGCTAAATTCTTAACTATTAGAAGGCTATAAGTTATAGCATACTTATAAGAGAACCTATATATAAAGGTAATATAGAAGCTAGGATCTACTAACATATAATTTAGAGGAGGTAAATCTATTATGTCTATAGGGATAATAGAGATAAATAACTAAATCAGATAAGTTACCTATTATATCCTAAATATACTAATACTATTCCTTTTCTTATTATATAATATAGATAGACTAGGAGCCTATTTTAATAACATATAAAATACTATTATTATAAAAGATAGTAAATAGATACCTATTATGCAAAAATAGGGACACTTATTCTTTAACCTAAGTTATATAGAAGCTAGGACATTCTTTACTAAACCCCAGCTAAGGTAACTTTATAGGAGGTTTAGACATCCTTATATAGATTGCCTATACTACCTCTTAAAGAAGGCTAGATATAAGGATATTAATTTTAACATTCTAGAAAAGATCTAGAAGTTCTATTATTACTACTAATCACATAACTAGGCCCTAAGAAGATTTAAGTTCTTACTTAAAGATAAGAATTATTTTAACTATAAGATTATTATAGAGGTTATATAACTAAGGGATAAGAATACCCTTCATATTATTAACATAGAGACTAGCTTCTAGGGAGCTATATTTCTTAAGTTACTATCTATATAAGACACCTAGTATATACTCCTAAAATACTAGATTAATATATATATAGGTCCTTTAGACTATATTATATATAACCTAGGTATAAACTTTACTTTAGAAGAATTTAGGAATAATACTAAGATTATAGGTATATTATATAAAGAAATACTAGTTAAAGCATATTAGGCTGTAGGCAAAATTAAAAAGGCATATACACCCTTAAGACATATATATAAGATACTCTATAAGGAGTTAGGGTATAATATAGATAAAGAAGTTATTCTTTAGATAGCAATTAAGGCCCTAAACAACACTACTAGACTACATAGCATTATACTAACCCTACTAGTCTTTAGAACATATCTAAGGATTAACTAGGATTTACCTCTATTATATAATATTACCTAGTAAGCTAAGGCTATATAAAAGGCTATAAAGGTGCTCTAAGGTATTTAGGCTAAGGTAGAAGTTAATTATATAATTAATATATAGAATAGTCCTAACCTTTACTAGGTATTATTACTTCCTATCTAAAGTAAAGTCCTTATATAGAGAGAAAATAAGGGATAAACTAGACTATATAAGATCTAGGGAATAGAAGGACATACTATTATAGTTAATATAGTTAATAGTCCTACCTAGTTTTATATAACATACGTCAAGCCCTATTATAGGGAGGAGACACTACTAGAGGATCCCTAGGATGTTATATAACTAACCCCTTAATAGCAACCTAAGAAGAGGGGAAGACCTAAGAAAGGGTAGAGGAAGGCCGTATAACAATTACTAAGAGCCTTCCTATCCTAAAAGGAAAAGGACTACTATAAGCTAGCCCTAAAGTTAAGGCGTAACAACGTTATTACTACTCTAGGAGCACCATATAAAGAATCTAATAATATTAAGATTAACTCCCTTATTAATAAAGGAGTATTCTCCTTTATATATTATAAGCTAGACATATATAATTAAATATAGATCTATAAAATAAGGATAGTAAGAGAAGTTAAGAACCTACTTACTAAGCTATATAAGAAGTCTAGACTTATTATCTAAGGTTATAGAGATTAGGAGAAAGAGACGCTTCTTATATAAGCTCCTACTATCTAGAGGATAAGCTAGAGACTCCTCTTTACCCTTAGACCTACCCTTATATAATTATTTAGCTATTAAGGAGAGCTTAGGGATATTACCTAGGTGTACACCTAATCTAATAACACCCTTACTAAGACAATCATCACATAACTCCTAAAAGAACTAAAGGATAGATATCCCCTAGACATACTCCTATATATTACTAAACTATTATATAGACTAGTAGAGTTAGGCCTCTATTAGTATAAGACCTACTTTAAGTACTATAAGGAGGACTTAGGCATAATAGAGTTAATATACAACCTATATCTCCTCTATATAGCTAAGGATATAGAAATAGAGACTTTTAGTATTATAGTAATATAGATAGATAACACCCTTACCTTCTATATAAAGGTATTCTCTAAGAATGAGGAAAAAGCACTATAGATAAAAGGTCTTTATATAAAACTAAAGATAATACTTACTATTAATTAAGAAATTAATTTTAATAGTAGAAGGATTTACTTATATAAAGATAATAGCATTATGTTTACCCTAAAAGGGTAAGCTACTAACCTCTAGTAAGTTAATACTAAAGTAGAGGATATATAGTAATAATATATATCCTAGAGAGTAAGAGGTACCTATCTTACCTCTATTTACTAACTAGAAGTATTATATAACCTAGCTATTACTACCTAGGTTAAGGCCCTAAAAGAAAAAGACATTTAGGCCTTAAATATATAACTAAAATAGTAGATAGATAACTACTAAAGGGGACTTACCTATATCCTACTTAACCTTATATATATAAAGATATATATCTTTATAGATAGGTCTTTTATAAATAATATAGACCTATCCTTATAACTTAGATATATAATTATCCTTAATATATATATATAGTAAGTAGCCTATTATAGTAAGTAGCCTACCTCCTCCTACCTTTCTACCTTTTATATAAGTTAATTAAGCTATAACATATAAAATTAATTAAAACTACTTGTTATCTCCTTCCTTATTACTATCCTAAACTACTTCATAGGTTCGTGCGTTATATCTAGTCTTCCTATAATTACCATATTGTCGTGCGTGTGGTTTACTACCCTCTATATGACCCCTATTTTAGGACGTTTCCTTACCTCTAGCACTAATACCTTCCTTTTCCTTTTATAGTACCTCTACTTTAGCTGTATTAAGTAACCCTCTAAGGCGTACTTAGGTCTTTTTAGCCCTCTAGTACTTACTTAGTACCTCTATCCCTATATAAAGTCCTTTATTCTTAGCCTTAAGAATAGTAACCCTATAGGCTAACTTACTAATACCTTTAGCCTAGAAGTTAATTACTTTATATATTACTATTAGTAAGCTACCTTAATACTATTAGATCCTCTTTTTAAGGGAACTATAGCTTTATATATCCTTAATTACTATAGTTAGTATCTTTAGGTCCTAAGAGCTATTACTACCTAGGGGTAAGGTAGGGGGTGTTAGTATCTTTAGCTTAAAATCTAGTTAAGAAATAACTACTTTAGGGTTAAAAGGTATAAGGCCTGCCTATCTAAAACCAGCTTGTATGTTGCTTTTACCTATTAAGGTAAAGAATACTACTTTAAAGGTAGGAAAGAAGTCATCCTTTATAATATATAAAATCTATATCTATATTATCTTCTTAATTTCCTTACTATATAAGTACTTTAATAGGCTAAAACACCTAATATTAAGAGGCTAAAGCTTATATAATAAATAGGGAGGCATATAAAGAGTAATAATATTCTCTTTCTTATAGTATTTATTAAAGTTAGTTAATTTATAGCTATTATAGCTATTAAGGATTAAGAGGTAATAAGTACCCTTTATATAGGACTTTATATATTAATTAAAATAATTTAACTAATCTAGGCTAATTTTATTTATTATCTATCTATTTTTACTTAGGTGGATGTGCTATATGGCTAGGAATTAGCTGTTAGTATACTAGGAGAGGAGGTGATATTTACCCTTTATAATGACGTATAGAGGCATCGCCCAGCCATCTACACACACACCCTAAATAATAGAAACCTATTTGTAATTACTAGGCTGCTTTATATAAGGCCTTCCCTTATAGTTAGAAGTTATAACAACCTTAGCGTGTAACAGTATTCCTATTAGGAAGCTAGTCTTATTAAAATTATAGATATTATAATCCTATATCCTATACTTTATAATTATGTTTTACATAAGTATAAACCAGCCTTATATAATTATAGGATCTTTAGCTAAGGCCCTCTAATAGTTAATTTAACATTGAAATTGTATTTTTAATTAGGGTTGTTGTTATATAAAGTTCTCTGCCTATTAGGGTCTAACACATGTCGCGTCGCGTTTAGAAAGGAGTTAGTTAGCTATATCTTATATATTATCTTATTATAGAGGAAACCCTTAATTAATTAGGTTAATAACCTATTTATGAATTACCTCCTCTTTAGATATAGTCATCTTTATTGATTTTGAATGTGTCTTGGCTTATGTGATACGTCTAGCGTGTTAGTAGTAGAGTGTTAATCTTAGGACTTTAAAGATAGAGGCTACACTTTATATAGACATCTTTAGGTCTTTTTTAAGAGCCTAGATAGCAAGGATAATATAACTTTTAATTAAGGTAGAATATATATTTATACGTAGAGGAAAGTAAGTGTAAAGGTTAAAGTACTAGAAAGTAGGAGGAGGTAGGCTACTTACTATAATAGGCTACTTACTATGTATGTATGTTATAGAAGAAACTACTTATATAAATAAGGACTTTAAGATTAAAGGTAACATACTATACTAGAGTTTAACTAAGTATAAGAGAGTTATATAAAGTATACTAGCTAGTAAGCTATATAGTATAACTACTAGTTTTAATAGTAGTATTACCTTAAGTATAATACTTAACTAGATACTCTATATGCTTTAAATACCTTATATACTAGTAGTAGTATACTCTAATTTACGTTCCTTATATAAATACCTTATATAACTAGGCATAACAGATAAAAAGAGGTTAATAATAGATATTATAAGCCTATATAAGTTATATAAGAAGAAAGAGATCTTAAAGGTAAGATAGATTAATAGATAAGATAACCCTATAGATATATTTACTAAGAAGTTACTAAATTTAACACTCTAATAACTTATCTTATATAATATACTTAAGATACATATTAAAGCATATATAGATAGATTAGGAGAAGTAACTTCTAATTAATAATTATTTATATACTTACCTATATAAATTAACTATCTACTTCTTAAAAAGAAACACTAATTAACCTAGGTATTATATAGAAACTAAAAACCCTAACTCTAAGGCATAAGGAAGAAAAGGGAAAAGGAGGAAAAAGGTAGGAAGAAGAGAGGCTTATATACTACTAGGGGGTAAGGGCTAATTAGCACCCTCTAGGCAGTAGTATAGGTAGAAGGTAAAGTTAAGGAAGGAGCTTATATACATACCTACTAAACTTGTTTATAATAAGGAAGGTATATATATAAAGAGTTTTTACCTTACCTATTATTTAGTTTAGAAAGGGTACGTTTAGAGTTTGTTTTTTACCTAAGTAAACAACTTTATTATACATTTAGTAGGTAAGACTAGCTAAAGGGAAGATAAAGCTATTTATAGGTTTACTTTAAGGGATTTAATTAGACAAAAGGGCGTATAGTTATAAAAAGAAAAGTTATAAGTATTAGAATAGTAATCTTATATAACTATATAGTAAACCCTTAAGTTATGCATAAACGACAAAAGGCATTAGATTAGATACTTAGACCTTAGGTATAAACTATAGTATAACTTAGACTAAACTAACTTAAGCCTTATAACTAAGTATATAACTACTATATAATAGCTATCTTATAGTTAGGAGAGATAGTTATAGATAATAGATCTTTAGTTTACCTTATATTTTGTTTACCCCCTTACGCATAAGGGACTCTTATAGATAGGAGAGAGTCTATTTAATAAGTAATAATATAACCCTATATAACTATAAAAGTAAAAGGGAAGACTTAAATCTTAGAGGTATAAACATAAAGCTAATAAATAATAATAATAATAATAATAATATAAATAATATAAATAAATCTAAGATAATAGTAGAAATTCCTAAGTAGGATAATAATAAGCTTAAAGACTATAAATAGGTAGCAGACTAAGAAAGCACTTTATATACTATAGAAGACTACCCTATAATTAAACTAATACTTTCTACTATAAATAATTATAATAATAAGATAAATAGGTTTAATAAAGCTATATATATCCTTACTATAACAACTAATAAAGACCCTACTACCTATAAAAAGGCTATACTTTCTATGTTTAAGAAAGAATAGATTTAAGTAATAGTTATAGAGGTTAATAACTTACATAATATAAATACTTAGATAATACTTCCTTTACCTATAGGTATTAAACCCTTAGGAGGAAGATAGTTATATAAATTAAAGACAGATATAAATAATAACCTATTAAAATATAAAGCAAGGTAGGTAGTACAAGGATTTAATCAATATATAGGTATTAATTATCTAGAAACCTTTAGTACTACCTGTAAACCTAAAAACTATAGAGCTATATTTATTATAGGAATAAAATTAGGCTAGTCTTTTAGGCAATTTAATATCTCTAATGCTTTTTGCCATACTGATATAGATAAAGAGATATAGGTATAACTACCTATAGGTTTCTCTTATAACTATAAAACAAATACCCTAGAATATACTAATAATATAAATAAAAAAGCTTTATATTATAAGCTAAATAAGGCCCTATATAGTCTAAAATAGAGCCCTAGACTCTAGTATAAGTAGTTAAGATCTATACTATATAAATTAGGCTTTAAAGAATCTCCTTATAATAAGGGAATCTTTATAGCTAATAATAATAATATAAGAGCTATAATAGCCTATTACGTAGATAATATTATAATAGTAGCTCCTATAGATAAAGATATAGAATATTTCTATAATAATGTAAACAAGGATTTATAAATACAGGACTTAGGAATTCCATATACGTTTTTAGGGAACAAAATATATATAAATAAAAAGGATAAGGTCTTATATATCTACCAAACCAAATATATAAATAATATACTAGAAAAGTATAATAAAAAGGATATTTATCCTTATAATACGCCTATAGATCCTACTATTAAGTTAAGGAAAAATCTAGGGTAAGTAATAAAAGAAGAAATAACATAATACTAATAAGAGATAGGATCTCTCCTCTTTGCTAGTCTTAAAATAAGACCAGATATAACATATCTAGTTAATATATATGCTAGATATATAAGTAACCCCTCTAAAGAGTATTTTATAGCCCTTAATAGAATATAGGGATATCTTAATAAGTATCCTAATTTAGGATTAATATATAACTATAATATAGATTTACAGATAATAGCGTTTTCTAACTCTAATTAGGCTAGAGACCTAGACGATAGAATGTCTACTACTAGATATATAACTACCTTAGGGTACTATAATGTTATAAGTTAGAATAGTATAAAACAGAAGACTATTACTTTATCTACTTGTAAAGCTAAATATATGGCTTTATACGAAGCTATAAAGGAATCTATATATTTATATAACTCTTTTTCCTATATATATAATAACTTAGGATTAAATATAATATTAAATAAGCCTATTATTCTAATAGATAATAAGGTAGTATAACATATAATAGAAAATCCAGAGCTTTATAAGAAATCTAAACATATAGATATAAAATATTACTTTTCTAGATAAGCTATAAATAATAACTAAGTCTCTTTATATTATATATATATAACATACCTATATAGTAAGTCGCTACTTATAGTAAGTTACTACCTTTCCTCTACCCTTCTACCTTATGTATAAGTAATTTTAGCTATAACGTATAAAATTAATTAAAACTACTAATTACCCTCTTCCTTATTACTATCCTAAACTACTTTATAGGTTTGTATGTTATGTCTAGCCTTTCTGTAATTACTATATTGTTGCGTGTGTGGTTTAGCACCTTCTATATAACCCTCCTTCTGAGGGTTATTCTCCCCCCTAGTACTAAGACCTTCCTTTTCTCCTTATAGTGCCTCTGCTTTAGTAGTATTAAGTAACCCTCTAAGATGTAGTCTAGTCTTTTTTACCCTCTAGTGCTTACTTAGTACCTTTATCCCTATATAAAGCTTGTGGTTCTTAGCCTTAATAATAGTAAGCCTATAGGCTAACTTACTAATACCTTTAGCCTAGAAGTTAATTACTTTATATATTACTAATAGTAAGCTACCTTAATATACCTAGATCTTCTTTTTAAGGGAAGTAGTATTTTATATACCCTCTACTACTATAGTTAGTGTCTTTAGGTCCTAGGAGCCTTAGCTGCTTAGCCTTAAGTTTAATAGTGTTAGAGTCTTTAGCTTAAAATCTAGTTAAGAAATAACTACTTTAGGGTTAAAAGGTATAAGGCCTACCTGTCTAAAACCAGCTTATATATTATTTTTACCTATAGAGGTAAAGAATACTACTTTAAAGGTAAGAAAGAAGTTATCCTTTATAATATGTGAAATCTATATCTATATTATCTTCTTAATTTCCTTACTATATAAGTACTTTAATAGGCTAAAACACCTAATATTAAGAGGCTAAAGCTTATATAATAAATAGGGAGGTATATAAAGAGTAATAATATTCTCTTTCTTATAGTATTTATTAAAGTTAGTTAATTTATAGCTATTATAGCTATTAAGGATTAAGAGGTAATAAGTACCCTTTATATAAGACTTTATATATTAATAAAAATAATTTAACTAATCTAGGCTAATATTATTTATTATCTATCTATTTTTACTTAGATAGATATACTATATAGCTAGGAATTAGCTATTTTAGTACTAGGAGAGGAGGTGATATTTACCCTTTATAATAATGTATAGAGGTATTACCTAGCTATCTATATATATACCCTAAATAATAGAAACCTATTCCTAATTACTAGGCTGCTTTATATAAGGCCTTCCCTTATGGTTAGAGGTTATAACAACCTTAGTATATAACAGTATTCCTATTAGGAAGCTAGTCTTATTAAAATTATAGATATTATAATCCTATATCCTATACTTTATAATTATGTTTTATATAAGTATAAACTAGCCTTATATAATTATAGGATCTTCTACTAAGGCCTTTTAATAGTTAATTTAATATTAAAATTGTATTTTTAATTTAGGGATGTGTTATATAAAGTTCTCTACCTATTAGGGTCTAGTATGCGTCCTATTATATACGTTAAGGAGTTAGTCAGCTATTTCTTATATGTCTTCTTATTATAGAGGGAACCCTTAATTAATTAGGTTAATAACTTGTTTAAGAATTACCTCCTCTTCTAATATAGTTATCTTTATTAAATTTAGTTGTCTTTTGCCTTATGCGACGCGTCTAGTGCGTTAGTCGTAAAGGGTTATTTAGGGGACCTTATAAATAGATACTACTTTTTTTATAGACATTTTTAGGTCTTTCTTAATAGCCTAGAGGGCAAGGATAATACGACTTTTAATTAAGGTAGATTATATGTTTGTATGTAGAGGAAAGTTAGTGTAAAGGTTAAAGAGGTAGAAAGAAAGGAAAAGTAGCAACTTACTATAAGTGGCAACTTACTATGTAGGTATGTTAAAGAATAATATAGTAGATATATTTACTAAGTCTATTAATAAAGAAGTATTTAAATACTTTATAGAGACTATAAATCTTAATATAAAGGGGTTTTTACCTAAAGAAACTATAGATAATAAAGAAATACTCTCTAAAAAGAAAGTAGTATAGCTTAAATATTAGGTTTCTCCTATTTTCTTATTTTTTTTTCCTATTTTTATATAATTAGGTTTTTAATAAGTTTTAACTATAATTATAACTATAACTTTCTTACTTTTTCCTTATATAAGGTTTTTTATAAGTTTTTATATAATAATAAGTAAGTTTTATCTATAACTTAGATATAACTTAAGGAAGAAACTAAGAATTAAGAAGTAATATTCTTTAATTCTTAGGTATATAAATCTCTATATAACTCTATAACTAAAAGTCCTATAATTATATAAGTAATTTTTCTAGATTCCTCTTAAAAAATGAACTATAGAAGTATATACTTCTATATATAACTATACTAATGCAAACTAATGCAAACTACTACAGACTACTATATGTAAACGCATATACCTCTAAGCATTACATATGTCGGCGCTTATACCTACGCTCATACCTACCTACATACATATACAGGCATATACAGGCATATACAAGACACATACTAAGCACCTCTCGGCGCTTAGACATACACTTAGATACTATACGTATCTAAAGGACTTCCTATATAACTAAGAGTTATTCCTCTACTTAGACAGTCTTTTCTACTATAGACTTCTATATAGTTAATATATTAATATACCTTTTCTGTCTACATTTATCTATCTTCTCTACTTTCCTTATGACTATTCTAAATAACCCCTTGTTATTCTTACTTAGAGTATAGTATTTATAATAGAATTTAATATAATATTACCTTTATATATACTTAACCTTAAAAATATGTAATTTTATAATTATATTATAATTATAATTACATATAATTGTAATATAATTATAATTATATGTAATTTAGAAAATATAAATTATATTATAATTAACGTATATGCATAGTGAGTAGCCCATCAGAGTGAGTGGCCCAGTTCCTTATTACACCTTAAAGACTACTTTTTCACCTATTTTTTAAAAATCGAAATTAAGCCTAAAAAAGGTATAGTTTTCTATATATAGTCTCGATAAGAGTTAAATTTTAGAAATTAATAGTATAGTAATTATTGTCCTACCCTAACCCTTCTATTTCTTATCTAGCTCCTAAGATAAGGGTTAGGGTCTATACTCTAGTAACTAGTAGTGTTATAATTTCTATACTATTAATTTCTAAAATTTAACTCTTATCGGAACTATATATAGAAAACTATACCTTTTTTAGGCTTAATTTCGATTTTTAAAAAATAGGTGAAAAAGTAGTCTTTAAGGTGCGATAAGGAACTAGGCCACTCACTCTGATAGGCCACTCACTATGCATATACGTTACATATAATGTAATTATAATATAATTTATAATTTGTAATTGTAATTTGTAATTATAATATAATTTGTAATATTTTATAATACTCTAAATAGGAGTAGTAATAGTTATTTAGATAAGAGAGAAAGTAATAAAAGGGGATAAAGAAGATAAAGATAGAGGACTTAAGGGTAGGGGCTAGTAAGGTTTAAATACTTAATTACTACTATAGATATTAAGTAGATTAAGGGGTTAAGAACGCTAGTAGTAGTAAGAGGCGTTAGTAATAACGCCTATTAGAAGTAGATTACTTACTACTAGCTACCCTATAGTATTAGAAGTAGATTAATTTATAGGCGTTACTATTAGATATTATTAATCTATAGGCGTTACTATTTATTAAAAGTAAGAGTATTCTTTAATACTCTTATACTTCTTTATCTTATATTTCCTCTATTATAGAGATTTATATATAAGATATATATATATATATAATCTACTTAACATATATATATAGTAAGTAACTTATTATAGTAAGTAATATATGTCCTCCTAATTCTAGCCTCTTTATCTTTAGTATAACTTTTCTTTATATATAAATATATAATCCTCCTTAATTAAAAGCCGTATTATCTTTACCCTCTAAGCTATCTAAAAAGACCTAAAAATGTCTATATAAGGAGCTACCTCTATCTTTAAGGTCCCTAAATTAACCCTCTACTACTAATATGCTAGACATGTTATATAAGCTAAGATATATTTAAAATTAATAAAGATAACTATATCTAAAGAGGAGGTAATTCTTAAATAGGTTATTAACCTAATTAATTAAGGGTTTCCTCTATAATAAGACAACATATAAGATATAGCTAACTAACTCCTTTCTAAACATAATATAACACCTATTAGACCCTAATAGGTAGAGAACTTTATATAATAACAACCCTAATTAAAAATATAATTTTAATATTAAATTAACTATTAGAAGGCCTTAGCTAAGGATCTTATAATTATATAAGGCTAGTTTATACTTATATAAAATATAATTATAAAGTATAAGATATAGGATTATAATATCTATAATTTTAATAAGACTAGCTTCCTAATAGGAATACTATTATATACTAAGGTTATTATAACTTCTAACTATAAGGGAAGGCCTTATATAAAGCAGCCTAGTAATTATAAATAGGTTTCTATTATTTAGGGTATATATATAGATAGCTAGGTAATACCTCTATATGTTATTATAAAGGGTAAATATTACCTCCTCTCCTAGTATACTAATAGCTAATTCCTAGCTATATAGCATATCTACCTAAGTAAGAATAAATAGATAATAAATAAAATTAGCCTAGATTAGTTAAATTATTTTAATTAATATATAAAGTCCTATATAAAGGGTACTTATTACCTCTTAATCCTTAATAGCTATAATAGCTATAAATTAACTAACTTTAATAAATACTATAAGAAAGAGAATATTATTACTCTTTATATACCTCTCTATTTATTATATAAGCTTTAGCCTCTTAATATTAGGTGTTTTAGCCTATTAAAGTACTTATATAGTAAGGAAATTAAGAAGATAATATAGATATAGATTTTATATATTATAAAGGATAACTTCTTTCCTACCTTTAAAGTAGTATTCTTTACCTTAATAGGTAAAAATAACATATAAGCTAGTTTTAGATAGGTAGGCCTTATACCTTTTAACCCTAAAGTAGTTATTTCTTAACTAGATTTTAAGCTAAAGATACTAATACCCCCTAGCTTACCCCTAGGTAGTAATAGCTCTTAGGACCTAAAGATACTAACTATAGTAATTAAGGGTATATAAAGCTATAGTTCCCTTAAAAAGAGGATCTAGTAATATTAAGGTAGCTTACTAATAGTAATATATAAAGTAATTAACTTTTAGGCTAAAGGTATTAGTAAGTTAGCCTATAGGGTTACTATTCTTAAGGCTAAGAATAAAGGACTTTATATAGGGATAGAGGTACTAAGTAAGTACTAGAGGGCTAAAAAGACCTAAGTATGCCTTAGAGGGTTACTTAATATAGCTAAAGTAGAGGCGCTATAAAAGGAAAAGGAAGGTATTAGTACTAGAGGTGAGGAAACATCCTAAAATAGGGGTTGTATAGAGGGTAGTAAACCACGCGCGTGACGTTATAGTAATTATAGGAAGACTAGACATAACGTATAAACATGTGAAGTAGTTTGGGATAGTAATAAGGAAGAGGGTGATAAGTAGTTTTAATTGATTTTATATGTTATGGCTTAATTAACTTATAAGAAGTATAGAAGAGTATAAAAGAGTATGTCGCTCACTATGATGCGTCGCTTACTATGCATGTACGTTAACTAGTAGATTAATATATGTACGGGCGGACCGTGTCCCCTACTAATAGGCCTAACTTCCACTTTAACTAGAGTGACGACAGCCAAATAATCTCCTAAGACGACGGGCGGCTATTGTTAGAGTAGTTCCGGTCTCGCGCAGGACATGGTCTAGCACACAGCCTCCGCTGTCGAAAGGTTGACGTAGCGGCCCTGTCTCTTTAGTATTGATGGCCTCTTATCTAAGGAAGGTTGTATATTTTGCTAGGTATAACGCTATACTAAACGATAGTAAGGCGCTACTATCTGTGCTGTTTGCCTTGATCTACCTCACCGGCGGGCAAGCTGCGCGAGGACCTGAGCTAGCAAGCGTTTAATAATAAAACGGGACGTCTTTGGCGTGCGGTGTCTGCGTATGTTCTGGCGCACTCATTCTCATTATAAGGAATCATAAGACACGTTACATGAGAAATAACGAGTTCTAGGTGGCGAGATTTCTCCTAGGCGTTATGAGAAGACTTCTTTACCTCTATGTCGTCTATATCAGGCCCCTTGAAAGTATGCCTAACAAAATATGCCTCTGTGCGCCTGATACGCTGGGGTCCTCTCTCTTATTTGCGTCGCAGTTGCGCCCAGGAACGCCATAGTTAACTGACAAGCTCTTGGAGGAGCTATTAAGAGCTACCACGCAGTTCACTGGGCAGCCTATTGACACTTAGACATACCGTTGGCTATTAATCGCCATTACTAAACCTTATGTTAAGCAGATTCATACTCTATTTAACCAGTATGAGGACAGGAGCTGTGATGCCTCGATCGAGTCGGCGTTTGCTTGGTAGAGTGGCTATCGCCCTTTCCAGCGAGCGGTCACATATGGCCTTGATGGGGCATACCTAGACAGCCTGCAGCCGGTCTTGTTGGACCAATAAAGATGGGCTTCTAGGTAGTGGCACAGATTCCTCGGACTAGAAGCATGCGACCTCCTAACATGGACAACGACCTGGCGGACAGATAGTGCACCACTGCAAAAGGAGGCGCCGGGCATCACAACACCTTATAAGCCTGCAAGCGATGCTCAGAGCATCACTGCAAACGACAATAGTCGCAAATAGCAACAGAAGCGCCTGCTCTTCAACACCACCATCCAAATAAGCGTGTTTCCTAGCCTACATGTTACATTTTAGACTTCCGCTACGACCCTTACCCTTTTCGCCTCCTGCTTCTCTACCCCATTCTCAATATCAAGCAACCAAGCTGGTGACGCCTTTGATCCGATTGCGTATAATGTCCAGTTCGGGATTCTCATCTCCAAGCTATGCCGCAGCTGCTTCCAGAGCTCCATTTACCAGCACCTACAGTAGTACCATAACAATACCCGCCACTGGTCCCGAAAAGAGGTCCTCGAGTATGAGAGGGCTTTAGCCACTACCCATCATACAGTCACCCGAGGGAATCAAGGCCATCCAAGTTCCTCCAGCTCGCAATCCATCAAGGACCTACCCATAGAAAAGGATGGGCTGCATTGCCTTTTGTATGATAACAGCAGCCTGTACGTCTGTCTTTCAGGCGACCAAAAACAATGCCACATTATAGTTATTCACAAAATACCAACCATAGCACTTGGAGAACAGCGGTGGAGCCGCAAAATCGAAGCCGTCGCAGCCTAGACAAGCCAGAACCAGAAGAGTGTATGATGCCAATTGTTCTTTTCTACCGGCCGGTCCCATCGATGGTTTATAGTCACCTCACCAGACCAGGCTAACAGCACCAGTACCATATGGCATTGGCGAATAAAAAGTCTACAATTGTTTTGCGGATGATGTAGAGCTTTTCAATAGGCTTGTGTCTTTGCCGAGGTATGGAGTCCCAGTCCCAAGGCTGGCAGTCTCCCGAACTACGCTCCACGAAGCGTAACAGTATAAAGAGCCACTAAGCAAGCTTATTGGTCTCCCCCGGTCCAGCAGTATCGCAGTCGGATTAATGTCCATAACCGTGTTGCCGCCGTCGATGTCAATGCCGCCAAGGTTCAGAGATTTCCTGGACGAGCAATTTAGCCGGAAGGCTTTGGTCTCGGCCAGGAAATTGGAAATGCGGACCTTTGAGGTGGTTTTGCAACCACGGGACCCAAGCTCCACTCCTGCCTAATCGTATGTAAGAGCGGACTTTTGCACGGATGCAGAGTATTGCAGGGTAAGAACATTACTATGCCGCGATTGAGCATGGTGCAAAACATGGCTGAACTTGGTCATTTGACCGGCTACGTGCTCATGTCGGGTCAGCAGGTAGTCAATCAGCACCTGTATTGGATGGCGTCTCTTTGAAGCGGAGACTGGCGTTGGCAAGCGTTGACCAGGCCGTGTCATGTTGGACAAAAGTTCCAGCACCGCTTGCATAGGCCCGCCCATGTAGCTGTAGCCAAGTTAACAGGGGTGGTGGCCCCAGTCGAGAGCGGTTGGGCCCGACAGTCTGGTAACTAATTAGCGCGTATCAGCGGGTCCACACCATGCAAGGTTCAGTACCTGTACGATGTATATTGATAAGACCGCGCGGACCGCCGGAAGACCTCCTGAGAAAGTAGCTGCTTTAGTCGAATTATTGGGGTAAATATGGGTCCTTCGCTGGATATTGTTTCAAGGCGTCCCGATTGCACGAACAGGTATGTCCTTGTACTATGTACGATGCAGATCCCAGGATTTCTTGGGTGGCGATAGATAACCAGCCAACCAATCGAAGAGTAGTCTAAGATTCCTAATCTGCTATCGTGATGCATGTTACCGGCTTCCAGCGAGTAGAATTCGTACTACGTGTGACGGGTATGTTTAACCGGACTGTTAGGTATTGATCAACAGACAGGGACTGAGCCCGAAAGCTAGCACGTGTCCAAAAATCACTGATATAAGCTAGGTTAATTAGCTGGGCAAATCACCCCGATGATTTTAGGCCCTTTGATTGGTCAGATGTGTGGTGTGGTGTAGGTTAGACATGCTGGTACTTGACAATGGGTTTAAAGTTTGGCTTGATATCATAGTCGTAACCTACCCTCACGCACCCTACATCCTGCGCACTATCATCGCCATCATCACCACTGTCACCACTTATTTCGCCAGGCTTGCCTTGCCGCTAACCCTTCTCCCTCTTGTGTTAGTGCCGGCCACCCGACTGGGTCTGCAATGCGTTGACTCGTTATTCTAGAATAGTCAGTCTAGTTTCCTGCTCATCGTATCCCTATCCCTTTCCCACCTCTCTAGATAGGTGACGAATCGTATGGGTATCCACACCCCTGCCTAGCCAGGTAAGTAGATGCAACCGATGCAGCAGATTAGCAGACCTACGGGAAGTTGACCATTGGACGATAGATACGGCCTTGTCCCATTTCTGGCTGCTGACTGAATGATGCCCTGAAGCGTTGGGTTCAGATAGATAGTGTATACGGTACGCAGTGCTGGTCTGACACATCTTGGCGTATTGCTAAATAACGTTCTAAGGGACTAGAGTAAAAAAGTACAGCGGAATAAGAATAACGGCCATGTAATAAGAGAAAAGTTGAAAATAAAGAATAGCAGAAATTTGGCAGACTACCACATGTGAGGTCTCAATACTATTAAGACCAATCAACAGCAAGGCACTTAGAGGACGCGTGCTAGTTGTAGTAACTATCGGTTGAGTCGGCCGTAAGACGAACAACTACAGCAGCAGGCGAATTCTCGGCGGTTGCGATAGTTGGAATGAGCGTCAAGGTAACTGAGGGACGTGTGCTAGTGCTGGCGACAGCCGAGTACATAGTGGCTGACACTGCCTTGAAATGTATTTTGGAGAGATATTTCTAATGCTATTTGGCTGTCAGGAGTAAGTGAACTGCCACAAATCTGTGGGTCTAATGATCACGTGACAATGCAGCGCTGCGTGAGGGAGCAAGGACGCAGTCTACTTAATAATTAAAAGCAGCGCACATAAGAGAGGGAAAGGGGATCGCTTAGGTATTCGCGCGAATAGTGGGTACACATAAATACACGCAAGGTTAACCCGACTAAGAGAGCGCTTCCTGACGACGAATGGCTTGGGTTGAGGAGTTTGGTAGGGTGCCCAAGGGTAAGGATTTTACCTGCTGTAAGTGTAGGGGGAAAAGTCTTCTTGGGTCAATACCCAAAGTACAATGATACAACCTTGTTACCGATTTCAACCTGCTAAGGAGTTGAAAGTCACGTGCCCGTTGACTGTTGAAGTTAGGTTACGGAGGGAGAGCTAATCGCTGGTGAACGTCGTCGTTGGCAGAAGCTCTAAACACACAGTACGAGACGGAAAGCTTAGGAGGTGCGGATTAGATACGTTGCATATTTGATTTCAGCCGGATATAACATACCCTACCTGAACCTACCTGAATTTGATGTCACTTAGCCCCACAGATCAGTTGGTTACAGTTTTCCTGCTTTTCACCACGATAAACGCTCTCCATGTGATGGGAAAATAGACAGTGGGTTCTGTAACGGGGCGAAAGACGGAGCCCCGCCGATCTGCTTAGCATGGCAAAGGACCTACCGTACTCAGAGGTAGGGGTCATTAGGGTGTGTGTAACTGAAAACAAGGAATATGCCTGTAAATGTGGAGACCACTTCCAGTTGAATACAACACCTCCATGCAGGTTTTAGCAATGACGGACCGTTCTAACCCTGCAGTCATTCAGTCCCATGTAGGTTGTGTTGATGTCTCCTCGTATATGCAGCTACAGTCACACCTATCGCGCGCTTAATTCTTGCCGTCCATGGCACGGAAAGGTTCAGACTCGAAATCGTAACAATACTCACATACATAAGGTGTCGACCAGCGGAACCCACATGTCCTTTTATCATGTCACCTCCTTGCCGTTCGAGTCTTCGGGTCTTTCACTACTATCACCAGCCTTTATTCTATTTACTGTGTTGCAAAATGCAAAGAACTGGTTCCCTTCTCATTAGATATGGCGGGTCCACGAGTCTGTCGAACCTCCCGGCGGCTTTCAAGGCCACAGTTGAGGAGGCCAGCAAGAAAATAGAGTCTGACATAAGTGCAATATCACCACGGTTACTATTCACGCTTAAATAACTTCTTTCAGTATCCAAAAGTCACCGAGGCCAAAATCCAGTGGGTTTTAACTTGAATATCTCAGGTGCGCGAGCTTGACTGGAGAAGACTAATCAGAATATCATTAGGGGTTCTGTACCCCACAAGTCACACAAGGATTCCACTGACCAGAAGGACGTCATTACCGTGAGCTATCACACGGAGAGAGGCACCCGAGTGACCTCAATTCATGCACATGACGACAATAGCTGGAATGAGTTCCCATCCCGCAACGCCAATAAGGGCAAATAAAAGGGGCGGTGGTATGAGGACTGGTAGAGGCTATCGAAATATTACCTCAGCGCATGGAGCTACCGCCCGACCGTTAAAATCTTGTATGTAGCTACGACAGAAGGAGATACTGCAGTACGTATAAGGGGTGCGATAAGCCTTGTTCGATTGATATGATGTGTAACTCTAAGGAGCACATTACTCTAGGTATTGCCACATTAAATGTAGCCTTAGCGGTAAATTGCACGTGTCATCAGGTCCTACCTGTTTTGGGGAGGGTAATCTATCCCGCAAATAAACCTAATATTTGCCTAGCAGTATTGCCTATTTTAGCTCATTAACCCGCTTAGTCCCGAGCAGCTCGCTCTCAGATTACAGGGGTATAATGCAATTATACCTATTATTGCCCAAACTTGGGCAGGATAAAAGGCTTAAATGAATGTTATGTCTCCGCAATTGAAAATACGTCATCTCAGAGACCCTAACCTCGGATTTATTATTTTCCCTTGTGATGCCTTGTTTTTTGTGTTCTTGAAACTAGCTCCATCAATCCTTCAATCACACCACAATGCTAATAACTTGGACACGTTCGCGGCTTGCTGTCGCAGGAAAATATTACTTTTTACGTGCCCCAAGTTACAGACCGTCAACTTATTTTCGCAGATCCGCTCTCTATTCTCATTCGCAAAGCATACGGGCAATGAGTGCCTATGCTCCCTTCTCCCCTCGGGTCGACTTCAAGGTCATCCCAGCCAACCAGACGATAGAAGAAGAAACTCTCCCAGGCTATAAACCTGAAAATTACTACCCTATACGACTAGGAGAGGTCTTTAAGTCGAGATATCAGGTGGTCGCAAAGCTGGGATATGGCACGGGATCGACCGTCTGGCTTTGCCAAGACCTAAGCAAGTACGTGTAGATGATCTGTCATGCCTGTTAATTATTTATGCTAACCTAATATCACTTCCCTTCTAGCGAGAACAAGCTATTAACACTGAAAGTATGCATTGCCGGGGAAGATGCAAGTAACGAACTTGCAGTATCTAGCCATATCAAATCCATTGATGCAGATCACCCTGGAAAAGCAAGACTGCGTACGGTCATAGAACGCTTCCAAATTCAAGGACCTTCTGGACACCACCAATGTCTCCTCTTCTCACCTTTAGGCATGACCTACACCGAATTCCGAAAGCACTTTCAAGAGAATGGTATTAGTACTGCTCTCTTGCGGCAAAGCTTGCTTATGATTCTCTTGGGCTTGGACTTTCTTCACCAGGCTGGTGTTGTGCATACAGGTATATGCCTCGTCATTCCTTTTAGTTACATTGTAGTTGACTAACACATTAGACCTTTCTCCTAACAACATCCTTCTCGGGGCTGAAGATTCTACAGTATTCTCCCAAATCCAGCACGCCGAGCTTCAAAGCCCGTCTCCTCGGAAGGTTCTAATAGATCGCACGATATACCTTTCCTACAGCATGCCAATCACATCTGGTGCGCCAGTTATTTCCGACTTTGGTGCTGCTCGCCTAGGTGAACCTGGTCAAAAGCATTCCGGAGACGTGATGCCAGGTGTGTACAGAGCACCTGAGATTATTATTGGCTCGAAATGGGATTCTAAGATAGATATCTGGTCTGTCGGAGTCATGGTGTGTCACCTTCCTCCTGCCTGATATACAAACCTCTGACCAAAACCATGCAGGTGTGGGACTTGTTCGAAGGTGGTCGCCTCTTTCGCGCTGTGAAAGATGCCCGCCTAGATGATGAGCAGCACCTAGCCGAGATGACAGCCCTCCTGGGCCCTCCCCCTAAAAGATTCCTGGAATTGAGTGAAAAATGTGGTCAGTATTGGGATTCCGAGGGTAGGTGCCAGTTAGAGGAAACGATTAGTTCCGGAAACAATACCACCTTTCATGAACCTGCCCTTGCTAATGATTACAGGCAACTGGATCGCCGCAACACGTATCCCCAACCAATCGTTTGAGAGTCGCGAAATACGTCTAAAGGGCGAAGAAAAAGAATTACTTGTTGCCTTCGTTCGTAAGGTCTTGCGCTGGCTTCCAGAAGATCGACCAACTGCAGAGGACCTTTTTAACGACAAATTCCTGAACCAATGTATGTAGGGAGAGCATCTAGGTCTCGTGTTAAGTTATACTTGAGGAGCTGCGTCTCCACGTGCAAATGGGTCAAATGGAATCCCAGTAGCGTGAGGCGCACATCTTCGTATCATTTCCTTTGTTAACGGCCCATGAGAGTAGCGTGTAGTCCTCATATAATTAAAGTAGCCCTGCTTTTGGGAAGCGCACAACTACTCTAATGATGGTAAGATGAAAAGTTTTCTGGGTTTGTTCTGTCTATGCGGTTTCCCAGTCGACGGGTGGCTGCAATATATGTATTGGCGTTGACAGGGATACGCGCGGACTTGGGTGTACGTGTTTAGCAATATCGGCCTCGGGAAAACTCCAGGTCTTTTAGTGCATCCTGGGAAGAATCCTTTCTCGAAACTTACTTCGTTATGGTCGTAGCGGCTAACTTCATACGGAGTACAATTGGTTCTACGGGGGACTCTGCTGCGCCCCGTAACTGACGCCAAGCCCTCTATAGTATTTGGTCATCGCTCCCTCTACCACTGATTGAGACCAGTTGAGAGACTTGGCTATCAGTACGTTTGACGATGACAATCTGTACCTAGTCGCCAGTCTTGTCCTGCATCACCAGGAAACGATCCTTTCCAAAACCAAACGAGACACACTGTACTGGCAGAACCCTCCCTCTGGATTCTTTTCGTTAGCAGTGACTTCGTGAGGCCGTCGGCAGCCATATCGCTGCCCTTCACGAGCTTGAGATTGATGATCTTGTGGTTGTTGACCTCCTGGATGATCCATTTGTATCGCACGTCGATGTTGCGAGTTCGCGCCTCGTTGAGCGGGTTCATCACGTTGGCGATGGCATTCGCGCTGTCAGTAAAGAGGATCGCTGGGGTATGAATCTGTCTGTTGGTATCACAGCCGATCGATCGGTCAACAATAGGGCTTGTATTGCTATTGCTGGAGTGGTATGAAGAGGAAGAAGTATCGTGAAGTTGCTGGCTGGCCAGGCGGTGGATATGGGGGTGAGGCCGAGGTGGGTCACGTGATCGCGCACGTGACTTCGGCTCGATACTTTGTGAAAGAAACCTCGCTGAAAATGGTGTCCAGCTATTTGACTGAAAGTAAACTGTTGTCGTTTCTCTCTTTCAAGTATTCTTTGGCCATTCCGGAATCCCACCCCCAGAATTCCACTCGAATACCACATTCCAACACCTCAGAAGTCATCCCTATCCACGGGCGGGCGGTGACATGCAAGCTTTGCTGGGTTTCTAAGCAACGGTGCCTTGGGTACAACGCAGCGGGAGTATCCAGGTGCATACTCAGATTTACCAGCCCACGGGCGTTTGTGCAAACGCTCCACCTGACCCAGGCCGTCACTCACTACTGGTATAAGACTTGTCCTCTCCGCGACCTCAGCCCCTGAAGTTGGACAGTTCTCGTCGTGGTCGCTACTGTCGTCGTTTTCCAACACAAGCCCAGTCTATGGTTGCTGCATCCATTGACTTCAACTGTATGGGGTGCCCGTCCTGGTCGCTTCACGCAGTCGGCACCCGGCTCGCATAGTGCGGTAAGTACGGTCGCTTGTCCTCTACCGCTTCGTCTTTGGCCCAGGTTGGTTTGCTTTCTTTTCCTTTTATCCGAAACCACCATGCGGAGTACTAGATGGCACCAACGTACTGCGCATGCGTACGTGCTATTCGAAGTGGAGATGACGATGAAGAGGGCAATCCAGCGATATCGCTGGGTGCCAGAGGTGAGATGACCAGGCTGGCCAGCCAACCCGAGGTCGAAGTGGGACACGTGACCCCACAGCCCAACAGTAGTTGCGCAGCAGTTTGATCTGATTAAAATTGATGGCGCTCCCACAGCACATACTTTTGTGTCCGGTCTGCTTGATTTTGATCGTCCCAAACATCTGGGCAAAGTTCGTCGTAGGTCATCGTACCTGTCACCCTTCTCGCTACTAACTTTATCTGACACATCCGCAGTTCCCATCAGGACCCTTTGTTGTAGTGCGCAACAGGACAAAATGATCAGCAACGAGGATGTCGAGGCGGCTGACCAACGACTTGAGGAGTTACGCCCAGCGTTGGCTGGAAGTGTACAGCATGTCCCCGCGGCCCGCGGCCCTGGCAGGGGTTTCATATGTATCAATGTCCAATTGGACGATCCGGGCCGCAGCCGTCAGTACGTAGTAAGCGCAGCGACACCGTTTCCAGGGGATGCGCTGTCAGGTGCGTGGGGCGTCCTGGGTCGTCTGTGGCAGCGAAGGCGCCTCTTGGGCCGTGGCCGTACATGGCGTCCTGCAGGCTGCCGGAGCTTGAGCGCACTCCAACAGAAGCGCCACATTGCCCTGCACTACTGGACGTTGAGGTTGCGGTCGCCGTTGGCCGGTACTTGCCTACCACGATCACGAAATGTACCGCCACCCGATGTACATGTACCTCTGCGCTTCGGGCCTTCCTTCTCTATTGGCAAAGCTGAGAACGGATCCAGGGGCACTTCCGAGTGGAACAGGGTCTGCGCCAGGGAAGCAATAACTAGTGGATCCTTCACTGCACATAGGATTGGCTTCCCGCAGCACCACCGGCCCAATCCGACGACGGCGCCATGTGGCCTGCTTCGTCCGTCGAGCAGACCCACGGAGAACCACCCTTTTACACTACAAACGCACTGTGAAACAGATTGGCTGTGGCCACGCCTTATCTGAGGAACCCAGACACCACCATGGCGAGCCGCGTGGTCCAGCATCGGCGAGAGTGAGCTGATCAGCCTGCTCCGCCATCTGCAGCTTCATGCGGATCTGTCTGGTATATTACAAGCTGTTGCCACTCGGCCGTACCCTGAAGAGCAGTTAATCCCGGCTACGATAAGGCAGGCCTATTCTATTTGCTGGGGCTTGCGACACTGCTGACCTGGCGTTGGACGCAAACTCACAGGGAACCTGAAGCGGTGACTGCAATTGTCATATTTTGACACCCAACCCCCACACCAGGGGATGATCAAAACACAGTATTTTCCACACCTGTTCTTGCCAATCAGTGAGCTTTCGAGAAGGAGAAGCCTCGGCTTTGCATTGTTCTGTTGAGACGCACTAAAACCCTCCACATCTATTTCCATTCCCTGGTCCCTCATTCTTCCCCTGCTTGGCTGGTTGTCAGTCTTTCTGTATTCGACCGCTGGCCCCATCCGGTATCCTTCTTCTCGTCTTTACGGTTTACTGTCAAGAAATGCAATACAGTCCACGTCGGCACTGGAACACGCCAATCTGTCGTATAAAGCTAGCTACTCTGCCCCTCTTGCGCCAGTCTCTTATGCGCAATTGCCCCAGTTAACTGCGTATTAACTTCTAAAAAACTAGCTAAACTACTAGCCTAGACCTAAAATGCTTTCTGGCAACGAGAAAATGTCTGAGAAGTCGCTTCGCTATGTTGTTCACCATATGTTTATTACCCCCTACCTTCCTTAAGCTAAGGATTTCAGTTACTAAAGCGAGACGGCTTTGTTTTAGTGCACTCTTAATATACTTCTTAAATTTAGTACTGTTAATAACAAACTATAGCAGGTTACTTAATTAGTAATAGCTATAATATAAGTAATACTTTATGTCTATAATACTGTAAGTAAGACTATTACTATAGATAATAGTAAACTTATTACTATACTAGACTAGCTATAAAAAACTAGTAGGTTACTTTATAAATTAGTAAGATTATTATCTAACGCTATAATAGGGGATGCTATTCCTCTATATATAAGGGAGTAAAACGCTAGTGTTTTAATTACTAAGGCTAAAGATATACTTTATGTTAAATCTTTTAAGCTATTACTAACTAATTAGGCTGTTATTATAACTAAAGGGCAGCTATATAGAAGTTTTCCTAGAAGGGTAGTTAGTATCTATCTTAATATAGCTTATAAGCCTAGCTTTTATAAGACTCTTACTATAACGTTAGTAAAAATAAGTACTTAGCTAGCGCCTAACACCTAGCCTAAAGAGAATAAAGCAGGATAGGTATAAGATAAGTACTAGGATACTACCTATCCTAAGATTATTACTAAGCTCCTAAATACTTTCCTATAATCTATAAGGCAGCCTCTAGATAGAACTAGAATTTAGAAGAATATAAGAGAAGAAGTACTTTAGAAGAATACCTAATTTCTTTAGTAAAGGTTACTAACCTAGATACTTATCTAGGTAAGCCTTTAGTTAGCCTTTAGTTAATTATCTTAGAATCTTAGCCTAAGTCTTAACGCCTATAATATATTTATAGTATTTCTTATAGCTAAGGTTCTTAAACGCTAACATACCTATATAGTAAGCGGCGTATTATAGTAAGAGCCTGATTGACACCGCCGATATCTTTTGACACTCCGATATAGACCGATATCACGGACCAAGCACCAGCCACAAGTACCATTTGAACTTAAATCATGTCCTACTAGGCCAAAAACAGGAGGGTACATCATGATTACAGTTCTATCTTACAGAACTCTATATTTTTCAACAATTACCCCGTACCTCCTATAAAAGTGACATTTTTTAGCCAGATTCTGCCAGATTCCCTGTTTTCCCCATACAAATCGTTATTCTACCTCCAGACTTAGGTTGAAGTCCGATAAGGACTGATATCTAACCCTCAGGACTGATATCTAACCCTCACTACCTTAATTACTACAACTAATTACTACAATTCCTTTTCAGGGATAGCCCTAACGTTAAATAGAATAATAATAATAATAATAACAACAGTAGGCAGGCGCTAGCAATAGTAGGTAGGTGCTAGCAATAGTGGGTAGGTACTGGCAACAGTAGGTAGGCGCTGGCAACAGTGGGTAGGCGCTGGCAACAGTGGGTAGGCGCTATAGATATAGTGGGGTAGGGGTCCTAGCAGTACATCTATTAAATTAGACTTCTACCTCACAGGAAACTCTCGTTAACCCTAACCCTATGTATTTTCCTATTAGAGTACAAGAGATATCGGACTGTTATCGAAGTTGTCGATCAGGCTCTAAGTAGCGTACTTTTCTCTACCCTTCTACCTTTTATATAAGTAAATTTAGCTATAACATATAAAATTAATTAAAACTACTAATTACCCTCTTCCTTATTACTATCTTAAACTACTTTATAAGTTTATATATTATACTTAGGCTTTCTATAATTACTATATTATTACGTATATAGTTTAGTACCTTCTATATAACCCTCTACCTAAGGGTTATTCTCTCCCTTAGTACCACGTTTCAACGAACTCAATGGCCGTCCACCTGTGTTGATCGAAGCCTGTAATCATGCAACTTATTTTCGAGGAGTAGACTACATCGAAGATAGTAGTATCATCATGGTTTCCTGCAAGTGATCGAAGAAAGGTGACGTCTCTTGATGAACGTAGGGGTTCGTCGTTGTTATTCATGATCCTAGGGTCCCGTTTTGGGTGCTCTGTTGTCCGCAAGGCTCTGTACGGAAGAGAAAATTCAAGAGTGAAGATTTCGGAGCCTTTTGTCTAGATAAGTTTTAGAACAGATTAATTGCACCACAACTTTTTACTCGTGAAGATACTCACCGCAAGTGAAGCGCCGATTGATGAGGTTGAAGTGAGATACTTTGTCAGAAAACCGCCTAGTTGTCAGAGGCCTGGCAGGGGGGTCACCGGTGGAGCCCTATTAGTCATCCAGTTGAGGGATAAAACCCCTATCCAGGCCCACGATAGTTACAGTTAGCCAGATTCGAATGTTGTTACACTACCATACTGTCACGATAGCTTCAGCCATCGGCAGGTGCTTCGTCATGTGCTTTATCACGTGGCGTTTCACTCATTACTCGTACACTTTACCTGTATATATATAGAGGTTTACTTTCATACTTTCACTTAGACAGAACAAGCCTTTTAGACCTCGATTCCTCTATGCCCTACTGTGTGCTCTAACTCGTGACACATACCTACCTTCTAGCCAGCTGAGTGTCCTGTTATCGACCCCTTCACTTGGATACTAACCACCCTCTGACACTAGTGGTCTAACGAGCGATTCAGGAGCAGACCCAATTAGGGCCAATATTGTCCAGGCATTCAAGTCCGTGATGTAGCTGGTGCCCAAAGTCAGATTAGTTGAACCTTACAAGGTTTGGCGGAACAATTCACATAAGTCTTCTTTCAGCATCAATGGTATTCTTCTCGTTGTCTATAAGTGGAGAGTCTCCATCGAAGCGCTAATCGTGCACAATTATGTTTAGTTACGTCCCTCCAAGTTTTTGATATCCTTAGAGGGTAGAGAACCTTCTTGGTGAGTTCTTCCAACAACTCCTTTGCAGTCAGGCCTCCCAAAAACGGCTGGAGTCGAGGCCTGTTCTCGGAATAATCGCCATCAATCAAAAGCGCAATTTTGTCCTTGGGAACGCTTTGGTGTCCACCTTGGAGCTGTTGAAGTGTTGCTCCTCGGAATAGGGCAAGGAATGCATCGATTCGACTTTGGTCTGGCGGCCAATTCTCTTCAGTTCCGAGAAAGCTGGGTACATATACCTTTTCAGATAAGTCTGCAATCTGGCTTATATGCCCAAAAACAGTTTGGACCCAAGGAGTATTCTCCCAGCTTTTGTGAATGTGCTGACGGGAATAGAACCACCTAGGCCAACTATATAGTTCTTGTTGGTAGTTCGCTGTTGGGTGTTCGTCCTTCATGTCCGATAATGAGCTAGACTGTAGATCAGCGCTTCATTCAGATCAACCCAACCAACCAACTTACCCAACCAACCAACCAACTTTGCGAATAGCTTCACTTCAACCAACCAACTTCAAGGCCAAAGTTGACTTGGTTGGTTGACAATAATAGAGTTGGATTATCTAGATATTCCACTGCCATATACTTTTTCCAATGCCAAAAGCCCACACTTTATCCCTGCTTGTAATGCTATTCCTAGTGTTAATATAGGTATATAGTAAGTGCTATACTATAAGTTATTTTCCCTATACTTTTCCCCTCCTACTATCACTTTTCTCTTCTTCTATTTCTTCTCTTTATACCTCTTCTTCTTTTCTTAAGGTTATTTATAATATTAACTCCCCTCACAAATAATACCCTAGCACGTTTACAGTCCCAAGAGTCTATACACACCTAAGTAAGGAACGCATCTCTAGCTGTCCTCCTACTATACCCTACTATTAATAATCTTCCTATTATTAAGTAGCATAATAGGGCCTTTATTCTTAAGTACTAGCTGGTAAGGAAAAAGGGTAGGGGATAATTATTATAGATTAAGAACTATAGTGTTTTCCTTACTAAGATTTATTAATAACCTAACCTAACCACTAGGGCATCCTTCTAGTACTATATACTCTATAATTAGAGGGGGAATATAGAGATCTTTACTATTATATTAATAACTTTAGCTATAAAGCACCTTTTAAAGGTATATAAGATTACTAAGGATAGCTCTATTACTATTAGGGATAATAGTAATAGTAATAATAATACTACCTATTAACATAAGAGACTAAGGCTCTTATAGGGTGTTATCCTTATAGCTAAAGTTAAGGCTATTTAGAACCTTACTACTACCTTTATTATATCTTATAATATCCCTATTAACATCTTTAAGGACCTATATCTAAAGAACTTACTCTAGTAACATAATATATTATTATTCTCTAAGGTATTATAAGGTAGGACTTAGATAAGGTAGTATATCTTATAGCTATACTAGTAATATAAAAGGAATATCTAGTAGTAGTTAAATTAGTCTATCTCTAAGATCTATATCTACTTTAATCTCTAGACCTTACCTAATAACAAGGCTATTATAGTAGTTACTTTATACTTCCTTAACCCTAAGGGGTATTATTAGAAGTACCTCCTTACTCTAAAGGAGTAGATTAGTACCTATAATAGTAAGAATCTTACTAGTACTATCTTTAAGGTCCTTAACAACTAGGGGATTACTAGAAGGCTAGGTTCTATTATTTATAATAATATACCTAGTAATAATACCTATATAAGGTATCTCTATCCCCTTATTAACCTAATAATAGATAAGTAGGACTATAAGGAGTACTACCTTTACTACTTTAGCTATATTATTAACCTTATAGCTTATACCTTTATATATAGTAAGGACTATAATATCTTTAACATTAAGGTAAGTATATATAGGTTAGCTAGAGAGTATAATAGGGAGCTCTAGCTCTAGAGGAAAAAAGGAGTAATTAGTAAGCTTTATAATACTATTTGCTTTATTAGATCCTCTCCCTAGTAAAGCTAGAAGTTTTATAAGCTAGTAAGGGAGGTAGAGGGTAATAGATTTTACCTATACTACTAATTAATAGTTAAGCTCTAGGTTCTTTAAGATAACAACACTTAATAGAACTCTACCTTTCTTATAATCTAATAAGCTCTTTAAGAGTAGTTAGAGATTATAACATTTATTAACTAGAGCTAGGTTAATAAGAAGAAGGGTTGCTAGCTCCTAGCTAAGGACACTCTATCCCTAGATAACTAGAAAGTCCTAGCTAAGATTAAGAGTATATTAAAGCCCCTATATATAATAACTATAAGGACCTAAGGTAGTAGGAAGTCTAGTTAGACTAGTTGTCTCTTTAAGATCTAGATAGGAATAGAGTATCTCCTCTAGTACCTAGAGGATTAGAAGATATTCTATACTTATACTATTAATCCTTCTATTATTAAAGAAGAGCTAGCTAGGGTTAGATAGTTAAGGAGGAGGAGGTATAATAAGGATGCCCTCTCTATATATACTTATAGAGAGTATCTAAGTTAGGCTAAAGAAATATCCTCCTTTAGAGATCTAGACTTAGATTATTAGACCTATCTATATAGATCTATTCTCCTAGTATAGGATAAACTTAATAAGTACTATATAATACTTTATAAGTCTCCCTTATACCTAGCCTTAATTATCTTTTATCTATTATATAGATTATTATACCTTAAAGCTATCTAGGACTCTAAGGAATAGTCTAGATAGGTAAGGAGGGTAAAGGGTAATATTATATAATACTTTAATAAGTAGTATAGGTAAGGGAGCTCTATATTATTATTATTATTATTATTACTATTACTATTACTAGCCCTAACCCCTAGTATTATACTAATTACTAGACTACTAGTTAAGGACTTAAGATACTAGTAGTATCTTAATACTATTAGGCAAAAGTAGTAGCTACTCTAGCACTTTACTTAGGTTAATAATAAGCTAAAGAAGTAGTTTAAGGTACCTATAGTTAAGATAGATACACTAGAGCAATAGTAGATTAATCATTACAAGTAGTATCCTCTTATAAGCTAGCTTACTTTAGACATCCTTACTATCCTAGTAATAGCTACAGACTATAAAAGAGAGTTCAGCTTTATGAAGCTTTTACTAACTTCATAGAGGTAGTTAATAGGTATAGAGACTATTAAGACTATTAAACTACTAAAGGATTAGATAAAGGGTAGGATAAAGCTTCTAATAATATGAGGATAGGATGAAGGGTGGGATGAAGCTTTTGATGATATATGGGATAGGGATAAGGAGAGATAGAGGATAGGGATAGGAAGTATAAATACCCTTATAGACCCCCAACAACAACAGTAGTAATTAACCTTATCATACAACTCAACTATCTATATACTCTAGGGAAGAAAAAGAAACACCACGATAGGTATAGGGGATGCCTTTATATAGTATGGGAATAGCATTAACGTATATGCATAGTGAGTGGCCTATTAGAGTGAGTGGCCTAGTTCCTTATCGCACCTTAAAGACTACTTTTTCACCTATTTTTTAAAAATCGAAATTAAGCCTAAAAAAGGTATAGTTTTCTATATATAGTTCCGATAAGAGTTAAATTTTAGAAATTAATAGTATAGTAATTATTGTCCTACCCTAACCCTTCTATTTCTTATCTAGCTCCTAAGATAAGGGTTAGGGTCTATACTCTAGTAACTAGTAGTGTTATAATTTCTATACTATTAATTTCTAAAATTTAACTCTTATCAGAACTATATATAGAAAACTATACCTTTTTTAGGCTTAATTTCGATTTTTAAAAAATAGGTGAAAAAGTAGTCTTTAAGGTGCGATAAGGAACTGGGCCACTCACTCTGATAGGCCACTCACTATGCATATACGTTATATATATAGCACTATTAGTAATCAACCAAAACAACTAATCTAACCAACTATAGCAAAAAATAGTAAACAACCAACCAGTCAACTATATAAATGACCTCATATCAACCAACCAACTTTAGGGCCGAAGTTGGGTTGGTTGGTCTGAATGAAGCGCTGCTGTAGATGAACAGGAAACAGCTCTGCTGTATCTAGCATGGTAGCCGTGCTGCTTTAGAATCTGGATCCATTCAAAACTCAAATTAGCCAACATGATTGATTATGCGTAGCCCTCCCTGCCCGCAAGGCCTCAACTGTGAATTAGAGGATTCGAGGAAGCAATAACCCTTCCACGCAAACATCAAAAGTTCAGCATGTTGCGCAGAAAATAGCTACCTCTGCTGACTAGTTATCAGTATTCGGCGGGTTCTTGTGCTTTCCCCAGACTAAAAGTTGAGCTCAAGACTTGACGGTGTCGACCCAAAGATGAAATCCTTACCCTTCACCACCATGTCATCGTCAGGAAGAAAACAAGAAGAAAAGGTAGAGAGGTGCTTACCTTATAGCATGCGAAATTGGTATAAAGAGTCGAGATGCATTGCAGGAAAGATTATAAGACGTATGTAAGAGTTTTCGACGATCTTTCCTTTTGAGGGAGACGGACGGGCTTCACAGGCGGTAACGGGAGAAGACCTTAGCTTTATGCCTCAAACGCAAACGCAAAACGCCACAAATGAAATCCTAATCAGCATAAGTGCCTAACAAGGCGGACTAGAGCTTTCTTGCCACGTGTCTCCGCTTATACAAATAAACGCCCCATCCACGAATTGGATAGCTCGAACTACTATTAATCAATCAGTTGAGGAGCCGGGATCGAAATCGAGACATTCCTCGGACATCTTCTGCAACTAAAGTCAATGATACGAGATACTTTTCCCACTCCGTCTCTTGTTATGGCATTGAGAGTAGCGATTGCTGCCTTCACATATGAAACAGATGCGTGCAGTTCATACATGCAAGTGAGGGAGGCTTGTGATTGCTGGTGCATTTGGGATGGAACATCTTACTGGCTTGCCTGAAAAGTCGCCTGGCTTCCTGCACCAAACCTCACCGAGATTATCAAGTATGCAGTCCTCAAAAGAGCACGGCAACCAATTGCTTTGCGACAACTTTCAGTGTCAGATTTTAGTTCAATCCCAGATAGGGGAACTGATACCATTTTCATCATTGGTGTGCAATCTTTTTCTCTTCTTTGTTTCGTTGAAACGCAACGATAGGCTGATCCAATTATGCCTAATATCTTGGCAAAGCCGTTTGCCTCACCTGGGGCATTATTACCCATTGGATCTCCCGTACTTAAACTCCATTGTGATTGGTTCTGCAGATTACTGTTGGTATCACCGGATCCAACGTTGGATATGGGGGTTGAACCGTAGTATATTCAAAGATGTTGCTAGAGTTGAACAGAAGAGAAAGAGGGCCAGCACGCTGGCTGGCAATAGTGCCGTAGATATTGAAAGAGCTGTCGAGGTGGGTCACGTGGCGTGACACGTGACCCGGATCGGCTCCTCTACTATCCATAGATGCTCGGCATCCCGACACTAGCAACTTTCTAAAGTAGTAATAAATACGCCTATTACCCCCTTTTGCCTATTAATACTAAAAAACTTAAAAACGTAATAAGAATAAAAGATCAAAAAGTATTATACTTTTTAAATACATATAACATACCCACATAGCGAGTCGCCACTTATAGCGAGTTGCCACTTTTCCTTTCTTTCTACCTCTTTGACCTTTATACTAACTTTCCTCTACGTACAAATATGTAATCTACCTTAATTAAAAGTCGTATTATCCTTACCCTCTAGGCTATTAAGAAAGACCTAAAAATGTCTGTAAAAAAAGTAGCATCTATTTATAAGGTCCCCTAAATAACCCTTCACAACTAACATGCTAGACGCGTCGTATAAGGTAAAAGACAACTAAATTTAATAAAGATGACTATATTAGAAGAGGAGGTAATTCTTAAATAAGTTATTAACCTAATTAATTAAGGGTTCCCTCTATAATAAGAAGACGTATAAGAAATAGCTAACTAACTCCTAAACGCATATAATAGGACGTATACTAGACCCTAATAGGTAGAGAACTTTATATAACGCGTCCCTAAATTAAAAATATAATTTTAACGTTAAATTAACTATTAGAGGGCCTTAGCTAAAGATCCTATAATTATATAAGGCTAGTTTATACTTATATAAAACATAATTATAAAGTATAGGATATAGGATTATAATATCTATAATTTTAATAAGACTAGCTTCCTAATAGGAATACTATTATATACTAAGGTTGTTATAACCTCTAACTATAAGGGAAGGCCTTATATAAAGCAGCCTAGTAATTAGGAATAGGTTTCTATTATTTAGGGTGTATATATAGATAGCTAGGTAATACCTCTATATGTTATTATAAAGGGTAAATATTACCTCCTCTCCTAGTACTAAAACGGCTAATTCCTAGCTATATAGTATATCTATCTAAGTAAAAATAGATAGATAATAAATAATATTAGCTTAGATTAGTTAAATTATTCTTATTAATATATAAAGTCTTATATAAAGGGTACTTATTGCCTCTTAATCCTTAATAGCTATAATAGCTATAAATTAACTAACTTTAATAAATACTATAAGAAAGAGAATATTATTACTCTTTATATACCTCCCTATTTATTACATAAGCTTTAGCCTCTTAATATTAGGTGTTTTAGCCTATTAAAGTACTTATATAGTAAGGAAATTAAGAAGATAATATAGATATAGATTTTATATATTATAAAGGATAACTTCTTTCCTACCTTTAAAGTAGTATTCTTTACCTCTATAGGCAAAAACAACATATAAGCTGGTTTTAGATAGGCAGGCCTTATACCTTTTAACCCTAAAGTAGTTATTTCTTAACTAGATTTTAAGCTAAAGACTCTAATACTATTAAACTTAAGGCTAAGCAGCTAAGGCTCCTAAGACCTAAAGATACTAACTATAGTAGTAGAGGGCATATAAAATACTACTTCCCTTAAAAAGAAGATCTAGGCATATTAAGGTAGCTTACTATTAGTAATATATAAAGTAATTAACTTCTAGGCTAAAGGTATTAGTAAGTTAGCCTATAGGCTTACTATTATTAAGGCTAAGAACTATAAGCTTTGTATAGGGATAGAGGTACTAAGTAAGTACTAGAGGGTAAAAAAGACTAAACTATATCTTAGAGGGTTACTTAATACTACTAAAGTAGAGGTACTATAAGGAGAAAAGAAAGGTCTTAGTACTAGGGGGGAGAATAACCCTTAGAAGGAGGGTTATATAGAAGGTACTAAACCACACGCGCGACAATATGGTAATTACAGAAAGGCTGGATATAACGTATAAACCTATGAAGTAGTTTAGGATAGTAATAAGGAAGAGGGTGATTAGTAGTTTTAATTAATTTTATACGTTATGGCTAAATTTACTTATATATAAGGTAGAAGGGTAGAGGAAAGGTGGCGACTTACTATAAGTAGTGACTTGCTATGTGGGTATGTTAACCTAATTACATATAAGAAACCTATCCCTCTATCCTAATCTTTACTCTCCTACTAGCTACTAATTCCTCTAGCGCCTTATTAGGTGTTACCTTTATAAATCTATCAGCTAGGTTATTAGTACTATAGATCTAGCATACTTTATAGACTTTACGTCTCTTATAGGACTACTAAAGGGCTATAATATTAATTATAAGCCTCTTCTCCTTTATAATACCTAGCTTTATAAGGTATTTATAAAGTAAATAGGAGTCTATATAGAGGATTATTAGTATTAGAAGAAGTCCTATATAATTAGTTACTATCTTTAAGGTTATAGAGATAGCATATACTATATCTATACTAGTAACTATACTATATACCTTAGAGGTAAGTATACTATAGGTAACTCTCTTATACTTTATTAAGCTAAAGTAGATAATATTCCTAGTTATTATAAATTTATTACTATTATTAGGGCCTTTACTAGTTATCTTATTAGCTAGGGTAATAAGGAATCCTAGTTGTAATATTATATCCTTATTATTAGTAAAGGATCTATCTATAAAGATAAAGAGCTTTATAGTAGCTAGATTAAATAGTTAAAAAGTAAGGCTATAATTAGGGTTATCTATCTACTACTTAATATACTAATTAAGCACCTTAATTTCCTTAGCCTAGGGTACTTAGTACTATACTATAATAGAATAATTAAAGCTAGCCTTAGGTTAGTATATAGAGGTAATATACATACTATAGGCTTATTACTTAATATATTACTTAATAGTATCTATAGTAGTTAGATTAATAGGGTGGAGTTTCTTACCCTAGCCCTTTTACTTAAGGATTATCTTACTGTTAGTAGTAAGGGTTATAATACTACTATTAAACACTAGGGGATTATTAATACTAAGGATTTACTTCTCCTTAGTAGTAAAGGTCGCCTTAGTAAGTTCTTCTACCTTATAGGTAGAGAAGGATTTATCTAAGAGTCTAATTATATTATTAGTTTACATCCTAATAATACTAAAGTTTAGATTCTCTACTATAGATATAAGTAGGTAGGGATTAAAAGTTAAAGTATCTATCTTAAGATTTTCTCTATAGTAGTAGCTATAAGTTACCTACTAGTAGGTGCCTACCTCTATAATACTATATAGAGGTTTAATAACTTATATAATTATACCCTTTAGATAATAGTGTTAGATCTACTTAGGTAATCTTATAAGGATTGTTTAATTTAATAGAGTAGTAGATTAGGTATATACCTACGTTATATCTTAGAGCTAGATAATAAATCTAGGCTTAAGTAATAGTAATAGAGCTAGCATAAGTATTAACTACTGGCTAGCCTACTAGATTATAGGGGACTAGGTAAGGATTGCTTCCTTACTATTATCTATATATCCTTAGACAACTAGGCGTGATTTCTTATATAGTTAGTTGTCTATCCCTTTTACCTTATTAATAATATAGGCCTTAAAGATTTATTAGCCTATATAGAGGTGCTTATTATACTTAATAAATTAGAATATGCTATAGGTAATAAGGGTGTTAATCTTAAGCTTAATAGTATGCTTAAAGGGCTTTCCTAGGGTAGTAATAATACCCTTCTTATATAAATTAATTACTAGTAGGAGGTTAGATTCTTCCTTTAACAATAGGAAGTAAGTAGTAGATACCTAGTGTGTGGTAATAAGCACTACGCCTAGGCCTGTCTTATTAAGGAAGTTAGTGTTGTATTTATAAGGGCGGCTAGGCTGTCTCCTTAGTAGTAGAGCCCTTATAATAATAGTATTTAAAACCTTCTTAGTAGGTATAGCAGTAAGCTTATCCTCCTCTTTATTATTACTTAGTATAGGGCCCTTATTATTATTATTATTATTCTCTAGGGGCCTCTTATTAGCTGCTTTAGAGGTGGCGTTTCCTTTGTAATCTTTAGGTTCTTTATAATAGTATAGCTTAATAATAGTAAAGCAGAAGGTTCTCAGGCCGTAGGGGAACTCTATAATATACTTAGTACTATTAACTATAATAAGGTAGTATAGGCCCTACTAACCCTCTTTTTTATACTATACTTAAATAGGGGATTAAAATAGGAGTATAGTAGTCTTAGATATATCTAGGCTATTATAAGTAGTAATTACCTTATTAACTTAGCACTTAGTATAAATCTACTATACTACCTCTATAGCCTTTTTTACTATTTTAGCCCTCTTTATTATTAATAGTAATAGTAGTAAAGAATCTATAATCTAGGGGTATACCCTAAATATAAGTAGGGTAGGGATAAGGCTGTCTAGGCTAGTAGTATTATTAATAGCCTTTATAGTAAGCTATAAGGCTATAGTAAGGGATTCTCCTTTATTATAGAAGATCTTATATGTGTGGCGTAGAGGTATATAGTATCTTTTAACCTTACTAATACTATTATAAGCCTTAATTAGGACTTCTTTAATATAGATTAAAAGGGTGTATATAGATTATTTAAATTTAGCTATATAAAAGTTAAGGCTAGTATCTATAATAATCTAATCTAGTAGGCTAAGATATATATTAATCTAATATATATAGAGCACCTCCTATATATACTTAGTAGTAATATTCTTAAGGAATTATACTACTTAAAAAGAGGTGGCTATATTAATAATATATAGCATAGGGTGGTTACTATTAAGATATACTATATTAATAATAATCTTATAGTTAAAGTTATAGTTATTATCCTATAAAGAGAACTTAAACTAGCCTAGTGCTATGGCGTTAAGTTAGTACTAGTAGTAGACCCTAGTAATCTTCTTTAGGGCTAAGATTTCTACCTTATTACTAGATTACTAAAGTACCTTATAAAGCTACTAGACTAATAGATAGCTAAATTAGTAGTATACTTAATATAGCTTAGTATTAGTAAGATAGTACTAGGTAATACTCTAGGTTAGGTATTCTAATAGTATCTATAGATACCCCTATTTACATATAATAGGGATAATAGTATTACCTTAGATAAGTTAGTTAGTAAGGTTGTTAAATTTAATCCTCTAGTAATTTATATCTATAAGGTAGAGTAGGAAGGGAGTATTACTAGGTATTATATAGAAGGTAAGGGTACCTAAGGGAGTAGTAATATTAATAGTACCCTTAGATATAAAATATATCCTATTACTAAATTAGATCCTTACTTCTCTAGCGTAGTCTATATCTAGGGGTAAGTCTCCTCTAAATAGCTTATAGAGGGTAAGATACTACTAGTATCCTACTGTTAAGTACTCTATAGTACCTAAGTCTAGTATAATACCTTAGAAGGTAGTTACTAAATACTAATTATTAATAGTAAAGATATCTACTATAGGCTAGGCATCTTTATCTTAATCCCCTTAGAGATCTTCCTTTATAATAAAGTATATAGTTACTTAGTTATATAGCTTAGAAAATAACAAAGGGCTGTCTACTACTATAGAGTTAAAGAAGGTAGTTAATATAAAAAATATAGTACTAAGCTTATTATTATAATCTATGTAATTATTATTCTTATTATCTAATTTAAAGGGCTTATATCCTTTAAAGTTAGTAATAAATTATTAAAAGGCCTCTATTAATCCCTCTATTAGGTACTAATCTTTATACTAGTAGTAGGATTACTAGTACTTATCCTTAGAGTACTTAGTTAACTAGTATCCTAGCTTCTTATATATATAATACTTTTTTAAGGAAGTATTATACTAGTACTAATTATAGTTAAAAGGGTACTATAGGCTGTTATTTACGTAATTATAGTTATTATAGTTAGAAGGGTTATACTAGTAGCAGCCATACTAGCTGTTATATATATAGTTAGTCTAGTACTAATTATTACTAAGATATTTATATTAGCTATTAATATTAGTAGGATACTAGTATAGTATATATTACTATTATTACTTAATCTTAATAGTATTACTAATAGTAGATCTTAGCTAGCTATATATACTAGCAAATATTAGGGCTAGGTTAAATAGCATAAGGGCACACTCCTCTACACCTTAGTAGGAGTTAAGGAGCTAATTATAGAGGGCTATATTAGATAGGGTGCTAATCCTTATAATAGATTATAAGAGGGTAGTTACTTATTAGATAAGGATCTTAAGGGCCTTAGGCTTACTCTTATTAGGGTTATTACAGATAGTACTAGTAAAGGTAGTTCTCTATAGCTCTATAAGGTAGGCTTAATATGTTTCTTCTGTCTTAAAGTTACCCTTAAGTATTATAACTATAGTATAGAAGTTAAGGGTATAAGATGGATTATAGAGATAGTTAGTATAGAAGTCTACTACTACCCCTTTAAGCATAATAAAGAATATACTAGCAAATTAATCCTATAGTATCCCTACCTTAAAGTACTAGTCTTAGAAAATAGTAAGCTTAGATTTAATTAATTTATATGCTCCTCTACTATATTTAAGCTCCTCTAGGTATATCTTAATAAGGTTAGTAAGCTAGTAGAGGGGTAGTATTCCTCTAGTAGATAGTATAGTTATAATTAGTACTAGTACTATACTAGGAAAGGGAGGGATAAAGTTAGGGTTATTATATAAGGAATTTAGATTAACTACTAACTATTAGCTAGCTAGAGCTAGAGCTAGAGCTAGAGCTAGAGCTAGAGCTAAAGCTAGAGTTAGTAAACTATCTAGCTATAGGTCTAATAGTAATAATCCTATAATATTATAGATAAAGTTAGGGTTATTAGCCCTTATCTTAAAGTTATTAGTCTTACCTATATTAGCTATTACCTACTCCTTTATCTACTTTAGCGCCTTAGGGGCTAATATAGCAGTATATACTTATAGTATAATCTAGCTACCTTAGGTAGTATTAATAAATATCCCTTAGTATAGGAGATAGTTATAGAATCCTATTAGGGTATTATAGTATGTTACTATAAAGTCCTCTTTAGTCTATCCCTTAAAGTCATCCTATAGGGCATCCTATAGGTTAGTCCTATAGAGCCCTTCTCTTATATACCTTATTATCTAGAAGATAATAATAGCAGCTAGGGCTTTCCTCCTTTTATCCTTAGAGGTATTAGTAGGGATATTACTAATATAGGTATTACCCTATTATTTAATATTAACTTAACCCTAATACTACTTAGGGATAGGGAATAGGTTCCTAATATTTATAGGGTATAAGGGATCCTACTCTTTAGTAAGGAAATCCCTAGGTGCTATTAATAATAGTTATAATTATCTAGGAATAGATCTACTACCCTCTAATAGCCTTATAACCTCTTAAACATAGGTACTTACCCCTAACCATATAGGCTTAGGGGTAAATCTATTTATTAGAGGAATTACTACTAGTAGTATAGATAATAGATAAAGGATGTAATAAAAAGAAGGGTGAAAGATATAATAGGAGTTTAGATAAGGGAGAAAGTAACAGAAGAGGATAGAGAAGAAGAAGATAGAGGACTTAAGGGTAAGGGCTGGCAAGATTCAAATACTTAATTATTACTATGGATATTAAGGGGTGTAGTGTTAGAAGTAGATTGCTTACTACTAGCCACCTTATAGTGTTAGAAGTGGATTAATCTATAGGCGTTACTGTTAGATATTATTAATCTATAGGTATTACCATCAGATATTATAGTACTAACAGGAAGTAGCAGAAAGTATAGGAAGGGCCTGTTTGCTTAGGCGTTTATAAAGGTGAAAAATTTGCTTACCTTAATTAGCAGTAAAGACGCTAACATAGTAGTTTTAATAATACGCCCTTAATAGTAATAGGTAACTAAGAGAGTTATATAGTTAGAGGATTTACTATAGCTAGTAAGATAGTAAGTAAAGTATAGGTAAAGAAGGAGGGGACTTCTCTATAAGTAATAAAGTTAAAGATAGTAATCTTCTATATAATAGACATAGGGATAAAGGGGTTTTTACTAGTATTATTAAATATAACCTATACTAGGTAATTAGTACCTTCTTCTAGGTAGTACTAGGCGGCCTAGATAGGCAGCATTTATAGTCTCTTCTATTAACCTTACTGATCTATAGTAGTAGTAACTATAAAGTTAACTACTAATCAGTATTAGTATTACTAGATCTAACGTTAGATATAGGGGTTAAACTATAGTATATTCAAAGATGTTGCTAGAGTTAAACAGAAGAGAAAGAGGGCCAGCACGCTGGCTGGCAACAGTGCCGTAGATATTGAAAGAGCCGTCGAGGTGGGTCACGTGGCGTGACACGTGACCCGGATCGGCTCCTCCACTATCCGTAGATGCTCGGCATCCCGACAATTACAGTTCAGCAGACTTATCACATGAAGAGAACTACACTCGATGTTGTTTTCACGGTTGGTTACAACAGTAGGAACCCTTTGGTACTCGGCTCTTGCGCCTGTCATTTCCATATGTCTTTGATCGAAGGCTATTTCCCCACGTTTGTGATATCAAACTGAAAGTGCCTTGTATCATTAAAGCAATAGCTACGGTCAAGTCCGCGTGTAAAAGCGGACATATGTTAACTAGGAGAGCCCCCGGTCGTGGGGCAGCGGTTAGAACGGCGGAGACGCCACGTCGTGTGTTGCGATAGTTATTCGTAAGGCTATGATAACAATTCCCCACTATTGATCTATTGTGATGATATCTGCCCGGAATGAACTGCAGTAGAGAATTGCCAATATACTCAAACGATAATACTATTAAATATATGTTCAACAACCATCGACCATATCAAGTCCACGGACCACTTCCTTGGCTATAACTTCTAGCTGTAGTCTTGAAACAGTAAGAAGCAGAGTAGAACAGGCTTCAACGGCAACTACTGGTTTCAAGAGCTCTTATCTGATCTTGGATCTGCGGGTTCTCGGCTACAGCTGTTCCAACACCTCGATTCAGGAAGGCATCGATAACGCCTGTGAAAAACGTTGCACGTCGTGGCACTACTTGAGCGCTTTGGTCTGCAGCCGGGTCTTCTCGAGAGTCCAGATCATTCAAGGTCTTCTGAGGTTGGAACAGCCATAATCCCGTAGCGAGTCTAAAGAAAACCACCACTATAGCGAACATAACGACCGTAATCACAAGCAATACAACCACAAAGCTTTTCCAGCTACGTTTGAACGTGAAGATATCGTCACAGCTAAATAAAGTAGCAGTGATTATCAGCGGAAGCGTTAACTGATATTGTTAGTGTGACTATTGAAGCAGATTCGGCTAGGAATGACGTACGATGGTGGTCCACGCCAAGACTCTGGCAGAATGGTGAACTGGTGTCACAGTATTCGATTGCTGGCGGTGCTTTGGAATATGTAAGCTACCAAATACATGCGAATCCGGATAGCCTGAGGCGGGAAAAAGATAGACCAAGCCATCTATCTTGTGAGTTCTTACCGTCTTACGTACTGAAGACACTTCTTCCACCATTTCTTTGCACTTTTCCTGCATATCTCCTAACATTTGCCGCAGTTGCTCCAGGTTTGTGAAGGTGTTTCGAATTTGAGTGAGATACGGAAAACAGATCGAAGCGTCGTCCGACGGCTCATCGTAGTTACGAAAATATAGCACGTCGGTTTTCATGAATAAGTCTCCGCTTCTGACGAATTCCTGCAAAACTTGGGCAAGTTCGCTGCAAATTTCTTTGAAACTTCTGGGACCATTTTCGTGCTCATCATACTTCTCAAGTACCTTCCTCTGCGTCGGTATATTAGGTGACACCTTTTCCGAAGTGGGTGTGCGTGCCCGTCTGATGAAATTCTCATGTCGCCTGATCTTAAAGAGATTTAGATACTTGAAACAGAAAAGGCTCAAGTATATAAATGCGAAACTATCTAGGAGTTAAGTGACTCATGGGTTGGTTTACTTACCAGGTCTGTCATCCGTTGTGTAAGATGATAGAGTAACGAGGCCCACTCCTGATGGACTTGGACAATTCGAACCGCAAGCACATTAATGAAGTACGGCCGAGGAGACCACTTGCTTTTAGTTGCGTCCACTTTCCCCCGACAAAGTGGGTCAAATAATATCCCATCTGAGAAGTCGTTCTCGTAGCGAGTCACCATGTCTGGCGATGGATCTTCAAGAACTTCGTCGAACCAAGTTTCCAGGAAGACTAATCCTGTCCATCGAGTTTGGTCATAGCCTGTAACCATGCAACTGATGTTCGTGGCATAGATCCCGTCCGTGGTGGCTGAATTGTCTTCGGAATCGGCAAGATGCCTCAAAAATGTCACATCGCGGGAGAGCCTAAGTGTTGACCCAGCAGCTGCGCTTTTGCGAGTATCGTTCATAAGCTCTGTCGTAGTTCGCCAGACACGAAAAGGAAAAGAAAATTGCATAACAAAGGTTTCAGGTCCTTCTGTCTGTGCATTATTGTTAGACATCTGCCTTCAAACATCACTTCATAGTGGATAGAATGCGACATACTGGGAAGTACACGCCGATGGATGGATTTGCGCAGATGTAGTTCAGGATAAAATCCCCTAGCACCCGAAATAAAGATTCCGAGGATGTTCCGACTAGAGCCATAATGCCGCAAGCATCTAGGTTAGCGACGTATCTGGCAACAATACGTCAGTTGTGGTAGCTGCCTACGGTTTTGGATAACATGTGATCAAGCCTACATCAGTCTTCGGTCAGCGTCCACAATGCCGGGATCATCGTCTTCTCTATATCTCTGGTTGATGTAAATTGTATGAGTTAACGTCTCTTTCCATGATGAATCATGTTCGCGCTTACCTTTTTGCTCAGCTCATCGTATAAGTCTTGCGCTGATAGACCTCCAAGGAAACCACGAAGATGCGGTTCCGGACCAGAGGTATTTCCGTCAATTAGCAGAGCAATCTTCTCTTTCTGTGCACTTGCGTCTCTATCAAGCAGCTTTTTGATCGTAGCTTCGCGGGTAACATCAAGGACACAGTCGATTCGATATTGATCAGGGGCCCAGTTCTCTTCCGTTCTCAAGAAGATGCTGATGTCGTTTTCTCCTAGCTCTCGGGCATTCTTTTTCATTAACGATTCAACGAAAGGCGAATTCTCCCAGTTCCGGGAGAATCTTTCTTGTCCACCATCGAAAAATCTTGGTGGCCAAGAGAAAGCACTGACATACTTATTATGGTGAACTGGGACATGCACATCTCTCGGCCTCGGCACCTCCCCAGCGGGTCCACGCAACTCAACGGACGGAGTTGCGAGACCCGACACAACTGCTCCGGCGTTGCTGCGCATTCAAGTGAAAAGAAGGTTCTAGGGTCAAGTTAGAAAGTTCAAGTATGATAAAAAAATCGGCATTAGGCTTCAGTGGTGGAATTGAAGCTCTTTGTTAGTATCCTCTCCGCAAACCATGTTGATACAACCATCGAATTGCATTACATTATTCCCACAATGACAAGCTTATTCCAGGACCAAAGACTCAGAAATCAAACCCACTTTTCCCTGCCTTGTTTTTTATAACGCGCTAACGTCGGGTACTCCAAAACAAAGAAGCGGTACATGGGTGGTATGGTGCACATAATCCAAAGAAAAGATTTCGATGTCATTTTGAGGCCTATTATCATAATAGTACTCAAGATCACATCGGAACCTTTCTCTTTAGAAAGGAAACCTCTGTTATATGCCGGGGGAAAGGAAAGGGCGGTTTTACATGATTGACGTTCCGAGCTGTTTGCACCAATGCTTATAGCAGATGACGGGGACAGTTGTGGGCAGCGGGATGCTGATTCTGTTGCTGGTGCTGGCGGGTCTGTACTCGCTCCACCCGGCAGCGAGAGCAACGAGGATATCTACAGTTTGGGCACGGGTCAACAACAACCGTCATGCCTCCTTGCCCACAATAGCACTGTTTTGATCGTTAGCTATTTCCGCGCCAAGCCCCGATGGGTACAAAGAGTGCGTATGGCACATGTACTCACGCAGGTCCACATAAAAGCATATCTTTTTCTTGAAGGCTAAGGTAGGATAATAGGTCGTCAGTGGCTGGCGTCCGGAACTGCGAAGCTGTATGCTGAGAGAAGTCCGAGTACCATTTTCCGGATGCGAAGCAGTTCCGATTCTTATCTCTTTTCGTCTACAGCACCACCCCGAGTGTTCCCTTCTCTTGGTATTGTAAGGCTACTTTCAAGCTAACCAATTGGGCAGGGTTGCAGATGTCCGAGAAAGAGCGGTCACGCTGGTTCGGTATGGGGCTGACGAGGTGTGTCAGGAAAGAGTCCGGATTGGCTGCAATGCCAGTATCGTGATGGTTGTTGGGCTTGGGGGTCGAGACTGAGATACGTCGCTGAGGTAGATCGACGGGACTGGGACCGAAAACTTGGTGTCAACAGATCATGTGTCGTTGTCGTAAGGATTGTCTTGTCCCCGATTTCGGAGGCCAAAGAAGATTTCCTCCTCCCTCCCTGACACCCTGATCCAATCGCTAGCACCTTTCCTCTCCCTTATCAAGCCTACTAGGGAGCAACCGATATCTCGAGCAGACAATAGGGAGCATTCAAAGGGAAGCCGAAAACAACGCAGTGAGCCGCGTTTTGAATTGACACGTTGCCTATGTGCGCACAGGATTTCAAAAGTTTGGCTTCAGCTATCCGGATAGGGGCTGCTGGGTCCGTGGTTGTCTAATTAAACATGCTTCAGGCCTTAGGCATTCGCAGACGCCCCCCCCCCCTTGAACTCGTAGTTTGCCTGAGTGATGAGATCTCTATGACGAGGTCAGTGCATGACCGCTCTTTAAGTTACAGTAAGGACGGACTGCTGGGGAGAAGTGTGATAACTGCATCATTTCAGGGCCTCGGTAACATTTACTGTCTCTAGGCCTGGATACGCATGAGCATGCAAAACAGCAGCTGTGACTGTAGAAGCAAGTAGCTGGGTTAAGATGAAATTACACTGCATTCAAGTAGGGGTTGCAACATTTGTGAGGTGGTTGGCTTACACAAAAGGGTTGCGGGTAGAATGACGGCCACCTTTTGGTCCGTTAACGGTCTCTAACCGTATTTGGCAATTATCCCCTGCCTACTACCACCACAGCAGTCCACCACCTATGTGAAAAACGCCCTTTTTGCGGCAAATCTATTATCACCTACCGACACCTATAATACCTAAAATCCAGGCCCTAACCTTTAAAGAGTACTAGCTGTACGTACGCCTTTACTATTATAATAAGGGTATTACCCTATAAAAAGTAAGGGTATCTAATTAAGGTAATTATATAGATATTTATTATAACTAGGTAGGTAATTACCTAATTACTATAAGGTAATAAAAAATATTAATAAAGTAGTATAACTACCTCTTTATAGGTAAAATCTAATACGTTACTAGGACTAATATCTAAATATAGGAAATTATTAATAGTAAAGATCTCTATAACTATAAGCCTACTACTAAAAGTAAGATTAACTTAGTCTTTACCTTTATAAAGTTAAGTAAGGAGGAGGCTACCTTTAACGTAGTAAGTAAGGGCCTCTAGTAAAGATCTATTACCTAATATATTAAAGAGCTCTCTACTAATAATAATATAACCTTATAGTAAATTACTACCTAGCTAGTAAGTATAGAGAAGGTAGTTATTAATAGCTAATATATATATAACCTCTAATATAACCTCTATAAGAGTAAATTTAGCTTATTATCCTCTATATAACTCTTTATCTAATAACTATAAGAGTATAATAATATCCCTTTTTATACTATTTAATATAGTAATAATAAGAAGGTTAATAGTATTTTTTAGACGTATAAGCCCTACCTAGAGAAGCTAAAGAGGTATTTAAAGTTACTAATAATAGATAATACATATAAGGTATATAATTTAATATTACCTACTCTAGCTAATTACTAACTTACCTAGGTTAATTACTTCTAAATACTACTTTTTTAAGTAGTTAGCCTTACTACTATTAATACTATATTTAACGCCTACTTTTACTTTATATCTACTAAATTAACTAAATTTTATATATAAGTACTCCTCTAGCTCTACTAACTACTAAAGGAGAGTAATATTCCTAGCCTAGGCGTAATAATTACTAATTTTAATACTAGATTAAAGTATACTACTAAGGAGACTTTCTCTTATACCTAGTAGTAACTCTATATATAGTATATACTAAAAAACGTTATTTTAAACGTAAAGAAGAAGTAGGAAGGGCTATAAGCCCTTAAGGCTAATAAGGCTATAGCTACTACCCTTACTACTACCTTTATCTAATAATAATAATAGCAGCTAGATATTTAGGCCTTAGATAAGAAGGAGTATTTATATAACCTAAATAGGCTACTTAACGTGTAGTAGGCCTATATTTATATATTATCTAAGGCTATCTATAGGAAGGTATAGAAATCCCTTAAATAGTAATTTACTAACTAGCTAGGTTAGTTATATCTAGTTACCCTAAACTTTTACTAATAACTATAGTAATAATTTAGTACCTCTAGACTATATATATCCTATAGCTCTATAAGTTTATTAAGTATAAAATACATAACTTATATAACTATAGTATAAAAACTACTTTACCTATAGAGGGCGTATATTATAAGCTAAAATTATACCTTACTTACTACCTTACTAACCTCTATACTCTTTATAAGAAAATACGTAATATAGTTAACTAAAAGGAAGTATAATTTACTACCTAATATAGTAAAGAGTGCTACTACTACCTACCTACTAGTAATATTTAACTCTTATAACTATTAACCTATAAGGTTTCTTTTTAGGCCCTTTACATCCTCTATTAATAATACCTTACTACTAATAATATATACGTTAAGTAGTAGAGCCTGCCTACTTATAGTAGCTCCTTTACCTAGTAGTAGGGGATACCTTACTACTATAACCTCTTATAACAGCTTTAACTTACTAACTATAGCTAAATTCTTTAAAAGGAGGATCTTAATACTTACTAGTAGCTTAACTAAAGTAATATACATATAGTCTATTACTAAACTAAATATTACTAACTAGCCTAGCTAAATTTAATTTACCTCTAACTTTAGACTATTAAGGCTAACCTAAATATTATTAACTACTAGTAAGTATATTACTATATACCTATTAAATCCTCTAACAATAAGGCTCCTTCCCTTATAAATACCTAATATAATCCCTCTATATAGGAAAGATATAATACCTTTAAGGCTAGCTTATAAGTAACTACTACTATTATATCTACTATAGGTACTAACTCTACTAGTAGCTATAGTAGAGCTAGTACTTATAGTAGACATAGTAGTACTTAGATATAATAATAATAACTCCTTATTATTAATAGTCTTTATAGTACTGTTAAGAATCTTATAACTATAGTATATAGGTTATATAAGGCCTAGTAAGTATAAGAGCTATAGCGACTTAAGGCTGATTAGTAACGGCTGGCCTATAAGGCGGAGTAACAGGCCTGTAAGGCTGCCCTTTTTGCCTAGTAGTAATAACAACTTTACTAGTAGATAGTACTACTACAGCTATAGCTACTACTAGCGCCTTTTTTTACTAAGCCGTATAGGTAGTATAGGCTATACGGGCTAGGCTAATTTAGGCTATAAATAGTTATGTAATATAATAGACTTTTAATTAATTAATTACTAGTAATATCGCCTTTAGCTGAATCGTTTAAATCTGAGGAGTTTTTTAAATTTGAAAAAGTATTTAATACTTTTGTAGGACTGCTATGAATCTAACTCTCTGATTGGCTGGATTAATCGTAATGTTGTTGTAGGCAAAATTTTGGTTGGGCTGACATAATGCGCTTCCAGATACGGTTAGAGACCGTCAACAGACCAAATGGTGGCCGTCATTCTACCCGCAACCCACAAAAGAAAGTGCTCAGTGGAAGTTGAGACGCGATGCGTGACTGGGATACGATCTCCTAACCGCGGCCGGCCAATCACACAACGTATTTCCACCGCGAATCGCTGCCGTGTCTGACCATGCACCGCACAACCCAAAACATGTATCTGACCGTTCTTGTGGCAGTGCTGAGCTCCCTAGCCTTGTCTCGTTTTGTTCCTCATCTCGCGATGTTTGGGGCACCTCAACGACGCTGTCAATGGTCTCCGAAGCGCCACCAGAGAGATACCGAAAGAAAATCTTTACCGAAGATTCCTCCTCACCGGCTCACAGCCGGCTGATCAGAGCCTACCTTGGCAGTACGCAGACGTTGAGAATCGTGGCTCCAATTAAACCAGCCCATTCAGATCTCCGCTTCCCTCGCACACCGTCTTGTCATCCAAGATTGCCCGATGGGAAACACGTGGTACTGGCTATCAGGCCCTCGTCATCGGTTACCGTTGCCCAACTTGATACAGGACCCGAATTTGATCTGGAAGGACGGTTGTCCAGCTACTTCGAGTAGTTGCATCCTAAACAGATGCCTTACATGACGCCTTCCCGAGGCCGTCCTCCGATACTCGGTCCTTCTGCGATTGTCGCCTTGTACTGAGATTCACCCTTGTCGCTTCATTAGGCTTGTCATATTAATGCAGCGTCGATCGATCAATCGCAGACTCTTCTCATTACGTAAATCGACCAACAGGTGCGATTTACGACAGATTGCTTCTCTAGCGACATGCCATCCTCTCAAGTTTTCGGCTGCAGAATAAGGCGGGTAGCCGCACTTTGTGTTCTCTCCTTGGCTTGTAAATTATCAATCCAGGTTCCGATATATCACGCGCTCGATGAGAATAGATCAAGATGATCCAAAGAAGTACCGGTATTATAGTACTATACACTCGCAATCTGTAAGACATGATGTTATAAGGGTACCACAGACGCATTGTTCGAAGAGGCAGGTTAAGGCCCTATGGTCATCCTTTGGCAGTATGGCCATTAGTGTGCAGCCTTATGGCAGTCCTTTATTGAACGATGGTTGCTTCTTCCGAAATATCTTTCCTATCTTAACTACCGAGCTCTTGCAAGAGTATCAATATAAGGTGACGAGTTTTGGGCTCGTTGATAAGTAAGACTGAGATACATGTCAAGGTACTGTACCCGAAACAGGGGCATACCAGCGGTGTTCTTTCGGCAAACACCGTCTTCACGGGGAACGCGATAAAATTTGACAGCTGAAAGAACACAGCAGCTGTAATCAGCCTTTGATTGCGTCAGACAAGGTAGGCTACGGACCGAAGGCTCTGCCATGTGCTTACTGCATATGCATGTTACGAAACTGTCCCACTTAAGACGCATCAAGTGTAACAACAGCCAATGGATGCTTACGGTGTTGGCATGACCATTAGAAATCATGAGGTCCTTTATCTATCTGCCAAGCCCAACTGTTGGCGGCTGCAAGGACATTATCTACTCGGTTCTCGGAGCATAACGAGGCTTCTGACGGCACACGTAGACTCTAGTATGAGAATATAGGTACAGTTAAAGGGAATTAACGCCTTTTTGACCCTTTTCAGCAAGAAACCTTTGCTATAATCGTAAGCTATCTTAATAAATTATTAAAACCTGGCTTTTATGAAGGTATTTGACATGGTATTCAGTCATACTCAGTATGAAAACTTTGCTCGACATATGCTGCCCTCAATATGCCCACAATGAAACAAATACACGTATTAAATGAATTCTTTTATACTCAATGTAACACCTTTTGTTTAGAAGCGTCCGCTTTTCGATAGACTCTTCACCCCATAGTTTTCTCCATCTGAAAGAGGCTTACTTTCCAGTCAACCGGCTACTAATTTATATTGAGTCAAGCGCCCATGTCTTGAACTGTTTCCAAAAACCAAATATGAGGTACCGTATGATCAACAATTTGACCGTTTACGCCTATCAAACCATGATGCTTATTCTTCGTAGCTCATGCCTATTTAGAATGGGACAATGTGCCTAGGGCCGACGAGTGGCCAGGTGTGCCATGGAATCAGTGAGCGGGTGGCTTGTACCGAGATCCTTACCAAGTGATGATAAGCGATCCGTATGTGCCTTGTGGGCCGATCTCTAGGTGCAGATGCCTATTACAAGTTCTGACAATAGACTGAAACAGGTATAGTAAAATCAAGTATGGTGATCAGTATTCCGACTGCATATCGAGACCTTTAGCTTGTGAAGGCTACATATGGTGGCCAAGAGGCCTAAACTCGTGCCCTGTTTGAATTAAGGCTGCTGATCATGACTGGGCCGAGCGATGTGAAATCGCCTGGAGCGGATGCACATTCACGTTTCCTTGAAGTTCGTAACACTGAGGGGTCAAGGTTGTGTTCAGTTTTGGCGGATTCGACGGCTTCCCAGAAATTTACATGTCCTATGGGCCGAGTCTGTAACTCTTTGGGTATAGATTGTTTGGTCTTGTGTCCTTGCTTGGAGATACCGTGACCAACCATCAGTCAGCTATGAGCCTCTTATATCCAAGTTGTGTCAATAGCAGTCTCCATCATGCAGTTATGGTCATACGATGGACCTCAGGGGTCCGAATGTGTCACGAGATACCATATAAGCGTTAGTTACTGCCCACATAACTAACGATGTCGTTTTGTTACTTGACAGAATCCGACCTAAGCACGCTCCAACTCTGAGCGCATCTCCCCGCTAAATGACAATCGGTTTCTGCAACCTGAATGGTTTTTCTACCAACTTTTTTTTCACTGTTTGTAGGCGATTCCTTGCACAGGTTTGCATAGCTTCACGGCAATATCTTCCATCTTCCGCTTTGCAGGACTCGCCTTTTCCGTCTGCCGTTAACGCTCTTTCTTCACATCGGTGAAACGAAGATCTGTATGTTTCAGTTTGAGTAATAGTATGGAAATCGAGAAAGAAAGTAGAGAAAGAACCACAGAACCATTGGCGTACTTCCCCGCTACTGCTTGGTGACATCGATCAAGTCGTGCCCAACCAGCTAACGAGATTTTGTGCGGGCAGCTCCCCAAATGAGGGCAGGGAAGCAAGAATTGTTCAATCGTGCAATGACTGTAGCAGATTTCGTTGAGCCTGAACTCTGTATCTAAAAACGCAAGGGGAAATGGAGTCAAAGAACCCACAAGAGAAGCCATGTAGGCGCCTCTCTGCCCAGGCTCTCTCTATTGAAACCGAGGAAAACACACTTCCACGGGCTCATTGGTTGGTTCAGACTGCAAACTGGCCTGTGATGTTTTCCAAGGGACGACATCCAAAGGCCTAAACAATAAATTCTTCACAGATATGATGGAAGGCCTCCACTCCCCCCCTGGTATGCTTCTTATGGATGATGGCTGAGACTATGTAACGCTGACTACTTAGTGCGGCACAGCTGAGACTTGCCTTGGCGAAGCTTTTTATTACAGGCCAGTGTGGGGTTGGATTGTCCATTGCTCTTTTCTATTCACAATCAGCTGACGGTGTGCGTATTCATCCGTCGCTGACACCTTTGTATGACTTGGTTGTCTATTAACAGACCTTCGAGATCGCTCTGAGGCGAAGAGCACAACAAAATCCAGAGGTTGGGCGAGTCTGCTCCATGATACACACCCCTAACCGTCTTACCTCTGCAAAAAACGCGGTTCTCAAGTTGCTTAAATCGATAGAGCACCGCTTAGTCACCGGCGGCCGTTTGGTCCGTCTGGGGCTAACATGGAGAAAAGGCAAGACACAAGCAAGAACAAGACTGCCGCGCATCGATGTCAGCAAGCCATATAAGCCCCTCCTATACCGCCAAGACTCCGCCAACATACCGATGACAGGATCAAGCCTACCGACTGGCAAACAAACTCCTGAGTTGCCCTAAGCCGTCACCAGCAGATCAAGAATCAAGCAACCAAACCCTCAGGTGGGTGGGCCCTAGCGCTCAATAGTCTGGTTTTAATCAAGGCAAGCAAGCGAATGACAGGGTCAGCCCCTCCTGAGGTCGCAGAGGTACACAATGATGGTAACACAGTCGAAAAAACAAGGTATCATTATTATGCCCAATACTCAACGCAATAAGAGAAGCGCGAGGTCAGACACTGCTGAAGGTTAAAAGAGACGATGCCGATCCCCTCGGAATGGCGATGCCGGAGCTAGCTCCGTTCCACATCACGCCACCCCTCCACCAAAGAAGAAGTTGAAGGGTAAGTCCAGGTGGTAACTCTAATTGAGTTCATATAGGGCGATTTCCCCCCCCCCCCCCCCCACCTGCATTCTGCTACCCAACGGAATGTGTGCATGATTCCCAGTGCATCGCAGGCTTCGGCTGGATCAAATGAGCTTGAATAGCCTATGTGCCTTGTCTAATGCACCTTACCTTACGTAAGATACCTACTGGAAGGGAAAGAAGGGAGGACCCCTGCATGTTTGTTCTTTCTGTCAGTCTACAATTGGACTAGCGCCATGCGGCTGAGCCAATCGATAAGCGCATCTTGAGACATCGGGGAGGCAGCCAATAAAGGGATGCTGACGGATCTTCCAACCCGAGTGCGGTTATTGCGACCGTAGAGTTTCATTATTGCGACCGTAGTCCCACTCCGGAGCGCCCGGAGGCAATAATCCGCCCGGATCAATTAATCCGCCGGCGCCGGATTACAACAATTATTCGAATTCGAAAACTCCTCGGATTTCGACGAATTGGCCAAGGGCGGCAAAAGTAGCAAAAGTGGCAGCAAAGTTGTTATATTATCTAGAAAGGCCATAGCCGCAGCTGCAGCTATAGGTGCAGGCTAGGCCAGCCCTCTAGGGGCATTACGGTATTTAACATCGCCAGCTAGGAATAATATAACGTACCCGCATAGCGAGCGACGCATCAGGGCGAGCGACGCACCTTAAGAAAAGTGGGGTATTTCTAGGTGGACTGCACGCAAAAGTGCTGTTATGTAATTGTTAGACCTCCTTAGCAATTATGTAACAGTACTTTTGCGTGCAGTCCACCTAGAAATACCCCACTTTTCTTAAGGTGCGTCGCTCGCCCTGATGCGTCGCTCGCTATGCGGGTACGTTAGTATATATAGCATAAATTACCTAATATTTCCTTAACTACTATACAACTACCCTTAGCTCCTCTAGATATTATCCTACTACATAGATAAAAGTAAAGTATTTATTATAACTAGTAGTATCAGCAGTAGCTTAATATACTGCTATATTACTAGTAGCCCTATTACTAGCAGCCGGCTGCCCACGTGATTCCTATACATATCCATCTCGAAACTTAAGGGTATTTAGGCCGTGCATCGCTAGATTGCCGTTAGCATTAAAAACGATTGATTTTGGTGGGCGCACCTACTAAAGCAAGTGGTAGTAGCAATTTGGCTGTGGTTGTGGCGGTGGTGGTGGTGCTTATGGCGGGTGACGGTCGCAATAATGAAACTCTACGGTCGCAATAACCGCACTCTTCCAACCCGCAGGTCCAGACCCCTGGTACGACCCGTCAAGGTGGGTCTTTCCGAGGTCCACCCGCCGCATCCTCTGCACACCTTTTTTCTGTGGTAGGTATCTTTTTTGCTTCTATGGGCAGTGCCCCCCGTCATCATCATCTGCAATGACCGTCCGAATTCGATCAGTAAACGGGATCTCCCCCTCCCCCCTCTCCAACAATCAGACGGGGACGGAGTTTGGCCTGCATGGCCCCATCGCTTAGGCCGAAGCAGCCTTGGTATTGGTGATCTTCGACGCAGCAAGGGGAGGGAGGGCCACGCCGCTTTCCAACGTGGGACCAGTCAAGGGCCGCCGTCACCCGCAGCAAGGCAATCAATCGGCCGTCGGGGACCAGCCACCGACAAATGCTCCCAACCGACCGATCGGCTGTGAGTACCTATTCATCCGCCCACAGCGCTAGGCCTGCAGCTCCGCGGGGGGTTGATGGTGGTGGTATTTTTCTGGCTCGAATTGTGATAAGGCCATTTCCTCGTGCCCAAAGACTGGCGTGTGCCCTTCTGACAGCGAAATTCTCGACATTCATTATCCCGCGACTTATAAGCCCACGAGAGAGCTCCGACCGAGGAACAGGCTGTTTTGCTAGCCAAAAGGACATGTTGAGTCGGGTCCTGCGCCATGAAGATTGTAAGACAATCAATTTCCCCGACGGCTGCCGTCGCCTGCCCGCTAAACCCGAGGCCTCCGTGACTGACCGCAAACAGCCTCTCGATGGCGAAGGTGACAATCGGGTCGGTTCCGCCCGCGACAATTCGACGGGCGGGACAATCAGCAAATTGCAGCCGAGCGGCGACTCGAATTCTTTAGCGTCTCTTGTCAGCACTCTTGTGCCCGTGCTCATCTATACCGCCGTCTGCCTGCTCATTTTCTGGGTGTTGCGTCGTCGGAGCGAGCGCGTCTACTCGCCTCGTACTATCCTCAAAGACTTCTTTCCCCAGTATGTCGTCCTACCCGGTTCCTCCTCGTGACCCGCTTCCAAACTGACTACGGGCGTAGTGAACAGAGCAGATCGCTGCCGAAGGGATGGCTGGACTGGCTGAGGCCGTTCTGGACGACCTCGGACGTCGAGGTTCTCAACCGCTCTTCCTTGGACGCCTACCTCTTCCTCCGCTACCTGAAGGTACTTAGTATGATCTGTTTCGTCGGCTGCTGCATCACCTGGCCGATCTTGATGTCAATCCACGCCAATGGCACCGGCGGGCTGTCGCAGCTAGACCGCATCACCATCGGCAACGTCCAGAACCCGCGCATCTTCTTCGCCCACGCCGCCATTGCATGGATCTTCTTTGGTACGGTCACTTCCGTCGTCCTGCCGTTTCCCCCTCTCATTTTGTACTGACGCCTGCCAAGGATTCATCCTCTTCACCATCTACCGTGAGTGCATATACTACATCAATCTCCGTCACGCCTACCTCTTGTCGCCGTACTACTCGAAACGCCTCTCGTCCCGCACCGTCATGTTCAGCTGCGTCCCACATAGGTACCAGGACGCCGCGCGCCTGCGGAAGCTCTTTGGCGACACCGTCAAGAACGTCTGGATCCCCCGCGACACGAGCGACCTCGAGAGGCTCGTTAAAGAGCGCGAGGAGACGGCGCTACGCCTCGAAAAGGCCGAGATCCGGCTCATCAAGATGGCCAACAGGCGACGGAACAAGCTGATCAAGGCCGCCGCCGCCGCTGCCACCGCGAAACCGGAGCCCGCCTCCGAGCGCCCGAACGATCCCGAGAAGGCTTACCCGTACCTCGAGAGCACGGCCCTCCCGGACGTCAACGGCTCCGTGGCCGCCCAGTGGATCGGCGCCAGCGAGCGCCCATACCACCGGCCCCTGGCTAACTTCTTCCGCCGCGTCGACACCATCAAGTGGTGCCGCAACCGGATCAAGACCCTGACCCAACAGATCAACAAGTTGCGTCGCGGCCTGCTCAGGGGTGAGGGCCACCGTCTGCCTGCCGCCTTTGTCCAGTTCTCGTCCCAGGCCGACGCCGAGCGTGCCTACCAGACCCTGGCCCACAACCGGCCCCTGCACATGTCGCCGCGCTACATCGGCATCCGCCCCGACGAGGTCGTGTGGGCCTCCGTCCGCATGCAATGGCTCGAGCGCATCGTCCGTGGCTTCATGATGCGCGCCGTCATCACCGTCGCCATCGTCTTCTGGTCTGCTCCCTCCGCCGTCGTCGGTACGATCTCCAACATCAAGTTCCTAGCCAACCTGTTCCCTTTTCTCGCCTGGATCACTGAGCTGCCGGGCCCCGTCACGGGTATCATCGGTGGTCTGCTGCCCGCCTTGGCCCTATCCTTCCTCATGGCCATTGTGCCATGGCTTCTACGAGGTACGAGTCCCCCTCACGCCCCCCTTGTTGGCAAACTCTTGCTTCTGTTACCCAGACTGACTCTTTCTCGTAAAGGCTGCGCCAGGCTCGCCGGGATCCCGTCCCTATCCCTGATAGAACTCTTCGTCCAACACGCCTACTTCGCCTTTCAGGTTGTCCAGGTCTTCCTCGTCACGACCCTCACCTCTGCCGCCTCAGGCGCCCTCTCGCAGGTCATCCAGAACCCTCTCTCAGCCAAGGACCTGCTGGCCGACAACCTGCCCAAGTCGTCCAACTTTTACATCTCGTACATCCTCATCCAGTGCCTGGCCGTCGGCGCCGCCTCCCTCCTCCGGGCCTTTGACGTCTTCCGCCACCACGTCATGGCCAAGGCCTTTGACAACCCCCGCGGCCTCTTCAGAATCTGGCACAGGGAGCGTCCGGTCCATTGGGGAGCCATGTTCCCCGTCTTTACAAACATGGGCGTCATCGGTAAGTCGGTCGTCGCCAAACATTGTCCTGATAATGAACTCTTGCTGATTTGTTCGACCAGCCATCAGCTACTCCTGCATCGCGCCCGTCGTCCTCGGCTTTGCCACTGTCGGTCTGTACTGCATCTATCTCGTGTACAAGTACAACCTCCTCTACGTTAGCGACTCTTCCATCGATACCCGCGGCCTCGTCTACCCCCGCGCGCTAATGCACCTCCTGGTCGGCCTCTACCTCGCGACCATCTGCCTCATCGGTCTCTTCGCGCTGCGCTCGGCGTACCCTCCCATGATCATGATGATTGGCTTCCTCGTCTTCACGGCTCTAGTGCACATATCTCTCAGAGAAGCAGTCTCTCCGCTGCTCTACAACATCCCGCGCGCCCTGGCCTTGGAGATGGAAGAGCTCGACGGCGGCGGGACCATGGCAGAGTACCCTCAGGACGATTTCCTGACCGACGCCGATATCACGGCGTCATATCCCGATTTCTTCGACCACGTCGAAGAGGAGGACGACGGCCCTGTGCACCAAGTCAACGGGAACCGGGGCGTGGAGGGCGCAAGCGGCCTGATGGCCTCGGTGCACGACTGGACCGCCAAGGCTCTCGCTAACAAGCTCCAGGCGACAGCCGAGAACTGGGGGCTGGCCGGCCCGATACACTACGCCTCGCAGTGGATATCTCCGGACCCGTCTGTCGAGCCCAACTTCCTCCTGCGCTGGCTTCACCCGGGCATCTTTGACGACTTCTTCACCCTCCGGCGTATGGTCCCCGGCGACCTCCCGGACCCCACACAGACGTATCCCCCCGACTACGCCCGCCGCGCCTATTGGCCTCCCGAGATGGCATCGCCGTCCCCGATTATATGGATCCCCAGAGACCCGGCCGGCGTGAGCAAACAGGAGGTGGAGCACTGCCGCAAGGTCGTCGGGTGCTCGGACGAGGGTGCTGAGCTCAACGACAAATGCCGCATCGAAGTCGAAGTTGAAAAGGCGCCTTTTTGGGTGCCGCGTGTTCTGTATTAGGGATTTTCTAGCGAGGCGTACTGTGTATGTGCTGGGTATATATATATAGGTAACAAAAGTTTCCCCATATTGTAAGTCAGGCCAAAGATCAGAGCCTCAGTAAAATAAACTCTGCTGCTATTTGGGCAATGCACCTCACGGCTGCCCCTCACATCGCGCTGATCGTTTCCTCAATGACCCGCCATGTCTTCTCGGCGACGAGCATCTGCGCCAGGTAGTTGCCCGCATGATCTTTCCCCTGGATGTACACCAGACAGGGCGGGTGCATCCGCATCCGAGGAGTGTTGCACTGCCACACGATCCTGCCCCTTGGCGGCGTCCTCTCTTCTTCTACATCTCGCGCTTCCGCCTTGACGATGGCAGGGCTGAACTCAATGACCTCATGAAACCTCGCCTTGGACACGTTCGATACGGAAACGACGAAGCCGTTCGGCTCTGTGAATTGGTTCGTGCTCCCACTTTCCGCGACGGCGTTGTATGTCAGCCTTGTCGAGGCGTAAACCTGAGCGTCCGTGAGCTGCGACCGAACCGAGTCCCGGATGAGCACGGCGGCCTTGCCGAACAGGCCGTGGAGAAATTCTCGAGCCGTCGTGCTCGTCCAGTTGTACGCCACGAGGTTGGAGACGTAGGCCACGTCAGTAGGCATGTCCTCCTCATGCAGGCGGCCGCGGAGGTCGAGGGCCGTGGATATCGCGATCGGCTTGGTGGGGGAGGATTTGGGGATGTGTGAGCAGGCTAGGCGAACGAGCCAGGTCGTAAGGATGTCACTGTCGCTCAGACGAATCGCTGCCTCGGGGGACTGTGAGATGTCGGCTTCGGCGCTCTGGCGAAGGGACTGGAGGCAGGAGGCTGGGATGAACAGGTTCCGTTGGCGGATGCGGTTCGTGAGGAGGTACCACAGGAGATTGAAGGTGAAGCGCAGCTTTCCGCATCCTCGTAACCGCTTGTGCTCCAAGAGAAACGGCTCGTTGTATCGTTGCTCCTCTGATTGTGCGATTTTCGCCATCGGGTCGAAAGTCAGGTCTGCCAGGGGCTTGACGTCTTCCTTCTTACCCGCTAGGACGCGACACCAATTTTCAACCAGCTCCTTGCGACCCATCCCATCTGTGGCGCTGTGAGGATACGTAATGGTCACAAATGTTGCGTCGTTGAAGGTTATCACGTGCAGTGAGATCAACGGGCGATCCGTTGTGGTGTAGTCAGAGAACATTGTCGGAGCCTCGGGTCCAGCGAGGATGGGGGTCAGTGTCAACGGGGTGTCGAGGATGTGAGGCCTTGACAGGGCATCGGTGGAATGAGAGAAGAGCGAGGGGATCGTCGAGGCCAAAGGGTGGGACATCACACTTGAGGGGTTGGGCTCGGTCGTGAAGTGGACTGCTGGGCGGGAGGGGCTGAAAGCCTCAGGTATGTGAAGCTCGAGTTTGCCGTCATCCTAATGAATTCTCAGCGACTTCTGCCTCGTGTTTGAAAAATAAGCTCTGCTGTTCAGCAGCAAAGACACCTACCGCCAGCCGTGGTCTACCGCCAAGCTTCCGCCAGTTCCCGATAGTGAGTAGCTGCGAGAGTGAAGCGTGAAGCATTTCCGGGTCAAGAACGTCATGAAAGCACATCGACCAACTCATGATCATCATGCGCATCATCCAGGATCTGTCCAAGGCGGAGAGTTGGATGACGGTATCGGTCGAGACCCTTTCTGGCTGGCGGAGCGCAGGGCCCAGGATCGGGTTGAGAAGAGGGCGGAGGGACGGCATCTTGCCAGACACCTCGTGGGATCCGACTGCAGTTGCGAGGTCGTGATGGTGACAAGATGGGGTTCTCAAGTGGGCGTGGTCTGTTGATAGGGGAAATAGGAGACGACAAGGATGAGATGGTGTGGTAGACATAAGGAAGGAACCCTCGGAAGTTACACATTCATAGGCCGTTTGCGACTGAGAGAGGATGACATCGTGTGAACAGGGACCTGGCCTGTCACTGAGAGCTTGAAATATTGATCCCAGCTGGATTTGATACAGGGTCGCGGGGAATGACTCGTGGAAAAGAGATAAGGTCAACATTGAATGCCTAGACCGTGGGGCGGTGAAATTAGGGCAGATGGGGAATGTATTGGCCTTTCGCGGTATTCTGCGACTTGTGTGTCTTCCGGACATCAGACGTGGGGGTCCCGAGGGTTGGGTCTTATGATGTTGAGATGACTCGGCTACCCTTCGGTTTGGAAGTTTCGCGAGCCATCAACCAGACACATAATTCTAGATCTATTACAGATCGATTGTTAGACAGTGGACACCTTGGGCATAATGTCACTCAAGATCCGGCCCCTTCATCCGACCTTTGCAGCGGAAATTCGCGGTGTTGATTTCTCAAAGCCATTAACAGATGAGGTGTTCCAGGAGATCAAGGATGCTATCTCCAGGGTCAGTTTCCCTTGGATACGAAGTCGCATGCTTGTAAGACGGCCGCTGACTGTTTGCGATACACAGTATGGCGTCTTAGTCTTCCCGACAACGGGTCTGGACGACGAGGGTCATGTCGCTTTTGCCAGTCGCTTCGGTGAGCTTGAAAACCGCAAGAACACCGGGGCGCCGTCGCGGATGAGCCGTTCCGAATTGACTGACCAGGGCAATATTGACAACGACGGGAACGTCATGAACGCGAGCGATCCTAGGGCTCAGATCAGCAAGGTTTGTTTCCTAGGGCAGTCGCAAGACAAGAGAAGGTCGGGCAGAAACTTATGGTTGAGCAGGGAAATATGCTCTTCCACGTCGATAGCAGCTTCAACTCCCAGCGGGCGAGCTATTCCATCCTCCTCGCGCACGAGATTCCTCCATCGGGCGGGGGCGGAAACACGGAGTTTGCAGATACACGGGCGGCGTGGGACGAGCTTCCCGAGTACTGGAAGCAGGAGCTGGCGGGAAAAGACTATGTCGCGGGCCACTCGTTCTGGCACTCGCGCAAGAAGGCATGTCCGGAGTTCTTTGCCAAGCTTGAGCCGGAGAATCATCCGATGAGCAGGCACAAGGTCGCACAGCTCCATCAAGCAAGCGGGCGGATGAACCTGTTTGTGCCGTCGCATTGCCATCATATCGAAGGGCTAGAGGCGGATGAAGGGAGAGAGAAGTTGGAGTTTCTGTATCGGCATGCCACTCAAGACAAGTTCGTCGTCTCAATTCCGTGGCAGGAGGTCGGTGACATGGTCATGTGGGATAATACATGTACGCTCCATCGAGGAACGCCTATTGCTGGGTTTCACAAGAGGGATATGAGGAGGGCGACGGTATTGGATGGAAGTGAGGAGGCTTGGGGGTTAAATGAAAGAGTCGAGAGGGATTTCGCATTCGCGCCTGAGGTTATGGCCGATGTGTTCCGATGCCTTTCCGGGTAGGTAGGAAGAAGTATTCAGACAAGGAAGGCACAGTTCTTGAGGGGATGGAAGGATCTCGAACTCATATTCATTCACTTTTCATCTCACTCATTTCTTCATTCTTTACCTGCTTTTCTGCAACTTCTGTTTTCTTTTCTTTTCTTTTTTTCTTTTTTCCCCTTGCTCACCTCACATCTAAAGACTCACAGCAACATGCCATCCTCAAATAGCATGGCAGTTCTCACCGTTTTTCCAGCAAAAGTGAAGCAGGTATATTTCCTTGAATTGATTACGGACTGCTTGGAGAGGAAACATTGCAACAGCCAAAAAGCCGGACTTCTTGATCACTGTGAACTGAAAGCAAGGTCCTCAAGCTACTCACAATGATTCAGTTATACTACAATCTTGTTCTTCGCCCAACAAGTACGAAGTAACGCCTTTCTCACCTACTTTTACTTGCACTACTGAACTGCAGACAAATACACATTGCTTCCGTTTTCAATTTCACAATATTTTTTACCCTCTGCCACATATGTCTTCCTCACTCAAACTCACTTTTGAGCACCTCACAATTCTTGTCACTACGCTACAGGCTTATTGCTATCTTTGTCACTGCAGCCAACACACACAAGCAGTCAAGCAGTTATGTCATAAGGTAAGTCTGGCATCCATACTCACTCTAACGTCGCCTCAGATCCATCACTATTTAACTACATCTATCAGATCCAAGCGACTTGTTACTATCGACGCCTTCTCACCTCAGTCGCCTTTGATTTTACCCAGCTCTGCCTCACCCGTGTTATGGACCCGTTCCGCCTTTCACCACCCACTCACTTGCCTATGTCGCCTTCAAGACCAGGTCAGATCGCGCCAGCAGAATATGGAAGCACTGGGGTCCTTCTTTCTCCGAAGAGAACCTTCTTCCCCCTCGCCCTCG